>CM070566.1:31960619-32560619 GCA_036346405.1 Phyllostachys edulis
TTCATGATATGGATGTAGTTCATCGGTATCTAATAGAGCATGATGATGGTAGTATAATTGTCTTGATCATCACATCGACTTATGCATTTGCAAATCCTATCTTTCTCTCCACGGTGGACCAAGAGATTGAGTGTCCTACTAGTAAGTATCCTGCAACTCCTTGTTTTTTAGTACATATTAATATCTTTGTAAAATATTAAGCGCAAATCATTGATGAAGGCAATAAGGCGCATGTTTTGTTTGTAGCTATTGGTACTTTTTGTGCGTCTTTGTTGTGCGAAAATGAGATGGCTTTGATTCATTTGAAGAATTGTTGTATGGGTGCATTGATCAATTGAAAAATTATTGAATGCAAATGCAAATTAATAGTGTGATGTTGTTGAATGCAAATGCAACTAGATTATAGGTGCTTCTTGTGTCACCATCATTTTCTACATATAGTAATTATAATCCGTAAATTGGTCACATCTTTTCCCTCTCTCTGCCATACTTTCGCTATCCCTATTGGGTGACAATGATGTATTGATCATCGAAGAGAATAATTAAACCTATGTGCATACCCATCTATATTTGATCAATTTGCTTTCGTAAAACCTTTCCTGTTCTTTTGCTTCTCTTATCTAACCTGAAATATCTTACCCTTGAAATAGGGAGCAATCATGGTTGTTGGTGTCTATTTCCTTAGCATGTAATTCTGTCTTCAGTACTTAGTTGTTAGGATTATGATGATGAAATACAGGTGGTGGAGGTGAAGTTGACTACTACTTGTTTTGGGTTGGATCTGGATTGAGGGATGGATCAATTTTACTACTGCTTACTTTGTTACTTGTTTTGAAATGCTTTTAAACCAATGTTACTGATGAAATATGTGTAATCATACTATGATTAGTGACATTTTCATGCTATGTTATGCTTCATATTTCTACATATGTTCTGTCATTTTTTAAAGTTTGTAATCTTTTTCTGGAATTTACAGAATTTTTTTTGAATTTATTGTACCATTTTTTTGATGGTCGAATTTTAATCCTGTTGTTCCCAAACGCAACAGGATTTTATTCCCAAAGGGAAGATTTCCTTTGGGGTTGAGTGATTCCATAGATTTTTTTATTAATTAACCTTTTTTGAATTTTATTTTAAAGTTAACTCTCGTTGACTTTATTTCCAATTCTCGCCTTTGGTCACGCCGCACCACCCATGGCGTGATAAAATAACACCGCCACGCCCCATTTCTAGTCAAACTCTTGTCACGTCATTTGAAGTGGCGTGACGAAGATAAGAGATCACGCCACAACCAGGCATGCGTGACAAAAAGTGCTATTTTGGGACTTATCCCAGTGCGTGACAATGTTGTTTTGTCACGCCACCCGTGTGACGTGACCAAAAGTCATAGTTGGAAATAAAGTCGTCGAGTGTTAACTTTAAAATAAAATTAAAAAGGGTTAATTAATAAAAAGTTCGATTCCATATGCCTTCAAAATCCCCTAAAAGATTTTCTTCCTGATTTTCTCTCTCCTTGCTTCCAAACAAACCCTAATTCTATTTTTAGAGGGTTAATTGGCCAGGAGGCTGTCACTAGAAGAGATGGGCACCTGAGTCGCACTAGGACTCAACCCGGGTTCTGTTTCAAAAAACTGGAAGTGGTTCCAAACAACACGGTTTGAGGTTTGAAAGTTGCTTATCGATTAGATCATTAAGCCAAAGTCAGCACAGTTTGGAAGTTGCTTATCGATTAAGTACAAACCAAAGTACATGAAAAAGTCAAAACAATTCCGCTTTTTGTTCTTTTTACGGAAAGGATATACATATTGGGAGCACGGGTTGGAAGTTGCTTATCGTTTAAGCCGAAGTCAGCACGGTTTGGAAGTTCGATTAAGCCAAAGTCAAAGTAAGTACATGCAAAAGTCAAAACAATTTTTTTTTCATTTTGTGGAAGGAATATACTCCTCCTCCCCTGCAAGTACATATTAGCCAATATTAGCCACTACAAGTTCAACGTATTTACTCATTAAATACCACTCGTTAAAAGGTCCCCTGTCCATTCGATCCGAGCCCCCATCCTCCACTCGTTCGCTCCCTTCCCCATTCGTTCGCTCGCGTCCCCCAGCCTGGTCGCCCCTAGCCCTATGTTGCGCCGCCGCCTCCCCGTCGCCCGCCCCCAAGTCGCGCCGGCGCCGCCCGAAGCTCCCTCCTCGACACCCGCCCCCAAGTCGTGCCGCCACTGCTCGCCCCCATATCGCGCCACCGCCGCCCAAAGGCCCCTCCCGGCCTCCCCGACGACTCCAGCGACGGTGCCCAGCCCACGAGGAGGAGGCTGGCTCCGAGGAGCTCCTTCGCTGGCTCGAGATGCACCTCCTCCGCCGCCGGTCAGATGTGGGCGCGGGCCGGTGAGGTCGAGGTGCCGACGTGTCGTCCACGAGATATGTCGCAGCTACTTGTCACCACCGCGCGTCTTCCCCCGGCCTGAGCTGCAGCTACTTTCTGTCCCAACCAACACGGCGCCCACATTCAGGCACTCCACGACCTTCTCCCCTCGGCAAGGAGCCCTCTAGACTCTAGTGTTGCAGAAAACAAGAAGAAAATGTTCTATGCTGTATGAAAAGGCTGACGGTTGTAGTTTTGTTATCTTGAAATGTAGCACACAGGATGTAAATTTGTATGAGTTGATAATGAGTGCAAGTGCAAAGTTGACCAGTGTTTTTTTTTGACTGGAAATTGTTGGATGCATATTCCTAGACTTTTGGCAGTTTCAGTGAAGCATTCAAGAGCCAAAGAAAAAAAGGGAAACATATACACAATTAGCCATGAAACGATGTAACTTAACTGCTGCCTGGAACTGCTAGTACCACATGCACTGAACATCAGATTCAGGTTTTCTTTCTGAACTGTCATCTGTTGTTGGAATTTGACTTGTGTTCTGTCAGATTGGATGTTTGTGAAATTAATTTAGAATGTTAAACAAATGAAATGAATTCAGAATATGGATTGGTCTTGAAGTGTGTTCAGAATGGTGATTTGTGCTGCCGAGGAATGTTGTTGCCATTTCCTTCCACCGGTGCTGCCATTTCCTTTGAATTGCTACTGCCATTTTCTTGCATAGGTGCTTGTGTGATGCACTCATTCAGAGGAGGAGAACGGGCAGCAGTTCAGAGTTCAATCTGCAGCTTGTTGATAGTAGAGTGTCGTTACTTTATAGATAATGCAGTAAGTGAATATGTACATCGACATAGTGACTGTAGGATTGTAATGTTCATTTTATGATTCGATCATTCAGAATGCAAAAATGCTTCACAATTGTGAATTCCTTGTGTGCGTGTACAGTTAAAAGGCATCTATACATTTAGCCATAACCGAACCCCATTTAATTGGAGACTCAATTTAGGACTTGAGTATCATGTACGTGTCCCCCAGCACAAGTGGGTTACCCGTGCAAGCCATAAGATAATCTCGGCTCAATTGCTCATAAATTAGTACAACTATGTGTTTTATCAATATTTCTGCAAAAAGAAGGAAAAATATTCATATTTACGCTAAATCAGCACATAAGCATGCTTTCAGAACCCACAAAGGTATTTCAAACATTTCAATATTCATCCACAGCTAAAGCAATAAGTCAGCCCAACAAAAAGCCAGACTGTCAAACGATCACCTTTTTAGAAAAGTTACAGCGATCAGCTACAACTACTTTTCAGCTCAGAAAGCCAAAAAACATCTTTTCAGAAAAGCTGCGGATTTCCCCCAAACAGGGCCTTAACGTGATGATGATAAGGAATGTATGTCCTGCCTATATTCACCATGCTTGTCACTATTGTTCTGGAGCACATTCAAGTTTGATGTTTGGAACACAATATTTTGCTATCAATCCATTCTGGTGTACCATCCTTGTATATAATTTTTTTAAATATATATAGGTTTTGTACACTACAAATTTTGCAAATTATGATGTTCAAAGAAGTCCAATAAGCGGTAATTCAACGTTTTGATACACCACTAGGGAAAAAAAACTATGTGTAAATTTCCATTGACTCGGTTCACGCAACTTATCATATGTGGGGTGGTCTATTGTCTGGCCCAAACACGATCCAAATGACCATAAAAAAAATTAGAAAAACAATTGGTAGATATATCATGATACAATCAAGCATCCTATAAAATTCAACCTGAAAACACGACAAATATTAGGAGAAACAAAAACACAAATTTCAAAGTGAATAATAGCTTTTTTAATTTTATTTTCAGCAGGATTTGTCTTTTTTTTTCTCTATGTGTAGATTGAATTTAGATTTGAAATTTTGTGGCAACATAGATTGATTTTGTGCCAATGCTCACAAAGTTTTTCGAATATTTCATAATCATTTTACTCGATGCACTAGATATTTTCTAGGTGAACAACAAAGACAAGCAAGCAATCAAGGTCTTGAGATGTGGGAACAGAGATGAGAAACGACATCTCCTTCCATGCTATTACATTTACAAACGTTATGCCATCAACTCTGTTAGATTTTTGCCGTCAATTTTTTTTTTCTCCAAAATGCCAAAATTACCTCGCCTTCTTCCTCCTCCTCCCTTTCCCTCCTACCCCAGCTTGCCTCCCGTCCTCGGTCTCCTCCTCCGTTAGTCAGTGCCGCCTCCCGCTACCTCCTCGCCTCCCTTTCCTAGCCGCCTCCTCCCCATTGTCGAAACCCACCGGAGGACCGCCGATGTTGAGTGTAATATCCCAAGTTTTGCCTTCTTCCAAAAAGTATGTGAAATTAATTATTTCAAATATTTGGATTTTGTTTGGAGTTCTTGCATATATATTAAAGTCTAAATTCAATTCCATCTCAAATCTCTAATCTAAATTAAAACCTCTCCTCTTTTCAAATGAAACCTCGATTGAATTTGAATTCAAAATTTCAATTTGATTTTCCTCTTGTTCCCTAGGTCAAGCCCATCTCCTCTTTCTTCTTTAGGTCATGACCAACCAATCCTAGCCTATCTTCTCGGCCCAACTTCCTCCCCTCTCTCTTCTTGCTTTTCTTCCGCTCAGCATTGTGGCAATGCCACGCCCAGCCACACTCATGCCGCCCACGATCGTGATCATCCATATGGAAAGTGCCCCGCCATCACTGCAAGCACCATCAATCCTTGCCGTTCTTTATCGCCAAAGACCACACCATCAAGATGGAGAGGAAACCAGATCACAATATTGTCGCTACCAAGACCCTACCCACCGCCTCCTTCGCCTTCTAAATGGGAGCAAGGAGACCTCTTCCACCCCTTTACTCCTCCTCAAACTCGCACCTCTCAAGCTCTGTTGCCGCCACAAAATCGTCTTCCGAAAGCCGCCACACCTTCCTCACGCACGCCGCTCCGGTGAACTCTTGCTCCTTCTTGTGTGTCATCCCATGTTCCTGAAACCTCAAGTATTTTTCCTCATTCCATTTCAATTTTGGTTGCGGCTTGCCTCTGGATTTTGTCGTCTTCTCTGTCAGCCACCAAACCGCCATCGAGTTCGCCATCCTTGGTGAGCCTCTTCCTGTTATCCTTACCTCGCCTACCACAATCCGATGTTCCTCTGCTGCAGCCGGACTTCATCACTTCCAATTGAGATCCGCCGCCATCTCAACCCCGCCAGGATACCACTTATTGGAATCGGTGGTAGCCCTAAGTACGAGGAAGATGATCATGCACAAAAGCACACAAGAGACACAAATATTTGTTTACGAGGTTCGCAAAACTTACGCTCTGTGAGTGAATCACAGCGGCTCCATCTATATGAGGAGTTTCTTTTTCACGATTAGGGTTACAAGAGGTTGGCTTTATATATTTATACCTCAGTTACATATCTCACCCCTGTAGGGATGTGTTCGAAAAGCAATGCTCCGCTTTCCTAACATGGCCCCTTCCTTTTGCCATATATGAGCCATACACAACAAATACTTCATAGGATTAGTTGCATTTGTTGGCTCGAGTTTTTGGCTCTTTTGGCATTATTTTGCGTCGAATTAGCAAATCTAGCCCTCTCCGCCGTGAAATGCCAAAAATGTTACCACGGACATGCTGGCACGCGACACATGTTGCCTGCCATGCTCTCGTGAGCGTGGCACTAGCCTATCGCGCCTCGCCACCCCACACCCTCCCTCGCCGTGCCTCGAGGCCACTCAGATTCTCTCCTCAAGAAGCACAGGGCCTAGTAGGCACTTGCCACGTATGCCCAAGCCTGTGGTCAAGTCGCTGCCCCCAGCACTACAATCACCTTGATGTCCCCCGCCTCTTGCACCTCGGGTGCCCTACAGGCGCGATGCCGCGAGCCCCGTGCCCTCTCTCCCCCCCAAACCACACTACCTCACATTGATTTCTTCCGAGGGTATGAAAATCTCTTATAGGTTAATTGCACCTGCTCTTGTTACGAGTGTAGTGTTCGTGCACCTGATTTATTTTAGAAAAGAGAACAAAATATTAAATAGAGAATATTTTGGGAATGAAGTATAAAAGATGAGATTTCAACTGCAATAGTAAGACTTCCTAATATTGGTGCGAATTACATGGCACGCAGGGTTGGTTATGTGCATTTGTTTGTCTGTACAGTAGAAATGAGAACATGTAAGAATCATCAAAGCGATCTACATGTAGGATACATGTGTATTTTGGAATATAAAAAAGTTGGTGGATCGTAAAGAAGTCGGTCTTGAGGGCCCATGGGTGCCTTTTCTTTGTCTCCTACAAACCTACGCCAAGACGGCCACCTCAAGGCAGCCTTTAGTGGGCTTCCAGATCACCTCAGGCGTAACCACCGCTTAGTAAGAGCCACAAGGACCATGGATGTCCTCCTCTTGTCTGCTGTGGTGCTCACCCTAGTCGCCCTTAGCGTGTTTGTTGGGAGGGGATCCATCGGTGCCTCTTCCTTGTCTTCCCTACTCTCGCACATAAGGTTTCCAGTGGTGGAAGGTCTCGGGTGGCGCAGTAGTTCAACATGTATTTCTATTGGATGAATGCCCTATCATACTTTTCCGGGCCATCGATCCATTAGAAGAAAAAGCAATGCTTCTCCGACTAAAGGGATACAAGTAGGCTACACTAGCTGGCAATTCAAAAATTCTACCACGTAAACTTGGAAGCCATGCAAGCAAGAGATCATAGATTGTTACCACTAGATGTACAGTGCAGCGGAAGAAGAGTTGGAGCAGCTTGATCCAACGTAGAGCGCATCGATGAAGTGGTCATAGTCGATGATCCAACGTCCTCGGCGCCGATCATCTCCTCCAAAGAACCTATCGCGTTCCTTGCGGTTGTGGATCATCCTTGAGCGCAACAACAACCGTAGCAAATACTTCTATGGTATCCACATGTCCAGGATGGAACACCGCACACCGTGTGCTAGCATCAACTTGCACTACAGGCTCTCTTTCTCAAAGATGGCGGCTAGAGTTTTGTGGAGCAACTCACGTTGTTTGTCAGATGTCCAAATAGCCTAATGCATCCACTCATATAGAGCCCATGATGGATCCTATTCAACTCATTTGTTACAACCCGTTAAGTGTGTAACCTCAGAGGTTCATGCGTAATCGGTTGTGACTTGGAAACCCTTTTCTGACCATGAGTCGTTAGTGGTTCCTAGCAGGATATAACGATTCCTGAATACACATAAATTATATCGGATGAACCTTAATGCAATATGATCTACGAGTAGGTTCTGATCACTTACGACTAGCTCGTGTCTCTATATGACCAGTTCAAATTTAGTCATCACCAGTTTGTAACTCCTTACGACCTGCTTACATTTACCGCTAGTGATTATGTCCAACCATTCTACGACCAGTTCGTATCTCCATACTACCAGTCCGCATCTAGTCAAACCGAATGACCTGCTTGTGTATTCTCCCTTTGCCTCACGATATCTGGTTGAACTGTAGGTGAGATAATTTATCATCCATGGGTAGTTCAATACTTTCTCGATCAAGTGACGGATAACTTCATGTGGTCAATTCTTTGACCACTAGTGGCATGGCCATGCACTTTATTTATCCGACCACATTGAGGGGCCCAGAGATATCTCTTCTGTTATGTTAGGAGGGGCAAATCCCATATCCGACC
Source organism: Phyllostachys edulis (assembly GCA_036346405.1). NCBI lineage: Eukaryota > Viridiplantae > Streptophyta > Magnoliopsida > Poales > Poaceae > Phyllostachys > Phyllostachys edulis. The sequence goes on from CM070566.1 coordinate 31,968,693, forward strand.
AATCATATTCCTCCGCATGTTTCATAGCATATCCAAAAGCTATCTTTATAACTATCCAGCTTATGGAGTAGCGTTTAGAAACCCTAAGCTGCATTTATTACACATGTAGGAAACCATGCTGATCTCAGGTCTAAGGATTATACATCATCATTGCTTGAGACCAATTGATGACACATAAAATCATAACAATCTCAATAGTGTCTCAAGGTGGGTCAATTGTAACATCCCAAATCTTAGGTTTGTATTTCAAATGTATAAAAAGGCGAGTTTTTAAAACTTTTGATCATGCATTTGAATTCTAGAGCATATGCACAAAATCATATATTTGAAAATTTCAAATCAAAGAGAAACATACAACTCAAATCAAAGCTCCAAAAGAAAACAATGTTAAATATTTGTGATCATCATTGGGAAACAATTTATTTAACTCCTTTAATATTTATCATGAATAAATATATTTTTCCCAAATTTTTATAAACAAAATCAACCCTAAGAAAATTCAAAACCCATTTCAATAACCCCGTGGTTAAAGAATTAAAATTAAGTAAATAAACTTTGAATAGCGAGGTTTCAAATTTTATGGGTAATAGATCATCCGAGGAACCTCCTTGCAAAATTTCAGAATTTTAGAAATTTACTTGCTATTTTTAAACCCCTGTGTCAAAGTAGAAGAGTTTGAATTAAATCTCACCAAACTTTGGACTCAAACCTGATCAACCCTAGCGGTTTAACCTAAGTCCAACCAACCAAGTGGACTTAACCCAATCAACTAATAGCATCGATCGAGCCACCCTTCGATCAGCGCCACTCTCTCTCACTAACACCGTGGCCCCACATGTCACCTTCATCTCCTACCTCTCGTTGGCGCAGAACTTCAAAGACCACATGGAGCGGCGCCATAGCGCGCCGTCCATGCAATGATCACGCCGGACGCCACTTCCTTGAGGCCCAATTTATTTTGTCGCCACCTCACACCGTCCATCTCTTGACCGTTGCTCACTATATCATGCCTTATCTCGCCTTTCAGAGAGCCCATTCCTCCTCTTAGTGGATGAGGAGGAGACGCTTGTTCTTGCACCATTCTTGGGTGAGCTCGCCCAATGTGTCCTTCGCCTTCCCCTTCCTTCACCGTCCATTTGTACACTCATTTGAGTGCTTGTCTTCTTGTATATATCCCGGAACGCGAAGCTCACCGCCTTCTTCTCCAGAGCACGTAAGAGGTTGCTCCACCGTTCCATTAGTGTTCCCGGTGAGCCCTCTCCTTCCTTGGTGCGGCTCGTAGTTAATACATAAAATTAGAAACGCTCAGAGGACTTAGCCTTGCCGGCATACCTACGGAAGTGTGCTTCATCTGGTGGCAAAAGAGGCGGTCTGGCATGTGGGTATGCGAAGTTCAGCAAGTACGAGTTTTGGTTGAAAGAAGTGGCATTCTTGGGCCATATTGTTTCAGCGGAAGGCGCCCCTATGGATCCTAGTAAGGTCGTGATGTGCTCTCGTTGGTCAACCCAAGTCAAGAATCGACGTGAGGAGTTTTCTCGCTTAGTAGGCTACTATCACCGCTTTATCGAGAATTTTTCCAAGGTCACGGTCGATGGCGGAGTTGCTCAAGAAAGACAAGATATATGTGTGGTACGAGAAGAGTTTCCAAGAACTCAAAAGAGATTGACCACGGCTCCAATTCTCATCCTTCCCGATGTCCACCAAGCTTCGATATCTATTATGATGCTTCCGTTAAGAACTCGGGTGTGTCCTTAGGCAAGGGGCAAAGTGGTGGCTGATGCATCAAGAAAATTGAGACCTCATGAGCTCAATTATTCAACTCATGACTTAGAGCTAGCTACAGTGGTCCATGCACTGAAAATTTGGTGACATTACCTCATCTGTAATCGTTGCGAAGTGTTCTCGGATCAAAAAAGTTTGAAATACCTTTTCACCCAACCGGATCTGAACCTTACGCAAATAAGGTGGTTGGACTTGATCAAAAATTATGATATGGGTCTTTAATACCATCCCGACTAAGCCAATGTTGTTGCCGACGCCTTAGTCGGAAGGTCTATTGCAATACCTTGTTGATCAAGGAGCAACAACCCACCCTCCACTAGGAATTTCAGTGGCTCAATTTGGGAGTGGTTGAGCATGGTTTTTCACTACCATAGAGGTGCAATCAACCTTGGAAGATCACATCAAGGTCACAAGCATATGATAATGATGGGGTGAAACAAATCAAGGAAAATATCAAGAACGGGATAGCCAAGTGCTTCTCGAAAGATGGCCATGGAGTCGTATGGTTTGGATCACGCCTTGTTGTTCCAAAGGTTATGGAATTGAGGATTTAATACTCCATGAGGCTCATGACTCCCTTTGTCCATTCATCCTGTAACCACGAAAATGTATCAAGATCTTTAGTAGAGATTCTGGTAAACCCGAGTGAAGAGAGAGAGAGAGAGAGATTGCAAGATTCGTTGTCGAGTGCAACCTATGTCGCTGAGTGAAGGCTGAACATCAGCAACCAGCAGGTATATTACAACCTCTTTCCATTCCTGAGTGGAAGTGGGACTCGATCGGAATGGATTTTATCACCGGTTTGCTCCGTACTTCTGCGAGGAAAGATGTCATCTGGGTTGCCGTTGATCGGTTGACAAAAGTAGCACATTTTCTTTCCGTGCGGGTGGATATTAGTGTTAGTTTTTTGGTCGACCTCTACATCTCCCGCATTGTATGATTGCATGGGTTATCGAAGACAATCATTTCAGATCGCGGTTCCCTCTTCACCGCCCGGTTTTGGAAGAGCTTGCAAGAAGCTATGGGGACTCTCCTTTCCTTCAGCACCACATACCATCCACAAATTGATGGCCAAACTGGAAGAGTGAATCATGTTTTGGAAGACATGCTCCATGGTTGTGTTCTCTCCTAGGGGAAAAATTGGGGAAAATGCTTGCCGTTTGCCGAGTTCTCTTACAACAATAGCTTTCAAGCTAGTCTCGGCATGGCACTATTCGAGGCCTTATATGGGAGAAGATGTAGAACCCCGTTGAATTGGTATGAGACTGGCGAAAGACCACTCTTTGGTCCAGACTAAATCCAAGACGCCGAAGATCAAGTTCGATTAATACGAGACCGATTGCGCACGACTCAATCCCGACAGAAGAGCTACGTGGATCATTGTCGTCGCGAGTTGAGCTTTGAACAAAATTATTTTGTATATCTCAAGGTCACTCCACTGAAGGGCACCCAACGGTTCAACGTTAAAGGCAAATTAGCTCCTCGGTATGTTAGTCCTTTCCGCATCATTGAGAAGAGGTGCGCTCGCCTATAAGTTGGATTTTCCTCACAGCTTTTTGGGGTACACGATGTATTCCACGGTCCCAATTGAAGAAATGTCTTTGTGTCCCAACCGAACAAGATCCTTTGGAAGGTCTTGACGTGCAAGAAGATTTGACCTATAGTGAGCATCCTTTTCATGTCCTTGAAGTCGAATGAAGACAAGGAATCGTACCATTAAATTCCTTAAAGTTCAAAGGACAAATTATTCAAGATGAAGCGACTTGGGTGGAATGAGAAGATAGCCTTCGTGCAGACTACCCATCCTTCTTTTTGAGTAAACTAATCTCTGGACGAAATTCTTGTAGGGGGAGATTTGTAACATCCCAAGTCTTAGGTTTGTATTTCAAATATATAAAAGGAGAAGTTTTAAAACTTTTGATCATGCATTTGAATTCGGAGCATATGCACAAAATCATGTATTTGAAAATTTCAAGTCAAAGAGAAACATACAACTCAAATCAAAGCTCCAAAAGAAAACAATGTTAAATATTTGTGATCATCCTTGGAAAACAATTTATTTAACTCCTTCAATATTTATCATGAATAAATCTATTTTTTCCCAAATTTTTTAGAAACAAAATCAACCCTAAGAAATTCAAAACCCATTTCAATAACCCCTGTGGTTAAAGAATTAAAATTAAGTAAATAAACTTCAAACAATGAGGTTTCAAATTTTTATGGGTAGTAGATCATCCCAGAACCTCCCTACAAAATTTCAGAATTTTAGGAATTTACTTGCTATTTTTAAACCCCCGGTCAAAGTAGAAGAGTTTGAATTAAATCTCACCAAACTTTGGACTCAAACCCGATCAACCCTAATGCTTAACCTAAGTTCACCAACCAAGTGGACTTGACCCAATCAACTAACAACGCCGACCGAGCCACTCTCTTTCTCTCTCTCGCACCGCAGACCCACATGTCGCCTTCATCTCCTACCTCTCGTTGGCGATGTAACTTCGCGCCACGTGGGCGGCGCCATAGCACGGCCATCCATGCAACGGTCACACTGCGGACGCCCCGCCTCAAGGCCCAATGGATTTCATCGCCACCTCATGCCGCCCATCTCCGACCGCTGCTCGGCTATATCACTCCTTCTCTCGCCCGAGAGCCCATTCCTCCTCTTGGTGGTTGAGGAGGAGACGCTTGTTCTTGCGCCATTCTCGGGTGAGCTTCATCCGACGTGTCCTTCGCCTTCCCCTTCCTTCACAGTCCATTTGTACACTAGTTTGAGCGCTTGTCTTCTTGTATAGATCCCGGAACGCAAAGCTCGCCACCTTCTTCTCCAAAGCTCCCAATGCTACAGTGCAGTCGCCGTTCCATTAGTGTTCCTGGTGAGCCATATCCTCCCTTGGTGCGTCATGTCGTGTTCTTGATCACGCCTAAGTCTTTCTGTCACTCGATTTTGATTTCTAGCCACAGGAACGCTCGGATTTTGAAGTTGTTCCAATCTCGGCTGCCAACCCTACTTTCTTCTCTGGTGCCATTCTGGTGAGCCATCCGTCGATTCCTTACTTGGACACGCTCTCATGGTTTCACTTGAGATAACCCGACCCTCCTTTTCTCTCCGGTGTGCTCAAGTCGCCTCCTACACGGTGAAGCTCAACATCGCCGCCTTCTCCGACACCACCTTTCGACTTAGACTAGCTCATGCTCTGCGCGACACTCTGTAGGTTCCTGGAGCTCCTAAGTAGTTTTGCACACGTTAGTTAGCTTGTTTAGTCGTCGTCGCATATGCCATCGCACCCATAGGAGCACCGCCGCCTCTGTCAGAGCAACGCTTCCGGCGTCGGATCACCTCTAGAGATGTCTCGACTGCCTATGACTTTGCTTGGACACCGACTTTGCATTTCGCTCTTGGACCATGTCGCTTAGACCGTAGTAGTGTCGGCAGAAGTCGCCGCAAGTCACAGTACAAGGCGAAGCTCTATGATCGAAGCGCCGACCACACTGTAGCATCAGGATTAGGAGTAAATCCCTGTCTTAAGTGCGCATCACTGTGTAGATCTCGGTTTAAATGCGTTGACGTTTAAACACATGTGGGTCCCATGAATGTAAACCCACGCGCTTTAAATGCTTAAGCTTCAGATTGTGTTGCCGACATGCGGCCCTGACCATCCTTAAGTGCACAGAACACTGGTCCATGGACCATGGATCTGGTGCATGGAGTTTAGTCCATGCACTGTTCTTGTGGACCGTGAGTATGACAGGTGGACCCCACTTATCAATAGGATTTTAATCGGAAATTAAAATGAAAAATGACACTATGCAATGGACCCCACATGTATTTGATTGTGGCTAGCTTTCAGCTCGGTAAGAAAAGTATTTAATGTTTTTAGAAATTCTGAAATGCTTTATTTTTGCACTAAAAATTCAAATAACTTCAAAAATGCATAACTAATTCAAATTAACTCCAAATTGAATAAAATCAATTTTTTTAGCTTACATTTTTAATTTAATTTCACATGGTATATTTTTGAAACATGTTTCTGTCCCAAAAAAATTAGTTTTTAGTATGACTTTCAGAATAGGATTATTTTTACACTAGAAAATGCTTTAACTTAAAAAATTCATAGAAAATTCCTAAGAACTCCAAATGAGGAGAATCAAGTTTTTATATTCATAACTTTTTATTCTCTATTTAACCATGTAATCCTTATCCCCACCACTATTCTAGAAAATTGTGCTAAAATTTGGATTTCGGTGAACAGTACCAAGAGACCATTTTTCAGCATTTTCTTCCTTTTTGATTTTCCAAAGGCCATAACTTCCTCATACAAACTCCAAATAAAATAATTTTTATTTTTAAATTCATATAATATAATAATATAGCTACTGTATAAAATATATGCATTTTGGATGACTTTGAATTTTTGGATATATTTGGTGTTATGCGTTCTTATTCGCTTTTCATATTCAAACGTTAGATTACGAAGATCCGAACGAGTTCAAGTGTGATCCTCAACAGAAGCAAGCCGGCTATCTTCTTCAATGTAAGCACCCACACCCCGCTTGATCATATTTGATCCTATATTTTCAATACAAGTATCTTGTTTGCAACTATATGTATGCATGCTTTATGTGATGATTAATTTCTTGATTAGAGGTAGTTAATCCTATTAGATGCAAGATCAGTAGGTAATTGTTATTTCCTTGCCACTAGCCCTAAGTTATTATTCCCGCTGATGTTAGTGCTCAGTGGATGTTATAGAGTCTATACATGTATATGCAAATTGATGCTTAGTCATGCTTAGATTTCGATAGAATTAGGCGGTTATTGACTTTGTCGATAACCTTGATCACACAAATCATTTTTATGCTATGTCCAGCACCATGTGCTATATTAATTTGAAAACTAAAAGTGCAAATAAAATGATTTAGACTTGGGCAAGTGATTGGATGGTGTGTTGTTGGGTGTGCATATGTCTTGCCTAGGTCCACAAGGACCGAACATCTTGTTTCACCAAAACCAAGCATACGTGCTAACCACATGAGAGGATTATGGGGTCTGTCTTGACCTAGTACTTTGGCGTGTGTTAGCTCCGAGTCGCAGGTGGTGGTTGTGTGTTGTGTTTAAAAAGAAATGTGCGGTTGTTGTTGGGTGTGTGGGGGTGGGTTCCTGTCTAGGTTCTCCACACCGAGGGGCATTTATAGTTGTCCGAGGCTTTACCCCGATGGGTAGTTGACCAAGGCTTTATGATGACTCCGACACAACGTATGGGTTTCTATCCATACGGGCGTTCAGTAGTTAATACATAAAATTGGAAACGCCTCGAGGACTTAGCCTTGCTTAAGATACCTACTAAACGCTTTCAGAGGACATAGCTTGGCAAAAGGCGCTTTGGTAAGTTATACACCCTCGCAGGGTTTTAAACTATTCAATAGCCATGTCCTTGGTTATGGACACGCTTGGGGAGGTCTTTTAAGAGTTAGACTATAACATTTTGATAAAACTTGAGATCGGGTGGTACGAATGGGTAATTCATGCTATTGTTGTGGTGGCTGTTGGGAAGTCACCTCTAGGATGTTAATTATGATTATAATTGTTGTCTCACTATTATTTGAACAACTAAAAACAGATTTGATAAAGTGCCTTTCAATCTATTACACTATTACAAATGAAATGTCGCTTTGTGCTGAAAATGAGCTCTATAGCCCTCTTCATTGAATCAAGCTTGTATGTAGTTATGTATAGGTTTGTTAATCGTAAGTATTGTGAGTACAATTTTGTACTCAGTTGCATTGTCTACTTGCTGTAGAGGAGGTTGACCTCAAGGGGTTAACATTTGTGAGGTCGACTTCGCTATCGATTTACTAGCTTGGTGTTTCGGCCGGTTGCCTTATGGGTAAGGGCAGCTGGTTGGCTTTTGTTTACTACCATCTTACGGCCTATGTTTTCCGCCGCAAACTTAATCTTTTGTGTTATGTTTGACCGGTTGGCCTTTTGTATGAAGTCTAAGTTGTATGTTGAATATGTTGTAAATTATGAAGGTTTCGTAATGTAATAACTTGTGTATGGAGTTGATGCTTATTTTTGTAAGGTGTATGTGTACCTCTGTCTGGAGGTACATAATACACCAAGAGTGGGAAATTTGATTTGTGATGCTAGGACCAACGGAAATGTTAAGTATTACAAATTGGATCGCTTCGGTGGTTCTCACACACAGATCTACGACTAGCTTGGCGGTTTCCGTCAAGTTGCCTTGAGGGTAAGGGCAAACCAGTCGGCTTTCTTATGGCTATGTTTCCGCTGCCACTCTTATTAGCTTTTGGGTATTATATTTGGCCGGTCGGCCCTAGTGATGTAATGTGAACCTTGTAGGCTTTTGGTAATGTAAAACTTAATGTTATCAGTATTGTGATTTGAGTATGGCATTGATATTGATATTGTTTTGTGAGGGTGTATGTGTACTGCTCCTGGGAGGTACATATTACACCGAGAGCGGGATATTTGATTTGTAATGCTAGGACCAATGGATGGTTAAGTATTACAAGTTAAATACCCCGGACTCTCACATCAATCCAACACCATGTTCTCTAACATGTGTTCACATTATTGATTCGATATCCCTGTATCTATGACCGGTGAAACATGGTCATCAATTAATACATGTGCTGGTTGATAAGTCACTAGTGTTTCGACTAGTGACATTTGACTAGGGATACATTTAGAATGACATCATATAAGTTAAAGAGCTTCACCAACAAGTCACATACTTGTTAATCTTTATAACTGATGATTCATTTAAGGAACATAATAACATTTATTCTATAACTCATAAACATAGATGTGATACAATCATCTCTATGATTATCTCTAGGCATATCACCAACAGCCTTCCACTTGCACTAGAGTCAATCATACATGTATCTAATACCTATAGCTCTTGTGTGCACCTTGTGCTTAGGGTATGAGAGAGGCTTTGTCAACGGATTAGTAATATTCAAATCCGTGTGCACTTTGCATCTCTTCACATCACCACTTTCAACAATCTCACTAATAATGTGATATCGTCGAAGTATGTGTTTAGACTTTTGATGTGACCTAGGCTCCTTAGCTTGTGCAATGGTTCCACTATTATCACAATAGAGATCCATTAGACTGGAAGCACTAGAAACCACAGGTAGTTTATTAATGAACTTCCTAATCCATACGACTTTTTTTTGCAGCTTCGAAAGCCGCAATGTACTTAGCCTTTGTTGTAGAATCAACATTTGTTACATGCTTGGAACTTTTCCAGCTCATTGATCCTCAATTAAAACAAAACACAAACCCAGATTGCGATCTGAAATCATCCTTATTGGTTTGGAAGTTAGCATCGGTGTAACCATTTACGACCAGCTCTTCCTCACCACCATAAATTAAGAATACATCCTTAGTTCGTCTTAAGTACTTTAGGATATTCTTGACTGCTATCCAGTGACCTTCACCTGGATCTGACTGATATGTGCTCGTAACACTTAGAGCATACGACACATCTGGTCGTGTACAAAGCATGGCATACATGATAGATCCAATAGCCAAAGCATATAGAATTCTACTCATTTGGTCTCGCTCATCAGGTGTTAAAGGACACTAATTCTTGCTAAGATTAATTCCATGTGACATGGACAAGAAATCTTTTTTGGAATCTTGCATGTTGAACCGTTTCAACATCTTGTCAATGTACATATCTTGGCTTAATCCAATTAGCCTTTTAGATATATCCCTATAGATTCTTATGCCTAAAATATATGCTGCATCTCCTAAATGTTTGATAGAGAAACTATTTCTTAATGAAGTTTTAACAGATTCAAGCATAGGAATACCATTTCCAACCAGTAATATGTCATACACACATAAGATCAGAAAAAACAAGTTTGCTCCTTAATGCTTTCTTGTAAACACAAGGTTCTTCTTCATTCTTGACGAAGTCAAACCATTTAACCACTTCATCAAAATGAATGTTCTAACTCCAAGATGCTTGCTTTAATCCATAGATGGATTTTTGAAGCTTGCATACCTTTCTAGCTTCCTTTGGATCGACAAAACCCTCAAAGTTGTGTCATGTACACATCCTCACTTAGGTTTCCATTTAGAAAAGTCGTTTTGACATCCATTTGCCATATCTCATAATCGAATATGCAACAATAGCTAGAATGATCTCGATAGACTTAAGCATAACGACAAAGTAGAAGGTTTCATCATAATCAACACATTGAATTTGTCTAAAACCCTTCGTTGCCAGTAGTGCGTTTTGAATGTGAACATTTGTAATACTCTGAAATGTTTTAAGGGAGGAAATCGCTTAAAAGATAATTTTAGAAGGATTTAAAAAGGGGGTTTTCGTAGTGGGTTGAGAACCTAGGCCTTGGACCTTTGGTCCACGAAGCCCAAGAGGTGGGAGGGGGCCAGCCACCAATAAAAGGAAGGGGAAACCTTAGCCTGCTACTGTAGCATACCACTGCTACAGTAGCACCATCGCTGCTACAGTGCCACTACAGTAGGCACCCTCCTCCTTGCACTCTATTGCTATTCCCCTTCCTCTTGGTGGTGCTCTCCCATTGCTGTCGGCCAAGGAGAAAGGTGGAGGAGAGGGAGACGAAGGGTAGAAGAGAACCTTTGGGGATTGTTCAGCGAGTTCATTCATATCTCCTAGGGTAAATCTCGATTCCTCGCTGTTTGGTTCAATTAGTTTCTATTGTTGTTGTCGATTAGCGATTTGTGTTCAGTGCTGCAATATGAATTAGAAATCTGTACTCTTTTGATCATCAGTTTTCGTCTAGTTTAATGCGAAATTTGAGGTTTGAGCCTCCTAGAGAATTGTGGAGATTATCTTCAGGTTTCTATAGGTTCTAAGATCACTTAATTTGGAGTTGTAGTTTGGGAGATACGTTCATTTATTTATTGCTGTCCGTAAACCCTATCGAAATACAATAATGCTTTTAATTAATAGATAAGGTTTTCTTAATGGCTGATTCAGAGAGGTCTCCTAACACAACTTTTGTAGGAAATTCTCTTAGCTTTCCATATTGTTAAAGAACATAAATTTTGGTTCCGCCAATTGAAAGTTATAGTTTTTCGTGTGTTACTGTCCATTTTGTCTATCAGTTTCTAACAGAAGGTTTTCATCTGTATGATAGATTTAGTTAAAGGTAGAATTAGGAGGTCTTGCCAACTAAGTTTTTGAAGATGTTTGCGTACTCTTTCCAGAGAGACCGAGTATGCCTTTTTATGATTAACAGTTGGAGAGTTATGAATTTTAGAAGGGTCGCTGTCTAGTTTAGGTTTCTGCTAGTTCGTTGTCATAATTGACTAGATTTAGTAATTGAATCATGGGTTTTGGGAATGCGGCTGAGAGCGTTGCAATTAGAATTGTATTACCTTGTCAAGCTTGTTTTTAGTAAGATGATTGTTGTAGGAGGAGAAACTTTGGGGTTAATTGCACCTTCTCTACCTTCCAATGGGTTGCAATGCGAAAGGCAAGTATAGATTGAATAATCTAGCGTGTATATTTGGTTCAATCCAAGAGTATGAGTATGTCATGGTTGAATTCTATAAATGATGAGTATTACCGTTCTTGCATGATTATGTGCGTTGGTGATATCCTGTTGCTTCTATAAGAGAATGCAATTAATGTTATTCATTTCATTTCATATTCATGCCTCGCCCACGGGAGAGGGTAATGAAAGTCCCATCATTCCAATATGGGCAAAATAAGTGCCAGGAATATAGGCAATTGGATCCTCGTTTGAAAGATTCTTCATACGGACCTTGGATCCCCACATTTTGGTAATGCGGGCCTGAGTGAACACCGACGGGTGTTCACTGGCTATACCGGTATATGCAGAAGAGAAGTGAATGCATTTTCATACTTGCATCCATTGCATAGTTTTCTTATATTCGAAACATTGAGAATGACCTGCCTTTGATTCGTTGTTTCTTATGTTATTCAATTATATTTGTCAAGACGTGGACTCACTCTTGCAAGTCATGTTTATTCTAGATAAACCTTGAGGATGACTCGCTTCGGGAAGAGATTAGACCACTTGATTAACTTCAATATATCACATGATTCACAGTTTAGATAATAAGTTTGTGACTCTTCTTCATTTGAGAGCTATGGATTGTAATAATTGGTTTCACGTTGTTTTCTAATGTTCATCTTAAGACTTTACTTGCGCTAGTTGATGTCTTAAGTTTCTCTGGATATATTCATGATTTTGTTCCCTTGAATATTACATTATAATCTAAAATTTAGAGTTTAACTGCTTGCTGAAATTTAGGTTATTTAACGTAGTATTACTTTTGTGAGTTGAAGTATAGTTGTCATTAGATGTTAAAATATTAGCAACATCTTTTATTGTTGATTTGTGTTAGAGTTTATGTAACATCTTGGCTTTTCATAGTAAGGGTGTTACAACATTTCCATCCATATCTATCTTTTTCTTAAAAATCAATTTGTACTGAATGGTTTTAACACTATCAGGTAGATCAACTAAGTTCTAAACTTGATTGTCATACATGGATTTTATCTTGGATCTCAAGGGCTTCAAGCCATGACTCGTAGTCCGATCCACCATCGCTACCTCATAAGTCTTAGACTCATCATTATTCAATAATAAAACGCCATGCCCATACCTTATAGGAAATTGACATGGCCTTTTAGATCTACACAGGGTTGATGCCTCATCTATAGGTTTTACAACATTTTGTTCATCCTATAGAGGTTCAGTAGGAGTTGAAACATTTTCAATTGTTTCCCAAATTTCTTTGAGTTGCACCTTGCTCCAACTGACTCCTTTGAAAAGAAACTCTTTCTTCAAGAAGACACCATTTCGGGCAACAAACACTTTGTTATCATCCCGATTATAAAAGTAATATCCTTTAGTTTCCTTAGGATACCCCACAAAGAAGCACTTATCTAACTTGGGTGTGAGTTTATTAGACGTCAAATGTTTTACATATGCCTCACAACCCCAAATCTTGAGAAAAGACAATCCAGGACACTTCCCGGTCCATATCTCATATGGTGTCATTTATACTATTTTTGATGGAACCCTATTTAAAATGAAAGCCACTTGTTTCTAGAGCATATCCCCGTAAATACAATGGAAGATCATATTGGCTCAAGATTGACCGAACCATTTCTAACAATGTTCGATTCCGCTGCTCGGACACCCCATTACATTGAGGCGTTCCCAATGGTGTAAGTTGTGGAACAATTCCACAATGCTTTTGTCGGACCCAAATTTGGAACTTGGGATCCACTGTGCATAAGGTGTCGTTCTCTAGATCAAGAGTCGACAAGCATAGTCATATTTGAGTTCACTCAAGATAACTACTAAGCTCACAAAGAAACACACACTTAGGTTCATAGCCGTGACCACATTTGTACATGAAGGACGTCTGGGGATGTCTTGAAGAGGTCCTGGGATGGTTCTTGACGAGGATCTAATAATCCTCATTTTATCTTTTATCTATAATTCTTATTATGAGTAAATATGATGTCATGTGGTCCCTGGGTATACCCCTTAAATTTACAAGGGAGAAGCCTACCAGGTGGTCGTAAGTTCTTCTACGACCACCCCCATAGTCGTAAGTCTTGCTACGACTACCCTATGGTCGTAAGTTCTTCTATGACCACTATCCAACAGAAGTTATTTCACGACCGTCCCATAGTCGTAATCTCTTCACGACTGTGTCACCACGACCACCTTATGATCAATAAAACCTACAAAGAGTGGGTCCAATTGATTAAGGAATCCAAGCAATAACATACGTTGTTATTATACGAAATAATAGCAGGTAATACCCTATTATCTCTAACAAGTAACTGCCAGGCGGCGTGAAGGAGTTACCATTCCGATTATTACTGCAAACGTGCGCCCGTTACTGGATTTGATGAGGCGCCTCTTCACTGGAGAAAACAGCTATTCCTCCACAACTATATAAAGGCAGCAATCAGAGAGGGGAGGGGGCGATCGGAAGAGACAATAAGCAATCAGGAAGACAGTCAGATACTATCTTTTGTAATAGCCTTAGTCTTTTCTACTGATTGTACGAAACACACTCAATACCATATACACACAGGAGTAGGATTGTTATTCTCTCCGTGAGAAGGCTGAACTCAGATAAAAATACCCGTGTCAATCTCTCTGCGTGATTTCCTTCTAGGAGACCCCCCGAATCAAACAATTTTTACGTAAGATCGGTTCTAAAACACCGACAGTTGGCGCCGTCTATGGGGAGCTTCCGGTAATCTCTTGTCAACATACTCTCTTTTTCCCAAATCTCATGCACTCATGGCAGGAGATTGGAACGAGGATAACTGGTTTGACTTGGCAGATTACGCAAACGTCGACATGGATGCTGGTTTCGATTATGAACCGAGTATCAACTCATCCGATGTTGTTGCTGCCTCTAGGGATCTTTCCGCAGATCCAGGAGACCATGCCACTGATAGAGTCAAGGAGGGATCCTTATCCCCCACAACAGTACGTCCAATGGAGGAATCAATTCTTTCAAAGGACAAGGGTCAATCCGACCACAATCAGTCTACACCCAAAGCGGACTCACAACACGACGAGAGTTTTTCCTCCAAGTGTCCGAAGTTCCCTAAGGCGGTCCGACTTGGTGAGACAAGTTCGAAGCCACAATTCCAGGACTTCACTAAAGATTCGGTGATCCTCTCTCTGATGACCCTAGAGAGAGCGGATCAAGCATGCTTTTCTCAGAATTCGACCATCTCTCCAGATCACACTGCGGATGGAGACTGATTATAACCCGAGTTCCCCTTCCCGGAGGGGATTACTCCAAGTCGCCAGATGGTGTCTCGACTACTCCTCGAGCACAAGTGAGAATCATCAATGGGAGGTCTTCGCCTTTCCTCGATCAAGGTCACTCTTCTAGAGACCGAGCTAGGGACACTCTCAAGATCACACATCCGCTACCGTGGCAATGGCAAGGGCACCACCGATGACTCGACAGACCAACACCTTGATGATCGTGGAGGGAAATCCTCGACATACTCGTGACTCCATTGAGATAGCCTCAAGAATCTAACATGGAAGATCTTGAGGCTATTCGCAAAAGAAGATTGCGACCGTAAAAATCGCACTGGCGCATCCAATATCAATCAGAGGAAGCTCAAGAACTCCAGCACATCAACGACTTGCTCGAGAACCCTACTCGAGAGCTCGCCTGAGTGCCAAGCTACGATCTCTTCGTCGAAGAGATCGCACAAAGGCTTCGGACCACGATGGCAAGACTGGAAGCACCTCGCCGACATCATTCAGGAAGTCGTAGCAATACGACTTCTTCAGCTACCAGTTGATCAAACATATCACCGTGGAGAAATCGGCGCAACAGCGAGTCACATCGATCTCCTACTCGGAGAAATGTCTTTTGAACGACTGATGATCAACAAGCTCTTCGGAGAGGTGATCGCGCACCACTCCGACGTGGAAATCTGCAGCAGCAGATGGAATACGAGGAGTATTTCCCTCGTAGGACCGAGACCTATTACAAGTCCGGTCAACTCAGCATCGGGTATCGTCGAATCGATCACCGGTGATATCAACCCTTCTTTCCCGCAAAGGAGACGCCGAGGTTATTATCGGATGTCCCGCATTTTCGCCGACCTCCGAGCCGCTCATCACCAGCCACCTCGCTTTCGACCAAAGGAACATGGAGAAGTTCGATGGATCCCAAAATCCCATCGAAGTTCCTTCAAATTTATACAACAACCGTCCGAAGCAGCAGGAGGAGGAGAGCATGTAATGGCGAATTTCCTTCCAACTGTGCTCGGGGGTCCGCTTCGATCGTGGTTACCAATCAACCACTCGAGTCGATCTATTCTGGCAACACCTCTCGCGACCTTCTACTAGCAAACTTCCAAGGCACGAAATTGCTATGGGAAGGAGGACGACTTGCACCGGATGAGACGAGCGACCATGAAACCTTGCGCCAATTCATCAAGCGCTTTAGTCAGTTCGTAATTCAATTCCGTAAATTTATGACTCATCTCACATCGTCGGCTTTCAAGCAAGGAGTCCGTAGTAGAAGGATAACAAAAGATATCACTTTGAATCCTCCCACTACTGTCGCCGAACTCTTTGAGATGGCCGATCGATATGCGACTGCTTCTGAGGCAGTCGAGTGGAACAACACAATCGATCGAGAAGACAATACCTCTCGAGAGCCAAGCAAAGTTGGAAAGAAGAAGGATAAGAAAGCAAAAAAGTCCAAGAACAAGGCGAAGGGTCAAAAACTTCAAGCCAGCGGTTTCAAGGAGGTCTTGGCTGTAAATGATAAAGAGCCACGCACCTCCAAGCCGCACTCCGACCGAGGCAAAGGTAAGCGCCCCGATCGGAAGAACGATAAGCCTAGGTGGTGTCCTTTCCATAAAAAGGAAGGACATGACCTTCGCAACTGCCGGGTCTTCCAACGAAAGCTCGAGGACTACTACAACGGCAAAGGACCACTTCCCACTCTCGAGCAGGTAGGACAAACGAGTGGTCATAAGTCGTTAGACGACAATGAGATGCCGTTCCAAGATCTGCAACATACCGTCGAACACATCTACAGGGGATCGATGCATATGAATCAAAGCGACAGCTTAAAGCTGCCGAACGTGAGGTAAACTCCATAGATCCTCCTCTCGTCAATAAATTATCGGTGTGGTCAAGTCACCATCTCCTTTGAGAGGGTGATCGCCCGATTCTTCGACTCACCAGTGTCGATATCCGATCGTGGTCGAACCCACCATCAACAATTGTCGGGTCAATCGAGTTTTGGTTGATGGTGGCACTCGTTAAACATTTTGTTTATGAGTGCTCTAGACGCGATGCAAGTACCTAGGACTAATGTAAGACCCAGACGATACTCTTTTCATGGGATCGTGATCGGTCTTCACCAAACCTATTGGCCAAGTTTTCTTCCTTTAACATTTGGTTCACCAAGTAATTTCAGACGTAGAAAATCTCCTTTGATGTGGTCGATTTTGATATGGCATATAACGCCATACTTGGACGACCAACTTTGGCAAAATTCTTAATGGCTACTCATTACGTATCAATATATTAAGATGCTAGGTCCCAAAGGAGTAATCACAATTCATTGTGACAAGAAGATGGCGATACCGCGATCGCCGATCCTCGAGATGGTTGGACAAATACCAACTCGAGAAGAAAGTCACCTTTGACCAGCAAGTCGGCTTCAAAACTCGCACCAAAGCCGAACGACAAGATCAAAGAGGTTCCTCTCGACGCAGGGAGCCCTCAAGATCGTTTCACATCGGGATACTTCCGACCCCAAGTAGGAAGACGCCTCATCACCTTCCTCCGAGCTAACACAGATGTCTTCGTGTGGCAAGCATCCGACATGCCCGGAGTCCCCAGGGAGGTGATCGAGCACATGCTAGCTTTACGGCCTGACAAAGTACCCATAAAACAAAAATTACGGAGATTTGCCCTCGATCGACGAGATGCTATTAAATCGAATTGATAAGCTACTTAAAGGTGCTTTATAAGAGAAGTCAACCACCCAAAGTGGTTGGCTAATCGTAATGGTTAGGAAGTCAAACGGCAAATGGCGATGTGCGAGACTTCATTGATCTTAATAAAGCTTGTCCAAAAGATGATTTTCCTTTACCTCAGACGATCGCTTGGTTGATTCTACCGCAGTTGTGAAATGTTAAGTTTTTTCGATGCATATTCGGATACCACCAGATCAATATGTGTCTAAACGATGAAGAAAAGACCGTGTTTATTACATCGCTTGGTATATTTTGTTATGTCAAAATGCCATTTGGTCTAAAAATGTCAAGCGCTTCTTTTCAACGCTTGATGCAATCGATTTTTCATCTCAACTAGGCCGAAACCGAGGCCTATGTTGATGATCTAGTTGTTAAAAGCATGAAGAGACTTAATCATATCAACGACCTATAAGAAACATTCGACAACCTCGTAAAACATCGCTAAAACTCAATCTCGAGAAGTGTGTTTCGAATCTCTTCAGAAAATTGCTTGAATTCCTAGTATCTATACGGGAATCAAGCAACTCTGAAAAGATAAAGGCTATTCTCCAAATGCGCCTCCAACCACAAAGAAAGAAGTCCAGAAACTCACAGGGTGCATGGCGGTTTTAAGTCGTTTCATCGCACGACTAGGAGAAAAGGAACTACCTTTCTTTAAACTTCTAAGGAAACACGAAGGTTTTGAGTGGTTGAACGAGGCAAACACTGCCGTTGAGGATGTCAAGAGGTATCTTACGAGTGCTCCTATTCTGGTTTCTCCGAGGCCAGAAGAAACACTCTTAATTTACCTAGCTGCCACGCCACAGTAAGAAGCGTAAAGATCGGTCGTAGAACGTGAAAACGTACAACGACCAGTTTACTACGTAAGTGAAGTTTTACATGGGCCTAAGGAGCATTACCATCAGGTCCAAAAGCTTCTATATGCCCTCCTCACGTCTTTTAGGAAATTGTGGCATTATTTTCAGGCGCACAAAATAGCTGTACCGTCTGAGTTTCTCTTGGGAGCGATCCTCTAGAATAGGGAAACAGCGGGACGCATGGAAAAATGGTCAGTCGAATTTGGGGAGTTTGACCTCCATTTCGTGTCCCGAACGGCCATTAAATCCCAGATCTTGGCGACTTTTGTCGCCGAATGGACAAATCTCGAACCTGCTCAGATCCCAAGATGATTCCCACCACCAAAGGATCTATGTACTTTGACGGTCGCCATTTTAAGTGGCTCTGGGTCGGTGGTCTCCGTATCTCCTAACGGAGAGACCTTAAAGTATGCCATACAATTAAACTTTCGTGCCACCAACAACGTGGCGTATCACGAAGGTTTGCTAGTGCGGCATACGAAGCCGTGAAAGCGCCTCGATTCGCCGACTACTGTGAGGGGAGACTCTCAACTAGTTGTGAATCAAGTCGAAAGAGTACTAGTGCTCTAACCCGACAATGTCTCGGTATTTATCGGCGCGTAAGCTAGAAAAGCATTTTTAGGTTTCGAGGCACAATTCATCCTCGAAGGATAATTTCTCAGCACACCGACTTGCTCGAATGGCTTCTTCCCGATTTGTAGTACCAAAAGGAGTCTTCTTGAACAACTCGAGCCGCCCCTAGTTGAAGAACCGAGACACCTCCTATTGAGATGACCTCTAGAATACGAGGATACCGGATGGCTCCCATCTATGAGTATCTTCGTATGGGTTCCGCACCAAGACGATTCCGAGGCGATTGCTTATCCCGAAAAGCCAAAATGTATAATTTGTTGAAGGAGTCCTCTATAAACGAGGTACTCAAGGGGTGCTCATGCGATGCATTCTCGCAGAGCAAAGGATTAACACTCCTTCACGACATACACTGTGGCATCTCAGAGAAATCATGCTTCCTATAGAACACCGGGTCAAGAAGGCCTTTCGATAAGGTTTTTACCGCCAACACCTATTTATGCTAAATATTTGGTTAAAAAGTGTGTCCAATGCCAATTTCATAGCAGGCAAATACACCAATCAGCTCAAGCATTACAAACGATACATCTGTCTTGGCCTTTTGCGACCTGGGGTCTCGATATCCTAGGACCATTCCCCAAGGCTCCAGGAGATTTTGAGTTCCTTTTTGTGACTATTGATACGTTCACAAAATGGATCTAAGCCGAACCTGTAACTGGAATAACAACGGAAGCAGCAAAACGGTTCATGATGAGATGTGTAATTACTCGATTTGGAGTACCGAGTCGAATAATTACAGACAATGGTAAGCAATTTTCGAGCGCAAAATTTCAGAAATTTTGCAACAAGTTGGGTACCAAGTTATGTTATGCTTCTGTGGCCCATCCCCAAAGCAATGGGGCAGTCGAATGTGCGAACGGCCAAATAATGCGAGGAATTAAAACCCGAGTCTTTGACCAGCTCGCTGCGCTCGGGGCTTGGGTACAAGAATTACCTCCGATATGGGCGCTCAGACGACTACTAGTCTGCCACAGAAACACCTTTTTTCTCGGTCTTGAGTCGGCCATGCTTCCTCCTAACTAAAGACACGGTCAACATGAGTCTAAACTTTCAATGACTCTATCCAGAACAACTTCGAGCGGATGACATTAACCTACTCGAAGAAAGGAGAAACCAGGCCTTAATCCGTTTAGCAATCTACCAACAAGCCCTATGCAGATACTACGACCGTAAGGTCCAACCTCGCAGCCTTGCTATAGGTGACTTGGTATTGAGGCTCTGCCGATCCAAGTATAATCGGAACAAACTTTCTCCCAAGTGGGAAGGTCCTTACACAGTGATCGAAGTTACCCAGCCAGGGTCAGTACGATTGGCAATGGAAGACGGCCAGGTTCTCTCGAATTCTTGGAACATCGACCAGTTATGCAAGTTTTATATGTAACCAACCATTCAAACAATAAAGACTCAGGTTCTTTCTACCTCTATTGTCTTACTTTTGAGTAGTGCTTTCATAATCTTTCGACTACATTCCAAACACCCGCTTTTTACATCGGTCGAAAGGCGTAACATCGCCTAGTCGAAGCCTCTCTCTCTCTGACGTGGTCCTCGCCCACTAGAAGGAACTTCCTAGTATCGACTGCTACTCACTTTTGTCGTCAATACAAAGAGCTCGGGTTCTATTTGGTCGAAATATTTTTAAGGCCACTCTTTTCACCTTAGTTTATTTCTTCATTATTTTGAAAATACTCTAAGCAGAGTGCATTTTCTTAGATTTATTCAACCGCCTTTGGTGTACTCGATCCATCTCAATCGGTCGGAGGAAGAAACACATCTAGTCGAAGTCTTTCCTCTTGCACGTGGTCCCGCCCCACTAGAAGGAACTTCCTAGCATTGTTCGCTTTTCTACTTTTGCTACCGTAATAGACTTATCGTGATCCACCAAGGAAGGTCGAACAATTTTTAAAGTCCTCTAGACGCTTGCTTAACTCAATTTGCCGTTCTCGATTTGATTAATCAAAGCCTTTCCTCTCTCGCATGTTGTCTTGCCCACTAGAAGGAACTTCCTAGTATTGATTCGCTCCTACTCTTTCGACCAAAGGCATGACAATCGTGACCAAAAACTACAAGTTAACCAAACCTCTCTGCTTTGTAAACCTTTTTAACACTATTTACTTAGTTTGTCTAAACAAACTAAGCAAATAGTCGGGGCTAGGATAAAGTTATTAATTTGACTTCAATTCTTAGTCTTTCTTTCGTTAATTATCTTTTGAGTTACTAACTACTCGACAAGATGGTTTGCAGGAAACAAGATGGATTATATAATACATCAACAAAAGCTTGTTTTTCACTAGTTTTTACAAACTACTTTGAAGAGGAGAGCCCAAAAGATTTCCTCTGAGACCTTCTTGCCAACTGGTTGCATTTATTCCATCAGACGACTTGCTTTTGCCTCAGAGCAGTCGAAGTCGGCTTCGATTGGTTGCACATTAAGGCTGGAGTCATGAGCTTTAAGTTTTGCCAATGCATAACTTACTGCACCTTCGACTGCCTCCTTTATCGACTCAGCTTGGTTGGCCTTCAGAGTGGTCACCAGTTCTTGCGAAGTCTCGACTTGTTCCCCAATAGTACTTATGTGAGCAGCTATCGTATCATCTTGAGGAGTTTTTCCCTCACTACGTAGCTCACCAAGTATATTGTTCAGGAGCGTGATGTTGCCTTGAAGATTAATCGTCATCGACTTCATCTCCTGTTGGTTACGAGTCGAAGCCTCGCGGAGTTGTTTATTTTTGACCACTTGCTCTGAATAGAATAAGACTGGTCAAGCAAAAATAAACTCCAAGAGGAGGAGAAAATAAAAATAATCACAGGTAAAAGAATTCCTTACCTACTAGTTGAGAATCTAATTTCTTGATTTCTTCATTATGGGAAGCAATGGTCTCAGCATACCGCTTCTCCCATAATTTGATGTCCTTTGCATTTTCCTTGGCAATGCGGACAGTCTCGTTAAGGATCAAGGTTTTTTCCTGATCCCTAGTTTCGAGCCTTCCCAATTTGAGCTCAATTTCTAAAAAAGAAATGGGAGTTAGAAAAGGTAATTGCTTACCTGCTCGTCGAGATCTCAACCTCTCAATTTCTTGATCTTTATCTTTGGCGATACGAGAAATCTCGTGAATAACCAAAGTTTTATCTTTGACTTCATTTTGAAGCTTTCTCTTGTCGTCTTCTTTTTCTGAAAAGAAGCAAGAGTTAGGTAAAGATCAACAACATAAGCAGTCTTAAGTTCAGCACTTACTGTTTAGCTCTTCTTGCACTTTTACAGTTGCAGAGTTAGCCTCTTGAAGCTTCTTGAAGAGGTCTCCTACCTTTTCCCCTAGTTTTCTCGACTTCTCTTTTTCATAATCGAGCGAGTCGACCAGGGTCTTTTTGTCGCTGTTTAACCTATAAAGGTTAAAAGTAGACATGAACACTATTTAACTAGTCGTAAGTCTTTCTACGACTAGCACCTAGTCGTGAGTTTTTCCACAACAAACCTCACAAGTACTGTATAAATAGTCAAACCCTAAAACGACTACTTAATAACAAAGGACTTACCACCTCTCTCGCTGCTCAGAGAGTTCCGCTTTTTCCTATCGTAGTTTCTATGAGTTGTCGGTGATATTCACCAACAGTGGCAATTTGTTCTAGAGCTTTCTGCAAAAAGAAAGACGGTAAGAAGCAAGGGAAGGCCACACATATAAGTATCCTTAAATACTTATATTCATGGTCGTCCGAGCAAACATTGAAAAAACCATCTCTGGACTCTTCAGCTTGTCTATCTTCGCGACTTGGTCCCACCAAACCTTTTCGAGACGCTTGTTGTCGAAAGTTTCCCCTCTGTTTGGAATATCTTTGGGATGAGGGACTCGATCGCGAGATCTAAAAGCAGAAGACCCCACGATGATAGCAGGCCCAAAGAAATCAGCACAAAGGTTGAAGTACTCCTCGTCTTCTGATTCTGTAACTGCAGCTTCTCTTTGGATACCAGGAGCAATGTCTGCAATGACTTCCTTCCCGGCACGGTGGTCAGGAACATCACCACCTTGGCCAGAGACTTCTACCACTGCCTCTGCTGTCTCCATGACCATCTCAGTGGTCGTAGCTACTACCCCAGTGGTCGTAGCTACTACCTAAGTGGTTGTGGTAACCACTTCAGGAGCCACGACTTCCTCCACCACCCGGGCTGTGGATGATCCTTCGACCACTTCCGCTGTCATCTCTCCGACCGCTGGAGAGGCGGCAATGGACTTCTCGATAGAAGTGTCCTCCGGGGCTGAAGGAGTCGGGCTAAAATCAACAAAAGGAAAGCAAGTCATGTTGTGAAAAACGAAAGGTAAATGATGTTCTTACACTTTAGTCTGTTTTACATACCTCTGCACCCTGGACCTAACCAGGAGCTTAGGAGTCATCTTCCCAATGGAAGATTTCTTCGACTTCTTTTCTACGACCACGTCTGGTCGGAGTTCAAGTTGAAGAATGGGCTCGGCTACAACCACGTCTGGTCGTGGATTTTGAACAGGAACCATCTCTCTGGTCTCCTGATTTTCTGGATGGCCGAGATCAGTCTCGACCACTCCAAGAGCAGCGCTACCCTCAACTATAGGCTCTACTGGATCAGATTGTCCTTCACAAAAGACATAAAGTCCTTCCAGTTCTCCTTTTCTAGTTGCTTGACAAAACTAGGAGTGGCAGAAACTGCGAAAGTTTTCTTGTCATAATAAAAGGGTACCTTGGCCTTGCGGGCTTTGCGCCTAAGAGGTTCGACTGCTTCGACCTCCTTAGCTTCAGCTACTTCAACCTCGGCTTCTGTTGCAGCCGTATCTGCCGCAGACTTTGCAGAGGATCTGATCGAAATAAAAGAACTCGAGCTTGCTCCTCCCTTGTCGGCGACTTTCGTGAGTCTACGCTTCTTAGTCGGAGGAGCTGAGCTTTTGTCCGTTATCATCCCTGCACCGATGGTTATCAGTTCGACCTCTTTGTCGTCCTGACGGTTTTTCATACCTACTTTCTGTAAAGAAAAACAGAAAAAGAAGAATTACCGACGGTCGAAGATTTTCTATGACCAAGATCCAACAGAAGTTTTTCACGACGCTTCTCAATCGTAAGATTTTCTACGATCACTACCTAGTCGTAAGTTCTTTCTACGACTATGAAGTCCTGAGGATAAAATCAACTCGTAAGTTTTTCTATGACATTTCCTTGATCGTAAGATTTTCTACGATCACTACCTAGTCGTAAGTTCTTTCTACGACTATGAAGTCCTGAGGATAAAATCAACTCTTGATTACCTTTAGGCACTCCATCTTTTCCTTTGCGGATAAAACCGCAAGGATTTGAAGAACCGCCACTCTGAGTGGCGGAGAATTCTCACAAACGAGTTTGACTCGAACATCAATCTCTTCCTGTGAAAGATCTGTGTAAACAGATAAAGACATTCATTAGACAACTGTGAGAAAGACCAAACCGAGAGCTAAGTCAAAAATTCACTTACCCTCCTCGTAGTCCCTGGTCGGGTCTTTTGGCCCCGTGCACCTCCACATAGGAGGTACTCGTTTCTTCAAAGGGCTAATTCGATGTGTGATGAAATCCTTTACCACATGCCATCCGGTCAGCCCCTCCTCTCTCAAGTCCTTGATGGCTCGAATATAGGGGCAATCCTACGACATCCTGGAAGTTGAATCCCATGAAGAATTCTTTTCGGCAGCCTTCCCTGCGAAAGTAAGGCTGTCTTCTTGGGTGATTTTCTAGTAAAACCACCTCTTCCTCCATCCCGGCCACAAAGATTTAGTAAACATCTAAATATACTCTCTCGACTTCCACTCATGGAGCTTCAGACCACAACTTCCAAAGAATTCCAGATTGCCGGCCATTCCATAATAATATTGAAAAGCTCGAGGTCCGCCGAATTCCTGTGCACGCCACACAAGTACACAAATACACTTTAGTATAGTGATGGAATTAGGACCAAGGTTCACTAATTCCACCCCAAAGTGCTCGAGTACGAGTGTGAGAAAGGGATGAGCAGCAATCAAGGCCACACTCACAATATGCCCGAAGACGGATTTGCCCAGTCCCCGACGGCCAATGCCGCCCAACCGCCGAATCCATTTCACAAGAACTTTCTCCGGAATCTTCCCGGCGTCGACTAAAGCTTGAATCTTCACCGCATCCATCTCCGACTCAGCCCACTCAGAAACTTTCCCGGCCATCTCTCTCAGAAAGGGGAGGTTTTGGATTAAGGAAGATCTTCGGAGAAGACACGATTGGGTTGGCGGCGGAGAAGGCACGATTGAGTTGGTGGCGGAGAAGACAAGAACTCGATGAACAATGGGAGCGATTTGGGGAAAAGTAGAAACCCAAGTTTTACCCCCGGTAAGTATTTATAACCATATACCTGGGCTGAAGGTGTGGCAATCCAAAGGTTGCCACCGCTTCGGGAACCGCTCCAACGGACAGACTTATGGGAGTCATTTGCGATTCTCTAGCTTGTCCGTTCAAGAAAATCAGATTTGTTTTTACACCTCAAGCAAAATTACTTTCTTGGTCAGATCTTTTTGACCAAATGAAATATCAATCGGAAAGGATTTTCTTCCGATCACCATACTATGACCACTTCGTGATCGTGACCTAGCATATTTTTGGTCAAAGTAGTACACAAATGTCAAAGAGTTTTTTCCTTCGACCATCTTTCTACGACCCTCTCGTGGCTGTAAGACCATCTACGACTCCTTCACCAAGTAAGTTACTTTCACTTGAAGTTGGGGGGCTAGATGACGAGGATCTAATAATCCTTATTTTATCTTTTATCTATAATTCTTATTATGAGTAAATATGATGTCATGTGGTCCCTGGGTATACCCCTTAAATTTACAAGGGAGAAGCCTACCCGGTGGTCGTAAGTTCTTCTACGACCACCCCCATAGTCGTAAGTCTTGCTACGACTACCCTATGGTCGTAAGTTCTTCTACGACCACTATCCAGTCATAAGTTATTTCATGACTGTCCCACAGTCGTAAGCTCTTCTACGACGAGGTCAGCTACGACCACCTTATGATCAATAAAACCTACAAGCGAGTGGGTCCAATTGATTAAGGAATCCAAGCAGTCAACATACGCTGTTATTATACGAAATAATAGCAGGTAATACCCCATTATCTCTGACAAGTAACTGCCAGGCGGCGTGAAGGAGTTACCATTCCGATGATTACTGCAAACGTGCGCCCGTTACTGGATTCGATGAGGCACCTCTTCACAGGAGAAAACGGCTATTCCTTCACGACTATATAAAGGCAGCAATCAGAGAGGGGAGGGGGCGATCGGAAGAGACAACAAGCAATCAGGAAGACAGTCAGATACTATCTTCTGTAATAGCCTTAGTCTTTTCTCTCGATTGTACGAAACACACTCAATACTATATACACACAAGAGTAGGGTTGTTATTCTCTCCGGAGAAGGCCTGAACCTGTATAAAAATACCCGTGTCAATCTCTCTGCGTGATTCCCTTCTAGGAGACCCCTCGAATCAAACAATCTTTACGTAAGATCGGTTCTAAAACACCGACAGTTCTATAGTGATCCCGTGGAGGTCCCGAGAAGGCCTTGGGACATCTGGAAGTGATCTTTAGACCATATAGGGGTGGTTGTGAGATAGCTGGTTGTAGTCTTAACCTATCTAGGGGTGGTCGTGAGACATCTGGTGGTAGTCTTAGACCATCTTGGGGTGGTCGTGAGACGTCTGGTTGTAGTCTTAGACCATCTAGGGGTGGTTGTGAGACATCTGGTTGTGGTCCTAGACCATCTAGGGTTGATCGTGAGACATCTGGCTGTGGTCTTATACCATCTAGAGGTGGTCATGAGACATCTGGTAGTGGTCTTAGACTATCTAGGGGTGATTGTGAGACATCTGGTGGTGGTCTTAGACCATCTAGAGGTGGTCATGAGACAGTAGGTAGTGGTCTTAGACTATCTAGGGGCAGTAGTGAGACATCTGGTTGTGGTATTAGACCATCTAGAGGTGGTCATGAGACATCTGGTAGTGGTCTTAGACTGCCTAGGGGTGGTCATGAGACATCTGATTGTGGTCTTAGACCATCTAGAGGTGATCGTGAGACAGCTGGTAGTGGTCTTAGACTGCCTACGGGTGGTCATGAGACATCTGATTGTGGTCTTAGACCATTTAGAGGTGGTCGTGAGACAGCTGGCAGTGGTCTTAGACTGCCTAGGGGTGGTCGTGAGACATCTGGTTGCAGTCTTAGACCATCTAGGGGTGGTCGTGAGACATCTGGTTGTCATCTTAGACCATCTAGAGGTGGTCCTGAGACATTTGGTAGTGGTCTTAGACTATCTGGGGGTGGTCGTGAGACATCTGATTGTTGTCTTAGACTATCTGGGGTGGTCGTGAGACATTTGGTTGTTGCCTTAGACTATCTAGAGGTGGTCCTGAGACATCTGGTAGTGGTCTTAGACTATCTGGGGGTGGTCGTGAGACATCTGGTAGTGGTCTTAGACTATCTGGGGGTGATCGTGAGACATCTGATTGTTGTCTTAGACTATCTGGGGTGGTTGTGAGACTTCTGGTTGTTGTCTTAGACCATCTAGAGGTGGTCCTGAGACATCTGGTAGTGGTCTTAGATCATCTAGAGTTGGTCCTGAGACATCTAGTGGTGGTCTTAGACTATCTAGGGGTGGTCTTGAGACTTATGGTTGTGGTCTTAGACCATCTAGAGGTGGTCGTGAGACATCTAGTAGTGGTCTTAGACCATCTAGAGTTGGTCCTGAGACATCTAGTGGTGGTCTTAGACCAGCTAGAGTTGGTCCTGAGACATCTAATGGTGGTCTTAGACTATCTAGGGGTGGTCTTGAGACGTATGGTTGTGGTCTTAGACCATCTAGAGGTGGTCGTGAGCCATCCATTTAGAGTTGGTATGCCCACTGATCGTGAACTTTACTATGCAAAGGATACTCAAAATGAACAGTGCATGCCCGTGATATATTATATAAATATCCGACCAAGCGGCCATTTGTTTTTACAAAAGCGCCCCTTAGGTGAGAGTTTTACAAAAGTCCAGAACACAGAGTAGAAAGTAAATACAGAAGCAAAATAAGTTGTGGTGGATCCATTCATTCTGCCATAGGCAAGTGACTGGGGGTCCCAGCCTAAGCTTCACTATCTTCACCACCATCTGGTTCATCCTCCTTGAAGTATTGGTAGGGGTCTTGGTCATTTGTGTTTGAAAAGATTACATTGGCAGAGCCTGAGTACACAACTGTACTCGCAAACCAACCCACAATGCAGTTCTTATAGATGCAAGGCTAGTCAAGGGAGGTTTAGAGTTCTTTTATTTGCACAAAGCCAAGTTTGAATTAAACTAAATTAGAAAAAAATCCTAAGACCTAGCATTTTAACAAATCTGTTTTCAAAATGAGTTTTCATTTGAAAAGTACTAGTGGAGGTCCCACCTCCTATACCATTGAGTGGCTTCATCCACCAAATACTCGGGCTATCCCGTAATTACCACTGGTCCGTGACCAGGCCTTTTCCAAATCCCTGGGGTCCCACCCTAGCCTTCCCTTTTCATCCCAAATGGTTTTGTAAAAATGAGAGCTATATCCAGAAAGTTCTCAGCACCGCTCTTGACTGTGACCACGGCTATCATGATAGTTTTCTTTCTCTGCAGAGTTCGCACACTTTACCCACAAGAGGTAATCTCCTTAATATACACACACATTTTCTTGGACATGCGAATCAAGGGGAGATTACCACAAGGCCTTTACAATGCTCATTCCTCGACGCAACCCCACCCGCTAAGGTTTCCACCGCCCGGTGCCAAGCACTTCCAGGAGGCCCCCTCTTGCGCCATGTGGTTTCTCTGTGGCTCCCTTTCCCCTTTTACCCACGCCACATTCCTCCAATGGTGAGGCCACGCTGAGGCGAGCAAATTAGTTGGCCAGGTCGTACCCATTATAGACTTGTGGTTGCACTATTTTTGCATGAGAGGTCATTCCAAGATTCAGTCCTTAATTGACCAGGGCGACACATCCACATACCAACATATTCTCGTGCACCAGGCACCAGCCACTCTTTCCAGCTGCCCCAATCGAAAACAGTTTTCAGGTTTTATTTTTTTTTGGAAATATCATTTACTTCAACATACCAGCCAGGCTCCCAGCCTTACTGCCCAAATCATTTTCTAAAGTTTTTAAGGATTGTGGTTGGGCAACTTAATGCCCTGATGACAATGTATCTAAGCAAGGCTAAGCATGACACTTAGATACAGACCTATCAACTAGTATGTAATCCATTAAGTCTAGGGTGACAATGGATAATGTACAAGTTCAAGGGTTGGAAGTTTATACACAAGTATATGTTAGGCATTAACTATGATCTCGACCAATTTAGTTTGATAAAACATAGCAATGCGCTTCATAATTTAAAGCAACATAATTTGCAAAAGTGGGTGCAACATGGTCAAATGATTGACTCGCCTTTGTTCAGTGGTGTCACGATTGAGATCCTGATCAACGAACGGTTCTTCAGTCGCCTCGGCTTCTATAATCGCAAAACAACCGAAAAGGCAAATAAGCATAAATTCCAACTTAAATCGTTTTCAATATGCAATGAACTCCAAATGATGCCAAAACATAAATTAGAAATATTAGACCAGCACAGTTGTAAACTTAGTGGTCGCCGGATCTGTGGTGTTCATAGAAGCCACAGTGACTTGGGGAGGTCCTGGAATCACTGTAGCCAGGGGAGGTTGTGAGAGCGCTATGACCAGGATAGTGGTCTTATTGAGACTGTAATCTTGTCCAAAATTAGATAAGAGTTTGGGTCCGAGTCTTAGTCGATTAGTGTAAGGGTACATAAGCATGGGGAGATAGCAGTCTTGGAGATACCACAAGCGAGAAGTACGAAGGGGTCAAGAGGAGTCGAAAGTTTAGAAGTGGTTGTAAGTTGAGTTATCGTGAGAAAAAACTGTGATTGCAGCACCTCGAAAGAGCCCTATCTTGTTGGCTGATTTTTCGAGTACTGTTTATTATGACCACTATTCATCCGAGCACTATACACCCAGCACTGTTCATCTAAGCACTATTCATCCTAGTACTGTTCATTCGAGTACTGTTCATCCGAGTACTATTTGTTCGAATGCTGTTCGTTCGAGTGGCTGGTCAAAGGCACCTGGTCTTAGGTGGTAACCTCACAGTCTTTGCAAAAGACCAAGAGAGCGGTCTTGAGAAAGAGGTTTTGAGGTTAAGGAGGTAAAGCGCAGTGAAGTGGGGGCTGTCCGACTTTGATCGGGCGGTCCATAAGAGGTGAGGGCGCAGCTAGGTGGGTGGTCTTGATCAGGAGGGTGGTCTTTGCAAAGTGGAAGGTCGCGACCACAAGGGTGGTCTCTGTAAAAAGGGTGGTCTGTACAAAAAAGGGGGGGGCGTGGGAGTGTTAACCGTACGTAGTCAAACGAGAGAAATGTTCGACTACACAGTAGAGGTCAAAAGAAAACAAAGGTTTGACAGTATTGATGCAATCGAATTAACCAGCGGAACAACCAAAGGAAGAACCGGAGGAACATCCAAGAGAGAACAAGGCGGCTCGAACTAGGAAGAGTATCTGACCACTAGGAACTTACCACTACGGAACTGGGGAGTGGGCTAGTCGGAGCTGATGCTGGCGACGTGGACCCCGACTATAAGAGAAGCTCCGCGCTGCAAGTAGCTTGAGGAAGGTGGGTGGTCCTCGGTCTTCAAGGTTGCTCCCTGGAAGAAGATAGATGGTCCGCCAAGGAGGTCTTGGAGTATCCGATGGGTGTCAATGGTGAAGACTGCGATGGGGGGGGGGCGCTCGACAAAGACTAGCCCTTGAGCTTGTCTGGAGCTCAAGTTCACTTGGAGGAAGAAGAGAATGAGGTTAGCACTGGAATGGCGGAGAAAGCCATGAGGTCTTGGAGCAGCTAGATATAAGCACTTTTGCTCAAATGACAGGAGGTATGGTGGTGTTTGTTGATGGAGTGGCAAGACAAAGGTAGATGTTGTGACAGTCATTAATGGCGGATTGATGGCTTCTACCCTCGTGCACTCTCGGTCGCACTTGGCGCCCGTAACATGGGGAAGACCCAACCGCTCCAACCTACGGCTAGAGGTCTGGCTGCATCGGCTTGACTAGCCGTGGGTCAGGGGAACAGTGTGCTATGGGAAGGAAGAAGACTAGGAGTCTCTAGAGTAGTTTTCATTGTGTTGGTATGCTAATATCTTAGAGATTTCTAGTCTTGGTGTCATGCATACTAGCAAGAGAAACACGATGCAACCAGCATGAAAGCTCGACAATGCATTCAAGAGGTTCAATAATAGTTATCATATGAAAAAGTTTTTTTAAAAAATCCCATATTTTTACATTTAAGAATATTTGGGCTGTTACAGCTTTAGATGATCACCAAACTCATGGCTCAAATATTCACCTCCACGATCTGATCGTAGATATTTAGTTGTCTTGACAAGTTGATTTTGTACCTCATTCTGAAATTCTTTGAACCTTTCAAAGGATTCCAACTTGTGCTTCATCAAGTAGACAACCATATCTACTAAAGTCATCAATAAAACTTATGAAGTACTAAAAACCACCTCTGGTCAGAGTGCTTATTGGTCCACATACATCTGTATGTACAAGGGCCAATAAGTCACTTGCCCTTTCACCTCTAGCTGTGAAAGACGCTTTTGTCATTTTGCCAAGTAAACAAGCTTCATATGTTTCAAATGATTGAAAATCAAATGAGTTTAGAAGACCATCTTTGTGGAGCTTCATCATGCGCTACTCATTTATATGACGTAGACGACAATGCCAAATAAAAATGGGATTCAAATCATTAGGTCGAAGTCTCTTAGCATTAATGTTATAGATAGGCACATCCTCAAGATTCAAAACATATAATCCATTTATCAATAGAGCATGGCCATAAAGCATACCTTCAAAATAAATTGAACAACTATTGTTCTTTATTCCGAACTCATAACCTTTTGCTCATAAACAAGAAGCATAAATAAAGTTTTTTGCTTAAGGCAGGAACATAATAACAATTATTTAATTCCATAACTAATCCTGAAGGTAAAGCTAACGGTAAAGTGCCAATAGCTAATACAACAACTCTTGCTCCATTCCCCACGTGAAGATCAACCTCGCCTCTTGCCAAACTTCTACTCCCTATCAGTCGTTCCATCGAATTGCAAATATGAGCAACCAATCCGGTATCAAATACCCAAGAATATGTAGGAGAAGTGGCAAGATTAATTTTTATAACATTTATATCTGAACTAGAAGTCTTATTTCCTTTGTTCTTTTTCATCTCTGTCAAGTACTTCTTACAATTTCTCTTCCAATGCCCAGTCTCATGACAATGGTAGCATTCTGTATAAGGTTTAGGACCCAGCTTCTAGGACATGAATCTTATTCACATAATCGAGCCTTGGAAATTCATCGAATCATATTAACCCTATTCCGAACCAATCTGATCAATACTTCCACATGACCATGTACTGCTACATACCACGATGGCGAAATTCTGACCGGTAGGAGTATCATGCAATGAGGTCATGAACAAGTGGAGTAGATCTTCTAGTGCTATCAACTCATACCTCCTGCAGCGCTGACCACTGATTGATCTTATCAGCTAGTGCTTAAACCGCTCCACCCATATGAATTGATCTAGGTTACCTGACTAGACCAATAATAGATCCAATCTACTACTGTCACATATCTAGTATATGCGACTCATCTAGATCAAAAACTATGCAAGATGGCCCTGATACCACTGAAGGGATACGGGTAGGATACACTAGCTGGCAATTCAAAAATTCTATCATGTAAACCAGGAAGATATGCAAGCAAGAGACATAGATCGTTACCACTAGACGCACAGTGTAGCGAAAGAACAGTTGGAGTAGCCTGGTCCAACGTAGAGCGCGCTGATGAAGTGGTCATAGTCGATCGTTCAATGTCCTCGGCACCAATCATCTCCTCCAACAACCTATCGCGTTACTTGCGAAGTCGTGGATCGTCCTTGAGTGCAACAGCAACCGCAACAGTGCCTCTACAGTATCCACACATCATCCAGGGATGGAACACCGTACGCTGGTGTGCTAGCACTAACTCACATGGCAGGGCACTCTTGAGAAGATGGTGGGTAGGGTTTCGGTGGAGCAACTCACGTTGTCTGTTGTATGTCCCAACAGCCTCATACATCCCCATATATAGCCCATGACAGATCCTATCCGAACTCGTTTGTTCCAACCCATTAAGTGTGTGACCCTGTAGGTTCATGCGTAATCGGTTGTGACTCAGAAACCCTTTTCCGACCATGAGTCGTTAGCAGTTCCTAGCAGGACATCACGATTCCCGAATACACATAAATTATATTGGACGAATCTTAATGCAATAAGATCTACGAGTAGGTCCTGATCACTTACGACCAGCTCGTATCTCTATACGACCAGTTCATATTTAGTCATCACCAGTTCGTAACTCCTTACGACCCGTTTACAACCAGTTAGTGATTATGGTCGACCATTCTACAACCAGCTCGTATCTCCATACGACCAGTCTGTATCTAGTCGAACTGAATGACCTGCTTGTGTATTCTCCCTTTGCCTAACAATATCTGGTTGAACTCTAGGTGAGATAATTTGTCATCCATGGATAGTTCAATACTTTCTCAATCAAGTGATGGATAACTTCATGTGGTTGACTCTTCGACCACTAGTGGTATGGCCATGCACTTTCTTTATCCGACCACATTGAGGGGCCCAAAGATATCTCCTGTTATGTTAGGAGGGGTAAATCCCATATCTGACTAGTCACATTCCTCTGTATATTTTATAGCATACCTGAAAGCTACCTTTATAACTACCTAGTTACGGAGTAGTGTTTGGCAACACCTAAGTGTACTATTACACATGTAGAAAATCATGCTGATCTCAGGTCTAAGGATTATACATCATCATTGCTTGAGACCAATTGATGATACATAAAATCATAACAATCTCAATAGTGTCTCAAGGTGGGTCAATCCAACACCATGTTCTCTAACATGTGTTCACATTATTGATTCGATATCCCTATATCCATGACCGGTGAAACATGCTCATCAATCAATACATGTGTTGGTCGATAAGTCACTAGTGTTTCGACCAGTGATATCCGACCAGAGATACATTTCGAATGACATCATATAAGTTAAAGAGCTTCACCAACAAGTCACATACTTGTTAATCTTTATAACTGATGATTCATTCAAGGAACATAATAACATTTATTCTATAACTCATAAACATAGACGTGATGCAATCATCTCTATGATTGCCTCTAGAGCATATCACCAACACCGGCTTCCATTATGCATGGATAAAGTTAGCGATATGTGAAATGCAACATACAATATGAAAAATCAATGTGTGTGTGATATCGTCTTACGCGGATATCCGAGAACGTGTAGTACATCCGGGCAACGGTTGCCAAGTGTGTGGACCGAATGATATGCGCCATGTTACCACAGTCACATTGCGGGCATGAAAACTCTGGTGGTACAGACGCATCCTTCATTGAACGATCCGGGTAAGTTCTCGCCTTCTCGGCAAGCCACTTTCGCTTCCGCAGCATCTCCCCATAGCCTGACATCTCCAAGCCCGAAGCACTGATCTCCTCTAGCTCTCTTCTCCCTCATCTCTCTCTGTTGTGTGAAACTAGTTGGATTGGAGTGTTGGCTGTGGTGTTGTGGTGTACACCGCTTTTGTAATCGACTAGGGTGCATTGTTGAGGGTGTAAATTATGGCAAATGGCAGGGCCAAGTCATTTTAGTTTGAAAAGGTAGCACTGTAGGATGTGGTCATTTATGTTTGAAAAGGTGGGATGGATGGTGAGTGATGTATACTCAATGAGAAAAGCTGGTATGGATTGTCCTTTTTGTCTAAAAAGGTGGCAAGATAAGGTCATTTTTGTCTAAAAAGGTGGGATGGCTGATGAGTGATGTCTATTCACTGAGAAAAGCGGGCACGAATTGTCTTTTCAGTCTGAAAAGGTGGTGTTCTAGGGTGTGATTATTCTGGTCTTAAAAGGTGAGATGATTGGTGAGTGATGTCTACTCAATTAGAAAAGTTAGTCTGGGTTGTCTTTTTTATATGAAAAGGTGGCATGGCAGGGTGTGGTCAATTCGGTCTAAAAATGTTGGATGGCTGATGAGTGATGTCTACTCACTGGTAAAAGCTGGTCCGGGTTGCCATTTTGGTCTAAAAAGGTGACATGACATGGTGTCGTCCATTGGGTCTAAAAAAGTGGTGTGGTGGGGTCTGGTCAATTCGGTCTGAAAACGTGTTATAGGATAGGACGAAGGTGGGGTGTAATGTTCTGGTACTGTAATGTGAATTGAACATGACTTGATAGCTTAATTCATTTTTGGTATTGTAATGTTCTGGTATTGTAATGTGAATTGGACATGACTTGATAATTTAGTTTCATTCTGGTATTGTAATGTTATACAAAATATGATACTTAGACTTATGTTGTTGCCATATTGTTGAACTGTAATGTTGTGGATCTATGCTGAATATTAAAATGCAATTGTCCCTTGTCATGTTATGTGCATAGAAATCTAGTGGCTGAAAGTTAAAGACCTCCTGCAATTCATACAAATATGGTACAACATTAGTGTACAACATCCTGGATACATGAGTTCCCTTCTACAGACAACGAAAACTACTTCATACATATTGCATACACTAACACAAGGATACACACTGTATACAATATGATTACATCCGGACTAGTACAAAGTAAGTGCATGCAAAAAGCAAAGAAGTACAATGACACACTATGGACTACAATATGGCTCACACGTCTGAGCCGCCCTGCGGTCGTCCATGTCCTTGTCCTATGTGGAACATGACCCGTGGCTACGTCAACCGGTCCAGAGAGCGCGTCTCTGTGTGGAGAATGTTGAGATGGCTGAGGTACTTTAGCAAGCTAAGTCTGACCAAGCTGGTCACCACATGCAAGCAGATCACTTCTAATTCTACCGTTTTCTCCCATGTTTCCTTCCTTGAAGACTGTCCAAGAATCTGTTAGGACAATCGCTTCACAATTTCATATCTTTAATTCTAAAACTGGAATACATATGAATGATACTAGTTATGGAAACTACTCAAAATTTTCAAGCTTATTCAAGTTATCACCAATTTCCAATTCTTTCATGTACTAGGTGAAAACAGCCTATCTACACGATCTCTGCCAACGACGCCCGAATTCTAGACAGCGACATTCCCGAGGGTGTAACTTTTCACTCGTTACTCCAAATCTAGTGACCTAAACCTTTGTAAAAATCTAACAAAAATATATAACCTTCGTAAAAATCTAACGAAAATATATACAACTTTTATAATTGGATGAAATGCTAAATCCGAGCCTAAATCCCTCTAATTTTCCCCGCAAGATTCAGCATCGAAACTCGATGAAATAGGGCATACTAAAAACTAATCTTCCCTTAGACAAAACGATCTACGAATCGTATATCGAATAATCCATGGAAATACTAGGGACTAACAGAGGTTACCCTTGAAGAATGCAACATTGAACATGAAAACCCTCACTTTTCCTCTTATTTCTCTTCCTCCTTTCCCTCCCTTCTTCTTCCTCTTCCTTCCTTCCTCTCCTTCCTTGCTGGACCTTCTTGGTACCTCCTCCTCCCTTTGGAAGCACAGCAGCAGCAGGGCACGACACCGGGAGGGGAGGCGACGCAGAGGGCAGCAGGGGGCGGCGCACAGGGAAGGGGTGGCGGTTAGAGTAAGGGGAGCACAGGGGCACCCCTGGGGTTCTATTTAAAGGCCAAGGGCTGGAGGGTCATGGCTTGGACATGGTAGGGTTGAAAAAAACACATTGAATTTGATTCAGAGTACACTTTTAATTTGAGTCAGTTTTTCGCTTTCCTTCTGATGCGGATATCCTAAGCTATGTTGTTCCATATAGTGCTTTCAATCCATCAAGTACCTCACAACAACATGGGCTCAGTAAAAGAGTTGAAGAGCAAGAAAAACTTTATGAATAGGTGAATCTACTCCTTAAAGAATTTCATTTGAATTTTAATAAGAGTTTTATACTACCTAATAGCGGGTTGTTGTTTATTGTTAGGTTTAAACGTGGAGAGGGAGTCGACCCAAGAGGAGGAAACAAGATCAATCAAGTTTCAATTAATATGGTGCTCGTTGTTCTATCCACATAGTTCATGAAGCTTTCTGCACCAATTCTGATGGTAACATTGTGCACAAAGTTTATATTTTGAAAACTTATCAAGTCTACTTTCTAACAGATCAAACGGCATGTGATTTGGAGCTTTCTACAAAATGTTATGGCTATTGGAGAAAACCGCATGCGATGCTGAAATCTGAATCCAAATTCAATGCTGATTTTGAATCCGAATTCAATGCTGATTTTGAATCCGAATTTAAAGCAACTTGTAATTCCGAATTGGACTAGGAGTAGGGCCTCTTGGCCAGCCATGAGGGGTGGATAGACCTTATATATTGAGGGGTGGACCCCCATTGTAACCTCATACCACGAATAAATAAATTTTGAGAATTATACTGTTGTTTCCTAGGTTAGCCAAGTGCACCTTGAGGGAATTAGGAGTTCTCGCTGCAAGATGTCTACTTTTGTGTGGCCGAGTAGATGGGATAAAGAGCGTGTGGTTGGGTGGATTCTTTTGTCGCAGATTGTTGTGCTAACAATGGTTGGCGCCATCGGTTTGTCAGGTTGTACGGATCCAAAGTTATCATTGATCCTACGTCGTGAAGATCGGACACCCTGTATCACCTTCTGTGCAGCGAAACTTTCAGAGGTCATACCTTTCTCTCCTGAACTCGGAATCAAGTGATTCTTTTTCCCCATTTAGCTAACTCATAGTGCTTCAACTTTTTATTTGTGGAGTTTTTCTGAAAACGCTGTCTTCATTGCCAAATTTGATTTGGAAGTTGGCTCAGTTGCTGACTCTGATTCACTATACAGCCTGCCTTGCAGACCCCATATCTCACAAGGAAGAACTCTAAATGAGGTCAACGAGGACTCTAAATTGGACTATGCAAATATATCTACAACTTTGTAGTTATGAGATTTTCCATTTGAAACCGTTCCAGTTGTGAAAATTATTGTAACACCCCAGCCCAACTTGAGCCTGGAATGCTACTAAACAAACATGATAACAATTTAAACATAAGGCATAATTCTAAATTTCGGTAGAACCTCTTTTGTACAGCTAACTATACCGGAGGTTCCAACAGACGCATATATCATAATCAAAATTCTAACATCCAGAGTGTTGGAAATATGCCCTAGAGGCAATCATAGAGATGATTATATTTCATTATGTTCATAACATTGGATAATGTGTTATCTTGTTCCTAGAATAATATTGTTAATATTTATTATCAAGTATGTGACTTGGTTGTGAAACTCTATATTTCTGCGATAATTATTCTTACACGATCCCTGGTCGTAAACATATGAGGACACATATGAATAGACTAGCATATGTATTGGTTGATGACTATGTTTCACGAGTCATAGATATGGAGATATCAAACCAATAATATGGACACATGTTAGAGAACATGATGTTGGATAAGACCCATCTTGAGGCACTATTGAGATTGTTATGAATCTATGTGTCATTAGTTGGTCTCAAGCAATGATGATGTATAATCCTTAGACCTGAGATCAGCATGGTTTCCTACATGTGTAAGAGCACTCTTAGGGGTTGCCAAACGCTACACCGTGAATCGGGTAGTTATAAAGGTAGCTTTGGGTATGCTCAAACATGGAGAGGAATGTGACCGGTCGGATATGGGATTTGCCCTCCTAACATAACAGAGAGATGTCTCGGGCCCTCGTTGATCGGATAAAGAAAGTGCATGGCCATGCCACTAGTAGTCGAAGTGTTCGACCACGAAAGTTATCTCGACACTCGATCGAGAAAGTATTGAATAGATCCATGGATGACACAACATCTCACCGGAGTTCGATCGGACATCGTGAGGCAAAGGGAGTATACACGTAGAATGCTTAGTTCGAATAGCTTCGATCGGGTCGATGGAGATACAAGCAAGTCGTAGACTGGTCGAACGTAATCACAGAGTGGTCGAAACCAAGTCGTAAGGAGTTACGAGTTGGTCGTGATCAAATACGAACTGGTCGTATAGAGATA
Organism: Phyllostachys edulis; assembly: GCA_036346405.1. Lineage (NCBI taxonomy): Eukaryota > Viridiplantae > Streptophyta > Magnoliopsida > Poales > Poaceae > Phyllostachys > Phyllostachys edulis. Next base: position 32,007,726 of record CM070566.1, read on the forward strand.
GGACCTAGTCGTAAGTGATGAGGACTTAGTCGTAGATCATATTGCATTAAGGTTCGTCCGATATAATTTGTGTGTATTCGGGAATCGATATGTTCTGCTAGGAGCCGCTACGACTCGTGATCGGAAACGGTTTCCGAATCACAACCGAACTACACATGAACCTACAGGGTCACACACTTAACGGGTTGGAACAAACCAATACGAATACGATTCGTAAACGTGTCCGGATAGGATCCGTCACGAGCACTATATAAGGAGGTGCATGAGGCTGTTGGAAAGGATGCGTGAAACACCACCGAAACCCTAGCCGCCATCTTCCTTAGAGCTCCACCGTGCGACTTGGTGCTGGCACACCGACGTTCGGTTGTTCCTTCCCTGGACGTGTGGATACCGTAGAGGCGCTACTACGATTGTTGCGCTTGAGGACGATCCGCGATCTTCACAAGGAACCGCAGACGCGTTCTTTGGAGGAGACGATCGCTCGTGAGGACATTGACGATCGACATGACCACTACATCGACGCTCTTTCGTTGGACTGGCCGCTCCAACCCTTCTTCCATTGTTCGCTTGCGGTGGTAACGATCTATGATCATCTACTTGCTTGGCATCCTGGTTCGCGTGGTAGAAATTTTTGTTTGTAGCTATCGTAGCCTACCCCGTGACCCAACACAGAGTTCATCAAAGCATTCAAAATATGCTAAACAGCTAAAAAATAAGCAAGGATATCCAAAATAAGCCACTCTCATTATTACAATTAATCCAAGGCATTCATGCATAACCATAATTAATCCTTAAGCAGTTTGCTTATTATTAAAGTACGATCTAAATGTTATTCAGCTTTAAAGTTGTGTGTAGTGAGTGCATCCAAGGCAAGCCTACTCCCTCCCACGCATGCCGTTCTTGCAAGTGGTACCTAAAAGCACAACAAAAGCAAGAGTGAGTCCAAAGACTCAGCAAGCACCAATAAATAAACATTAACTCACAGTTATAGCATCAACATCCCATAAGAAAACATTACACTAAAAAAACTCACATGTTTATGTAATGCAAATGAGCAATGCATCGTTTTCTCTTTTACTCTTTTCGCATTTTACCGGTAATGCGAGGTATACAACCGTCGATGTATACCCTTGCCTGTGCCCTTTAGCATAGGGACCAAGAGCCTATACTCCACAAGTATAGGGACCACAACCCATCATCTTCATAATGGGGACCTCTACTCAATGCCCATGTTCTACGAACGTGGGGACCACAAGCCTGTCATCTACATGACGGGGACCTCAAATATACTTACTTGGTCACCACGTAACTAAGTCTTAAGTATGCTCTCAATATGCACATGCACAAGTACTCTATCTCTTAATAACAGATATATCAACAACATACCAAAATCTCAAACTTTAAATAACATGTATAGCAACAGCAACATACATGAATAACCATTAACCATAACTCAAGTATTCACCATCCTTAATCATACATATCACATTATCATCCGTGCAAAGCTAATATGTATAAAAACACAAGCACTCACTATAAACTTTAAATAATATGTATAGCAACAGCAACATACATGAATAACCATTAGCCATAACTCAAGCATTCACCATCCTTAATCATACATATCACACTATCATCCATGCATAGCTAATATGTATAAAAACACAAACACTATCAAACATTCATAATTATACTATCAACCAGAGTACTTGCCTCAACCGTGCGACGGAAGCCAAAAGGTAGAACGCCCTAACCCAATTGCTAGTCTTTTGCTGTGATACCTCACTGTCCCGCTTCTCATCCCTGTCCACAACCTTAACCACTGCACTAGTGTCGGCCACAGAACCAGCTGCCTCCATCTTCTCACCAACTTTCTCCAGCATGCTATAAATTTCGTTGCTTCTTGGATGTCTACTGCAATTTGGCACAAAGGTATGCATCTGAGCCCCAAACTCAAAGAGCATCACCGCAGCACATACACGAACAATGCACGAAATTGTGAAGTCATTGACCTGCACAGCCTCCTCGAGTGCAAAGCGGAAGATCCCTAGCACTGCAGGATGCATCCCAGCATCAGCGTGCGGCGTGCCCACAGATGAGCGCCGACCAGGAGACAACATTCCTCTCTGGCGTTTCATCAAACAGCTGGCGGGCATCCAGAAGGTGCCCGCACTTGGCATACATCTAGTCATCTCCATTCCAGGTTCATGTTACACATTCATAATCTATGCATAAATCATCCATCCATTCATCCCAATCACAGCAGAACACAGAGCACAATCAACCCTAGTAGGGAGGAAGGTAGAGGTGCCTTACCGGTGAGGAGTGAGCCACCGTTGGAGGTGCTAGGATGCTTGCCATCCTGCCATTTTGACGATGAATGACGACGATGGTGGTGGTATCGCGAGCGCAGTCGACCCAGGCCGAGGCGGTGTAGAGTGGCGGCGGGCCAGCGGGCCCAAGCGGCAGTAGACCCAGAGGCCGGTGGTGGCGCGGCACCACGGCGTAAGGAGGAGCTAGAGGCGGCTGGACCGGGGGTGGGGCCGACCGAAGAAGGCGGCGCCGGGAGGGGCGTCTCCGGGTGCGCAGGAGGCGCTAGGAGGAGGGCTCGGGTGAGCCAGCACAAAGCCAATGTGGGTGCGCGAGCGAGTAATGTGGCCAAGAATTGCGCAGGATTTTAGGCAGCAAGGGGAACCGGGGCGTCTGCGGGCAGAGGAGCCACGAGGAGGCGCTGGCGGCAGGGGGAGGCGACCGGGTAGGAGCCACAGGCGGCGGGGCCGGGCCGGAGGCCTTGTGCGGCAGCGCTAGGAGGAGAAAATGGGGAGGCGGCGGCTGCTCCATGGGGATGAAGAGGAGGCAGCCAGCCTTAGGGCAATAGGGCACGCCCCCCTTTTAACCTTAGTGGGCTGGGCCACTTAGGGCCAAGAAGCAAAGGGCCGAGAGCCCAAGGCCCACACTTCCAAAATTCCTAAATTTTTATGTAATTGCCTCTCCAATATAAGTTGTTTCTCCCTAATCTTTAATGCATTTGCTAACGAAAACTGAATAAACTTCCCACTCCGAATAACATTCTCCTAATTGATATTTGGGGTATTACAATTATGTTGCAAGATGATGACAGATTCTGTCCCATTTCTTGGCAAGGCAAATAAGAAATCTCCCAATCTCCTTATACTCTCCTTAAATAAATGGGATATTACAATCTAACCCGTTAAAACAATTCAACCCCGAATTCTACTCTCGTCATTCTACCTAAAAAACAGCCAAAACTGAAATCAATCAACAATTAACACCTAGAACCCCTTACTCCAACTCTCAATTGATCACTTCACCTTTGTAATGAGGATCTCCCTTAACAAGAGATGCCCAAAGAGCTCGCATTAAACCAACTTTCTTACAAAAAGAATCCAAACTGAAAATAAAGGATTCCTAATACAACCACTCACTACCAACTCCCCTCCAAAAGAGTCCAATCCAAAATCGAAGGATTCATCATGAAAACCTTGCCTCTTTCGATGTAGGCAGTTTGCAAATAAACATCACATAATCCAAAGACGAAACCATTCGAAAGCCCAAAACATCTATTTCCTTTTTTCTTAACAAAAAAGAACCACACATACCAACATAAAACCAACTCAATTTTCAAATGACATTTGTCATAAACACATAGCTCAAATAAGAACCAAGGGAGTATTTTACTACCCGAGAAAACTTACTTTTTTGTCGCTCTTTCTTTTAAGAAATTAACTTTCTCTTAAATCATAGGATTCTATGTCATCACACTTCACACTAAGTCGTTTCCTTTAAATTGGCAACCTCAAAGCTATGCTTAAACCGAACACAACATCCACACCTATGTAAATAGACTCTTCTAATCCATAATAACATACTCTAGCCAACTCCTTTACTAAAAAGATTACTTTGACAAATAATTCCCAACACATCTCAATATAGATCTCACCCACAATCACACCACATCAATCCTTTAAGGATAATCAACTTGAAATTCACAGCACACACACTCATTTACTACACCCAAAGGATTCTATCAATGACCATCACACTATTCAAAATCCATTTTTATTCTACTACTTGTACACATAATCATTGGGCAATCAAGGTTCTAGTATAAAACACAAATCCAATTTCAACATCCAAGACTTCTACAATGAACTTCTGGTATAAATGATAGGGAAATATCCATATTCAATTACTAAAATTCCAACAATCCAAACAATATCCTTGATGATTAACATCAACAATCCTCACTAATTAATTAACTACCCAAAACGATTGAATTACTTCACCAATCTTGGACTCTCACTAAACCACACTATTCAGTTTCACCTACTCAACCTTGCAAATTACACAATTGCAATACACTAACTATTTGGCCATTTTTTCTTTTCAATATTGCACCAACACGAACAAAAGATCTTGGGTCACAATTCACTATAGGGTCTACTAGTTGTAACAATAATCAGTTTTATTTCAACGACAATCATTCCATTTAAATCAAATTCTCTTCCAGAATTATAGCACAAAATCAATTCACCTTCTATTGCATCTCAAATAACTTGGTATTCAAAGCTTCACAAAATCACCTACTTGACTACTACTACCCCGTTGCCACTATACATTATAAAAGATTTAGTAAAACAAATCGATTATTTCTTTCTCAAAAGAAGAGGCAAATAAAAATAATTTTCAGCATACAAAAAAACGTTTACCACTCATATTAAACACAAGACCAAGGAAAATAGTCAAATAACAATGATCTCAGAAAAACAAAAGACGAGACTATAGTTGAGGGAACAAGTCTCACAAGAAGAGAATATTAAACCTCAAATAAGAATAAAGCATTGCTTTTAAAACTTGAAAAACTCTTATGTGGTAAAAACAGAAAGGTTGGGCACACTTCAAATAAATTGCAAGTTACAAAACTTGACTCTAATCTCAAATACCTCTACTACATATTTTCCTTTAACAAATAAAGCAACTTACTTTGATTGCAATGTCACTTTGCCAACTCAAACAAGAAAAGCTTTTAAGACCAAATCACATGACCCACTTAAGAACAAAGGGAACTTTCCAACACATCACTTTCTCAGAAAAATTTCAGCCGCCACATAAATCATGAACGTCAAAAGATCATGAATGCAAAACTTGAAATATTTTCATTTAATAAATATCACGAAAGTGGTCAATTTCTTTTACTTATGAAATAGTCAACATTATCCTCACATCCCCTTACTGAGAACCTTACTAACAACGAAATAATACACTCTTAGCCAGATTCATCATAGCCTACTATCCATCAAATTTTTTTTAGACACACAATAAATTGCTTCATGATATTTTTGCTGTCTCAATATGAATGCAACAATCAACTTGCCCTAGAAAAAATCTGGTGCGCAAGCCGCAATACCAAAACAAAACTCCCTTAACAAGCATACACTAGCACATGACAATCTCACAAAACAGACAATTATAAATCACATAAAATTTCATCCATTCAACTCTTACTAATCTTAACTCCAATTTTAACACACACCAATTGTACTCTAAATGTTATCATTAACAATTGACGAATATATTAATCATGTATGCTTTGCAATCACATAACCATTTATAAACACAGATTCAACATTTCACCTTATGTTCAAAAATTAGGGCAAAATATGATTAAAGATTTAACAACATAATCTTCTATAAAACAAGGTTTCACAAAGTGATATATCAACATTCATCTAGTCCTTTATGTATGTTTCAACAATTTTAGTATGTCAAGAATTAGGTAAATCTAGCAATTATATAAGATCATCAAGTAGCTAGTTAAAAGATAAATTATAGATTAATATCCACTAAGGCAACATTCTAACACATCCTTAACTTAGCCATCCCGAACAGTTAAATTAACCGAATGAGACCAAATAATATAATTTATCTAAAAAATTTAGCAAATTACCCAATCTTAATGATCAAACCGGTTCATCAACATTCCAGGCTTCCTAACAATTCATAGGTTCCAAATAGGTATGGACAGACTCTTATTTAAAATTCATCATGTAGCAAATACAAGACAACATCAAATTAATCAATTTCACTTCCAAGGATGTTAGTTAAGAATAATTTTAGCACCACGCTACTAACCCAACTTGATAACCCATACCATATCAATAGATTTCTTTAATTACAACCTCTCACTTAAGCATGACAAGACATCACTAAAGGGTTTTAACATTTTCTTTCATAAAAGTGAGGTATTAAACCTCAGCACTCAAATTACTCCAAAAGAACTACGTAAGATCAATGCTTCCACATGATAAAGAACTTGCAAATAATTATTTCCGTTATTCAAAATACCAAGCGAAACAACCGAGTCATGTTTCCTAACAAAAAGACAGAACTCTCATGAAACGACCAATCTTGCATATTAACAATGTTCACAAGCAACAAAAACAACTCAATAGTCGGGAAAGCAATAATTGCTTTAAGGAACAAATAAACCAATAGAAACCCATCAACTGCATTGTAACCACTAACCCAAGAAAATTCATCAACCGCAACTGTAAGAAGAATAACCAATGCCAACCCAAGGTAGGCAACAACCTTTCCAAATAAACCCATCCTTAACACCTGTAACTAGTCTACCCGAGGTAAACACTTCACTATTCCCATACCACAAATGACGGTACGTACAACCTGACCATGCCCATGCCCATGGCCACAACCACAATCTCTACCTCTTAACACCGACTACCATCACACATAACAAATATATAATCAACTCAAAGAACCATAATAAAAACACGAATCATCAATATGACATAACGAAAACGTAAATGCAATGCATCCCCATCTTATTGTGCACCAGTGTGTTAAATTTTATGTTAACTAACCATTAGCAAATTTTAGTTAATTCTACTAGTCCTAAAGCAAATTTTAGTGAAATAAGTTTACCTAAGTTGTTAATCTATTCATCACGGACCTAAAGCCCACTTTGATACCAACTGTAACACCCCGACCCAACATAGAGCCCAAAATGTCACCAACATATGCTAGCTACCAATTTTTAATTTATAATAAATTCCAGCAAGCATATCAAGATTAAATCCTATCCATGGGTCATAAGATGAACATTTAAAGTAATACTAATCAACTAATGAATTTACCAACTAGACTTAAGCATTATTCTAGGCAATAAGTAAGTCCATGAATAACGATATAAAGGAAATAACCAATGATCCTAGATTTACAAGGAGTCACTATAAATAAATATTGAATGTGTAGTTTTTTCACATGTGACACTTGTGATCTATCCCCTCCCATATATGTCGCCATCAACGGTCACCCAAAATTAGCAACAAAGCATGAGTGAGTCGCAAATACATAATATAGTCATAAACAACAATTTAGCAACCATAATCAAAGTTATTATCATCATTTATCTATTTAATGCCACTCTCATACTCAAATAAACAAGCAATATTTCATATAGGTAAATTTGCATAATTTAACAATTTGCTCTTATATGCGAATGCACCATCATACTCATGCTCATATGCATCTCATCAACTGATACCAGTATAGCGGAGTGTTCACCCGTCGATGACACACTCTTCCCCCATCTTCGTTAGGATGGGGTCCCCATATTGTAGGACTTTATCTAGTCCCTACAAATGTAAGATTTTATCTAGAGTACTCCGGACTAGTCATGTATCTTTCTCACCGACCTCAACGGAATAGTTACATGGCTTTCTCACCCACCTGGGTTGTACACTCTTATCATGATGAATGTAAATTATGCAACATCATAATTAATTATTTACACAACTCATCTCATTAATTCAATATCTGATTCTCATTATCTCAATATCATAATCTCATTAACTCAATGTCATCAATATCATGTATATGAATAAGCTTGACAAAATCATAACAAATAACTTGATGAGTAATATCAATCACAGTGATGAACAACCCATTGTTCACCACTCTACCATGTACTTGCCTTTTAGCTTTTAGAAGCCGAGTGACAAAATTGTGGCACGACGATTAGGCTACAGTCCATAAACAAACAAGTAATAACACACACTCAAAAACATACCACCACAGTACCAAAACATTGAAAAAAATCATCATCAAATCTATACGCAAAATTGACGCTTTTAACTTAACTTTACCGGACGCACTACTCGTTGTTTCAGGAGTAAAAATGCTATAACTTATTCACCTAATCTCCAAATCTAGCAAACCAATATTTTCTAGAATCCTCACGCAATTTACTACAACTTCCTAGTTATGATGAACTTCTGATTCTACCATTTTCCCCGTTTTCTTCCCCGAAAACTGTCCTATAATATGTGAGGATAGACTGCTTCATAATTTTGTATCTTTAATTCTAAAACTTGAAAAGATATGAAAGATACTAGTTATGGAAACTACTCAAAATTTTCTAGCTTATTCAAGTTATCACCAATTTCTAATTCTTTCATTTACTAGGTGAAAACAGCTCATCTACACGATCTCTGCCAACGACGCCCGAATTCTAGATAGCGATATTCCTGAGGCCGTAACTTTTCGCTCGTTACTCCGAATCTAGTGATTTAAATCTTCCTGTAAATATAACGAAAATATCTACAATTTTTATAATTGGATGAAACTCTGAATCTAAGCCTAAATCCCTCTAATTGCCCCCGCAAGATTCTGCGTCGAAACTCAACGATCTAGGGCATGCTGAAAACTAATCTTCCCTTAGAAAAAACAATCTATGAATCTTACAATGACTAATCGATGGAAATACTATGGACTAATAGGGGTTACCCTTGATGAACGTGACATCGAACACGAAAACCCGCAAAAACCCATGCTTTTCCTCTTGTTTCTCTTCCTCCTTTCCCTCCCTTCTTCTTCCTTCCTTCCTCTCCTTCCTTGCTGGACGTCCTTGGTACCTCATCCTTCTCCCTTAGGAAACATAGCAGCAGCAAAGCACGGCACCAGGAGGGGAGGCGGCAGCTTGGAGGGAGGGAGGCGTAGGAGAGGCGACGCAGAGGGAAGGGGTGGCAGCTAGAGGAAGGGGAGCACCCCTGGAGTCCTATTTAAAGACCAAGGGGTTGGTGGGCCGTGGTTTAGATGTGGTAGGATTGAAAACAATAGGCATTGAATTTGATTCAGAGTACATTTTGAATTCGAGTCGGTTTCGACTTTCCTTTTGTGCAGCAAAACTTTCGGAGGTTATAACTTTCTCTCCCAAACTCGGAATTGAGTGATTATTTTTTTTCCTGTTTAGCTAACTTATAGTACTTCAACTTTCTATTTGTGGAGCTTTTTCTGAAAACACCGTCTTCATTGTCAAATTTTCTTTTGAAGTTGACTCAGTTGCGGACTCTGATTCTCTATGCAGCTTGCCATGCGAGCCCTATATCTCACACGTTGAAATAATTTTAGTGGTTGCTATTTCACACAAACGAAACCTCAAACATGTCTTGAGACTTGAGGGCACCATAAGCATTAGACATCCCCGTCACACAAATTAAATATCAAATAAGGCCTTACAAAGGGCAATCAAGGCCGAAGCCATCTTATTGGACGACACTAACCACCTGTCTTTTCAGGCCCTCACAAGCTCTTTGAGATCTCTGACGAACTCATCTGCAAACCTCTTCTGCACGGCGGCGTCCATCAAGAACTCCCTCCACTTCCTCCCCTCACCCTCCCCCTCCCCTCCGTCCGCCACCGCCGCTGCCACGGCGTCGCTCACCGCCTCGCGCCCGAACCACCCGTTGTCGCCCCGCCGCGCGACCTCCACCCCGACGCGGAGCTCTCGGGCGAACAGCGCGGCGTTCAGGTACTGGTCGCCCTTCATCGGCAGCAGCACCAGCCGGCAGCCGGCGACCAGCCCCTCCACGACGGAGCTCAGCCCGGCGTGGTTCACGAAGCACCCCACGCTCTGGTGCCGCAGGATGTGCTGCTGCTGCACCCACCCAGTGTGGACCATCCCTCTCCCCTTGACCCTCTCCTCTAATCCTAATGGCGTGCACTTCTTGAGCTGTGCCTCGGCGTCCGTGCCCTTGGGGAAGTTGAGCACGGCGAGGAACGGCCGGTTTGTGGCCTCTAGTCCGAGGAGGAGCTCCGTCGCGGCGTCAGCCGACAGGAACGTCTCGCTGCCGAAGGACGCGAAGATGACGGCGTTGTCAGGGAAGGAGGAGAGCCAGTTGGCCCAGCGGCCGTCGAGCTCGCCTTGCGGCGGCTCCGGCACGACGGGGCCGGCAAGGAGCAATCGCTTGCCGAACTGCGCGGCGAAGTAGTTGATGTAGGGGCCCTCCATCTCGGCGCAGGTCTTCATGACGATGCCGTCGGTGGCCTCGATGCCGGCGACGACGCGGTCGTACGCACACGGCATGCCGTGGAAGCTGGTGAACACGTAGGCGAAGTCGGCGGCCTGGTAGGCTGGCACGGTGGCGAGAGGGGATGACGGCGGGAATCCCTCCGGGGCCGACGCAAGGTCGTGGACGGACGGGCGGGGGCCGTGAAGGCGGCACGCAGGGACGGTGAGGTAGGCGTGGCTGACGGCGGCGAAGACGGTGAAGTAGAGCGTCTTAATGCCGAGCGGCGCGGCGATGGCGGTGACCCACGAGGTGGCGAAGTCGAACATCACGACGTCAGGGTGGAGCTCCGCGAGTAACGCGGCCACCTGCGGCCTGGTGCCGTCGACGGCGATCTTGAGGAGCTCGGCGCCGTCCGCCGAGACCTCCGCCGTGCTCTCGGCCCCCACGGGGAGTCCCGGCACGTTCGGAAGTTGCAGCGGCGCGACCGCCACCGCGCCGGCGGCGGACTCCAGCATGGCCTCGACGCGGGGCACGTTCGCGGCGGTAGACAAGAACGTGACCCGCAGCCCACCATCGCCGCCGGCGACGAGCTTGCGCGCGAGCTGCACGAACGGACCGATGTGGCCGAAGGCGAGGAAGGGGTACATAACTACGTGAATGGCGCCGTCGCCGCCGGACGCCATTGTTGGATGTACACGTCCCGGTGGTGCAGTACGTAGTACGTGGCTGGAGATTTATTAGTAGCAGACAAGCAGTCGTGGTCCTCGTGGACCACGTGGTTTGGTTTGCGTCTGGCCTGTTATATAAACTGAAGGGTACCCGCGCCGATGTCACGGTTGCGTTAGATGGCAGGGAAGATGAAAACATTAAGTAATGCGTATTTTGATGAGTTTTTATGGTTATTGAACGATGGGTTAAGTGCAACAACAGTGTCAGTGTGTTTTAGGATATCAGTTCTTGAGATGTACTAAATAGAATTATGGTTGCCAGAAGAGTTACTAAATTGAAATAGGTTTGGTAAACCTGCAAAGCAATGGGAAATGGTAAGCAAAGCTAAGGTTCTTATTATGTAGAGGGTACATAAAAAGTAAAAGAAAGGTGTGATTAGAGGTAGGCTAAGGCATTAAACAGATTTAATTGTGGTGCTAATAACAGGAAGCAATATTTTACAGCAATATCTAGACAGTAGTGTCTAGGAGGTGTAATGTTTTAGACAAAAAGTAATGAAGATAGGTACGATGGAGGGTACATAGAAAGCACAAGAAAGGTGTGATTTGAGATAGGCTAAGGCTTAAAACAGTCCTAAGTGCGGTGCTAATAACAGGAAGCACTATTTTACAGCAACATCTAGCTAGTAGTGTCTGAGAGGTGTAACGTTGTAGGCAAAAAGTAACGAAGCTAGGTACGATGGATGCGATCTTCTGTAAGTCTTTTTTGCGAGCAGATGTTCTTTTGCTAGCAAGTGGGTTGGTTGTAGACTGCAAAGTTGGCGAGGCAGCCCTGGTGCAAAAATAGTAAGACGATGAGGGAAAAGGGGAAAGTAAATACGTAAGTAATGATTGGTATAAAAATCTATGTTTGAGGCGGTGGAGAGAATGAACCTTTTTTGCGGAAGAGATGGTGTAGCCTGAGTCCCAGTAAGTGGTACATAAATGGAGGCGTTTCAAGTGGATATTTTTATGGTTTTGTTAAAAAAAACTGGCTGCCTGTTTTTTTTTTTTTTGCCGCCATGAAATAGTTGATCAAGTTTCAAAGGGGCACAGAGTATGTTAGGACATTGTTGAAAGAACAGTTTTGGGGTGGCAGAAAGCAGGGGCGCAAAATGATGTAAACATTGTATAGCATGTAAATCTATAGCTGTGTTGTTTGAATGGAAGCACAATGAACCTGTACTATCTGTAGGTATTTACTTGTAGTGTTTGGAAGCATGCTAATAAGATAACATAATATATGCTTAAAATTTTATTGTGAACATTTGGAGTAGGAGATGATTCAATAGGAGGCTCCGCTGAAAACAGTTCTCTGTGTACGGTGTGTGGGATTTGGGTATCCTGTGAACCGTAAAAAATGAGATGCAAACTAAGGGTTAGTAAAGAATAACAAATGCGAGTAAGGCGTGATCGTTGTATGAGGAAGTAAAGAGCATAATATAAAAAGGTAAATACAATGAAGGTCTGGTAGTGCTAGGAGTGTGATCTGTTGAATGAGGCAGCATAGCATTGATGTGTTTGTCGTCCATCTGTTTTGTTGCAGGGAAAAAGCAAAGTGTGTCAGGAATAGAAAAGATTAGGTAAGTAGATAGTACATATTGGTATTGATCGGCAATGCTAAAGAGGAGGTAAAGTTTTTAGAAGGATGTAAACAATAATGGAGGGAAAATGTAGTAAACGATAGTAATGAATGGTGTTTCATGTGGAAAGTATGATGAGTGAGTGCGGCGATGCTATAATGGTTTTTTTTAGTGTATTATGAAGGTGGTGCAAAAGGTGAGTTTTTTTTCAAAAAAACATGGATGTGCTATGAATATATGTCTGTAACCTAAAAGAGTCTATATATGTGAAACATAGGCTGAAACGTTGTCTAACAGGTATAGATAGAGGGTGTGTATGTGGTGGGGGAGGGAAAAATCACTGAATGATAGATAGGCAGTTGTTGAGTGAGGATGTGATGGATAGAGAAACAAATATATACGGTATTATAAGCGCATAAAAATACATGCATGACGGGACTGTATACCCTAGAGGCATAGGATCAGAATAATTGTTTTCATATATAATCAAGAACTATGTTGTTGAAGGCAAAGAAAGCACCCACAGAAAATCAGATACAGTACTATTGGCAAAGTTTTGCACTGTTTAGGAAAAAAATTAATAGAAAATTTCACTACTAATAAATATCTTACCTTTACTACTGGAATGAACGGGTCGACAATGTCAATTTCCTTCGTTCGTGCTCTAATATGACACAGTGCAGTGACTTAATTACTTGTCTCGGACACAAGTTCGATTGAGGAAGCCAGAGGCTTAAACTAACCCTTACATAGCAAAAACTGGAACTTCGATAATCAGAAATTCCTGGCTATCATAACCAGCAAACAGGAGGCAAACTCTATTTCCCAATGAACTTCTAGTTCACAGCACACTAACACATAGTAATAATCTGATCATTCTCTTATATTAGTTGCACATTCGATTTGGAAACCTTGATCTGTTAGCAGCAATAGTAATTGCAAATTCACTTGTTTTCGTGGTAGCAAGAGGACCCATTGGAGGAATATGAACTGTGGCCTAACAAATCTGAAAGCCCCAGTTTTGCTAGCTTTGGATATAACCAACCACGACAACCAACCATTTATACGTGCAGTGTATCTGATATTCAAAACAGCTGAAAGTTCTGGATGCCGAACACCACATTGACAGTAGTTGATAGGATTAAGAGGGTATTGCTTGGAGTTTTTTTCGGTCCTAGGATTAAGCATAATCTAACCCGTTGTACCCAAAAGGAGAGATAAAATAAAATGTATTGTATTTTAAGAAAATTTCATCTGATCAGTGACATGAGAAGATGACGTCTGTTTAAAGAACCTAACAGGCATGTCAGGACGCACATGTTTTAGATTCAGTTCATCTCTTCTCGTTATCTCATCAAGTCACTGAGAAGTGAGAACCTATTAAAAAGACATTGTTAGATGTCCAATTGATTAATTTCTGTATCCTGACAGTCTGTGAACTATACTATTAATTCTGAAAGAGGCGATGCCAAAAAATAAAATTTATTGTATTTTAAGAAAATTCCATCTGATCAGTGACATGAGAAGATGACGTCTGTTTAAAGAACTTAACAGGGATGCCATGACACACATGTTTTAGAATCAGTTCATCTCTTCTCGTTATCTTATTAAGTCACTGAGAAGTGAGAACCTATGAAAAGACATTGTCAGATGTCCAATTGATTAATTTTTGTATGCTGACAGCCTGTGAACTATACTATTAGTTCTAAAAGAGGCAATGCAAACTTGAACAGTAAGCAACTAAATTCAAAGAACACAGGCAAACAAAATTGTAGAAAATTAGCTCCATTTCATAGTACCAAATGGTTCATCATATAGTAAGTAACAAAAGTGGAAGCCTAGTAATTTCGATTTGTACATATTCAAGCAAGTGAACAAAAAGTAAGTAAAAGAGACAGATTTTCACCGACTACGAGCAGCGTAGACAATAGAAGTGGCAACTAACACAGTTGTGGTAGGTGGACACAACCATGTCCACACGCCATTCTTCTCCCTCTGCTGTGCCTTAGTGACTAAGAGTTGTAGCTGCTCAAGCTCCCCGTTCAAGACATTGATTTGGCTCCCCTTGTCCTCCACTTCTGTCTTCAGTGCCCTAATCTCGTGATCCTTCTCACAGTTGGACCTCTCGAGCTCCCCAATCCTCAACTTCAGCTTGCCTACTTTAGCTCTCTCCTGGTTAAGCAATTTCAGAACTGAATCCTTCTCATGTTGGAGGTAAGAGGAGTTATCGCTAAGCTCATCACAGAGAACATGGAGCCTGGCCATGGAATTGTGGAGCCTCTCCAATGCAGCCCTCAGTTTTGCAGCCTCAGCATCTTTTTCATAAACCATGCCCATGGCAGCATCCTTCTCGGCATGAATCCTGCCCACCTTCCTCTTCAATCCCTCCAATTCCCTCTCCAATTCAGCCTTCTCATCATCAAATGCAGCCGCAACCGCCTCCTTCGTCTTCATCATTCTGTCAATCTCAATTTGGAGCCTGTCCACCTCAGCCGCCACTAATCTATGCTTCTTATCAGACTCTGTGAAAAAGAACAAAAGAGAGATGAAACAGATTCACACTATCTTCATGATCGAAGGCACTTGATACATATAACTATTTGACAATCAAAAGCCAACTTGGAAAGCACATATTATACATATTCTAGAGAAAAAAAACAATTGACCGATCCATGCTTTTTTTTAAAAAAGACAAAAGGTGGTGCAGTTTACAAATTTCACAAAATTTGCTAAGGATTCAAGCACAAAGCTTAGTTTGAAGTTTTACCAGTTCTTACAGACTGGCAAGTGGCAACATCTAAAGAGAAGATAAACCAGCATCGAAAGTTCATAGTCAATAATTGATCTTTCATCTCAATTTAGAAGAATGCTGTATATCAAAAGCTAATACAAAACAATGCAGGAATTACAATATTTACCGATAGTTTCTTGTTGGTACCAACCAACTTTACACGATCAAATTGGAGAAAATCATCATCCTGGTGACTGTTGTGGAAACCAACTCTTTTCTTCGAAATCTGCTAAGCCTTTTCTACATCATGTTTCTTAGCGAGCTGCATGATAGAGTATACTTCCTTTCCATGGAATAAGAAATTTGGAAAGCGGCAAACAGTGCGTATGCTCTTTGGTCATCAAAAGTGATAGCTATTAAAGGAGAATAGAAAAGGAAGATAAAAGAAGTTAGCTTCAAATGACAAATCTTTAGATCTCTATGCACGGTTCGTTATTCGATTGTGTTGGAATGTACGCTAACAATCGAGAAATAACCACAGAAACACAGTGTGTTCGACTCCAATGGATGACGAACACAAAACCAAACATGATTTCAAGAGCTCAGCCTAATCAGGGCATAGGATTGACTAACCTTACAGCAAAAAATCGCACCCTCCCGCCGATTAATACGACTACGAACAACAACACCTCAAATCCCCCCAATAATTCGACTGTGAATCACTCATCTTCTCTCTCCCACAACACAGCAACACCTCAAATCTGGCTACGGCTTCCGATCACGCAAGGTGTCTTTACTCCTACCACCTACCAATCAACCAGCAGAAATTGAGTCCCCAGCCAAAAAACCACAAGCAAATCATCTCCCCGACCGAATTGGGCGCAAACGACAGGATTAGGTGGGATTGGGGGTGAATCAGAGGGGTTATACCTTCACGGGCAGCCGATTCAAGGATGGAATCGACGCGGCATGGCCTCGTCAGCGCGGACGATTCAGGGACAAAGGAAGCTGAATCCGGGGGAAGGAACTAGAGCCCTCGCATGAAAAAAAGGGCCACCAACAGAAACATGAATAGAAGCAACTGACGGCGAGAGAGGAAGAGGGAGGTAGAGAAGGGAGAGGGAGGGGAACGGGAGGCGAAGATCCGGCGGCTGAGGAAGGGAGGGGAAAAGGAGCATAGCTGGTAGGCTCGATGACTCGAAGCCGCAAGAACACCAAAAACACGGTGAAGGCAAGCGAGGACCCGCGCGTCAACGTGGACCAACCGAGCGAGGACCCGTGAGACGGCGGACTAGGAGGGAGATCGAGGGACGTGTGGGGGAAGAAGAGGGAGGGAGAGGTAAGGGCGCTGGGTGGAGAGGGAGAGAAGCGAAGAAGGGAGAGGGTGGGGACCGGGAGGCGGGGAGGGAGAGAGGCGCGGCCGCGCGGCGTCGGAGGTAGGACGTGTGACGGAGGAAGGGAGGGGAAAAGAAGAGAGCTTGGAAGGCTCGACGGAAAGAAGCAGCGATAAGACCAAAGAAGAGAGACACAGGGATAAGCACCGACACAAGAGGGGATAAGGACACGCGCAAGCGAGAGTGAGCCCCAGCGGACGCGCGTCCCAGCTGGAATGCATGAAGTGCAGGCGTGGATCATGCGGCCACGCGCGGGAGCGGGCACGATCGAATGGACTATGGTTTTCGGGCGACGTGGCCCGATGGGAGGGAGCAAATCTCTTCAGCTGTTAAATTAAGTAATGCATCTGGATGTGTTGGTCGAGGTTTTAGAATTTTGGATATCATAATATGTGAACCACGAAATTTCTAAACTAGATCTCCTAGCCCCAAAATTTCTAATCTAGCCTTCTGGACCTCGTGCTACACTCCCACCAGAAGTGACCAACTCCGCTGCAAAGACTCCAACCATAGCAGAGGCCTATTGCCTTTGTCTAGCAAAGAAGGAGCTGCTACCTCCACAAATAGCAACAAGCAAGAAGAGTAGAGAGGGAAAAAGGAAAAAGTATCGAAAAATCCAACATAAATAAAAAATTTAGAAATTTCAAGAAAATTCCATAAAATTATTGGATCAAGAATTGATTTAATAAAATAATTTTTAATTTAATTGAAGTTTATTTTATTCATTTAAAATGTTTTCATTTTCTCGAATTTTCCAATTAAGCTTTAATTAATCCAATAAAATAGAAATTGATTTTTTTAAGCTTGCAAAAGACTATGAAAAATAGGAGAACTAAAAAAAAATACACAAAGACCTAGATCTCTCATAGTCTTGGAATCTCTATGCATACATGTGGATGTCTTGCAATTGAATCCAACACTTAGTGGACGCACATCAAAGTTGACCAGAATTGCTTAGTAAACAAGCTTTGAACCATTATTCTATATGACCAATCGGACTTGCACTGTATGACCTCCTTTGGGCAGCTCGGGCCACCGAGCTCCCTTCTAGCGTGGACTCCTCCTCCCACGGCCGGACCCCTCCTGAGCGCCATCGTCGCCATGTCAGCCTGCTTGTCTCAAGAAGGAAGAAGAGCCCACAGCCCACTAGCCCAACACATCAAGCCAGCCCAAGCCTAGGTGCCTAGAAGGCCAACACATCAAGCCCCCACTCCCCAACTGACTTAGCCTCAGCCTCAGGAGCTCCCACGACTAACCCTAGCCACGACGCGATTTGCAAGGCATGTGGCGGCGGGTGAGGACTAAGGGCAAAGGGCGTGATCAGGCGAGGTGAGGGCATGAGGCGTGGCCGGGGGCATGTGAGGGCACGTGACAACCGGCAAGGGACGAGGGCGAGGGAGGGGCGCGCGGCAGGGGGCAGGCGCACTGGCGGATGCGGTGAGGGCGCGAGGCGAGCTGGCGAGGGCGGCGTGCGGCAGCAAGGTCCCACGACACGATGTGCGCAGCCGGCCTCCTGTGCGCGCAACAGCCTCCCAGGGTCCATGGCGCATGGTGCAGCGGCAAACTCCTACTCGACCACTCCTAGGGCGAGTTCAACATCGAATCATTAAGGCACCTTAGTGGTCTGGATTTTGCTTGAAACAACTACTAGGAGATAATTGGTTGTAATTGTATGGACTATGGAGGGAATTTATATGCTTTTGGAGAATTGGAGTTCTATAGCCTATAGTCTATAGGGAAAGTTTCTTCCTTTATCTATTAGAGCAGTTTGGAGTGGTGTATGACTAATTGTTCCTTTTCTATTAGAGTTGCTTAGTATCACTTGTTCAATTTCCCTTTTGATAATTTACTAGCTCAATGTCCTTAGGTTAATTGCTTCATGTGAACATATACACTCTGCAACATACTTCCCATAGATGAAAAAATGTAGTGCTCTGTCTATTGTATATTGGCATTGTTGTGTTGCCTAAGAACTATCGATATTTGATTCCACTCGAAGTTTTGAGTCGATCATTAATTCAGATACTTATTTTTAAGCCACGGACCAAAAAGGAAATTATATCGAAAGCAAAGAATGTCCTTCATTTTTGTTTTCTTTTAGTTGCTCTTCCATTTTGTCTTTATGCTATATAATCTTATTCTTGAACAATCATTTTCTTTCTATTCTTATGTGGATTGTAGTTGAGAAGTAAAAGTAGTTGGCAAGGCGTATGGGGCCTTGTCAAGTCAACATAAGCAAGCAAGGGCAATAAGATGGGGAAAAGCTCCAATAGTAAGTGTATATGTGATAAATATTTAGTCTTTACTATTCACTTATCAAAATCAAATGAAGTATTGAAATATGTTGTCATCGGTAAAAATAGATCTCAAGGAGTATTTTAGCAAAGTTTTAAGCATAAGCACTAGATCCGTCCCTATCTAAAATTAAATCCCACTTGCACCACACGTAGAAGCTCATACCCTTGAGCGTCCATTATGCCAACGCTGCTAAAAGGCCTTATGCTTGTATCCTACTAAAAACTCTTTCATAGTTGCATGTCGAAATCATGAGAAGTCAGACCGAAGTTGGATTGTAGTATACGTTCGTACTCTTCGACGAGAAAGAGTGGTCACTGGACAAAGTGACCATGCAACAACTACGAAATGGCTGAACCATAAGATATGCCAGTACGCTACAAAGAACTTTTTTTTTATTAATTAACCTATTTTTTAATTTATTTTTATTACTAGTCCATTGTCTAATCTGATTCTTTTGACCACGCCATCACCCGTGGCATGACAATACAACCTGTCACGACATAGGGTAAGTTTAGCTAAATAGCACTACTTGTCACGCCACTGATGGTGGTGTGACCAAACAATACAGTCATGACACTGGTGGTGGAGTAACAGGATTTGGTCACGTTATGGTACTGACATGATAATGTTGTTTTATATGGCGTGACCAAAATGGCTAGAATTAGAATTAAAGTTGGCAAGGAGTTAATAATAAAAATAAACTAAAAATAAGGTTAATTAATAAAAAAAACTGCGTTCAACCAAATGCTCACGTCCTTCCTGTGTGGACCTAGCGGCACCATCGCAAAAGCACAGACAACTTTTGTCTGTAGGAACCACAAGATGTGACACCGGAATTGTATCGCTATTAAACTTCACTCTTCCGTAAAGGCCACATGTTTGCAAGTTCCTATCGAGATTCGTGAGCAAGTGTTCGAAAAGAAAAATTGGAAATTTCGGCCATACCCGAGGAGGCCAGTAGGAATACAAACCGGTCAAAAAAATCGGTTTAGATGAATTTTGTTCTAAAAAATCAAATTTGCTTGAATTTATTTTTTATTTAAAATCTGAAAAATTCAAATTTTGATTTGAAAATTTCAGAGAATTTTTGATTTTTGGCATTACCCCCTCCCCTAAACCAATGTTTCCTAGATCCAAAACCCTGCTCAGAGCACTACATGGTAAACATAGCAAATATGACCTTCTAAATTTTACATAAGTCCAAATTACATCAATTCGCGATATCGCCGCTACCCTCTAACACGTAAACAAACAAACACTACTACAAAACAGGCTATATCGATGCCTCATCATAGACGGTTCACGTAATCGCTCAGGTCATAATTATCACGCATTTATTTTAATAAGAACTCGTATGTGATATGTGACGATGGCTAGAACCGTTTAGAACCGTCTGTGATACGTAATTATAATAGACGATTTTTAATTAGAACTGTCTGTAATAACTACAAACATCACAGAAGGTGTTTAATTAGAATCGCCTGTGATAATTCACAGATGGTTATTCACAAGAACCGTCTGTGATAATTCACAGACACTTCCAACCATAAACCGTATGTGATAATTGTAGACATCATAGAAGGTGTTCAATGCCGCTTTGGCTACAGCGTGATGTGTCTCTTCGTCTCTCACGCCGATGTTATGAACGATGTGTCTCTTCATTTCGCGCGCCGACGGTTTTATAATAATGATCATCCGCCACCGAAGATGAATCCCCACATCGCTCTAGTCTCTTTCGCACCCTCCATCAACAACTAGTAGAGTTTTAAAAAATAATGGCTCCCCAGTACTCTTCTCCCCTGACGTCGGTGTTGATGGCCTACTTAGCCATTTTGTACGAGCACCTTGCCGGCCGTATACTGGCGGATGCTGCGAAAGGACACTGTGTGAACAGTGTCCTCCATCCTCCGACGGAGGTTATGCCGAAGCATGTGATGGCTACCTTCCGCCGCCTTGACATCCTCCTCCGCCACGTCTTAATGGTGGTCTCCCTTTTCCGGTGAGCTAACCTGGCCGTTAACATAGTCCTTGAGGAAGACATTGCACGTCTCCAGGAGGATTACCATCGCTTGGACTCTGACATCAAGACGGTGGCCGATCGGGTAGATCATGCCGAGACACCTGAAGCGAGGGAATTTAGCCTCTGGGCGCATTTCCACTTGGTCCTTGAGTCAGAGCGTGCATGTTTGGGCAGCTGTCCAACGAGCTCGTCAACGGGTGGACGTGTTTCGGGGAACCTCCGCTAACCCTGAACCCTCCGATGTCGACCACGTCGCCTACAAAGAATTGAAGACAGAGATAACGGTCTACTTGGGCCACAGGAAACAAGTTGAACTTTTTTAAGAAAATCTTTTGTTAGAAGCGACTAGCCACACTGTTTGGCCATATGTAAATACAAAAAATGATTAAAAAATCCAGTTTGAAGTTAAGTTACTGTCTAGGTTGAACAACGTGTTTGTCTTACTGTCTTTTATGTCTATGGTGAAAAACAAGTTATACATATTAATTTACTCCTGATGCTAGCATCCGAAAAAAGTAGAACATTTTTTAGCAATGGAAGGAACTATCACAGGCAGTTCAGTGGAACAAAGGAACTATCACAGGTGGTTTAGTGGAACAAACCGTCTATGATATCTATCATAGACGATTGTAAAATACTATAGTCTGTGATATATAATTATCACAGACGGTTATTAAAAAGAAATGTCTGTGATATGTATTAATCACATACGGTTTGCGGTTAGAACCGTCTAGGATATTTATCCCAAACGGTTTGTCATTGGAACCGTCTGGGATATGTTCAAGCCACTTCGGCTCCCGCGTGATGTCTCTTAATCTCGCGCGCCGATGTTATGATGCGTTTCATCGTCTTTGTTTGTGATACATTTTAAAAGAATGATCATCCGCCACCGAAGATGAATCCCCACATAGCTCTACTCACTTTCGCTCCCTCTATCAACAGTAGAGTTAAAAAAACTCACTACGGATGAAAACTCACAGACCGTCGCATGCCATAGTTGTAACATCCCTATTTTCTGAGCTTTTTGAAAATTTTCAAAATTTAAAAATAACCATTTGGTTTTATTAATTTGTTCTTAACTTGAAATTTAGAAATCAAAATAGTTTAATTTGAAATAATCAAACTTCAATTAATTCAAAAGTTGGATTATTTAAGTTTTCTCGATCTTACTTGGATTTAAAGTCAAAAGTATTATTTTAAGTATTTTCTTAGATTCTCTGGATTTTAAAAAGGGGTTTTTTTTCCTTTTTCACCAAGCTAAAAATAATTTATTTACAAAATTAAAAGCTAAAGTTAAGTTGAAAATAATTTTATTAAGTTCCAAATAATTCAAGTAATTTTTGTGTATTTTTCTCTAATTTTTGGACTTTAATTACTATTTACTAAAAGCCTTTTTAGTTTTCTAGAATTTCTTTAATTCAAAAATGCATTTTAATTCCTTCTTTTCTCTTTGGGCCGAATTTCTTCGGCCCGTTTCTTCTTTTTTTTCGCCTGTAGCCTAGGGTCCGCAGACTCGCTTCCACGCTACCACCACCACAAGATCTTCTCCTCGCTTCGCCCGGCGACAGGTGGGCCCTCCTATCAGCCACCGCCGTCGCAGTTCGTCGTCTTCCTCCCGCCCGTTGCAACCCCATACCGAGCGCCACAGCCATTCAACGTTCATGGCGGCTTTTTTGAGACCTCACCGCCTCACCCAGCCCTCGACATACAAGGCGTCGCCGCACCGCCCCGCTGCATGCCACCACCCACTCCCTCTCCCATGCCCTGCTGCCGCCCCATGCCGCACCGGTCCGAAGGTCCACAAAAACCGCCGCTGCCCAGTGACGCAGCAAGCGCGAGTGAGCCCAATGACGCCAGGCCCCACCGAATGCATGAAGTGCAAAGTGGATCATGCGGACCACGCGACGGAGCTGCACGATCGAATGGACTATGGTTTTCGGGCGACGTGGCCCTACGGGAGGGAGCAAATCTCTTCAGCTGTTAAATTAAGTAATGCATCTGGATGTGTTGGTCGAGGTTTTAGAATTTTGGATATCATATTATAGAACCACGAAATTTCTAAACTAGATCTCCTAGCCCCAAAATTTCTAATCTAGCCTTCGACCTCGTCTTTGCGCTCCCTACCAGAAGTGACCAACTCGTTGTAAGCACCCAACCATAGCAGAGGCCTATTGCACTCTCTGTCATGACAAGGAGTCAAGCTACCTCCACACCAAGAACAAGCAAGAAGAGTAGAGAGGAAAAAAGGAAAAAGTATCGAAAAATCCAAAATAAATAAAAAATTTAGAAATTTCAAGAAAATTCCATAAAAATTATTGGATCAAGAATTGATTTAATAAAATAATTTTTAATTTAATTGAAGTTTATTTTATTCATTTAAAATGTTTTCATTTTCTGGAATTTTCCAATTAAGCTTTAATTAATCCAATAAAATAGAAATTGATTATTTTATTTTTTTTTAAGCTTGCAAAAGACTATGAAAAATGGGAGAACTAAAAAAAATTCAAAACAATTGAGCTCTTGGTTTAATTTAAATTGGGCTTGAATCGAGAAATGGTTTACAATTTTAAATTTAAATTATGGAATTTCTATTCTTGATTCATTCTTCCGATCCAAATTTGTTTGTACATGGTAGAATTCATTACGGAACTCCTCTGCTTTGAAGATGTTTATCGATGCACTGTTTTTTCTTGGTTCATCTAAAATTAGAATGCATATGACAAGAAAGGAACATCGTGAAAGCATGCCCAAACCTTGGAGCATCCTCTAAGAATCTTTCTTTTTCTGTTACAGCTTCCTCCTAGAACTATTTTTATCCGTCCATCAATAATAAAAATAAAAACTGATCCAAAATTATCTGGCGCCCAGTCCTTGAACTCTTTAAAGCACCTTGTTTTATTCTTTATTATAAGTAGAATAACTCATCTTTTGGATGAGTTGAAAGTCAATAGTTTATGCTTTTGGATGAGTTGATTGATGAATCAAACATGGTGTACGTGGACTAAATAAAAAATAATTAATGTTTTAAGTCTCACCACTAGTCCCTCCAAGTATCACAATTAATGTTTTTCTCTAAAATGCGGACGTCCGAAGCTCCGGACCTCTAGGCTGCCCACCTTTCCTCAATAGCTTAAGCATTTTGATTAGCCAAAATTTGTATTGATTTTCTTTTGGTTCACAAGAAATAAATCATTGCATTTTTTCCTCAGTAATAAACCCAAAAGGACATTAGCATCAAGGTTCTTTTCTACAAGAGTGGTCATTTGTACTGACTATTAAATAGCACATTTTGTGTCGATAAATCACAATGTCATAATGACATTACATAACATTCAGCACAATGTCATAACATCTTTTGTCCATAAATCACAATGGCAAAATGCATAATGACATTACATAACATGCATTATACGAACATGACATTACTTATGGTACATCCTCCCGCCGCATGCTCCGATGGCGTAGTTGATGCTTAGGGAAGGTGAGCCTGTCAGGGGAGTGGTGTACGTCTCGGAAGTCGTAGTAGGGACACTGCGTGGGAGGTTGTAACTACCCAATGGTACTGTGCATTGCAGTGCACGAAGAGTATGAAACAACAACATTTCAATCTAACATTTTAGGAAGTATATGATGATCTCTGTCTGGCTGTGTGCTACGGACAAAAAGAAGTTAGCACTCAGGGCTAACGACCAACTTCTACTTACTATAATAAGCTTTTTATAGGTTTGGCTTTGCGGTTTATGGTTTAGCTATAGTGCTGTGACACCTGCTAAAACTTGTGCTTGACCGTAAAAAAAGGGTTTCTAATATGTTTGGTCCAATTGTCTGCTTGGTTAATAACTTATAATTTACAGGAAGGGGTCATAAGTAATTCGTATCTATTGTATATGCAGTAAGTATGTATTTATATGCACTTGAAGTATATATTTATATGTATTTAAATGGACAAGACAAGTTTGCAGGAAGGGTTCTTAATATATTCGGTTTAACACCGGTGTGGTGCCGTGAAGCATCACACAACACCCCTGTCGGTGGAGGCGCGCGAGCGAATTAATCGGGAGTCGGGTCCAGAGATTCGGCACGCCCTAAAAGCGAGCACCACGGGCAAGGGGGGAAACCAGCGACGGGGCAACAGATGTGCATAAGAAGGATTGTCTCTTACCTAGAGTAGTCATGTGGTACTAAACTTCCCACATTCCAAGTCACATGAAATCATAAAACCCTAATTTTCAAACCTTTCAGTCAATTTTCGATACCTAAACCCTTAATTTTTAGGCAATTTCAGAGCATATAAAATTCCATAAAATGACACAATCAAGTCCACTATGTAAGGAGCTTGAAATAAAAATTCATAATGTTTGGAAGTCATTTTCTATATTAGAAAATTCCTATAAACAGATATTTAAATGAAATTTTGAGAACAAATCATAATGGATTAAATTTTGAAAAAATTATACAAGCAAGCAAACTGTGTCAGGAGGTTCCACAAAAAATTTCATAATTTTTGAGCTCATTTTTTATATTTAGAAATTCCTCCAAACATATATTTAAATGGATTTTCGAGGAAATTCGCTCATGATCTTCTGACGCGTCTTTGCTGGGTGTGGCAGTCTGGCAGACTTTTCATTGTGGTGTGGGGCATAGCAGGCAGCTTTCATCTTGAGGGCACAAAGCAGGTGGCTTGCTACGGTGCGGGGGCGCAGTAGGCGAGCTCAGGGGGCCAGAAATAGAATTTCGGTGGTAGAGGGGCTACATTTGGAACTGTAGTAGTCTAGGGGCCAATAGTGCCCAAACTTCAAGGTTTTATAGAGGTTTTCGTGTGCGTGGAAGATACTTGTGCGGTGCAGCCAGCTACCACGTGTTGTGTGTTGCTACCTACCCGGTGATACATTTCAGAGACTAGCCTAGTTATAATTCATATGTTTATGTTAGAAAATAGGGCACGGCTAGCGCCGAACGTCATTTCGGCGCTTAGCGCCAGACGCCAAAGCTTCAACGTTGGATTTCAAAAGATGTTCTTCTGTCGTCCATCTCACACGAGCGAATGTCCTCCCGAACATCTCGCGTAGCACAACCAGCATAAAAAACATAATCATTAGGAGAGAATCTGAGTCACAACATTTTTTTCAACGGGTCACAACATATCAAGAAACAGGATGCAACATTTTTTTTCAACGGATCGCATATTTTTTTCAACGGGTTGCAACATAACAAAAAACAGGAGCAACATTTTTTTTCGACGGTCGCAACATTTTTTTAGCCTTTAAAAGCTGGGTGACAAAATTGTTGTACGGCGCATGAGGCCACAGTCCCTAAACAAGCAAGTAATAACACACACTCAAAAACATACCACCACAGTACCAATACATTGAACAAATTATCATCGAATCTATACGCAAAATCAATGCCATTAACTTAATTTTATCGGACACACTACCCATTGTTTCAGTAGTAAAAATGCTCTAACTTATTCACCTGAACTCCAAATCTAGCAAACTAATATTTTCTGGAATCCTCACGCAATTTTCTACAACTTCCTAGTTATGATGAACTTCTAATTCTACCGTTTTCTCCCCTGTTTCCTTACCTGAAGACTGTCCCAAAATCTATCAGGACAGACCGCTTCATAATTTCGTATCTTTAATTCCGAAACTTGAAAATATATGAATAATACCAGCTATGGAAACTACTCAAAATTTCCTAGATTATTCAAGTTATCACCAATTTCTAATTCTTTCATTTATTAGGCAAAAATAGTCCATCTACACGATCTCTGCCAACGATGCCCAAATTCTGGATAGCGACAATCCCGAGGCCATAACATTTTGCTTGTTACACTGAATCTAGTGATCTAAACCTTCCTAGAAATCTAACAATAATATATACAACTTTTATAATTTGATGAAACCCTAAATCTGAGCCTAAATTACTCTAATTGCCCCCGCATGGTTCTGCATCAAAACTCGATGAACTAGGGTATGCTTAAAACTAATCTTGCCTTAGACAAAATGATCTACGAGTCGTACAATGACTAATCCATCTAAATACTAGTGATGAGAAAGTTGGGTCCTGATCTTTCGATGGGATGATAACTTCGATTTAGAGGAGAATGACTTTGACGATGTAGGCATCTAACCGATCACGATCAGAACACCAAGCAATCGATAAACCACACTCCGAGTCGTTATCAACCGTGCCAAGAACATGGTTGACCTGAACACGATGTTCAATTCCTGCCAGCAATAGAAGAACAAGCAAGAACAAGATACACAAGCAATCTGAAATTGCAAATAGAAAATAGGAATTCACACGAGTTGAGGCCTATAAATAACAGTTGTTGGTCTAGTCGACACAAAAACACACGACAAAGTTTTCACTATGGAAAACCAATATAAACAAACCTAAAAACCCTAAAAGTGGTGTGCACACAAGATATATTGAAGGAGAGGTCATGCCACAAGAATTGGGGTCAAACCCTAAATCTATCTCCTGATCCGCTGTCTTGTTTTGATGATTCCAGTGTGCTCTAAATAAATTTGGAGGTGCGGATAGATCCATTGAAAGGACTCGGAATAAGCTTTCCAACAAGTAGAAGAACACCTGAATCGGACTCTGTTTGTGAAAGTTATGACCTTTTTATTACAGGCATGTTGGGCTGTCCCGAACCGAATCTGAGTTGAGTTCTGATTTGATTCCGAGTTTAAATTCGGCTGGACATGTGGGAGGCCCGAATTGGGCATGTGGGAGGCTTAGAAATCTGATCCAAACTTGGGCTTTGGATTCTTCGGCTTCTCCCCTTGTGCCACGTTTGACGTCGGTTTTGTCTACAGAGGCCGAATTAGATTTCAGAACATGTCCAACTTGAACTCTTGCTTGGTTGGACAAAAAGTGATGTGGTGACCCTGAGGAAGAGTTGGGGAAGGCGTCGACTTGGTCTTAATGTGTGGGTCGGCTTCCCTTTCAATGGACCCCAACCACAAGCACGTAGTGTTGATGCATTCCTCCTTGTATAGCTGCACAAATATACATTTTCATCATTAGGTAGCATCATATTCTCATTTAAAACAAATTGAAGTTGAAGGAACAAATTCACCTTTTGTTCAATCTTGGGAGCTATGGTCTTATGCATTTGTGGCATGGTCACATCAACTAGGGACTAACATAGGTTACCCTGGAAGAACGTTACGTTGAACACGAAAACCCTCAATTTTCCTCTTGTTTCTCTTCCTCCTTTCCCTCCCTTCTTCTTCCTTCCTACAACTTATTCACCCGAACTCCATTGTTTCAATAGTAAAAATGCTCTAACTTATTCACCCGAACTCCAAATCAAGAAAACCAATATTTTATGGAATCCTCACGTAATTTCCTACAACTTCCTAGTTATGAAGAACTTCTGATTCTACCATTTTCTCCCCCGATTCCTTCCCCGAAGACTGTCCCATAATTTGTCAGGACAGACCGCTTCATAATTTCGTATCTTTAATTGTAAAACTTGAAAAATATATGAATGATACCAGTTATGCAAACTACTCAATTTCGTAGCTTATTCAAGTTATCACCAATTTCTAATTCTTTAATTTACTCGGTGAAAATAGCCCATCTACACGATCTCTGCCAACGACGCCCGAATTCTGGACAACGACGTTCTCGATTTCGTAACTTTTCACTCGTTACTCCAAATCTAGTGACATAAACCTTCCTAGAAATCTAACGAAAATATGTACAACTTTTATTATTGGATGAAACCCTGAATCTGAGCCTAAATCCCTCTAATTGCCCCCGCAAGTTTTTGCATCGAAACTCGACGAACTAGGACATACTTAAAACTAATATTCCCTTAGACAAAACAATCTACAAATCGTACAACGACTAGTCCATGGAAATATTAGGGACTAACAGGGGTTACCCTCGAAGAACGCGACGTCGAACATGAAAACCCTCTCTTTTCCTTGTGTTTCTCTTCCTCCTTTACCTCCCTTCTCCTTCTTCCTACCTTCCTATCCTTCCTTACTGGACCTCCTTGGTACCTCCTTGACGAGGATATAATAATCCTCATTTTACCTTTTATCTATAATTTTTATTATAGGTAAATATGACGTCATGTGAACCCTGAGTGTACCCCTTAATGTTATGAAGGAAGAACCAAATGGATGGTCGTAAGTTCTTCTACGACCACCCCCATAGTCGTAAGTTATGCTACGACTATCCCATAGTCGTAAGTCTTGCTACGACTACCTCATAGTCGTAGATTCCTCTACGACTAGGTCAGCCACGACCACCTTATAATCAAATGAACCTGCAGACAAGTGGGTCTTATTGATTAAGGGATTCAAACAATATCATATGCCGTTATTCTACGTAATAATGGCACGTAATACCCCATTATCTCGGTATATAGTCATGAGCGACGTGGAGGAATTAATACACCGTAATTACTACCAACATGCGCTACATAGAGGTGATGAGGCGCCGCCATTTAGAGTAACCGCCGCCCTTCACGCATTATAAAAAGCGGCAACTAGAGAAAGGGAGGGAGATCGAGCCATCAGAATACAAGCACTATCTGTAATAGTCTTAGTTTTTCCCCGATTGTTCAAGATACACTCAATACCATACACACACAGAGTAGGGTTGTTATTCTCTCCTGAGAAGGCCCAACTCAGTATAAAAATTCCGTGTCAATCTCTCTGCATGATTCTATTCTAGGAGACCCCGAATCAAACAATCTTTACGTAAGTTCGGTTCTAAAACACCGACGGTTGGCGCCGACCGTGGGGATCTTCCGTAATTTCTTGTCAAACATTCTCTCTGCTTTCCAAATCTCATGCACTCATGGCGGAGAATGGAACGAGGAGAACTGGTTCGACTTGGCAGACACGCAGACGTCGACATGGATGCCGGATTCGTTACTTAACCGAGTGATGACTCATCCTATGGCATTGCCGCCTCCGGGATCTTCCCACGATCCAGAGACAATGTCGCCGGTGGAGTTGAGGAGGATCCTTATCCCCACAACAAGACGCCCAAGAGAGGAATCTACCCTCTCAAGGGGCAAGGGTCAATTTGACCAGACCACACCTGTGGACTCACGACACGACGAGAGTTTTTCCTCGGCGTCCAAGTTCCCTAAGGCGGTCCGACTTGGTGAGGCAAGCTCTAGAAGCCACAATTGCAGGACTTCACCCAAGATCTCAGGATTCTCTCTCTCGATAACGCCAGAGAGCGGATCAAGCATGCTTTTCCCGCAAATTCGACCATCTCTCCGCAGTCACACTCGCCGACGGAGACTAAGATAACCCGAACTTCCCTACTTGGAGGATTACTCCAAGTCGCCAGATGGTGTCTCGACGACTCATCAAGCGGAGAGGCCTCGAGCGCAAGTGAGAATCATCAACGGAGGTCTTCGCCCTTCCTCGATCAAGATCACTCTTCTAGAGACCGAGATGGAGACCCTTCCCAAGGTCACACATCGCCCCTCGTGGCAATGGCCAGACACCACCATCAAGCGACACGACTAACGCCTTCATGAACGCCAGGAAATCCTCGACATTCTCGCTTCATTGAGGCAATCTCAAGAGTCTAACATGGAAAATCTTGAGGCAATTCAAGGAAGAAGATTGAAGCTCGTAAGAATTTGCTCGGGCGATTCAATATCAATCGAGAAAGCTCGAGAGCTCCAAAGACATCAATGATTTGCTCGAGAATCCAACTCAAGAGCTAGCCCGAACGCCAGCTACGACCTCTTCAACAAGAGATCGCACAAAGGCTTCGAGTACAATGAAAAAGCCGAAGCTCCTCGTCGACATCATTCAAGTAGTCGCACCCATACGACTTCTTCTGCTACCATCAATCCAACATATCACCGCGAGAAATCGGGCGCAAAAGAAGTCGTGTCGATCTCCTACTCAAGAAATGTCTTCCAAATGACCGATGATCAACAAGCTCCTCGGAAGGTGATCGCTCACCACTCCGACATGGAAATCGCAATAATAGAGATAAACTACGAGGAGTATTCCTCAGAGGACCGAGACCTATTACAGTGTCGGGTCAACTCACATCGGGTATCGCCGAGTACGACCACCGATGATATCAA
Source organism: Phyllostachys edulis (assembly GCA_036346405.1). Lineage (NCBI taxonomy): Eukaryota > Viridiplantae > Streptophyta > Magnoliopsida > Poales > Poaceae > Phyllostachys > Phyllostachys edulis. The sequence continues at coordinate 32,038,883 of CM070566.1, forward strand.
CCCTTCTTTTACGCAAAGGAGGCGCCAAGAAGTCATTCTCGGATGTCGGCATTCTCGCCGATCTCCGAGCCGCTCACCGCCACGCTCGCTTTCGACCGGTGAACATGGAGAAGTTTGATGGTTCCCAAAATCCCATCAATTCCTTCAAATTTACTACAATTTGCTCGAGCAAAGCAGGAGGAGGAGAGCATGTGATGGCAAATTACCTTCCAACTGTGCTCAAGGATCGCGCCGATCGTGGTTACTAAACCAACCACTCGAGTCGATCTATTCTGGCAACATCTCTGCGATCTTCTCTCGCAAATTTCAAGGCACATACAATCGCCTCGAAAGGAGGACGACTTGCACCGGATGAGACAGAACGACAACGAGACATTGCGCCACCATCAAGCGCCTGACCAGTTCAGAACTCAATTCCGGAAGTTTCGATTCATCCGCATCGTGGCTTTCAAGCCAGGAGTCCGTAGTAGAAGGATAACAGAGGATATTGCTTTAAATCCTCCTACTTGTCGCGAACTCTTCAAATGGCCGATCGATATGCTATCGCCTCGAGGCGGTCGAGTGGAACAACACAATTGATCGTGAAGACAATCCATCTCGAGAGCCAGCAAAGTTGGTAAGAAGAAGGATAAGAAAGCAAAAAGTCCAAGAATAAGATGAAGGGTCAAAACCCAATGGTTCCAAGGAGGTATTGGTCAGGAATGATAAAGAGCCACGCACATCCAAGCCACACCGACAGAGGCAAAGGTAAGCGCCCGATCGGAAAAATGATAAGCCTAGGTGGTGTCCTTTCCATAAAAAGGAAGGGCATGACCTTCAGAATCGCCAGTCTTCCAACGAAAGCTTGAAGACTACTACAACGAAGAAGGACCACTTCCCACCCTCGAAAGGTAGGTCAAACAAGTGGTCATAAATCTTCGAGATGACGAAGAGGAGATGCTGCTCCAGATCCGCAACACACCATTGAACACATCTACGGGATCATCGGATATGAATCAAAGCGACACTCAAGGTCACTGAACGCGAGGTAAACTCCATAGATCCTCCTCTCGTCAATAAATTATCAAGTGGTCAAGTCACCATTTCTTTCGAGAAGAGTGATCGCCCGATCCTTCGACTCGACAGTCGATACTCAATCGTGGTCGAACCCACCATCAACAATTGTCGGGTCAATCGAAGTTTTTGTTGATGGTGGAAGCTCGTTAAATATTTTATTTACGAGTGCCCCGATGACATGCAAGTACCGGGACCAAAGTAAGACCGAGACGATACTCTTTCCATGGATTGTATCGGGATCTTCGCCAAACCAATTGGTCAAGTTTCTCTTCCTTTAACATTTGGTTCACCAAGTAATTTCAGACGAGAAAATCTCCTTTGATGTGGTCGATTTCGACATCGACATATAACGCCATACTCGGACAACCAACTTTGGCAAAATTCCTAATGGCTACTCATTATGGATATCAATGTATTAAGATGCTAGGTCCCAAAGGAGTAATTACAATCCATTGTGACAAGAAGATGGCGATACCGCGATCGTCGATCCCTTGAGATGGTAGGACAAATACCAACTCGAGAAGAAGTCACCTTCGACTAGCAAGTCGGCTTCAAAGTCGCACCAAAGCCGAACGACAAAGTCAAAGAGGTTCCTCCGACGCAGGGAGCCTCAAGATCGCTCGCATCGGGATACTTCCGACCCCAAATAGGAAGACGCCTCATCACCTTCCTCCGAGCTAACGCAGATGTATTCGCGTGGCAAGCATCCGACATGCCCGAGTCCCAGGGAGGTGATCGAGCACAGCTAGCCTTACTACCGACAAAGTACCAGAAAACAAAAATTGCGGAGATTTGCCCCGATCGATGAGATGCTATTAAATCGAATTGATAAGCTACTTAAAGCGTGCTTTATAAGAGAGGTCAACCATCCGTAATGGTTGGCTAACCTGTAATGGTTAGAAAGTCAAACGGCAAATGGCGATGTGCGTGAGACTTTATCGATCTTAATAAAGCTTGTCCAAAAGACGATTTTCCTTTACCTCAGACGATCGGTTGGTTGACTCTCTCGCAGTTGTGAAATGTTAAGTTTTTAGATGCATATTCGGATATCACCAGATTAATATGTGTCTAGACGATGAAGAAAAGACCGCATTTATTACACCATTTGGTATATTTTGCTATGTCAAAATGCCATTTGGTCTAAAAATACCGGTGCTTTTTTCAACGCTTGATGCAGTAACTTTTTCATCTCAATTAGGCCGAAATCTAGAAGCCTATGTTGATGACTTAGTTGTCAAAAGCATCAAGAAACTTAATCATATTACCGACCTACAAGAAACATTCGACAATCTCAGAAAACATCGCTTAAAACTTAATCCTGAGAAGTGTGTGTTTGGAATCTCTTCAGGGAAATTGCTTGGATTCCTAGTATCTATACGAGGAATTGAAGCTTAATCCCTAAAAGATAAAAGCTATTTTACAAATATGCCCTCAACTACACGAAAGAAGTCCAAAACTCACTTTGGGTGCATCATGGCTCTAAGTCGTTTCATCGCACGACTGGGAGAAAAGGGACTACCTTTCTTTAAACTTCTAAGGAGACACGAAAGTTTTGAGTGGTCGAATGAGGCAAACGCTGCCTTTGAGGATGTCAAGAGGTACCTTACGAGTGCTCCTATTCGGTCCTCCGAAGCCGTAAGAAACGCTCTTGGTTTACCTAGCCGCCACGCCATTAAGCAACAACAAGCGATCGGTTGTAGAACGTGAAAATGTACAACGACCAGCTTTACTACGTAAGTGAAGTTTTACACGACCTAAGGAGCGTTACCTCAGTCCAAAAGCTTCAGATGCCCTCCTCATGTCTTCGAGGAAATGCGGCATTATTTTCAAAGCGCAAACTAGTCAGTCTTGCCCGAGTTTCCCTTGGGAGCGATCCTCCGAATAGGGAAACAATGGGGCGCATGGCAAATGGTCACGAACTTGGGGAGTTCGACATCCATTTCGTGTCCCGAACGGCCGTTAAATCCCAGATCTTGGCGGACTTTGTCGCCGAATGGACAAATCTCGAACTCGCTCAGATCCCCAAGACGATTCCCACGACCAATGGATCGATGTACTTTGACGGGTCGCTTACTTTAAGTGGCTCGAGGGTCAGTGGTCTGGTATCTCCTAACGGAGAGACCTTAAAGTATGCCATACAATTAAACTTTCGGGCCACTAATAATGTGGCGTATCACGAAGGTTTGCTAGTCGGTATACGAAAGCAATGAAAGCGCTCTCGATTCGCCGACTACTCGTGAGAGGAGACTCTCAACTAGTCGTGAATCAAGTCGAAGAGTACCAAAGGTTTCTAACCCGACAATGTCTCGTACTTATCGAAGTCGTAAGCTAGAAAAGCATTTTTAGGTTTCGAGGCACAATTCATCCTCGAAGGATAATTTCCTCATGAGACCGACTTGCTCGAATAGCTTCTTCCAGATCTGAAGTACCAAAAGGAGTCTTCTTGGAACAACTCGAAGCCTTCTCTGGTCGAAGAGCCGAGACACCTCCTATTGAGACAAATTCTCTAGAATACGAGGATACATGGATGGCGCCCATCTATGATTATCTTCGTAAGGGTTACAGACCAAGACGATCTCGAGGCGCATCGCTTATCCCGAAAAGCCAAAATGTATACTTTGGTCAAGGAGTTCTCTATAAACGAGGTATTCAAGGGGTGCTCATGCGATGCATTCCGCAGAGCGAAGGATTAACACTCCTTCACGACATACATGGTGGCATTTGTGGAAATCATGCTTCCTACGTAACGCTGGTCGGCAAGGCTTTTCGACAAGGTTTTTACCGCCAATAGCCCTATACGATGCTAAAGAGTTGGTTAAAAGTGTGTCCAAAGCGGCTTCATAGCAGCAAATACACCAACCACTCGGGCATTACAAACAATACCTCTATCTTGGCCTTTTGCAACTTTGGGGTCTTGATATCCTCGGGACCGCTTCCTAAAGCTCCGGGAGGTTTCGAGTTCCTTTTGTGGCTATTGATACGCTCACAAAATGGATTGAAGCGAACTCGGATCGATAACAACTAAGCAAAGAAAGCGGTTTATGATGAGATGCGTAATTACTCGATTTGGAGTACCAAGTCGAATAATTACGAGATAATGGTAAGCAATTTTCGAGCGCAAAATTTTAGGAATTTTATGACGAGTTGGGTACCAAGTTATGTTATGCTTCGCGGCCCATCCCCGAGTAATGGGGCAATCGAACGTGCAACGGCCAAATAATGAGAGGAATTAAAACTCGAGTCTTCGACCATTTCATCAAACGCTCGGGGCTTGGGTACAAGAATTACCCTCAGATATGGGCGTTCGACAACTACCACCAGACACAGAGAAACACCTTTCTTTTTAGTCTTGGTCTTTGAAGCTATGCTTCCTCCTAACTAAAGATACGGTCAACACGAGTCTAAACATTCACGGACTCCAACCAGAACAAATTCGAGCAGATGATATTAATCTACTTGAAGAAAGGAGAAACCAGCCCTAATTCGCTCGGCAATCTACCAACAAGCCTGCGAAGATACTACGATCGTAAGGTTCAACCTCGCACCTTCTTTGTCAGAGGTGACTTGGTATTGAGGCTTTGCCAATCCAAGTCTAATCGAACAAACTTTCTCCCAAGTGGGAAGGTCCTTACGATGGTCGGGTTACTCGTCTGTGGCTCGATGACGATTGGCAATGGAAGACGGCGAGTTCTCTCGAATTCTTGGAACATTGACCGCCACGCAAGTTCTATGTGTAACCGACCATTCTGGACAATAAAGAATCGTGTTTTTCTATCTCTATTGTCTTACTTTTGAGTAGTGCTTTCATTTTTTTTCGACTATGTTTTAAACACCCGCTTTCTTTACACCGGTCAAGGCGATAACATCACCTAGTCGAAGCCTCTCCTCTCTCGCATGTGGTCCTCGCCCACTAGAAGGAGTTTCCTAGTGTCGACTCGTTACTCGCTTTTATGGCCAACACAAAGAACTCGGGTTTTATTTAGTCGAAATATTTTTGAAGGCCAACTCTTTTCACCTTAGTTTATTTCTTCGATTAATTTGAAAAATACTCTAAGAAGAGCGCACTTTCTCGATTTGCTTAACCGCCTTGGGTGTACTCGCTTCATCTCAACTGGTGGGAGGAAGAGACACATCTAGTCGAAGTTTCTCCTCTCTCGCACGTGGTCCCCTTGCGAAGGAGCTTCCTAGCTTTGTTCGCTTCCTACTCTTGCTACCGGGATGACTTATCGAGTCCAATGGGAGAAGGACGAGTAAATATTTTAAAGTCCTCTAGACGCTTGCTTAACTCAAGTTGCCGCTTCTCGATTTGATTAAACTAGTCGGAGATGTTAACATTACCTAGTCGAAGCCTCTCCTCTCTGCACGTGGTCCTGCCCACTAGAAGGAACTTCCTAGTGTCAACTCGTTACCACCCTTTCGACCAAAGGCATGACAATTGAGACCCAAAACTACAAGTTAAACAAACCTCTCTTTTTAAACCTTTCTATAGACTATTTACTTAGTTTGTCTAAACAAACTCAAAGAAATAGTCGGGGCTAGGATAATTTGATTTCAATTCTTAGTCTTTATTTCGTTAATTATCTTTTGAGTTACTAACTACTCGACAAGATGATTTGTAGAGACAAAACTATTTACTTAGTTTTCACAAACTAAGCAAATAGTCGGGCTAGGATAAAGTCATCACATTTGACTTCATTTCTTAGTCTTTAAATTCGTTAATTATCTTTTGAGTTACTAACTACTCGACAAGATGATTTGCAGGAACAAGATGGATTACATCAACAAAAGACTGTTTTCACAAGTTCATTACAGACTACTCAAGAGGAGAGCCCAACTGCATCTCCTCTGAAACTTTCCTACCAACCGATTGCATCTCCTCCATCGACGCCTTCCTTCGCTTCAGAGCGGTTGAAGTCGGCCGAGTGGTTGCACATTAAGGTTGGGGTCATGAGCTTTAAGTTTTGCTAATGCATAACTTATCGCAGATTTCGACCGCCTCCTTTATCGATTCAAATTGGTTGGCCTTGAGTGGTCACCAGATCTTGCAAAATCCCGACTTGATCCCCAATGGTACTTGTGTGAGCAGCTATTGTATCATCTTGAGGAGTCTTTCCCTCACTATGTAGCTCACCAAGCACATTGTTCAGAGCGTGATGTTTCCTTGAAGTTTAATCTTCATTGCTTCCATCTCTGTTGGGTACAAGTTGAAGCTCATGAGCTTTTTGTTTTCACCACTTGCTCAAGAAATAAGATTGGTCAAACAAAAATAAACTCCTAGAGGAAAAAGAAAACAAAAATAATCACGGGTAAAAGAATTTCTTACCCACTAGTTGAGAATCCAACTTCTTGACCTCTTCATTATGGGAAGCAACGGTCTCAAAGATACTTTTTCTCCCATGATACAATATCCTCTACATTCTTCTTTGCAATAAGGACGGTGCAGTTATAAATCACGGCTTTATCCGCGATTTCATCTCAAGTTCTCTCAATTTAACGTCCATTGCTAGAAAGGAAGTGGAAGTGAGAAAATGAAAATAACTCAGTAAGGACTCGCAGTAAAGAATTACTTACTTGATATTCGAAGTTCTCGGCGTCTCAAGGTTTTGATCTTTATTTTTGGACATACGAGTAAGCTCGTGAATAATCTGAAGTTTTCTCTAACTTCATTCTCGAGCTTTTTCGTCTCGTCTTCTTTTTTTCGAAAAGAAGCAAGAGTTAGGTAAAGATCAAAGATATAAGCGATCTTAAGTTCAAGACTTCTTCGCTTAAATTTTCCTGCGACTTCATGGTTGCGAGTTAGCTTCTTTAAGCTTTTTCCTGAGGTCTAATACCTCTTCCTAAACTTTTTCGACTCCTCTTTTTCATAATCGGCGAGTCGGCTAAGATCTTAAGCGTCCTTTGCTTAACCCGCAAAGGATAACGGTGGACATGAGCATGGGTCAATCGATTGTAAGTTCTTCTACAACCATTGACCTAGTCGTAAGTTCTTCTACGACAAAGCCATCGGTCATAAGTCTTTTCGACCATTACCTAGTCGTGAGTTTTTCCATGACAAATCCGTAAGCACTATATAAGTAGTCAAATCCAAGGTGACTATGAATAGCGATGACTTACCACCTCTCTGCTGTTTGCGAGTTCCTCTTTTCTGTCGTACTCTAGAAGTTGTCGATGATATTCACCGACAACAAATGATTTGCTTTATGGCTTTCTCGCAAGATGAAAAGATAGTGAGAAACAAGAGAAGATTATACTGTATATATAAGTACGATTAAGTACTTACATTCATGGTTGATCGAGCAAACATCGAGTAAACCGACTCGGATCTTCACTTGTCTACCCTCGTGACTTGGTCCCACCAAACCTTCTCAAGACGCTCATTATCAAAGGTATCCCTCTATTGGGAATATCGTTGGGATGGGGACTTCGATCGCGAGATCTGAAAGCGAAGACCCTACGATGGAAGCAGTTCAAAGAAGTCGGTGCGAGGTTGAAATACTCTTCTTCTTCTTCGATTAGAACCGGTTTCTCTTTGGGTACCGGAGGAACGCTCGAACGATCTCCTTTCCCAAGACGGTGGGCGTAATCGCCACCATCTTGACCAGAGGCTTCTGCGGTGCCTCTGTTCTATCCACGACCATCTCGAGAGTCGTGCGACCGCCTCGAGTCGCAATGTTGTTTGGAGCTTTCACGACCATCTCGGGGTCGCAATTCTTCTTTGGAGTCTCCACGACCATCTCTGTGGTCACCGCCGCTACTTCAGAGGTTGTAGCCGCTACCTTACTGGGTACAACAGGTACCTCATTGGTTGTCATAACCACTTCAGGCGCCACGACTTCCTCTACCACCTAGGCCGAAGATGATCCCTCGACCACTTCCCTTGTTGTCTCTCCAAAGAAATGGAGAGGTAGCAATAGGCTTCTCAACGGAAGCATTCTCGGGTCAAGGAGTCGGGCTAAAAAAAGAAAAGGAAAGCAATTCAAGGTTGTGAAAAGGAAAAAGGTAAATTCTGTTCTTACACTTTAGTATATTTCACATACCTCTTGCACCTTGGACCTAAACAGAATTTGGGAGTCACTTTCCCAACTGAAGATTTCTTCTTCTCTCGACCACTTCGGTCGAAGTTCGAGTTGAAGAATGGGCTTAGCCATGACCACGCCTAGTCGTGGATTTTGAACAGGACCATCTCTCGGTCTCCTCGACTTCTGGATGGCCGAGATCGGTCTCGACCACTCCAAGAGCAACATTGCCATCACCATAGGCTCTCTTCGAGCGGTATTATCCTTCACAAAAGACATAAAATCCTTCCGGTTCTCCTTTTCCAAGTGCTTAACAAAACCAGAGTGGCGTAAATCTGCGAAAGATTTTTTGTCATAATAGAAGGGTACCTTGGACTTGCGAGATTTGCGCTTTAGAGGTTCACTACTTGACCTCCTCCACTTCAGCTTTTTTAGCCTCGGCTTCAGTTTCGGCTATGTCTGCCACAAGCTCTGCAGAGGATCTGGTCGAAGGACTAGAACTTGAGCTCGCCCCTCATTTGTCGTCACCCCTTAAAAGTCGACGTCTCTTGGACGAAGGAGCTGAGCCTTTGTCCTTTGTCAACCCTGCACCGATTGTTATCGATCTGCCTTCTTCATCATCCCGACGATTTTCCATGCCTACTTTACGTAAAGCAAAGCAGAAGAGAAGAATTACTAACTCGGTCGTAAGATTTTCTCGACCGATCAAGTCGTAAGTTTTTCTCGACCTTTCCTCGATCGTAAGATTTCCTACGGTCACGACTAAGTTGTAAGTTTTTTCTACAACATTTCTCTAGTCGTAAGTTCTTTCTACGACTATAAAGTCTTAAAGATAAAATCAACTCTCGATTACCTTTAGGCGAACCATCCTTTCCTCTGCGGATCGAATCGCAAGGATTTTAGGAACCGCCACACTAAGTGGCGGAGACTTCTCACAAACGAGTTTGACTCTAACGCCAATCTCCATTGGTGAAAGATCTGCTCAAACAGATAAAGGCATCTTTTAAACAACTTTGCGTAAAGACCAAACTGAGAGCTAAGTCGAAAATTCACTTACCCTCGTTGTAGTCCCTGGTTGGGTCTGTTAGCCCCGAGTATCTCCACATAGGGGATGCTCATTTCTTCAAAGGACTAATTCGGCGTGTGATGAAATCTTTCACCACATGCCATCCGGTCAGCCCTTCCTTCTTCAAGTCCTTGATAGCTTGAACATAGGGGGCAATCCGGCTGATATCTTCAGGAGTCGAATCCCATGAAGATTTCTTTTCAGCAGCCTTTCCCACGAAAGAGAGGTCTTACGAGGTGACTTTCGAAAAAACCACCTCTTCCTCTATCCCGACCACGAAGACCGGGTGAAACTCAATATACTCCTCGACTTCCGTCAGGAGTTTTAGACCACAACTTCCAAAGAATCTGGCTTGCCGAGACATTCCATAGAAATATTGGAAAAGCTCAAGGTCCGGGAATTCCCAGTGCACCTCGCACAAATATCTGGCCTTCGCCAAGATGGTGATGGAGTTAGGACCAAGGTTCACTAACTCCACCTCAAAATGCTCGAGCACAACTGATGAAAAGGGGTGAGCAGCAAATAAGGCCACACTCACAATAAGCCCGAAGACGGAATTTGCCCATTCTCCTCGACGGCCAATCTTTGCCCTAATTGCCTAAGCCATTTCACAAGAGTCTTCTCGAATCTTCCGGCGACAACTAGGGCTTGAATCTTCACCGATCCATCTCCGACTCTTCCCACTCGAAACTTTCTGGCCATCTCTCTGGAAGCAGAAATTTTGGGTTGAAAAAGAGGGCATAATTGGAGTGGCAATGAGAAGGCAAGAACGACTTCGGCGAGAAGGCAAGAGCTTGAAGAACAAGCAGAGCAATTTGGGGAAAAGTAAGATCTTAGGTTTTACCCTCCGGTGAGTATATATAATCGTACCTTGAGCCGAGGCGTGATATTCCAAGGGTCGCCACTCGCCTTGAACCGCTTCAACAGACAAAGCTAATCGCCGCTTTGAGATTCCCAAAGTGTCCGTTCGAGAAAATTCAGGTTTATTTACATCTCAAGCGAAATTACTTCCTTGGTTAGATCTTTTCAACCAAAGGAAATGATAATCGGAAATTTCCTTCTTCCGATCACTATACTACGACCACCTTGTGATCGTGAGAATGCTTTCACGACCACTTGATAGTCGTAAGCAATTTTCTTGACCAAGCACATTTACGTCAAAGTAGTATACAATCGAAGAGTTTTTCCTTCGATTATTTTCTCTGATCCTCTCATGATCGTAAGACCATCTAGAACCCTTTACCAAGTAAGTTGCTTTCACTTGAAGTCGGGGCTAGATGACGAGGATATAATAATCCTCATTTTACCTTTTATCTATAATTTTTATTATAGGTAAATATGACGCCATGTGAACCCTGAGTGTACCCCTTAATGTTATGAAGGAAGAACCAAATGGATGGTTGTAAGTTCTTCTACGACCACCCCCATAGTCGTAAGTTATGCTACGACTATCCCATAGTCGTAAGTCTTGCTACGACTACCTCATAGTCGTAGATTCCTCTATGACTAGGTCAGCCACGACCACCTTATAATCAAATGAACCTGCAGACAAGTGGGTCTTATTGATTAAGGGATTCAAACAGTTATCATACGCCGTTATTCTACGAGAATAATGGCACGTAATACCCATTATCTACGGTATATAGTCATTGAGCGACGTGGAGGAATTAATACACCGGTAATTACTACCAACATGCGCCCGTTACAGGAGGTGATGAGGCGCCGCTTTACCTGGAGTAACTGCCGCTCCTTCACGTACTATAAAAAGCGGCAACTAGAGAAAGGGAGGGGAGATCGAGCCATCAGGAATACAAGCACTATCTGTAATAGTCTTAGTTTTTCCCCTGATTGTACAATATACACTCAATACCATACACACACAGGAGTAGGGTTGTTATTCTCTCCGGAGAAGGCCCGAACCTGTATAAAAATTCCCGTGTCAATCTCTCTGCATGATTCTATTCTAGGAGACCCCCCGAATCAAACAATCTTTACGTAAGTTCGGTTCTAAAACACCGACACTCCTCCTTCTCCCTTTGGAAGCACAGCAGCAGCAGGGAGTGGCACCGGGAGGGGAGGCGGCGGCACTAAGGGAGGGAGGTGCAGGGGAGACAACGCACAGGGAAGGGGTGGCGACCAAAGGAAGGGGAGCACATGGGGGCACCGTTGGGGTCCTATTTAAAGGCTAAGGAGCTAGAGGATCATAGCTTGGACGTGGTAGAGTTGAAAACAATCGGCATTGAATTTGATTCAGAGTACACTTTAAATTCGAATCGGTTTTCTGCTTTCCTTCTGTGCAGCGAAAATTTCGGAGGTCATAACTTTCTCTCCCGAACTCGGAATTGAGTGATTCTTTTTTTCTGTTTATCTAACTCATAGTACTTCAACTTTATATTGTGGAGCTTTTCTGAAAATGCCGTTTTTATTGCCAAATTTTCTTTGGAAGTTGACTCAATTACGGACTCTGATTCTCTGTACGGCCTGCCTTGCGGGCCCTAAATCTTACACGTTGGAACTCTAAATTAGCTCAATAATGACTCTCAATTGGACTATGCAAATATATATACAACTTTATAGTTATGAGGCTTTCCTTTCGAAGGTGTTCTAGTAGTGAAAATCACGTTACAAGATGATGACAGATTCTATCCCGTTTCATGGCGAAGCAAATAAGGAATCTCTCAATCTCTTTATATTCTCTTTAAATAAACGGAATATTACGTAGGGCCTAGATTTGTAATTTTAACGCGAAACAACTTTAAAATAGCCAATCCTTGTGTTGGCTCTACGACTATATGTATTTTTTAGACGTTGGGTCTTCCACTATCAATGGTGGAGTCAGGAAAAAAAAAGGCATGAACCATTTACCAATACCGGTAATTCTCTAAGAAAAACAGTTAAAGGTCCATGCATCAAGGACGTAGCAGCTGGCCTAACTAATAACGTAGATCTCTCTGAAAATGTAACGGTGATGTCTCTGTGTGTGCCATCATCGTTGTTGCTTTCTTTTCTTCCTTTATTTCTTATCTCAAAGGCTTGGAAATTCTTATCTCCCAGCAGAGATTTGCAATGGCGTTACTTGCACACGAATGACATTCCTCCTGCCAACAGCTTGCTTAACAACACAAGAGCACTGAACATGGATACAGCGTGCGATTGAAATAATTTTAGTAGTTGCTATTTCACACAAACGAAACCTCAAACATGTCTTGAGACTTGAGGGCACTCACGGGTAGCAACCCACGGGGTACTCCTAGCTAAGCATTAGACATCCCCGTCACACAAATTAAATATCAAAAAAAGGCCATACAAACTGCAATCAAGACCGACGCCATCTTATCCGACGACATTAACCACCTGTCTTTTCAGGCCCTCACAAGCTCTTTGAGATCCCTGACAAACTCATCTGCAAACCTCTTCTGCACGGCGGCGTCCATCAAGAACTCCCTCCACTTCCTCCTCCTCCCTCCCCTCGTCGCCACCGCCGCTTCCCACGGCGCTCACCGCCACCGCGCCCGAACCACCGTCGTCGTCGCCCGCCCACGACCTCCACCCCGACGCGGAGCTCTCGGTCGAACAGCGCGGCGTTCAGGTACTGGTCGCCCTTCATCGGCAGCAGCACCAGCCGGCAGCCGGCGACCAGCCCCTCCACGACGGAGCTCAGCCCGGCGTGGTTCGCGAAGCACCCCACGCTCCGGTGCCGCAGGATGTGCTGCTGCTGCACCCACCCCGTGTGCACCATCCCTCTCCCCTTGACCCTCTCCTCTAATCCTAATGGCGTGCACTTCTTGAGCTGTGCCTCGGCGTCCGTGCCCTTGGGGAAGTTGAGCACGGCGAGGAACGGCCGGTTTGTGGCCTCTAGGCCGAGGAGGAGCTCCGTCGCGGCGTCAGCCGACAGGAACGTTTCGCTGCCGAAGGACGCGAAGATGACGGCATTGTCAGGGAAGGAGGAGAGCCAGTTGGCCCAGCGACCGTCGAGCTCGCCTTGCGGCGGCTCCGGCACGACAGGGCCGGCAAGGAGCAATCGCTTGCCGATCTGCGCGGCTTGGTAGTTGATGTAGGGGCCCTCCATCTCGGCGCAGGTCTTCATGACGATGCCGTCGGTGGCCTCGATGCCGGCGACGATGCGGTCGTACACACACGGCTTGCCGTGGAAGCTGGTGAACACGTAGGCGAAGTCGGCGGCCTGGTAGGCCGGCACGGTGGCGAGAGGGGATGACGGCGGGAATCCCTCCGGGGCCAACGAAAGGTCGTGGACGGACGGGCGGGGGCCGTGAAGGCGGCGCGCAGGGACGGTGAGGTAGGCGCCGGAGACGGCAGCGAAGACGGTGAAGTAGAGCGTCTTAATGCCGAGCGGCGCGGCGATGGCGGTGACCCACGAGGTGGCGAAGTCGAACATCACGACGTCAGGGCGGAGCTCCGCGAACAGCGCGGCCACCTGCGGCTTGGTGCCGTCGACGGCGATCTTGAGGAGCTCGGCGCCGTCCGCCGAGACCTCCGCCGTGCTCTCGGCCCCCACGGGGAGTCCCGGCACGTGCGGAAGTTGCAGCGGCGCGACCGCCACCGCGCCGGCGGCGGACGCCAGCATGGCCTCGACGCGGGGCACGTTCGCAACGGCAGACAAGAATGTGACCCGCAGCCCACCATCGCCGCCGGCGACGAGCTTGCGCGCGAGCTGCACGAACGGGCTGATGTGGCCGAAGGCGAGGAAGGGGAACATGACTACGTGAATGGCGCCGTCGCCGCCGGACGCCATTGTTGGATGTACGCACGTCCCGGTGGTGCAGTACGCAGTACGTGGCTGGAGATTTATTTAGTAGCAGACAAGCAGTCGTGGACCACCTGGTTTGGTTTGCAGTACGTGCATGTGTCGGTGGAGGTTTTATAGAGGTTGTTGTGCGCCTTGTGTGTTGCAGCCAGCTACCACGTGCTGTGCGTTGCTGCCTACCCGGTGACACGTTTCAGAGACTAGCCTAGTTATAACTCGTATGTTTATGTTAGAAAATATAATCGTATTTATTATACGACTCGATGACACAACTATTCTGCACGTACATGTCGAAACATATGGCATAGTACCGTGCGTTCCGACGGCCACGCCGGCCGCCGGGGTTCGTTCCGCCCAGGATGCACGAGCCGCCGTCATCCTAGAGAAACAAAAGCTTTCAACTCATGTTTTTCACACTTTCAAAGGCAAAAATTCAAGCTTTAAACTCACGAATTTGAACCTTTTCAAGTCAATTCAACCTTTCAGCACAAAAAAAAAACTTTCAACTTTCAAGTATAACACTTTCAATTTCAGATCCACAAGTTTTCCATTCTGATTCAAACTTTCACTTTCGGACTGAAAAAGCTTTTCAATGTGGATTCGAACCTTTCAATCGGGAGTGGCAAAGCTTTATTCATGGACTTTTAACACAAGAATTTCCACATGAAAAAAAATCCCGAAACTTTCAATTCAGATTTGAAGCTTTATACTCTTCCGAACTTTCAACTAAAGAGAGAGGGTTCAATTTTCATTCAGACCGGATGTGTCACGTCCCGTTGCCGGAGGCGACAGCATGGAAGAGGAAGCACGGAGAGAAACACCGGCGAGGTGCTGCAACGCGTAGGGAGGGCGAGGAGACAGCTAAATGGGAGGATGCACGATGGATCATGGAGGGCGAGGAGAAGCTCTGGCGGGCTTCACCATCATCAGTGTCGAGGGTGGTGACGCTAGGGTTTCGGACTCGAGTGGTGGTTCGAGTGGGTTTGTTGTGAGTTGTGACGGTCGTGTGTGGGTTAGAATTTTCATGCAACTCTAGTACTTACGGCGTGTATAATGGTTTAGACAGCTGCTGTCTATAGCAACTTTGCATGTCACCTGTAGACAGCACTAAAGACAGCCCATACAATGGTACAAACGGCTGCTGTCTTTTTAGTTGTCTTTATAGAACACACAATCTTTTAATGATTTTCTTGTTTCTTGTGCTATAGTCGGCTACAGGATTGTAGACAGCATCTTTCTCTTTCTTCATTTTTTTCATCCATGTCAGTAAAAATCCCACGTAACAATGACTATAGACGACTGACATAAGCCTATTACATATGCTCTTAGTTGTTTTACTGTACGATTGCTACGCCTGTAATATCTATTGATATCTGGTTACAATCTGGCCCACCAAAATATGCGATGATCCTTCTATTTTTTTACCTTTATTCATAAGAGAATTTCTAGAACTTTTTTCTCTTACAAATTAACTTAGGAAATTCGAGCCATCCGAGCAAAGCAGGTGCCATGAAATGAATCCCACGACCTGGCTGCCTCCTCTGTTTCTGTGAGCACGCGTGGCCTCCCACGGGCACCAAATTAAGGGCGTCGTTTGTTTCCTTCCTTGGGTTACCAACCAACGGCCGATGGTGGCTTTCAAGGTTTTTTTTTTCCAAGGCCGGTAAGGTTGGTTTGGCTGAAAATCAGAAATTTTTGGTTAATTTTGGCCAAAATTTTTATTTTTTGTTTCAATTTTTTGGATTTTAAATTTAAAAAATCAAAATCAAATAAAATTCAAACAAATTCGATTTTTTGAAAAAAATCAAGCAAACCGGATTTTTTGAACCTGATTTGAATTCCTATGGGGCCGACAGGACCGAAATTTCCGATTTTTTTTTGCCGAAATTCGGAACTGTGGTGGCTTTTCGGCTAGTCCATCGCTCGCCTAAGCCGCTGCCCTGACATGCAAGAAGCAAATTTACTTGGTCCACGGTCTCTGATTCATGGAGCAAGATGAATTGGTCAAGCTTTTCCATTATACTACCTAGCTGCTTAATTACTCTGTCCTTCATCTTGTTGGAGATGGAGCTCCGACGAAGAATGGTGAGACCGAGCTCTAAGTCCTGGCGTAGGCTCAAGAATCACCCGCCATCAACATCGTTGTATCAAGTTAAGCTTCGACGGAGAGGCAATTAGGGGGGGGGGAGGCAGTGCTGACAGCCGAGGAGAGGTGGGGATAAGATCCACGGGAACTTGATCCAACTAAGGCCTTGATTGGATGGGCTAGGATCGGTTGGGATACGGTCCAATCCAAGTGGAACATTCTGATAGGGTGAAATTCCCGACCTGGCCCATTTGCGCGTTTGGATGAGGATGGGATGAGGAAAATCCTGGCCAAATCCAATCGAAACCATGGGATTACAAAAATCGTCGAGGAGGAAATTCCCCAACTCGAGTGGCCGCAGCTTGCTTCGCCTCCATCTCTGTTCGTCGCCTCCGCCACCCTCTCTACTTGCCACAGCCGCTACCTCCGCCTCCCTCTTTGCTCACCGCCGCTGCCACTTCCGTCTCCCTCTCCGCTTGATACCGCCGCCACCTTCACCTCCTGGCGCTGCTGCCATCACCTATGCCTCCATATGGCGCCGCCACCAAACGAGGCCGGCACTCTACATGCCTTAGCACGCCAAATTCAGATCCAGTGGTGGTGAGGAACTCAAGGTCGTCGACGCGGTGGAAGCTTTCGTTCGTCGCCGCCCCAACCATCGTGTGCGCGAGCCGCCATGCCGTAGACTCCTCGTGCACCAGGACGCCGCCGAGCTCGTGCTCCGTCTCGCCATGCGCGGGCCGTCGTCGACACCCCAGCCAGCCATGGCACCTCCACACCCCAAGCCGCTAGCCTAGGCTTGCTCTCCATCGCACCGTGCACGAGCTGGCACCATCACCCCAGCTAGCCATGGAGTTTCCGCACCCACGAACACTTTCTTTCTCTGTTTTTTATTTTTATTTTTCGCAGCCATCAACAAATGCTGCAAGGGTTATCCCTCCGGTGAAGTTTTCCCCGTGAGGTTGTGGTGATCAACCAAATCCCTGGAGGGATTACCTCCCCTAGGGAAATTCTCCAATCCGTCCCCTAGGGAAATTCTCCCCAAGTAGCCAAATGAGCCCTAATGGTAGGAAAATTACTTACTTTTTAGAAGAAGAAAACAAGGGTCATGCATAGACACCTCTTTTGCTAAAATGGAATTGAAATCAAGAAGTTATCACTGCATGAAGGCTCATGAGTTAGCCAAGGAACTCCCCAAAATCATGGTAATTTTCCATTGACACCACGCTAATAAAAATCGAGTAAACAACACATTGCAACACCTAATTAGACCTCGTTAACCAAAAACACCAGGGTTAGCCTTTCTTTTCACATAACACCAGCTAGTTTGACACCGTGCTGCGCTTTCCACCAGACCTTATACTCGGACCAAGTCGCACCTAGGATGCAGGCACCACGCATGCAGATGATGTGGCCGTCCACCATGGCAAAGGGGAGATGAGTGTAATGTTTGGTGCACGTAGAGATGGCTAAATAGGCTGTGCCGCCTGGCTGGCCTGAAGCACGGCACTGTTGGTCCGGTCTAGATACGGTACGATCTACACTATAGTTGGGAGGGGCCAGCATGCCCCTAGTGTCCGTGTCGTGTTTGGGTCCGCGCCCCAGCATGATGGGCCGACACAACATGGCGGCCAGGCCAACATGGCAACAGAGGTGGCATGGCAATACCGGGCACAGAGGAGGAGGTGGCGCGGTAACGCCAGGCGCGGATGAGGAGGAGGCAGGGCACGGATCAGACTGGCACGAGGAGGAGGAGGCCGGGCGAGGCTGGCACGAGAAGGAGGAGGAGGTCGGGCGGCGGGGTGAGGCCAGCGCCGAGGAGGAGGTCGGGCGGCGAGGTGAGGCCGGCGCCGAGGAGAAGGCCCTAACTCTTGCGCAACACAAGAACAACAAGGCATCCTTGATAAACCTTCTCCCATGCGCACCGCAGCACGTGAACAAAGGTTAGTAGAACCGAAGTTCTAGCGAGCAAAATCAAACACCTCAATTGGATTCAACACACCCAAGAGCAATTCCTTATGGAAATCTCAAGAACACACCAACCTTGCGACCAAAACTTTGGTGATTTTTTGGTATCTATTTCTTAACTCATAACATGACCTCCTCTCCTTACAATGGGCTATGCCCTAACCTTATATTGGCACCCAAAGGTACGGCCAACTAAACACACGCACGGTTCCATATCCGAACCAAAAACAAACTCACGCAACAACCCAAGAGATGTACTCGGACTCAAAATCCTAATGCAAAACTAAAACATGTTGTTTCTTTTACATCTCGGAAACCAACCGGATTGATTTTGTTGGTTATCACGGCTACAGGCGGGCCCCATCCCATAGCTCGTGGAGAAAGGAAACTATGCAGGTAGAGGAAAATACACACAAGCACACGTACCAGCCCGCGCATGCACATGCAAAATACAACCAGACCTCCTGTGATTTTATCTCCAAACCGATCTTGTTTCCCTCACGCTATTGCTTGTAAACGTGTAGATGTAGAACTTCTCTTCATATGCTAATTTATGTAGTATGTGATCTCCATAAAATAAGCAAGGTGATTTCTTTCCTTTTCCAAGCACCAGCAGGTCACACGTCATGCATGCATCCCATGCGATTGCATGTACGCACCTAAGCTCCCATTCCTTTCTTTCCATGCATACAGTTGCATGCGCCTCCACCGGTACATTATTACGACCAGGTGGTCCACAACCACGACTAGGTGGTTCACGACTATGATCAGATGGTCTACGACCACGACTAGGTCTACGACCTAATCCACCGAGTACTGTTCCCGTCGAGTACTGTTCGTAGGACTGATCCACGACCACAACCAGAATTAAGTTCAATATTAGGGTTAGTACTCGTGGCCGCATCACTTTCCTTAAGGCTTATTTGTCCCCACCAAAAGGTGTTCACCGGGTTGTCAACAATAGCCTCTTAGGATACAATGAAGCCTATCGCTGGCAAGTGCACTCTTGACAACGATCTTGAACACTCTTGGGATAATACATGACTATCGAATACTACTAGAATGCAGCACTCTGCAGTAGTACTACACCCTAGCGATCTAGCAGAGAAAGAGCACTGTAGCATATGGCATTGTTGCCGTGTTAAAACACCCTCCTGAATGAGCCGAACACATGTATTTATAGCATTTAAACGCTGCATCGGAGAGGCGCCTTCACTGAATAGCTGGATGTCTACTCCAAACTGGTGACAGTTGATTATTGTAACAACCCAAATTTGGAGTTCATTTGAAGTATTTAAAAATAAAAATAACCATTTGAATTTTCTTGGTTAAGTTAAAAGCTTAATATGAATTTTTAGAAATCAAAATGATTTAAAGTGAGTAATCTAAAATTAAATTAAATTCAAAGCTATTTTATTTGGGTTCCTTGAGTTCCAGTGTATTTTCTGGAATTTTCTAAAAAAAATTGAGTTTATTTGCTATTTCTTTGAGCTTGTTTTTATTTAATTCAATTTCTAAATTCGAAAAATATATTCTTTTCCGAAAAATCCTCTCAGGCTCAATTCCTCTCTCCAGCCCAAATCCTTTCCGCCCGCGGCCCAGTTCTTTCCCCCCACCTGGCTAATTCTTCCTTGGCTTCCCCATGTGCGCGTGTCCCTATCCGGTCCGTCTCGCCCTATCTCTCTTGCTGCCAGTGGGAGCCACATGTAGGGTCATCCTCATCGCCCCCGTTTCCATCTTCGAGTCTGACACGACGTCGCTGTCGTGCCCTTCTCAACGTCTCCCCCCGTCATTCTTAAAAGCAGTCCCAACCCCCTGTTTTCACGTCCCGTGTCGCACCGCCTCAGTAAACCCTAGCCACCCTTGAGTCGAGCACCCTTTTTCGCCGAGAATCATGAGAAGCTTGAAGGCGTCGTCATCTCTATCACCGCTTTTCTCGCCACGGTGATCTTCAAATTCGCTACCACCAACCTCGAGTTCGCAATGCCTCGATCTACTTTGTTGTCCCTTTGGTTTCGCCCGAGCGTCGCTGGAATCCCTACTTTGTCGAAGGCTGAACCTCGTTGTCGCTTCTTTCTTGCCGCCGGTCGCCTCCACCCTCCTCTCGCCTCCGCGTCCATCCCGGTGAGTTCACCGTCGCTCCCTCTCTCTTTTGTGTTGCTCTGCCGTCACTGCTGTGCCGCCGTTCACCGGAACCCTTAGTCTCCGAGCGTTGTCGTCGTCGAAGTTGACGTGGCCACCGAATCAGGTGCCACCTTAGCCTCACTGCCCATGTGTCCAAACCGTTGGCATCGTGTGGCAAGCCACATGTGTGTCTGCATGTCACCCCAAACCCTAACCCAACGACATGCGGGGCCCGCATGTCATCCACTCATATCTTGTGCACTCGGTCCATCGTAGACCTAAGCCCTTCCCCCATGGACTTGGTCCATAGACCAGGGAGTCAGCCTCTCTAGCATTTTTTGAATTTTCTTTTAATTTGAAAATTTGAAATATCAGCCCGGTCACACTTGTCAGTGTTTCTTCCTTTTCTTTTTCCTTTTCTTTTCGGTCAAGAGAATATTCTTTCTTCGCTTTCTTTTTCCTTTGTGGCAAATCTTTCAAGAGTCCATTCTCCTTCGTCCGAACTCCGATTTAGTCTGTTCAAATTCCTAAATTCATATAAAATCGAGCTCTTTCTTTTAGAGTTGGTTTTGTTGTTTTTAGATTTTTATTTTATTTTATTTTGGATTTATTTGTGCTTCGTCTATTGTTTTTTCTCTCATTTAGACGATCTGTTTCAAGGAGCAGGAGTAGGAGCAAGTTTTAAAGATCCAAGTGTGGTAACCGAGCGGAGCCAAGGAAAGCTGTAGTCCTTTGATCATATTGAACCTATGATTTCAAGCTTATATTGTTTTATATCAAATTGCATGCTATCTTTATATCGACTGCTTTTGAGAATAGTTAATCACCTGTTTGTCACTACACCCCCATTGAGTATTTGAATACCATGAATCATTTATCACCATAGGATGGTCATTATTAGTTGGACATATTTGTATCACCAACATGGGTTATCGTAGAGATGCTTAGTCATGCTTAGTTACGATGGGCTCATGATCACATGTTCAATATTGATAATTTGACTTAATGATATATGGAATTGTGGTGCGATGCCATTGTTATGCAATTGTGGTGTGATGTCACTATTGTACCAATGGTGGTGTGATGCCGCTATTATAAAATATTGTGCTATGGCAGGGATTGTCATTGGTTTGGTTGAACAAAATAGTTTATGCTCAGGCAAGTGATTGTGTAGTAAAGGGGGTGCGTGAGGCACATTGTTTTGGATGAGATAGTCTGACCTGGGTAACTTGTCAAGAACTTAATTTTGTGCACCATTGAACTAGGCTATATTGTACAACCACTTGTCGGTATGGGATGGGCCGACTAACTAATTAGCAATGTCTCTCGCTTAGTTCTATTTTTAGAAGCATGTGTTCTGGGATAGATGTATACTCACAATGGTGCGGGGGGTCTGCTCGGTCGTGATGACATTCGGTGTTGAAAGCTTAGTGAATAGAACTGGGTTGGGAAGGAGCTTTGTAAAGGCATTGTGATAATCACTTAGTTAGCACCTATGGAAGTGTGTGAGCGGACATGATAAGTTGATTTATCTCTTGTGGGGAAAGCTGTACAATCTCTGCAAAGTTAAAACTATTTAAATAGCCGTGTCCCGGTTATGGACAATGCTCGTGAATTTTACGAGAGGTAGAGTTTCTTTATAAAAATATGTTAGAAGGTGAATGGGAGATTCACTTAGTGAATGTGATGTTCGATTGGTCGATGGGATGTTCATTGGGTGGTTTGGTTGGGAAGTGAACGGGAAGTTCACTGGTTGTTTCAAAGCAATTACTTATTTATTTATTATTCTTTTCAATTACGCATTTAAATCTATTTACTGTATTTACCGTCAATACTGCTTTCTGCAAAAGAACCATACATCTATTCTTTTGTTTAAGCCTTACATGAATATTAATTGCATATTATTCCCTATGACTTGTTGAGTACTTTATATACTCGCGGCTTTAAACTTTGCTGCTCAGTTGAAGAGTATTAAGCTGCTCAAGAGGTCTACGAAGAGGAGTCCTTTGAAGGCTTTGTGAATTAGGATGCGTTCTCCACTCGATTGTATGTGGGCATGTTGATTGGCCTTTCCAAGTTTTCTGTTCTGCTGCAAAAATTTATTTGTTACTTTAGCTCCGTGTGGCAAGTTAAGTACATATTAACCATAAGATCCATTTATTATTATTATTTGTTATTTCGAGATGTTTTTAGTTAAATCGATAAATGGATGGTATTTCATCGATGTTTCTGTGTGAGCTAGCTCTTGATGCAGGACGATTCGAGAATGCATAGAGAGTTTCGGATGTGTAAGTCCGTCCGATAATTATCAATCGCATAACTTCCACCTCTTCGCATTGAAACATGTGCGATAGATGTTTTTGTTGTCAGTCAATCCAAACAACTGAGCAAGGGCATTAACTGCATGTCTATCAAACGCACTAGCTGCTCCCTGACATAAAGATGTAGTTGGTGTTTTCTATTGATCAAATATGTAATCACATACATGACTCATTCATTTAACCTGTAGCTAATTAATTACTACAAAACTAGCTACTTTCTCTCAAAAGAACAAAGCAAATAAATCAGGGAATAAAGAACATACACTTTCTTTTGGAAATATCCAACAATTCCCCACCATTTTTCAAAATAAAGAAAATTACATAATACATTTTTAAAAAATAAAAAAATACACAAAGACCTAGATCTCTCATAGTCTTGGAATCTCTATGCATACATGTGGATGTCTTGCAATTGAATCCAACACTTAGTGGGCCTTTATCAAAGTTGACGAGTTGCTTAGTAAACAAGCTTTGAACCAATTATTCTATATGACCAATCGGACTTGCACGAGGCGGACCCTCCTTTGGGCGGCTCGAGGCGCGCCGCCTCCCTTCTAGCGTGGACTCCCTCCCCTCCGTGGCGGCCGGACCCCCTCTGGCGCCATTGTCGCCATGTGCTGCTGCTTGTCTCAAGAAGGAAGAAGAGCCCACAGCCCACTAGCCCAACACATCAAGCCAGCCCAAGCCTAGGTGCCTAGAAGGCCAACACATCAAGCCCCCACTCCCCAACTGACTTAGCCCTCAGCCTCAGGAGCTCCCCCGACTAACCCTAGCCACGCGCGATTTGCAAGGCATGTGGCGGGTGAGACTAAGGGCAAAGGCGTGATCGAGCGAGTGAGGCATGAGGCGTGGGCGGGGCATGTGAGGGCACGTGACAACCGGCAAGGGAGGGCGAGGCGGCGGCGCGGATGGGCAGGCGCCTGGCGGATCTTGGGTGCGAGGCGGCCGTGGCGAGGCGGTGTCTTGGCAAAGGTCCCACGACACGATGTCGGCGGCCGGCTCGAGTCTGTGACAGCGGCTCCCGGGTCCATGGCGCATGGTGCAGCGGCAAACTCCTACTCGACCACTCCTAGGGCGAGTTCAACATCGAATCATTAAGGCACCTTATTGGTCTGGATTTTGCTTGAAACAACTACTAGGAGATAATTGGTTGTAATTGTATGGACTATGGAGGGAATTTATATGCTTTTGGAGAATTGGAGTTCTATAGCCTATAGTCTATAGGGAAAGTTTCTTCCTTTATCTATTAGAGCAGTTTGGAGTGGTGTATGACTAATTGTTCCTTTTCTATTAGAGTTGCTTAGTATCACTTGTTCAATTTCCCTTTTGATAATTTACTAGCTCAATGTCCTTAGGTTAATTGCTTCATGTGAACATATCCACTCTGCAACATACTTCCCATAGATGAAAAAAATGTAGTGCTATGTCTATTGTATATTGGCATTGTTGTGTTGCCTAAGAACTATCGATATTTGATTCCACTCAGAAGTTTTGAGTCATATCATTAATTCAGATACTTATTTTTAAGCCACGGGACCAAAAAAGGAAATTATACTGAAAGCAAAGAATGTCCTTCATTTTTGTTTTCTTTTAGTTGCTCTTCCATTTTGTCTTTATGCTATATAATCTTATTCTTGAACAATCATTTTCTCTTCTATTCTTATGTGGATTGTAGTTGAGAAGTAAAAAGTAGTTGGCAAGGCCGGCGGGGGCCTTGTCAAGTCAACATAAGCAAGCAAGGCGGCAATAAGATGGGGAAAAGCTCCAATAGTAAGTGTATATGTGATAAATATTTAGTCTTTACTATTCACTTATCAAAATCAAATTAAGTATTGAAATATGTTGTCATCGGTAAAAATAGATCTGAAGGAGTATTTTAGCAAAGTTTTAAGCATAAGCACTAGATCCGTCCTATCTAAAATTAAATCCCACTTGCACCACACAGAGAAGCTCATACCCCTTGAGCGTCCATTATGCCAACGCGTTAAAAGGCCTTGCGTTTGTATCCTACTAAAAACTCTTTCATAGTTGCATGTCAGAATCATGAGAAGCTGCACTGGAAGTTGGATTGTAGTATACGTTCGTACTCTTCGACGAGAAAGAGTGGTCACTGGACAAAGTGACCATGCAACAACTACGAAATGGCTGAACCATAAGATATGCCAGTACGCTACAAAGAACTTTTTTTTTATTAATTAACCTATTTTTTAATTTATTTTTATTACTAGTCCATTGTCTAATCTGATTCTTTTGACCACGTCATCACTCGTGGCATGACAATACAACCTGTCACGACATAGGGTAAGTTTAGCTAAATAGCACTACTTGTCACGCCACTAATGGTGGCGTGACCAAACAATGATCATGACCTTTGGTGGTGGAATGTAACGATTTGGTCACGTTATGGTACTGACATGATAATGTTGTTTTATATGGCGTGACCAAAATGGCTAGAATTAGAATTAAAGTTGGCAAGGAGTTAATAATAAAAATAAACTAAAAATAAGGTTAATTAATAAAAAAAACTGCGTTCAACCAAATGCTCACGTCCTTCCTGTGTGGACCTAGCGGCACCATCGCAAAAGCACAGACAACTTTTGTCTGTAGGAACCACAAGATGTGACACCGGAATTGTATCGTTGGCTAAACTTCACTCTTCCAGAAAGGCCACATGTTTGCAAGTTCCTATCAGGATTCAGGAGCAGTGTTCAGAAAAGAAAAATTGGAAATTTCGGCCATACCCGAGGAGGCGGTAGGAATACAAACCGGTCAAAAAAATCGGTTTAGATGAATTTTGTTCTAAAAAATCAAATTTGCTTGAATTTATTTTTTTATTTAAAATCTGAAAAATTCAAATTTTGATTTGAAAATTTCAGTAGAATTTTTTTGATTTTTGGCATTACCCCCCCCCCCTAAACCAATGTTTCCGGTATCCAAAACCCTGTTCAGGAGCACTACATGGTAAACATAGCAAATATGACCTTCTAAATTTTACATAAGTCCAAATTCACATCAATTCGCGCATATGCGCCCGCTACCCTCTAACACAGAAACAAACAAACACTACTACAAAACAGGCTATACTGGATGCCTCATCATAGACGGTTCACGTGTAGCTATGCGTGTCATAATTATCACGAGCGATTTTTAATAAGAACGTATGTGATATGTGGCGATGGCTAGAACCGTTTAGAACAAATGCGTGATACGTAATTATAATAGGCGATTTTTAATTAGAAGCTGCGTAATAACTACAAACATCACGAAGGTGTTTAATTAGAATACTTTGTGATAATTCACAGATGGTTATTCACAAGAACCGTCGTGATAATTCCTGAACACTTCCAACCATAAACCGTATGTGATAATTGTAGACATCATAGAAGGTGTTCAATGCCGCTTTGGCTCTGGCGTGATGTGTCTCTTCGTCTCTCACGCCGGCGTTATGAGCGATGTGTCTCTTCATTTCGGCAAGCGGTTTTATAATAATGATCATCCGCCACCGAAGATGAATCCCCACATCGCTCTAGTCTCTTTCGCACCCTCCATCAACAACTAGTAGAGTTTTAAAAAATAATGGCTCCCCAGTACTCTTCTCCCCTGACGTCGGTGTTGATGGCCTACTTAGCCATTTTGTACGAGCACCTTGCCGGCCGTATACTGGCGGATGCTGCGAAAGGACACTGTGTGAACAGTGTCCTCCATCCTCCGACGGAGGTTATGCCGAAGCATGTGATGGCTACCTTCCGCCGCCTTGACATCCTCCTCCGCCACGTCTTAATGGTGGTCTCCCTTTTCCGGTGAGCTAACCTGGCCGTTAACATAGTCCTTGAGGAAGACATTGCACGTCTCCAGGAGGATTACCATCGCTTGGACTCTGACATCAAGACGGTGGCCGATCGGGTAGATCATGCCGAGACACCTGAAGCGAGGGAATTTAGCCTCTGGGCGCATTTCCACTTGGTCCTTGAGTCGGGCGTGCATGTTTGGGCGGTATCCAGCGAGCTCGTCAGCGGGTGGGCGTGTTTGAGGAACCTCCGCTAACCTGAACCCTCCGATGTCGACCACGTCGCCTACAAAAAATTGAAGAGCGAGATAACGGTCTACTTGGGCCACAGAAACAAGTTGAACTTTTTAAGAAAATCTTTTGTTAGAAGCGACTAGCCACCTTTGTTTGGCCATATGTAAATACAAAAATGATTAAAAATCCAGTTTGAAGTTAAATTCTTGTCTAGGTTGAACAACGTGTTTGTCTTCTTGTCTTTTATGTCTATGGTGAAAAACAAGTTATACATATTAATTTACTCGATGCTAGCATCCGAAAAAAGTAGAACATTTTTTAGCAATGGAAGGAACTATCACAGGCGATTCGGTGGAACAAAGGAACTATCACGGTGGTTTAGTGGAACAAACCGTCTATGATATCTATCATAGGCGATTGTAAATACTATAATCTGTGATATATAATTATCCTGAGCGGTTATTAAAAGAAATGTCGTGATATGTATTAATCACATACGGTTTGCGGTTAGAACCGTCTAGGATATTTATCCCAAACGGTTTGTCATTGGAACCGTCTGGGATATGTTCAAGCCGCTTCGGCTCCCGCGTGATGTGTCTCTTAATCTCGCGCGCCGATGTTATGATGCGTTTCATCGTCTTTGTTTGTGATACATTTTAAAAGAATGATCATCCGCCACCGAAGATGAATCCCCACATAGCTCTACTCACTTTCGCTCCCTCTATCAACAGTAGAGTTAAAAAAAACTCACTACGGTTGAAAACTCACAGACCGTCGCATGCCATAGTTGTAACATCCCTATTTTCTGAGCTTTTTGAAAATTTTCAAAATTTAAAAATAACCATTTGGTTTTATTAATTTGTTCTTAACTTGAAATTTAGAAATCAAAATAGTTTAATTTGAAATAATCAAACTTCAATTAATTCAAAAGTTGGATTATTTAAGTTTTCTGGATCTTACTTGGATTTAAAGTCAAAAGTATTATTTTAAGTATTTTCTTAGATTCTCTGGATTTTAAAAGGGTTTTTTTTCCTTTTTCACCAAGCTAAAAATAATTTATTTACAAAATTAAAAGCTAAAGTTAAGTTGAAAATAATTTTATTAAGTTCCAAATAATTCAAGTAATTTTTGTGTATTTTTCTTTAATTTTTGGACTTTAATTACTATTTACTAAAAGCCTTTTTAGTTTTCTAGAATTTCTTTAATTCAAAAATGCATTTTAATTCCTTCTTTTCTCTTTGGGCCGAATTTCTTCGACCCGTTTCTTCTTTTTCGCCCGTGTAGCCTAGGTCCGCTCCGTTTCCACCTTGCCGCCCAGTACCGCGTCTTCTCCTCGCTTCGCCCATCGCAGGTGGGCCCTCCTATCGACCACCGCCGTCGCGATTAAATCGTCTTCCTCCCTTGGTTGCAACCCCATCTGCGCCCGCGCAGCCGTCAGCGCTTCATGCGCGGCTTTCTTGTGACCTCACTGCCCTCACCCAGTCCCTGACAGCGCGGCGTCACCGCCTGGCACCGTCGTGCTCGCTGCCACCACCCACTCCCTCTCCCATGCCCTGCTGCCGCCCCATGCCGCACCGGTCCGAAGGTCCACAAAAACCGCCGCTGCCCAGTGAGCAGCATAGCGAGTGAGCCCAATGGACGCAGCGTCCCAGCTGGAATGCATGAAGTGCAGGCGTGGATCATGCGGCCACGCGCGGGAGCGGGCACGATCGAATGGACTATGGTTTTCGGGCGACGTGGCCCTACGGGAGGGAGCAAATCTCTTCAGCTGTTAAATTAAGTAATGCATCTGGATGTGTTGGTCGAGGTTTTAGAATTTTGGATACTGTTGGCCATGTGAACCACCGAAATTTCTAAACTAGATCTCCTAGCCCCAAAATTTCTAATCTAGTATACGGACCTCGTCTTTGCGCTCGGCCAGAGTGACCAACTTCTTGCAAACACCCAACCATAGCGAGGCCTATTGCCTTTCTCGGCGCATGACAAGGCTGCTACCCTCCACAGTAGCAACAAGCAAGAAGAGTAGAGAGGGAAAAAAAAAGGAAAAAGTATCGAAAAATCCAAAATAAATAAAAAATTTAGAAATTTCAAGAAAATTCCATAAAATTATTGGATCAAGAATTGATTTAATAAAATAATTTTTAATTTAATTGAAGTTTATTTTATTCATTTAAAATGTTTTCATTTTCTCGAATTTTCAATTAAGCTTTAATTAATCCAATAAAATAGAAATTGATTATTATTATTTTTTAAGCTTGCAAAAGACTATGAAAAATGGGAGAACTAAAAAATTCAAAACAATTGAGCTCTTGGTTTAATTTAAATTGGGCTTGAATAGAAATGGTTTACAATTTTAAATTTAAATTATGGAATTTCTATTCTTGATTCATCCTTAGATCCAAATTTGTTTGTACATGGTAGAATTCATTATGGAACTCCTCTGCTTTGAAGATGTTTATCGATGCACTGTTTTTTCTTGGTTCATCTAAAATTAGAATGCATATGACAAGAAAGGAACATCGTGAAAGCATGCCCAAACCTTGGAGCATCCTCTAAGAATCTTTCTTTTTCTGTTACAGCTTCCTCCTAGAACTATTTTTATCCGTCCATCAATAATAAAAATAAAAACTGATCCAAAATTATCTGGCGCCCAGTCCTTGAACTCTTTAAAGCACCTTGTTTTATTCTTTATTATAAGTAGAATAACTCATCTTTTGGATGAGTTGAAAGTCAATAGTTTATGCTTTTGGATGAGTTGATTGATGAATCAAACATGGTGTACGTGGACTAAATAAAAAATAATTAATGTTTTAAGTCTCACCACTAGTCCCTCCAAGTATCACAATTAATGTTTTTCTCTAAAATCACGGACGTCCAAAGCTCAGGACCTCTAAGGTGCCCACCTTTCCTCAATAGCTTAAGCATTTTGATTAGCCAAAATTTGTATTGATTTTCTTTTGGTTCACAAGAAATAAATCATTGCATTTTTCCTCGATAATAAACCCAAAGGACATTAGCATCAAGGTTCTTTTCTACAAGAGTGGTCATTTGTCTTGACTATTTGGAGCACATTTTGTGTCGATAAATCACAATGTCATAATGACATTACATAACATTCAGCACAATGTCATAACATCTTTTGTCCATAAATCACAATGGCAAAATGCATAATGACATTACATAACATGCATTATACGAACATGACATTACTTATGGTACATCCTCCGCCGCTTGCTCGATGGCGTAGTTGATGCTTAGGGAAGGTGAGCTTTGTCGGGGAGTGGTGTGCGTCTCGGAAGTCGTAGTAGGGACAACTGCGTGGGAGGTTGTAACTACCCAATGGTACTGTGCATTGCAGTGCACGAAGAGTATGAAACAACAACATTTCAATCTAACATTTTAGGAAGTATATGATGATCTCTGTCTGGCTGTGTGCTACGGACAAAAAGAAGTTAGCACTCAGGGCTAACGACCAACTTCTACTTACTATAATAAGCTTTTTATAGGTTTGGCTTTGCGGTTTATGGTTTAGCTATAGTGCTGTGACACCTGCTAAAACTTGTGCTTGACCGTAAAAAAGGGTTTCTAATATGTTTGGTCAATTATGCCTTGGTTAATAACTTATAATTTCTGAGGAAGGGGTCATAAGTAATTACATTATCTATTGTATATGCGATAAGTATGTATTTATATGCACTTGAAGTATATATTTATATGTATTTAAATGGACAAGACAAGTTTGCGGAAGGGTTCTTAATATATTCGGTTTAACACGGTGTGGTGCCGTGAAGCATCACACAACACCCTGTCGGAGGGTATGGCGAGTGTCGGAGTCGGGTCCAGAGATTGGCACACCCTAAGCGAGCACCACGGGCAAGGGAAACCAATGACAGAGACAGCAGATGTGCATAAGAAGGATTGTCTCTTACCTAGAGTAGTCATGTGGTACTAAACTTCCCACATTCCAAGTCACATGAAATCATAAAACCCTAATTTTCGAAACCTTTCGTCCAATTTTCGATACCTAAACCCTTAATTTTTTAGGCAATTTCAGAGCATATAAAATTCCATAAAAATGACACAATCAAGTCCACTATGTAAGGAGCTTGAAATAAAAATTCATAATGTTTGGAAGTCATTTTCTATATTAGAAAATTCCTATAAACAGTATATTTAAATGAAATTTTGAGAACAAATCATAATGGATTAAATTTTGAAAAAATTATACAAGCAAGGAAACTGTGTCAGGAGGTTCCACAAAAAATTTCATAATTTTTGAGCTCATTTTTTATATTTAGAAATTCCTCCAAACATATATTTAAATGGATTTTCGAGGAAATTCGCTCTGAGTCTTCTGACACGTCTTTGCTCTGATGTGGCGGTCTGGCTGCTTCTTCTTTGTGGTGTGGGGGCATAACAGGCCGCTGCTACGATCTTGAGGCACAACAGTGGCTTGCTACGGTCTTGGCAGCGATGGCGAGCTCGAGGGCGAAATAGAATTTCGGTGGTAGAGGGGCTACATTTGGAACTGTAGTAGTCTAGGGTGCCAATAGTGCCCAAACTTCAAGGTTTTATAGAGGTTTTCGTGTGCGTGGAAGATACTTGTGCGGTGCAGCCAGCTACCACGTGTTGTGTGTTGCTACCTACCCGGTGATACATTTCAGAGACTAGCCTAGTTATAATTCATATGTTTATGTTAGAAAATAGGGCACGGCTAGCGCTCGGACGTACGGTTCAAGCGCTAGCGCCGTACGCCAGGCTTCAACGTTGGATTTCAAAAGATGTTCTTCAGTCGTCCATCTCGCACGAGCGAATGTCCTCCCGAACATCTCGCGTATACGGCCGACATAAAAACATAATCATTAGGAGAGAATCGAGTCACAACATTTTTTTCAGCGGGTCACAACATATCAAGAAACAGGATACAACATTTTTTTCAGCGGATCGCATATTTTTTTCAGCGGGTTGCAACATAACAAAAACAGAGCAACATTTTTTTTCGACCAGTGCAACATTTTTTAGCCTTTAAAAATTTGGGTGACAAAATTGTTATGCAGGCGCATGAGACCACAGTCCCTAAACAAGCAAGTAATAACACACACTCAAAAACATACCACCACAGTACCAATACATTGAACAAATTATCATCGAATCTATACGCAAAATCAATGCCATTAACTTAATTTTATCGGACACACTACCCATTGTTTCAGTAGTAAAAATGCTCTAACTTATTCACCTGAACTCCAAATCTAGCAAACTAATATTTTCTGGAATCCTCACGCAATTTTCTACAACTTCCTAGTTATGATGAACTTCTAATTCTACCGTTTTCTCCCCTGTTTCCTTACCTGAAGACTGTCCCAAAATCTATCAGGACAGACCGCTTCATAATTTCGTATCTTTAATTCCGAAACTTGAAAATATATGAATAATACCAGCTATGGAAACTACTCAAAATTTCCTAGATTATTCAAGTTATCACCAATTTCTAATTCTTTCATTTATTAGGCAAAAATAGTCCATCTACACGATCTCGCCAACGATGCCCAAATTACGGATAGCGACAATCCAGAGGCCATAACATTTTGCTTGTTACTGAATCTAGTGATCTAAACCTTCCTAGAAATCTAACAATAATATATACAACTTTTATAATTTGATGAAACCCTAAATCCGAGCCTAAATTACTCTAATTGCCCCGCATGGTTACGCATCAAAACTTCGATGAACTAGGGTATGCTTAAAACTAATCTTGCCTTAGACAAAATGATCTCTGAGTCGTACAATGACTAATCCATCTAAATACTAGTGATGAGAAAGTTGGGTCTGATCTTTCGATGGGATGATAACCGATTTAGAGGAGAATGACTTTGACGATGTAGGCATCTAACCGATCACGATCAGAACACCAAGCAATCGATAAACCACACTCCGAGTCGTTATCAACCGTGCCAAGAACATGGTTGACCTGAACACGATGTTCAATTCCTGCCAGCAATAGAAGAACAAGAAAGAACAAGATACACAAGCAATCTGAAATTGCAAATAGAAAATAGGAATTCACACGAGTTGAGGCCTATAAATAACAGTTGTTGGTCTAGTCGACACAAAAACACACGACAAAGTTTTCACTATGGAAAACCAATATAAACAAACCTAAAAACCCTAAAAGTGGTGTGCACACAGTATATATTGAAGGAGAGGCTACGGCCACAAGAATTGGGGTCAAACCCTAAATCTATCTCCTGATCCGCTGTCTTGTTTTGATGATTCCAGTGTGCTCTAAATAAATTTGGAGGTGCGGATAGATCCATTGGAAAGGACTCGGAATAAGCTTTCCAACAAGTAGAAGAACACCTGAATCGGACTCTGTTTGTGAAAGTTATGACCTTTTTATTACAGGCATGTTGGGCTGTCCCGAACCGAATCTGAGTTGAGTTCTGATTTGATTCCGAGTTTAAATTCGGCTGGACATGTGGGAGGCCCGAATTGGGCATGTGGGAGGCTTAGAAATCTGATCCAAAACTTGGGCTTTGGATTCTTCGGCTTCTCCCCTTGTGCCACGTTTGGCGTCGGTTTTGTCTCTGAGGCGAATTAGATTTGAAACATGTCAACAGAACTCTTGCTTGGTTGGACAAAAAGTGATGTGGTGACCCTGAGGAAGAGTTGGGGAAGGCGTCGACTTGGTCTTAATGTGTGGGTCGGCTTCCCTTTCGGTGGACCCCAACCACAAGCACGTAGTGTTGATGCATTCCTCCTTGTATAGCTGCACAAATATACATTTTCATCATTAGGTAGCATCATATTCTCATTTAAAACAAATTGAAGTTGAAGGAACAAATTCACCTTTTGTTCAATCTTGGGAGCTATGGTCTTATGCATTTGTGGCATGGTCACATCAACTAGGGACTAACATAGGTTACCCTGGAAGAACGTTACGTTGAACACGAAAACCCTCAATTTTCCTCTTGTTTCTCTTCCTCCTTTCCCTCCCTTCTTCTTCCTTCCTACAACTTATTCACCCGAACTCCATTGTTTCAATAGTAAAAATGCTCTAACTTATTCACCCGAACTCCAAATCAAGAAAACCAATATTTTATGGAATCCTCCGTAATTTCCTACAACTTCCTAGTTATGAAGAACTTGATTCTACCATTTTCTCCCCGTTTCTTCCCCAAGAAATGTCCCATAATTTGTCAGGACAGACCGCTTCATAATTTCGTATCTTTAATTGTAAAACTTGAAAAATATATGAATGATACCAGTTATGCAAACTACTCAATTTAGTAGCTTATTCAAGTTATCACCAATTTCTAATTCTTTAATTTACTCGGTGAAAATAGCCCATCTACGATCTCTTAACGGCGCTTGAATTACGGACAACGGCGTTCTCGATTTAAGTAACTTTTCACTCGTTACTCCAAATCTAGTGACATAAACCTTCCTAGAAATCTAACGAAAATATCTACAACTTTTATTATTGGATGAAACCCTGAATCTGAGCCTAAATCCCTCTAATTGCCCCCGCAAGTTTTTGCATCGAAACTCGACGAACTAGGACATACTTAAAACTAATATTCCCTTAGACAAAACAATCTACAAATCGTACAATGACTAGTCCATGGAAATATTAGGGACTAACAGGGGTTACCCTCGAAGAACGCGACGTCGAACACGAAAACCCTCTCTTTTCCTTGTGTTTCTCTTCCTCCTTTCCTCCCTTCTCCTTCTTCCTACCTTCCTATCCTTCCTTCTTTGGACCTCCTTGGTACCTCCTTGACGAGGATATAATAATCCTCATTTTACCTTTTATCTATAATTTTTATTATAGGTAAATATGGCGTCATGTGAACCACGAGTGTACCCTTAATGTTATGAAGGAAGAACCAAATGGATGGTCGTAAGTTCTTCTACAACCACCCCCATAGTCGTAAGTTATGCTACGACTATCCCATAATCGTAAGTCTTGCTACGACTACCTCATAATCGTAGATTCCTCTCGACTAGGTCATCCACGACCACCTTATAATCAAATGAACACTGCGAGACAAGTGGGTCTTATTGATTAAGGGATTCAAACGATCATCATCTGTTGTTATTCTCTGAGAATAATGCCACGTAATACCCATTATCTACGGTATATAGTCATTGAGCGGCGTGGAGGAATTAATACACGGTAATTACTACCAACATGCGCCGTTACGGAGGTGATGAGGCGCCGCTTTACTAAATGCTTGCGCTCCTTCACGTACTATAAAAAGCGGCAACTAGAAAGGGAGGGAGATCGAGCCATCGGAAATACAAGCACTATCTGTAATAGTCTTAGTTTTTCCCCGATTGTTCGATATACACTCAATACCATACACACACGGAGTAGGGTTGTTATTCTCTCCGGAGAAGGCGAGAACACATATAAAAATTCCGTGTCAATCTCTCTGCATGATTCTATTCTAGGAGACCCCGAATCAAACAATCTTTACGTAAGTTCGGTTCTAAAACACCGCGGTTAGGCGCCGACCGTGGGGATCTTCGGTAATTTCTTGTCAAACATTCTCTCTGTTTTCCAAATCTCATGCACTCATGGCGGAGAATGGAGCGAGGAGAACTGGTTCGACTTGGCGGTCTGTGACGTCGACATGGATCGGATTGATTCTGAACAAGTGATGACTCATCCTATGGCATTCTTGCCTCGGGGATCTTCCACAGATCCGAGAGACAATGTCGCCGGTGGAGTTGAGGAGGATCCTTATCCCCCACAACAGTACGTCAAAGAGAGGAATCTACCCTCTCAAGGGGCAAGGGTCAATCTGACCAGGACCACACCCAGGTGGACTCACGACCGACGAGAGTTTTTCCTCGAAGTGTCCAAGTTCCCTAAGGCGGTCCGACTTGGTGAGGCAAGCTCTAGAAGCCACATGCAGGACTTCACCGGCATCTGGTGATTCTCTCTCTCTGGATAACGCCCGAGAGGCGGGATCAAGCATGCTTTTCACGCAAATTCGACCATCTCTCCTGAGTCACACTGCCGAGCGAAGCAGTTATAACCGGACTTCCCTACTTGGAGGATTACTCCAAGTCGCCGGATGGTGTCTCGGCGACTCATCAAGCGGAGAGGCCTCGGCGCAAGTGAGAATCATCAGCAGGAGGTCTTCGTCCTTCCTCGGATCAAGATCACTCTTCTAGAGGCCGAGATGGAGACCCTTCCAAGGTCACACTGCACCCCCTCGTGGCAATGGCGAGGACACCACCATCAAGCGGACACGACCAGCGCCTTCATGAGCGCCAGGAAATCCTCGACATTCTCGCGCTTCATTGAGGCAATCTCAAGAGTCTAACATGGAAAATCTTGAGGCAATTGAAGGAAGAAGATTGAAGCTCGAAAGAATTTGCAGGGCGTATTCAATATCAATCGGAGGAAGCTCGAGAGCTCCGGCACATCAATGATTTGCTCGAGAATCCAACTCAAGAGCTAGCCCGAGCAGCGAGCTCGACCTCTTATTTGAAGAGATCGCACAAAAGGCTTGAGTACAATGAAAAAATTTGGAAGCTCCTCGTCGACATCATTCAAGTAGTCGTACCCATCGACTTCTTCGCTACCGATCAATCCAACATATCACCGCGTAGAAATCGGCGCATAGCGACAAGTCGTGTCGATCTCCTACTCGAAGAAATGTCTTCCAAATGGTGATGATCAACAAGCTCCTCGGAAGGTGATCGTTCACCACTCCGACATGGAAATCTGCAGCAATGAGATAAACTACGAGTATTCCCTCGTGGGACCGAGACCTATTACAGTCGGGTCAACTTTATTCTTGGGTATCGTCGAGTCGACCACGATGATATCAACCCTTCTTTTACGCAAAGGAGGCGTCAAGTCATTCTTGGATGTCGGGCATTCTCGCTGATCTCCGAGCTGTTCACGCCACCTCGTTTTCGACCGGTGAACATGGAGAAGTTTGATGGTTCCCAAAATCCCATCGAATTCCTTCAAATTTACTAGCAATTTGTTCGAAAGCGGCGGGAGGAGGAGAGCATGTGATGGCAAATTACCTTCCAAGCGTGCTCGAAGGATCGCTCGATCGTGGTTACTAAACCAACCACTCGAGTCGATCTATTCTTAGCAACATCTCTGCGATCTTCTCTTGGCAAATTTCCAAGGCACATACAATGCATACAGAAAGGAGGGCGACTTGCCGGATGAGGCGAGCGACAACGAGACATTGCGCCCGGTTCATCAAGCGCTTGATCGGTTCGTAACTCAATTCGGAAGTTTCGATTCATCATCATCGGGGCTTTCAAGCGAAGTCCGTAGTAGAAGGATAACGAGAGGATATTGCTTTAAATCCTCCTATACATCGCGAACTCTTGAAATGGCGATCGATATACTCTTGCCTCACGAGGCGGTCGAGTGGAACAACACAATTGATCGTGAAGACAATCCATCTCGAGAGCCAGCGAAGTTGGTAAGAAGAAGGATAAGAAAGCAAAAAGTCCAAGAATAAGATGAAGGGTCAAAAACCAGCGGTTCCAAGGAGGTATTGGTGTGAATGATAAAGAGCCACGCACATCAAGCCACACTCCGGCGAGAGGCAAAGGTAAGCATACGATCGGAAAAATGATAAGCCTAGGTGGTGTCCTTTCCATAAAAAGGAAGGGCATGACCTTCATAATACCCGGTCTTCCAGCAAAGCTTGAAGACTACTACAGCGACAAGGACCACTTCCCACCCTCGGCGGGTAGGTCAAACAAGTGGTCATAAATCTTGAGATGACGAAGAGGAGATGCTGTTCGGGATCCGCAACACACCATTGAACACATCTACGGGGATCATCGGCATATGAATCAAAGCGGCGGCTCAAGGTCTGAACGCGAGGTAAACTCCATAGATCCTCCTCTCGTCAATAAATTACGAAGTGGTCGGAAGTCACCATTTCTTTCGAGAAGAGTATTGCCGATCCTTCGACTCGACAGTCGATACCCAATCGTGGTCGAACCCACCATCAACAATTGTCGGGTCAATCGAGTTTTGTTGATGGTGGAAGCTCGTTAAATATTTTATTCTGAGTGCCACGGATGACATGCAAGTACCGGGACCAAAGTAAGACCGATGCGATACTCTTTCCATGGGATTGTATCGGGATCTTGACCAAACCAATTGGTCAAGTTTCTCTTCCTTTAACATTTGGTTCACCAAGTAATTTCGGAGACGAGAAAATCTCCTTTGATGTGGTCGATTTCGATCTGACATATAACGCCATACTCGGACGACCAACTTTGGCAAAATTCTAATGGCTACTCATTATGGATATCAATGTATTAAGATGCGAGGTCCCAAAGGAGTAATTACAATCCATTGTGACAAGAAGATGGCGCATACTGCGATAGTCGATCCCTTGAGATGGTAGGACAAATACCAACTCGAGAAAAAAAGTCGACCTTCGACTAGCAAGTCGAAGCCTAAAAACTACACCAAAGCCGAGCGACAAAGTCAAAGAGGTTCCTCACGGGCGCAGGGAGCCCTCGAAGGCTGTTACGCATCGAGGATACTTCCGACCCCAAATAGGAAGGCGCCCTCATCACCTTCCTCCGAGCTAACGCAGATGTATTAGCGTGGCAAGCATCCGACATGCGGAGTCCCGGGGAGGTGATCGAGCACGAGCTAGCCTTACGGCACGACAAAGTACCGTAAAACAAAAATTGCGGAGATTTGCCTGATCGGCGAGATGCTATTAAATCGAATTGGATAAGCTACTTAAGCGGGCTTTATAAGAGGTCAACCATCGAGAATGGTTGGCTAACCTGTAATGGTTAGAAAGTCAAGCGGCAAATGGCGTATGTGCGTAGACTTTCTTGATCTTAATAAAGCTTGTCCAAAAGCGATTTTCCTTTACCTCGTGTCGATCGGTTGGTTGACTCTCTGCGGGTTGTGAAATGTTAAGTTTTTAGATGCATATTCGGATATCACAGTTAATATGTGTCTAGGCGATGAAGAAAAGACGCATTTATTACACCATTTGGTATATTTTGCTATGTCAAAATGCCATTTGGTCTAAAAATACCGGTGCTTCTTTTCAACGCTTGATCACGAGCAACTTTTTCATCTCAATTAGGCGAAATCTAGAAGCCTATGTTGATGACTTAGTTGTCAAAAGCATCAAGAAACTTAATCATATTACCGACCTACAAGAAACATTCGACAATCTCGAAAAACATCGCTTAAAACTTAATCACGAGAAGTGTGTGTTTGGAATCTCTTGAAATTGCTTGGATTCCTAGTATCTATCGAGGAATTGAAGCGAATCAAAAGATAAAAGCCATTTTACAAATCGCCCTCAACTACGGAAAGAAGTCCGAAACTCCTTTGGGTGCATGGCGGCTCTAAGTCGTTTCATCGCCGATTGGGAGAAAAGGACTACCTTTCTTTAAACTTCTAAGGAGACACGAAAGTTTTGAGTGGTCGAATGAGAACAAGCGCTGCCTTTGAGGATGTCAAGAGGTACCTTCACGAGTGCTCCTATTACGGTCTCTCCGAGGCGGAAGAAAGCGCTCTTGGTTTACCTAGGCGCCACGCCACGAGTGGTCGGTAGCGATCTTGGTTGTAGAGCGTGAAAATGTACAGCGACCGGTTTACTACGTAAGTGAAGTTTTACGGACCTAAGGGCGTTACCCTCGGGTCCAAAAGCTTCATATGCCCTCCTCATGTCTTGAGAAACTGCGGCATTATTTTCAGCGCACAAACTAGGCTGTGCGTCTGAGTTTCCCTTGGGGCGATCCTCGAAAATAGGAAAACAGCGGGGCGCATGGCAAAATGGTCGGTCGAACTTGGGAGTTCGACATCCATTCGTGTCGAGCGGCCGTTAAATCGAGATCTTGGCGGACTTTGTCGCGAATGGACAAATCTGAACACATTCGGGATCCCGATCTGATTCCCACGACCGATGGGCGATGTACTGACGGGTCGCTTACTTTAAGTGGCTCGAAATTTGGGGTGGTCTGGTATCTCCTAGGAGAGACCTTAAAGTATGCCATACAATTAAACTTTCGGGCCACTAATAATGTGGCGAGAATCTGAAGGTTTGCTAGGCGGTATCTGACGTGGCGCTCTCGATTCGCCGACTACTCGTGAGAGGAGACTCTCAACTAGTCGTGAATCAAGTCGGTAAAAATACCGGTGCTCTAACCCGACAATGTCTCGATACTTATCGAATCGTAAGCTAGAAAAGCATTTTTTAGGTTTGAGGCACAATTCATCCCTCGAAAGGATAATTTCCTCGTGAACCGACTTGCTCGAATAGCTTCTTCGGATCTGAAGTACCAAAAGGAGTCTTC
The DNA here is from genome assembly GCA_036346405.1 of Phyllostachys edulis. Lineage (NCBI taxonomy): Eukaryota > Viridiplantae > Streptophyta > Magnoliopsida > Poales > Poaceae > Phyllostachys > Phyllostachys edulis. The sequence continues at coordinate 32,078,638 of CM070566.1, forward strand.
TTGGAACAACTCGAAAAGCCTTCTCAGGTCGAAAAGCGAGACACCTCCTATTGAGGCAGCCTCTCTAGAATCGAGGATACATGGATGGCGCCCATCTATGATTATCTTGAAGGGTTACATGCGAAGGCGATCTCGAGGCGGATCGCTTATCGAAAAGCCAAAATGTATACTTTGGTGAAGGAGTTCTCTATAAGCGAGGTACTCAAGGGGTGCTCATGCGATGCATTCCGAGAGCGAAGGATTAACACTCCTTCACGACATACATGGTGGCATTTGTGGAAATCATGCTTCCTCTGAGCGTTGGTCGGCAAGGCTTTTCGACAAGGTTTTCTTGGCCATGACCCTATCGATGCTAAAGAGTTGGTTAAAAAGTGTGTCGATGCGGTTTCATAGCGAGCAAATACACCAACCAGCTCGGGCATTACAAACAATACCTCTATCTTGGCCTTTTGCAACTTTGGGGTCTTGATATCACAGGACCGTTTCCTAAAGCTCCGGGAGGTTTGAGTTCCTTTTGTGGCTATTGATCGTTCACAAAATGGATTGAAGCGAACACATGGATGGGATAACAACGGAGCGACAAAGCGGTTTATGATGAGATCGTAATTACTCGATTTGGAGTACCAAGTCGAATAATTACGAGATAATAGTAAGCAATTTTCGGCGCAAAATTTCAGGAATTTTCGACGAGTTGGAGTACCAAGTTATGTTATGCTACATGGCCCATCCCGAGTAATGGGGCGGTCGAGCGTGCAAGCGGCTAAATAATGAGAGAATTAAAACTTCGAGTCTTGACCCGGCTCATCAAGCGCTCGGGGCTTGGGTACAAGAATTACCCTCAGTATTATGGGCGATTCGTACAACTACGGTCAGACTCTGGGAGAAACACCTTTCTTTTTAGTCTTGGTCTTTGAAGCTATGCTTCCTCCGGAACTAAAGATACAGTCAACACAGTCGAAACATTCACGGACTCAACCAGGAACAAATTGACGGATGATATTAATCTACTTGAAGAAAGGAGAAACCGGGCCCTAATTCATTGGCAATCTACCAACAAGCCTGCGAAGATACTACGATCGTAAGGTTCAACCTCGCACCTTCTTTGTAGGTGACTTAGTATTGAGGCTTTGCCAATCAAGTCTAATCGGAACAAACTTTCTCCCAAGTGGGAAGGTCCTTACGATGGTGAAGTTACTCGTCGAGTGGATGCGATTGGCAATGGAAGGCGGCGGTTCTCTCGAATTCTTGGAACATTGACCCGATTCACGCAAGTTCTATGTGTAACCGACCATTCGGACAATAAAGAATCGGGTTTTTCTATCTCTATTGTCTTACTTTTGAGTAGTGCTTTCATTATTTTTCGACTATGTTTTAAACACCCGTTTTCTTTACCTTTGGTCGAAAGGCGATAACATCACCTAGTGAAGCCTCTCCTCTCTGCATGTGGTCACGCCCACTAGAAGGAGTTTCCTAGTGTCGACTCGTTACTCGCTTTTATGGCCAACACAAAGAACTTCGGGTTTTATTTAGTCGAAATATTTTTGAAGGCCAACTCTTTTCACCTTAGTTTATTTCTTGATTAATTTGAAAAATACTCTAAGAAGAGCGCACTTTCTCAGATTTGTTAACCGTCTTGGGTGTACTCGTTTCATCTCAAGCTGGTGGGAGGAAGAGACACATCTAGTCGAAGTTTCTCCTCTCTGCGTGGTCACCTTGCTGGAAGGAGCTTCCTAGCTTTGTTGATTTCCTACTCTTGCTACCGGGGCGGACTTATCGAGTCCACCGAGAAGGGCGAGTAAATATTTTAAAGTCCTCTAGACGTTTGCTTAACTCAAGTTGCCGTTCTCGATTTGATTAAACTAGTCGGAGATGTTAACATTACCTAGTCGAAGCCTCTCCTCTCTGCACGTGGTCCTGCCCACTAGAAGGAACTTCCTAGTGTCAACTCGTTACCACCCTTTCGACCAGTGCATGACAATTGAGACCCAAAAACTACAAGTTAAACAAACCTCTCTGTTTTCAGAAACCCTTTCTACAGACTATTTACTTAGTTTGTCTAAACAAACTCAGCAAATAGTCGGGGGCTAGGATAATTTGATTTCAATTCTTAGTCTTTATTTCGTTAATTATCTTTTGAGTTACTAACTACTCGACAAGATGATTTGCAGGAGACAAAACTATTTACTTAGTTTTCACAAACTAAGCAAATAGTCGGGGGCTAGGATAAAGTCATCACATTTGACTTCATTTCTTAGTCTTTAAATTCGTTAATTATCTTTTGAGTTACTAACTACTCGACAAGATGATTTGCAGGGAACAAGATGGATTACATCAACAAAAGACTGTTTTTCACAAGTTCATTCTGAGACTACTCGAAGAGGAGGCCCAATTGCATCTCCTCTGAAACTTTTCGACCAATTGATTGCATCTCCTCCATCGAGCGTCTTCCTTACCTTGAGCGGTTGAAGTCGGCCGAGTGGTGCACATTAAGGTTGGGGTCATGAGCTTTAAGTTTTGCTAATGCATAACTTCTGCGATTTCGACCGCCTCCTTTATCGATTGACTTGGTTGGCCTTGAGTGGTCACGGATCTTGCAAAATCGACTTGATCCCCAATGGTACTTGTGTGAGCAGCTATTGTATCATCTTGAGAGTCTTTCCCTCACTATGTAGCTCACCAAGCACATTGTTCGAGGCGTGATGTTTCCTTGAAGTTTAATCTTCATTGCTTCCATCTCTGTTGGGTACAAGTTGAAGCCTCATGAGCTTTTTGTTTCGACCACTTGCTCAAGAAATAAGATTGGTCAAACAAAATAAACTCCTAGAGGAAAAAGAAAACAAAAATAATCACGGGTAAAAGAATTTCTTACCCACTAGTTGAGAATCAACTTCTTGACCTCTTCATTATGGGAAGCAACGGTCTCGGCATACTTTTTCTCCCATGATACAATATCCTCTACATTCTTCTTTGCAATAAGGGCCGGTGCAGTTATAAATCACGGCTTTATCGCGATTTCGATCTCAAGTTCTCTCAATTTAACGTCCATTGCTAGAAAGGAAGTGGAAGTGAGAAAAGGAAATAACTTCGTAAGGAATTGCGGTAAAGAATTACTTACTTGATATTGAGTTCTCGGCGTCTCAAGGTTTTGATCTTTATTTTTGGACATACGAGTAAGCTCGTGAATAATTGAAGTTTTCTCTCTAACTTCATTACGGAGCTTTTTTCGTCTCGTCTTCTTTTTACGAAAAAAAGCAAGAGTTAGTAAAGATCAAAGATATAAGCGATCTTAAGTTCAAGACTTCTTGTTTAAATTTTCCTGCGACTTCATGGTTGCGAGTTAGCTTCTTTAAGCTTTTTCGGAGGTCTAATACCTCTTCCTAAACTTTTTCGACTCCTCTTTTTCATAATCGGCGAGTCGGCTAAGATCTTAAGCGTCCTTTGTTTAACACGCAAAGGATAACGGTGGACATGAGCATGGGTCAATCGATTGTAAGTTCTTCTACAACCATTGACCTAGTCGTAAGTTCTTCTCGACAAAGCCCTTTGGTCATAAGTCTTTTCGACCATTACCTAGTCGTGAGTTTTTCCATGACAAATCCGTAAGCACTATATAAGTAGTCAAATCCAAGGTGACTATGAATAGCGATGACTTACCACCTCTCTACTGTTTGCGAGTTCCTCTTTCTGTCGCGACTCTAGAAGTTGTCGATGATATTCACCGAAACAACGACGATTTGCTTTATGGCTTTACGCAAGATGAAAAGACGGTGAAAAAAGAGAAGATTATACTGTATATATAAGTGCGATTAAGTACTTACATTCATAGTTGATCGAGCAAACATCGAGTAAACCGACTCAGGATCTTGACTTGTCTACCCTCGTGACTTGGTCCCACAAACCTTCTCAAGGCGTTCATTATCAAAGGTATCCCTCTATTGGGAATATCGTTGGGATGGGGACTTCGATCGCGAGATCTGAAAGCGAAGACCCTCGATGAAGCGAGGCCCAAAGAAGTCGGTAGCGAAGTTGAAATACTCTTCTTCTTGATTACGTAACCGGTTTCTCTTTGGGTGCGGGAGGAACGTCTGCAGCGATCTCCTTTCGGCACGGTGGGCCGAACCGCCACCATCTTGACGGAAGCCTGCGGTGCCTCTGTTCTATCCACGACCATCTCGATGGTCGTGGCGACCGCCTCGATGAGTCGCATTTGTTCTTTGGAGCTTTCACGACCATCTCGGTGGTCGCATTTCTTCTTGGAGTCTCCACGACCATCTCTGTAGTCCTTCTTTGCTACTTGAGAGGTTGTAGCCGCTACCTTCTTGGGTACAACAGTACCTCATTGGTTGTCGTAACCACTTGGTATACGACTTCCTCTACCACCTAGGCGAAGATGATCCTCGACCACTTCCTTGTTGTCTCTCGGTAGAACTGGAGAGGTAGCAATAAACTTCTCAGCGGAAGCATTCTCGAAATTTGAAGGAGTCGGGCTAAAACAACAAAAGGAAAGCAATTCGAGGTTGTGAAAAGGAAAAAGGTAAATTCTGTTCTTACACTTTAGTATATTTCACATACCTCTGCTTTGGACCTAAGCGAGAATTTGGGAGTCACTTTCCCAGCGGAAGATTTCTTCTTCTCTCGACCATACGGTGAAGTTCGAGTTGAAGAATGGGCTTAGCCACGACCACGTCTAGTCGTGGATTTTGAGCGAGGACCATCTCTCTGGTCTCGACTTTCTGGATGGCGAGATCGGTCTCGACCACTCCAAAAGCGACATTGCCATCGACCATAGGCTCTCTTTGGAAGCGGTATTATCCTTCACAAAAGACATAAAATCCTTCGGTTCTCCTTTTCCAAGTGCTTAACAAAACCGGGAGTGGCGAAAGCTGCGAAAGATTTTTGTCATAATAGAAGGGTACCTTGGACTTGCGAGGTTTGCGCTTTAGAGGTTCACTACTTGACCTCCTCCACTTGACTTTTTAGCCTCGGCTTGATTGCGGCTATATACGCCACAAGCTTTGCGGAGGATGCAGTGAAGGACTAGAACTTGAGCTCGCCCTCCTTTGTCGTCACCCCTTAAAAGTCGGCGTCTCTTGGGCGAAGGAGGAGCCTTTGTCCTTTGTCAACCTGCACCGATTGTTATCGATCTGACTTCTTCATCATCAAGCGATTTTCCATGCCTACTTTACGTAAAGCAAAAGCGAAGAAAAGAATTACTAAGCGGTCGTAAGATTTTCTCGACCCGATATCAAATCGTAAGTTTTTCTCGACCTTTCCTCGTAGTAAGATTTCCTACGGTCACGACTAAGTTGTAAGTTTTTCTACAACATTTCTCTAGTCGTAAGTTCTTTCTCGACTATAAAGTCTTAAAGATAAAATCAACTCTTGATTACCTTTAGGCGAACCATCCTTTCCTCTGCGGATCGACCGCAAGGATTTTAGGAACCGCCACACTAAGTGGCGGAGACTTCTCTAAGCGAGTTTGACTCTAACGTCAATCTCCACGGTGAAAGATCTGTTCAAGCAGATAAAGGCATCTTTTAAACAACTGCGAAAGACCAAAGCGAGAGCTAAGTCGAAAATTCACTTACCCTCGTTGTAGTCCACAGGTTGGAGTCATTAGCCCCAGTATCTCCACATAGGGATGCTCGTTTCTTCAAGGACTAATTAGGCGTGTGATGAAATCTTTCACCACATGCCATCCGTCGACCCTTCCTTCTTCAAGTCCTTGATAAGCTTGAACATAAGGGCAATCCGGTGATATCTTCGAGTCGAATCCATGAAGATTTCTTTTGTGACCTTTCCCACGAAAGAGAGGCATCTTACGAGTGACTTTCGGTAAAACCACCTCTTCCTCCATCCGACCCACGAAGCCGGGTGAAACTCTGAATATACTCCCTCGACTTCCGTCGTGGAGTTTTAGACCACAACTTCCGGCAATCCCGGCTTGCCGAGACATTCCATAGAAATATTGGAAAAGCTCAAGGTCATGGGAATTCCAGTCGCCTCGCACAAATATCTGGCCTTCGGCATGGTGATGGAGTTAGGACCAAGGTTCACTAACTCCACCTCAAAATCTTTCGAGCAACTGCATGAAAGGGGTGGCGAGCGTCGAAGGCCACACTCACAATAAGCACGGAAGGCGGAATTTGCCCATTCTCCTGACGGCCAATCTTTGCCCAATTGTGGAAGCCATTTCACAAGAGTCTTCTCTGGAATCTTCCGGCGACAACTAGGGCTTGAATCTTCGCGCATCCATCTCGACTCTTCCCACTCGAAACTTTCTGGCCATCTCTCTGGAAGCAGAAATTTTGGGTCGAAAAAGAGGGCACAATTGGAGTGGCGGCGGAGAAGGCAAAAACGACTTCGGCGGAGAAGGCAAGAGCTTGAAGAACAACGAGGAGCAATTTGGGGAAAAGTAAGATCTTAGGTTTTACCCTCGGTGAGTATATATAACCGCGTACCTTGGCGGGCGTGACATTCAAAGTCGCCACCGTCTCGGGAACGCTTCAGCAGAACGGCTAGCAGGCGTCGTTTGAGATTCCCGATGTGTCCGATTCGAGAAATTCAGGTTTGCGTTTACATCTCAAGCGAAATTACTTCCTTGGTTAGATCTTTTCAACCAAAGGAAATGATAATCGGAAATTTCCTTCTTCCGATCACTATACTCGACCACCTTGTGATCGTGAAATGCTTCACGACCACTTGATAGTCGTAAGCAATTTTCTTGACCAAGCACATTTACGGTCAAAGTAGTATACAATCGAAGAGTTTTTCCTTCGATTATTTTCTCTGATCCTCTCATGATCGTAAGACCATCTAGAACCCTTTACCAAGTAAGTTGCTTTCACTTGAAGGTGGGGGCTAGATGGCGAGATATAATAATCCTCATTTTACCTTTTATCTATAATTTTTATTATAGGTAAATATGGCGTCATGTGAACCTGAGTGTACCCTTAATGTTATGAAGGAAGAACCAAATGGATGGTCGTAAGTTCTTCTCGACCACCCCCATAGTCGTAAGTTATGCTACGACTATCCCATAGTCGTAAGTCTTGCTACGACTACCTCATAATCGTAGATTCCTCTCGACTAGGTCAACCACGACCACCTTATAATCAAATGAACACTGCGAGACAAGTGGGTCTTATTGATTAAGGGATTCAAACGATCATCATCTGTTGTTATTCTCTGAGAATAATGGCACGTAATACCCATTATCTACGGTATATAGTTTGTTGGCGGCGTGGAGGAATTAATACACGGTAATTACTACCAACATGCCCGAATTAGGAGGTGATGAGCGCCGCTTTACAGAGTAGCTTGCCGCTCCTTCACGTACTATAAAAGCGGCAACTAGAAAGGGAGGGAGATCGAGCCATCGAGGAATACAAGCACTATCTGTAATAGTCTTAGTTTTTCCCCGATTGTACAATATACACTCAATACCATACACACACAGGGAGTAGGGTTGTTATTCTCTCCGGAGAAGGCCGAACACATATAAAAATTCCGTGTCAATCTCTGCATGATTCTATTCTAGGAGACCCCGAATCAAACAATCTTTACGTAAGTTCGGTTCTAAAACACCGACCTCCTCCTTCTCCTTTGGAAGCCTGGCCGGCGGAGTGGCACCGGAGGGGAGGCGGCACTGAAGGAGGGAGGTGGTGCGGGGAGACAACGCCTGAGGAAGGGTGGCGACCAAAGGAAGGGGAGCACATGGGGGCACCGTTGGGGTCCTATTTAAAGGCTAAGGAGCTAGAGGATCATAGCTTGGGCGTGGTAGAGTTGAAAACAATCGGCATTGAATTTGATTCAGAGTACACTTTAAATTCGAATCGGTTTTCTGCTTTCCTTCTGTGAAAATTTCGGAGGTCATAACTTTCTCTCCCGAACTCGGAATTGAGTGATTCTTTTTTCCTGTTTATCTAACTCATAGTACTTCAACTTTATATTGTGGAGCTTTTCTGAAAATGCCGTTTTTATTGCCAAATTTTCTTTGGAAGTTGACTCAATTACGGACTCTGATTCTCTGTACGGCCTGCCTTGCGGGCCCTAAATCTTACACGTTGGAACTCTAAATTAGCTCAATAATGACTCTAAATTGGACTATGCAAATATATATACAACTTTATAGTTATGAGGCTTTCCTTTCGAAGGTGTTCTAGTAGTGAAAATCACGTTACAAGATGATGACAGATTCTATCCTGTTTCATGGCGAAGCAAATAAGGAATCTCTCAATCTCTTTATATTCTCTTTAAATAAACGGAATATTACGTAGGGCCTAGATTTGTAATTTTAACGCGAAACAACTTTAAAATAGCCAATCCTTGTGTTGGCTCTACGACTATATGTATTTTTTAGACGTTGGGTCTTCCACTATCAATGGTGGAGTCAGGAAAAAAAAAGGCATGAACCATTTACCAATACCGGTAATTCTCTAAGAAAAACAGTTAAAGGTCCATGCATCAAGGACGTAGCAGCTGGCCTAACTAATAACGTAGATCTCTCTGAAAATGTAACGGTGATGTCTCTGTGTGTGCCATCATCGTTGTTGCTTTCTTTTCTTCCTTTATTTCTTATCTCAAAGGCTTGGAAATTCTTATCTCCCAGCAGAGATTTGCAATGGCGTTACTTGCACACGAATGACATTCCTCCTGCCAACAGCTTGCTTAACAGCACAAGAGCACTGAACATGGATACAGCGTGCGATTGAAATAATTTTAGTAGTTGCTATTTCACACAAACGAAACCTCAAACATGTCTTGAGACTTGAGAGCACTCACGGGTAGCAACCCACGGGGTACTCCTAGCTAAACATTAGACATCCCCGTCACACAAATTAAATATCAAAAAAAGGCCATACAAACTGCAATCAAGACCGACGCCATCTTATCCGACGACATTAACCACCTGTCTTTTCAGGCCCTCACAAGCTCTTTGAGATCCCTGACAAACTCATCTGCAAACCTCTTCTGCACGGCGGCGTCCATCAAGAACTCCCTCCACTTCCTCCCCTCCCCCTCCCCTCCGTCCGCCACCGCCGCTCCCACGGCGGCGCTCACCGCCTCGCGCCCGAACCACCCGTCGTCGCCCCGCCGCGCGACCTCCACCCCGACGCGGAGCTCTCGGGCGAACAGCGCGGCGTTCAGGTACTGGTCGCCCTTCATCGGCAGCAGCACCAGCCGGCAGCCGGCGACCAGCCCCTCCACGACGGAGCTCAGCCCGGCGTGGTTCGCGAAGCACCCCACGCTCCGGTGCCGCAGGATGTGCTGCTGCTGCACCCACCCCGTGTGCACCATCCCTCTCCCCTTGACCCTCTCCTCTAATCCTAATGGCGTGCACTTCTTGAGCTGTGCCTCGGCGTCCGTGCCCTTGGGGAAGTTGAGCACGGCGAGGAACGGCCGGTTTGTGGCCTCTAGGCCGAGGAGGAGCTCCGTCGCGGCGTCAGCCGACAGGAACGTTTCGCTGCCGAAGGACGCGAAGATGACGGCATTGTCAGGGAAGGAGGAGAGCCAGTTGGCCCAGCGACCGTCGAGCTCGCCTTGCGGCGGCTCCGGCACGACAGGGCCGGCAAGGAGCAATCGCTTGCCGAACTGCGCGGCTTGGTAGTTGATGTAGGGGCCCTCCATCTCGGCGCAGGTCTTCATGACGATGCCGTCGGTGGCCTCGATGCCGGCGACGATGCGGTCGTACACACACGGCTTGCCGTGGAAGCTGGTGAACACGTAGGCGAAGTCGGCGGCCTGGTAGGCCGGCACGGTGGCGAGAGGGGATGACGGCGGGAATCCCTCCGGGGCCAACGAAAGGTCGTGGACGGACGGGCGGGGGCCGTGAAGGCGGCGCGCAGGGACGGTGAGGTAGGCGCCGGAGACGGCAGCGAAGACGGTGAAGTAGAGCGTCTTAATGCCGAGCGGCGCGGCGATGGCGGTGACCCACGAGGTGGCGAAGTCGAACATCACGACGTCAGGGCGGAGCTCCGCGAACAGCGCGGCCACCTGCGGCTTGGTGCCGTCGACGGCGATCTTGAGGAGCTCGGCGCCGTCCGCCGAGACCTCCGCCGTGCTCTCGGCCCCCACGGGGAGTCCCGGCACGTGCGGAAGTTGCAGCGGCGCGACCGCCACCGCGCCGGCGGCCGACGCCAGCATGGCCTCGACGCGGGGCACGTTCGCAACGGCAGACAAGAATGTGACCCGCAGCCCACCATCGCCGCCGGCGACGAGCTTGCGCGCGAGCTGCACGAACGGGCTGATGTGGCCGAAGGCGAGGAAGGGGAACATGACTACGTGAATGGCGCCGTCGCCGCCGGACGCCATTGTTGGATGTACGCACGTCCCGGTGGTGCAGTACGCAGTACGTGGCTGGAGATTTATTTAGTAGCAGACAAGCAGTCGTGGACCACCTGGTTTGGTTTGCAGTACGTGCATGTGTCGGTGGAGGTTTTATAGAGGTTGTTGTGCGCCTTGTGTGTTGCAGCCAGCTACCACGTGCTGTGCGTTGCTGCCTACCCGGTGACACGTTTCAGAGACTAGCCTAGTTATAACTCGTATGTTTATGTTAGAAAATATAATCGTATTTATTATACGACTCGATGACACAACTATTCTGCACGTATATGTCGAAACATATGGCATAGTACCGTGCGTTCCGACGGCCACGCCGGCCGCCGGGGTTCGTTCCGCCCAGGATGCACGAGCCGCCGTCATCCTAGAAAACAAAAGCTTTCAACTCATGTTTTCACACTTTCAAAGGCAAAAATTCAAGCTTTAAACTCACGAATTTGAACCTTTTCAAGTCAATTCAACCTTTCAGCACAAAAAAAACTTTCAACTTTCAAGTATAACACTTTCAATTTCAGATCCACAAGTTTTCCATTCTGATTCAAACTTTCACTTTCGGACTGAAAAAGCTTTTCAATGTGGATTCGAACCTTTCAATCAGGAGTGGCAAAGCTTTATTCATGGACTTTTAACACAAGAATTTCCACATGAAAAAAATCCGAAACTTTCAATTCAGATTTGAAGCTTTATACTCTTCGAACTTTCAACTAAAGAGAGGTTCAATTTTCATTCAGACCGGATGTGTCACGTCCGTTGCGGGCGACAGCATGGAAGAGGAAGCACGGAAGAAACACCGGCGAGTCTTTGCAGCGTAGGGAGGCGAGGAGACGGCTAAATGGGAGGATGCACGATGGATCATGGAGGGCGAGGAGAAGCTCTGGCGGGCTTCACCATCATCAGTGTCGAGGGTGGCGACGCTAGGGTTTTGGACTCGAGTGGTGGTTCGAGTGGGTTTGTTGTGAGTTGTGACGGTCGTGTGTGGGTTAGAATTTTCATGCAACTCTAGTACTTACGGCGTGTATAATGGTTTAGACAGCTGCTGTCTATAGCAACTTTGCATGTCACCTGTAGACAGCACTAAAGACAGCCCATACAATGGTACAAACGGCTGCTGTCTTTTTAGTTGTCTTTATAGAACACACAATCTTTTAATGATTTTCTTGTTTCTTGTGCTATCACTACTACAGAACAGACCTTTGGTCCCGAGCCTAAAGGGCCTCTAGTCCCGGTTATAGATAGGGACTAGAAATCGAGACTAAATGTCTCACCTTTAGTCCGGGTCCTAAGCCGGGACTAAAACGAGCCAACCTTTAGTCGGTTGGTAATACTAACAGGACTAAAATCGGTGGCCCGACACTAAAGGCCGACCTTTAGTCGGTTAGTAATACCAGCCGGGACAAAAAATCATTGAGGTTTGAGCCCGAAACAACCCTTTTAATCCGGTTGGTATTACCAACCGGGACTAAATGTTTTTTTTTTTTTTGTTTCCATTTCAATTCATTATTGATTTTGGTTTTACAATTACATTAGGTTTTCAAATCGTATTCTTATTTGCTAATATATGTATCGCCCACATATAATTTAGTTTGGAACATTATTACACACAAATAAAGTATGAAACTATATATATTATGGAGCTATATATATGTATAATATATATATATATATGCACATAAAATTTACAACATTATTCATGCATCCTTGGTATTTACAACACAAATGTTGTCCTTCACTTAAATGTCATACAAATGTTAAATCTGGTTTGGCTTCAATTGTTCATCTGGGTTAAAGTAGAACTTCGGTCTTGGGGCTTGAGGACATGCTCATTAAGAAATCTGCGATTGTCTCTTGAATTCCTTTGGGCGGTCCATATCCAACACTGTTCCTTCAACCATATCTCCTTCAATTTGCATTAAGCGAAAAAGTATTAATATACATAAGATTTATTTAATAGCAACAAATAAATAAAATGGATTTATTATATATACTTATTACGTGCTTTTCGCATCTGTAGATGGGTTCTTTTGCATACACCATGAGGAACTATAAGCGTAGTATCCACACAAATTGTTGCTGGTGGTGCCAGTAGAACCCATCATGCGATATAAAAGATTACTCTCGTCATCCCGCGTGAGTGAAGCATGATAAGGTAAAGATCGGGGAGCTAGTACAACTTACATCCGGTCGGTGTGGATCGAGAAGTGGCGCTTTCGGATCCGGACGGTGTAGGTGAACGAACCAAGCCCAAACCACCCAATAATTGGATCGTTAATTAACTATTGCGAGTTAAAGAGCAGGAATAAATATTTAAAGATCGAAGTTACCTGGATAATGTCTATCATATCTTGGTAATCTTCTGCGGTTTTCTCAACGAGTCATAGATTAGCAAATGACCGTCGGAGAGATCGAAGACAATCGGTATCGATGAAAGTCGCATTTGTTTATAGAGTCAACATATATATCTTTATGTTGGATTGAGTAAGTAAAGTAAAATGTGCACACGATAACAACACTCACCCAAAGTTGTAGGGAAGAGTATAAATCTTTTGTTCTTTTGGTTGATCAAGAACCTCCGAAATTCCTCTCCGTTTGAGGTCTCCATTGATCGTAGGGAGTGTTTGGGTCCTTGAATACGATATATGGATCCATGAAACCAATGTTCTTGTCCTTTCTCGTGTGAGGTCTCTCATCATGTCTCTGCATATGTATAGACATGCTAGCTAGTGTGAGGATAATTACTTATACATATACATATGCTAGAGTGAGATTATTAAAAGAAAGAATCACGTCTGAGACAAAAGCGGTGATGAGAGATTTGTCTAGAGCGTTCATGTGGCATAGCCGGTGTAACTCATTAAACTAAACCATTATAATGTCGCCATACGGAAGTAATGATGGTTTCTAATTTTAGCGCAAATATAGTCATCCGCTTTTACTGCGACCGCCGCCATGTACCACTTGTTTAACAAGTACATTTGCGTCTGAAGTTCCATGAGCTTCTCGGGGTTGTATAGACTCTTGCCATATACATATTCCTTCTTCCAATGATCAACTTCCGGAGCACTTTTGATGTGTGCTCATGAAACATTAGGGAAATGCTTAGACCGATTTCATGAAAAATTCATCAAGTTGATCCAAATGCACATTTCGGATATCTGTTCTAGCATGTTAGTGTTTGAACCATATTCATTCCCAATAACTAAGCGGGGCAGCGATTGTTGTGATTGTTCCCGAGTATGCAACACCCTACATGCTCTCTTCTCTTTCTTCTTCGCCTCCTCAATTGACTTGGTGAGAGTGCGGTCATAGTCGATAGTGGCGAATCCTTACGAGCATGGCGTAACTTTTTACGGTGGCGTCCACCCTTTGCCTTAGAACTTACGGGCGTCTGAAGAAGCGGCTTCTCGAGTTTCGCCGCTTCACTTTTAGCCTTGACTTTCGCGAAAAACATCCACATCTGTTTTCCTTGAAGCATCTATTTCCTCGGCGATCTTCTCATAGGAAAGTTTAAATGCGTCTTAGAAATAGCTGGTGTTCTCCTGAGCTTTCTTCTTGGCGGCGGTGGGGCCGCGCCGTTGTTGTGGTGCGCCTCTTCTTTGGCGATGGGGCGGTGGCGGCGTTGGAGCCCTCCGTGGAAGCGATGGAAGCGGCGTGTCGGCGTTGGAGCCGCCGTGGAAGCGATGGGCGGCCGGTGGCGGCGTTGGAGCCCGCCGTGGAAGCGATGGGGCGATGGCGGCGTTGGAGCCCGCCGTGGAAGCGATGGGGCGGCGGTGTCGGCGTTGGAGCCCGCCGTGGAAGCGATGGGGCGGTGGGGATGCGTAGTGTCTTCCACTTCATTGTCATCGCCCGCAACACCGTGACGGTGGTGAATGGATAATTGGACTTAGGTTGGGGAGGTTACTGCTGAAAACAACGTGGTATGAGTAAACCGTTATTTAAGCCAATACATAATTAGTGAAAAAATGTTTCGTTCACTTTCATCGCACCTAGGGTTAGGTTGTTGAGGAGGAGGAGGTGGCGCCCTAGGAATAATGATATAGCGCTTGCGCCAACATATGAATGTCTTCTCCGCTTCTCCTAAAGTCTTCTCCCATCACTCCTTCAATGTCAAGAGGCACATTGCTATTACCTTTCACAACTCTATCCACCGAGACGCTAGCATATCCGGAGGTATTAATGCCCCATGGCATCTTGGTGTCTTCGTAGGGTCGTCGAGATACAACACCGATAGCCACCATGGTGTGGCATTCCCCTCTGAATGTGCAGCTCACATGTCGTGAGAGGATCGGTGATGTCATCCGAGGGAAGCGACCTGCGTCATCTTGAATCACTTGGCACCTCCGTGGAAGCGCAGCCTTTTCAACCGATTAGGGGCTGATGTTGACTCCGGCTCGATCTGATTGCCTTTGGATGGAACTTACTACTATCTGCACTTGCCTTTTGATTTCCTCATTCATTTTGGCTTCAAGTGCTTTTCTCGCTCTCTTGCTTCACGAGCCACTTCCGTGACTCAAGAACCATTTCCTCCATCCTGCGCATCCGCTCTGCCTCCTCGTACTTCTTTCTCTGGCGGCTTCTATAGGTGGCTTTGTCTTTAGGGAAGGCATGCTCCCACGACACCTCCCCATAGCCTCTTGTTCGCCCACCGTGTTCAGTACTCTCCAGGGCGTATGTCAGCTCATCCTTATCTCTGTTCGGCTGCCACCTGCCACTCTCAGCCAAGCCTCGAGCATAAGCAAATCTTTTTGCTGCTCTTTGGAGTTTTGCGCCATACACTATCTTTCCGGTCTCTAGGTCGGGCTTCCCCATGACCAAAAAACCAATACTTGGCGCTCGGGCAGTTGATTGATTACAGTTCGATCCTTGGCAAGAATCTCCCGTTCCATTCTTTCCCACTTAGGAATGGCACTCCTGTAGCCACCTGATCCCAAGTGATGGTGGTATTGCTTTTGTCGGGCATTCTGTTGGTTCCTTCTCACCCGTGCCTCACCCTCTTCCGATGTCTTGAACTGTACAAACTCATCCCAAAACGGCCTCAACTTGACGTAGGCCTTAGTGTTGAAATCTGGCGTCGAGTTCTTCTTGATAAATGTGTTGTACAATTTCTTCTTCAACTCTTGGAATTGTGTGGCCATCTTCTTCATAGCCAGTTCCTAACTCTCTCCTTCAAAGCTTCATCTTACATGTCGGCCTGCGAAATGTTGAAGGACATCTTGCCAAACTAGTGCCTTGTCACGATCGAGACAAAACTAATATGAGGAGCAACTTTCTTTTGCTTCCATTCACGAGCATTGATCGGGATCTGTCCCTTACAAGGTACCCACGATGGTGACAAATTTACGTGCATGTGGTCCAAGTACTTTGCTGTATCCTCCTCGAATTCGAGAGAATGAACCGACCCTCAACGGCTTCTTGGACCTCGTACATTTCTACTCTTCCCGTTGTTGTCGTCGATCCGGAGGGCTCTGAATGTAGAAACACAAAGATTTAAATAAATATATTTATCGACAAATGAAATTATTCGAATTTCATGTATACATAAGAGATTGTAGATAGACCTCGCTTGACATTGTCTTGCTCATCTTCATAATCGGCAAAATCTTGACTCCATCATCTACTTCTTGATTGTTGTCATCACCTTGAATTGGGCACCTTGTAAGGCGTCATTGTTGATAATATCCATCATGGCATCGTCCATGTTGTCATTCGAATCGACCATTTACGCAAATATATGTGTAGGGCGTTAGAGCGGTTCGTGATCGGTAGGGGTGGATAACGAGTGACTTCGGCTCGGCTCGGCTCGGCTCGACTCGTTAAGGCTCGTTAAGAAAAGCGAGCTCGGTTATTTCGGCTCGTTAAGATAACGAGCAAAAACCGAGCTCGGCTCGGCTTGTTAAAAACTTCGAACTTCGACTCGTTAGGCTCGTTAGGCTCGTTAGCGATAAACATGGTGAACATCTTAAAATTTCATGAAATTTTCGTAAAGCGAATGTAAAGAACAATCATTGACCACCCAAACATGCCTTATTCAACCAAACACATGCATGGCAATTCATGAGAGCAAGTGTTCTTTGAACTAAACCAAAAATAAATGATTATAGATGCCATGAACATCCATGCGGTGTCCATATCACAAATCATCATCACAAGTTCACAAATCACAATCATCGATAAACATTTATAGCATTCATAAATCATATCCATGCGATCCATATCACAAATCATGCAACATGCATGCGAGATCCATACATAACCATTGCCATTTTGAGTACTATTTTTATCAATGATCTCAACCCTTTCTCTGGAGATATCGGATATGGTTGATAACCATCGGCTTCAAGACAATCTAGAATGTCAAGAGAATACCGTTCATAAAATTTGGCAAAGCGCCCACTAGAGCTTAATCTTAGAAGTGAATCGAAGCGAGCTTAACGAGTTAACCGAGTTACTCGCGAGCCGACTCGGCTTCGGCTCGTTAACAAAGCGAGTTTTTTCTTGGCTCGGCTCGGCTCGTTAAGGGACCGAGTTCGAGCCGAGTCGGCCGAGCCCTTAACGAGTTGAGCTGGCTCGCGAGTTTGAACTTTTCCACCTAGTGATCGGGTTATGATTTAGCATCAAGTGGCGTGCGGTTCGTGACATGCATCGACAAAAGAAAAACAACATATACATTCAATTAGCCGACTCTGCAAAAATGATTTCTCGGCTCGATGGCGGTCACAAAAGAGGGCTCGCCATGGGGGAGTTAGTCTTTGTGTAAATCGTATACCACATTGCCACGAGGCACCGACAACGATGGCGGCTAGCTAATCTCGTTTGCCTCCTCTATGAACCGTATATTTTCTCTCTCTCGATCTCCTTTTACGCTCCTGCCGTCGACAAGAGAGCGGTAGGAGCTCACCGTGGGAGTCTTGGCTCGGCCAGTGGTGGCGAAGCTGCCGCGGAAGTGGCGGGGCGATCCGAGCTGAAGGAGGGAGGAGCCGGGCGAGCTGGCGGGAGGGAGGAGGCGGGCGAGCTGGAGCGGCGGAGGGAGGAGCCGAGTGGAGGTGGTGGCGGGAGTGGGGCGCCACGGGAGGAAGGAGGAGGCCGGGCGCGAGCAAGCCGGAGCCGAGCAATTAAGCCCAGCGAGGAGGCAGCGAGGAGGCGGAGGGGTGGAAGAAGGAAGAAGCCACTTTGTTGCTTAAATCTTGAGGGACCTTTAGTCGGGGCGATGTACCAGCCGGGACTAAAGACCTTTAGTCCGGGTGGTATCTGACCGGACTAAAAACTGAACCTAGTCCGGGTGGTGCCACGGCCGGGACTAAAGGTTCTTGTGAGGACATATTTTCGAGAGAACCTTTAGTCGAGGTACATGTGACCTTTAGTCCCGGCGATGTCTGGACCGGGACTAAAAGGTGGACCTTTAGTCCGGGTGGTGCCACGGCAGGGACTAAAGGTTTCTTGTGAGGACATATTTTCGAGAGAACCTTTAGTCGAGTTGTGTGACCTTTAGTCCGGCGTGTCTGAGGCCAGGACTAAAGGTCCCCACTATTCGATTCCCGCAGTTTTCAGTTTGGGTTTTGTATTAAGTTTATTTGTATAAATATGCTAATTCTTGTTAAATGCATAGTAAATTAAATACTAGGCATAAATTTTTTAAAAATAATAGTTGCATTTCCTTTTATCTTATTGACATTTCAAGCGACTTTTATAGTGACCACAAGCTAGGAAGTGAAGAGCCAACTATAAACAAAATGAAGGGCTCAAACCACAAGTTGGGAATTTCATTTGAAGGCATAAATACTTGCTAAAAAATTTCAAGTCATTTTTACACGGTGGAGAAGACATGCTTCACAGAGGTACATGTGTCCTTTTATCGAATAGGAATTTCATTTGAAGCGATAAAAACAAGAAAAATATGATAGAAACATCTGAAGTTACAATTATTACATAAAATCTCTAATACACACTATTTATTAAACATCACTATATATCAAGCGGGCACGATGGTGAACTTCTTCTTGACGTATGACCCTTGGTTATGATCATCTCAGTAACCATGGAGTGTCCTCGGCATTTAGCGGATGCTTGGATCTTTGGTCTGCTTGAAGGCGGGATTCGATCATCCCTTTCATAATCTTGACTTGTCGACTTGTCCTCAATTCCCACGATGTTTCTTTTCCCTGAAAAGAACTATGTGGCGTTTTAGCTCATTGGTTGATTTGTCGTCGTTTTCCCTCTCTTGGGTTTTGTAGACATGTCTTTCACATAGAACACTGATTCACATCAGCAGACAGGACGAATGGTTCGTCTTTGTACCCAATATTGTTGAGGTCCTTGTTGTCATTCCATACTCCTTGTCATTGTTACCCGCCTCCGGTCATCTTCACCCATTAGCCTTTGGAACAAAGGGACTTTAAAATTAGGTCGTAGTCTAGTTCCCAAATCTCCTCTATCGGCCATAATATGTTTGCCTCTTTCCATTTGGATGCATGGCATCTCTGCGGACACCATTTTTTGGTTCGTGCTCCTTTTATCTTGAGCTACGATTGTAAAATGTATTTCCATTTATCTCGTACCCTTTATGCGTGAGGATGTGCCACGATGGTTGCCTAGCCAACAAATCTGATTGCTCATCAATATTGTCATCACCACGACATTCTTTTCGCAACCAACGCTGAAAGTTTCCATGTGATGGCGCCTAATCCAAGCTTCATTCTTCCACAGGAAGCGGGATCGTAGGAACTCCTTGTGTACCTCGACATCGGCTCCACCACGGAGGAGTTTTGAAGAAGCGTGTAGTGCGCTTTATTGAAATAATCGTCCCCGTCTTCGATATATGTTTTCTTCCCTAGTGTTCCCTTTCCACTAAGTCTCCCCTCGTGTCGCGATTCAGGAACACCAATCGGGTCAAGGTCGGGAATGAAGTCAACCTGAACTCAATGACCTCCTCTCGTCCGTAGCCCTTGGCGATGCTTCCTTCGGCCGAAACACGTTGGTGAACATATTTCTTGAGACTCCATGAACCTCTCAAAGGGAACATGTTGTGTAGGAACAGGACCGAGAATATTAATCTCCTTGACCAGGTGAACTAGGAGGTGTGTCATGATATTAAAGAAGGATGGAGGGAACACCAACTCAAAGCTGACAAGACATTGAACCACATCATTCTGTAGAGTAGCTAGTTCCATTGGATTGATTGCCTTCTGAGAAATTGCATTGAGGAATGCACATAGCTTCACGGTGGCCAGACGTACATGTGGAGGTAGAATTCCTCTTAAAGCAACCGGAAGCAATTGCGTCATAAGCACGTGGCAGTCATGGGACTTTAAGTGTAGGAATTTCTTCTCTGGCACATTTATTATACGCTTTATATTGGAGGAGAATCCAGATGGGACCTTGATGCTGTTTAGGCATTCAAACATGCTTTCCTTCTCTTCTTTGCTAAGAGTGAAGCTAGCGGGTCTTAAGTAATGGCGTCCATCGTCATCTTCTCTGGATCTGAGTTGTCTCGTTCTTTCATCTTGTTGCAAGTCTGTCGTGCTTGAGTGAATCCTTAGACTTTCCATACACATCCATGAATCCTAGCGAGTTCACACAAAGATTCTTTGTCGGTGCATCACGTCGATCGCGTTGCGGACCTCTAGGACTTGCCAATAGGGTAGCTCCCAAAATATGGACTTCTTCTTCCACATGGGTGCGTGTCCTTAGCATCTTCGAACAGGTTATTTGCCTTGTCCCTTTCAAAGACTACTTGCACATCCTTGACCATATCAAGTACATCCTCCCGGTTAGGTTCGCGAGGCTTGGTTCGATGTTACGCCTTACCGTTAAAATGCTTGCCTTTCTTTCTTAGTTGGTGATTCATAGGAAAAAAGCGATGGCCAAGTTACCGACCTTTCGACATTTTTCAAATATATCTTGTCAATGTCATCAAAACATTGTGTGCATGCATTATATCCCTTGTTTATGCATCTGAAAGATTACTTAGAGCGGGCCAATCATTGATTATTCTGAACAACAATGCTCGCATGGTCGAAGTGTTCTGTTTGTACTCATCCCACACGTACACTGGTTTGCTCCATAAGCGGAGTTCCTCAACTAATGGCCTCAAGTAGACATCGATGTCGTTGCCGGTTGCCTCGGGCCTTGGATGAGCACCGGCATCATAATGAACTTCCGCTTCATGCATAACCATGGAGGAAGGTTGTAGATACATAGAAATGTGAGCCAAGTGCTATGACTAGTGCTCTTGTCCCCAAAAGGATTCATACCATCCGTGCCAAAGCGAACCTTAGGTTTCTTCGTCATCTGCAAACTCAAAATTCTCATCTATTGCTCTCCTTTGGGACCCATCGGCGGGGTGTCTCAACATGTTGTCTACCTTACGGTCTTCTTTGTGCCATCGCGACAACTTTGCATGGTCCTTGTTTATGAGCAGACGTTTGAGCGTGGTATTATAGGAGCATACCACATAACCTTGGCGAGGATTTTCTTCTGGGGCGTTCTTCGCCCTCAACATCGCCAGGTCATCTCGCTTTGATCTTATACGCGACGCTTTGCATACGGGGCATTCATCCAAATTCTCGTAGTCCTTGCCACGATCTGAGGATGCGATCATTAGGACATGCATGTATCTTACGGATTTCTAATCCCAAAGGCGACGACTGTTTTTGCTTAAATGCGTAGTGGCGGGCAATTCATTGGCTTCTAAGCATCTTTTTGGATCTTGATAATTGCCCAAATGCCTTGTCGGATACACCATTACATGCCTTCCATTGTAGCAACTCGATGTTGTACCCAACTTTTTGCCCATCTTGGCGGGACGGGTATAGTAATTTCTTGTGATCCTCTAGCATGCGGTCAAACTTAGCCTTCTCCTTTTCACTTTACGCAATCTCTTTGTGCATCACGAATGACATCACCAAGAGCATCATCTTGGCGAGTGTGTCTTACGCTTTGCCTCTTCTTGACTTAGCCCATTGCGATATCATCGAAGTCACCGTATTGAGCAATAATGTCGTTAGGGTCCAATTGTTCTTCTTCACCTTCTTCCATTATAACCTGGTTTCTCCGTGCTTGGTCCAACAAATATAGTTTGGCATGAAACCCGACTTCAACAAGTGTGAGTGAAGACTCCTTGAGCGAAATATTCCTTCAAATTCTTACAGGGCACATGGATGACACATGAAACCATCCCGCTTGTTTGCCTCGGCCACTCTTAAGAAATAATGCACGCCATCAATGAACTCTTTGGGCGGCGATCGGCATTGTACATCCAATGGCGTGTCATCGTCGCATTATATGACATATCACATAATTAAATTTCAAGTTTCAAATTTTTCCCGGATAGTACACATGATAGAGGCTACCCAAAATTTTTTAGAATTTTTGAAATTAAGATGAATTTATTTTGAATTTTCAAAGAATCAGCACTATTTGTGGCGTTTGCACTAGGAGCTTCGCCTTGCGGCGTATGGAGTGTCGGCGGCGACAGACGGCGTTCACTCTCTGTGACAGCAAAGCAAAACAAGCTTAAGGAGAAGGACATCAAGTTAAATGATAATTAATAATTAACTAAATTGCCCAAAGTCATTAAGGGTGAATGACCTAGGTCAACAATTAATCCAAAAGGCAAACAATAACTAAGTGATTAAGCTAATTAAGAGATTAACTAATTACTTAATAATTAAATATTAAACTTATTTATTAAAACAAAATTAATATTTATTATTTTTACCCAAGAGGTTGGATCTGATAAGATAAGACTTATCTCATCAAACACCCTCAAAGCTTAACCTAACTAACACATGTAAAAGTCATTTTCATTTATTTAAATAATTATTAAATAAGGTGAAAAATAAAAGTCTTCAGATTGATCCCAAAATTTTTGTACAGATAGTTCATAGCCTAATTAGATGGCAAAACAATTTTCAGAATTTTTGGATCATTAATTTAGCCTACAAAATTCATGGAATAATAATTAAATAAATAAGCATAAAATAGGTATAAATTCAACTTTGTCCAAATAGTCTTAAAATTTTTATATGGACTGTTCACAGTGTAACTTAGTGGAAAAACAAATTTCATGATTTTTGGAAATTTATTGTGGCCTACAAAAATCATGAAAGTTCCATTTATGAATTAATTGGCAATTTTATAACATATAAAAATTATTCAAATTTCACATTTCATATTTTTCATAATGGGCGGCAGGTTAGCATCGAGAGCTTACATGAACACGCCGGTGAATACGGTTGAGTGAATGAGCAGCTCGGTGGTGGTGGCAATGGCGTGGCGTGTCGGCGGCGGCGACGGCGTTCGGCTCTGTGTGTGATTTAACGCAGAACAGAGTTTAAATAGAAGGCACATTTAGTCGGTTGGTGTTACCAACCGGGACTAATCTCAACTAGTCGGTTGGTACTACAATCCGGGACTAAAGATTTAGTCCCGGATTGTAGTACCAGGGACTAAAGATTTAGTCGGATTGTAGTACCAACCGACTAAGGATTGACATTAGTCGGTTGGTAACACCAACCGAGACTAAATGTCCCCTCTACAAAAACTCGCCACGAGCCGTTGGGCGGGGGACTTTTAGTCGGTTGGTGTTACCAGGGACTAAAGATCTTTGGTCGGGACGCAATTTTCTCCGAGACTATTGCCCATTTGGCGATTCGACCAAAGGTGCATTACGTAGTAGTGTATAGTCGGCTCTGAGATTGTGAAGCAGCATCTTTCTCTTTCTTCATTTTTTTTCATCCATGTCAGTAAAAATCCCACGTAACAATGACTATAGACGACTGACATAAGCCTATTACATATGCTCTTAGTTGTTTTACTGTACGATTGCTATGCCTATAATATCTATTGATATCTGGTTACAATCTGGCCCACCAAAATATGCGATGATCCTTCTATTTTTTTACCTTTATTCATAAGAGAATTTCTAGAACTTTTTTCTCTTACAAATTAACTTAGGAAATTCGAGCCATCCGAGCAAAGCAGGTGCCATGAAATGAATCCCACGACCTGGCTGCCTCCTCTGTTTCTGTGAGCACGCGTGGCCTCCCACGGGCACCAAATTAAGGGCGTCGTTTGTTTCCTTCCTTGGGTTACCAACCAACGGCTGATGGTGGCTTTCAAGGTTTTTTTTTTTCCGAGGCCGGTAAGGTTGGTTTGGCTGAAAATCAGAAATTTTTGGTTAATTTTGGCCAAAATTTTTATTTTTTGTTTCAATTTTTTGGATTTTAAATTTAAAAAATCAAAATCAAATAAAATTCAAACAAATTCGATTTTTTGAAAAAAATCAAGCAAACCGGATTTTTTGAACCTGATTTGAATTCCTATGGGGCCGACAGGACCGAAATTTCCGATTTTTTTTTGCCGAAATTCGGAACTGTGGTGGCTTTTCGGCTAGTCCATTGCTCGCCTAAGCCACTGCCCTGACATGCAAGAAGCAAATTTACTTGGTCCACGGTCTCTGATTCATGGAGCAAGATGAATTGGTCAAGCTTTTCCATTATACTACCTAGCTGCTTAATTACTCTGTCCTTCATCTTGTTGGAGATGGAGCTCCGACGAAGAATGGTGAGACTGAGCTCTAAGTCCTGACGTAGGCTCAAGAATCACCCGCCATCAACATCGTTGTATCAAGTTAAGCTTGACGGAGAGCAATTAGGGGGGGCAAGGTCTTGACAGTAGGAGAGGTGGGGATAAGATCACGGGAACTTGATCCAACTAAGGCCTTGATTGGATGGGCTAGGATCGGTTGGGATACGGTCCAATCCACGTGGAACATTCTGATAGGGTGAAATTCCCAGCCTGGCCCATTTGCGCGTTTGGATGAGGATGGGATGAGGAAAATCCTGGCCAAATCCAATCGAAACCATGGGATTACAAAAATCGTCGAGGAGGAAATTCCCCAACTCGAGTGGCCGCAGCTTGCTTCGCCTCCATCTCTGTTCGTCGCCTCCGCCACCCTCTCTACTTGCCACAGCCGCTACCTCCGCCTCCCTCTTTGCTCACCGCCGCTGCCACTTCCGTCTCCCTCTCCGCTTGATACCGCCGCCACCTTCACCTCCTGGCGCTGCTGCCATCACCTATGCCTCCATATGGCGCCGCCACCAAACGAGGCCGGCACTCTACATGCCTTAGCATGCCAAATTAAGATCCAGTGGTGGTGAGGAACTCAAGGTCGTCGACGCGGTGGAAGCTTTCGTTCGTCGCCGCCCCAACCATCGTGTGTGCGAGCCGCCATGCCGTAGACTCCTCGTGCACCAGGACGCCGCCGAGCTCGTGCTCCGTCTCGCCATGCGCGGGCCGTCGTCGACACCCACCGACCATGGCACCTCCACACCCCAAGCCGCTAGCCTAGGCTTGCTCTCCATCGCACCGTGCACGAGCTGACACCATCACCCCAGCTAGCCATGGAGTTTCCGCACCCACGAACACTTTCTTTCTCTGTTTTTTATTTTTATTTTTCGCAGCCATCAACAAATCTGCAAGGGTTATCCCTCGGTGAAGTTTTCCCCGTGAGGTTGTGGTGATCAACCAAATCCTGGAGGATTACCTCCCTAGGGAAATTCTCCAATCCGTCCCCTAGGGAAATTCTCCCCAAGTAGCCAAATGAGCCCTAATGGTAGGAAAATTACTTACTTTTTAGAAGAAGAAAACAAGGGTCATGCATAGACACCTCTTTTGCTAAAATGGAATTGAAATCAAGAAGTTATCACTGCATGAAGGCTCATGAGTTAGCCAAGGAACTCCCCAAAATCATGGTAATTTTCCATTGACACCACGCTAATAAAAATCGAGTAAACAACACATTGCAACACCTAATTAGACCTCGTTAACCAAAAACACCAGGGTTAGCCTTTCTTTTCACATAACACCAGCTAGTTTGACACCGTGCTGCGCTTTCCACCAGACCTTATACTCGGACCAAGTCGCACCTAGGATGCAGGCACCACGCAAGCAGATGATGTGGCCGTCCACCATGGCAAAAGGGAGATGAGTGTAATGTTTGGTGCACGTAGAGATGGCTAAATAGGCCGTGCCGCCTGGCTGGCCTGAAGCACGGCACTGTTGGTCCGGTCTAGATACAGTACGATCTACACTATAGTTGGGAGGGGCCAGCATGCCCCTAGTGTCCGTGTCGTGTTTGGGTCCGCGCCCCAGCATGATGGGCCGACACAACATGGCGGCCAACCAACATGGCAACAGAGGTGGCATGGCAATACCGAACACAGAGGAGGAGGTGGCGCGTAACGCCAGGCGCGGATGAGGAGGAGGCAGGGCACGGATCAGACTGGCACGAGGAGGAGGAGGCCGGGCGAGGCTGGCACGAGAAGGAGGAGGAGGTTGGGCGGCGGGGTGAGGCCAGCCCGAGGAGGAGGTCGGGCGGCGAGGTGAAGCCGGCGCCGAGGAGAAGGCCCTAACTCTTGCGCAACACAAGAACAACAAGGCATCCTTGATAAACCTTCTCCCATGCGCACCGCAGCACGTGAACAAAGGTTAGTAGAACCGAAGTTCTAGCGAGCAAAATCAAACACCTCAATTGGATTCAACACACCCAAGAGCAATTCCTTATGGAAATCTCAAGAACACACCAACCTTGCGACCAAAACTTTGGTGATTTTTTGGTATCTATTTCTTAACTCATAACATGACCTCCTCTCCTTACAATGGGCTATGCCTTAGCCTTATATTGGCACCCAAAGGTACGGCCAACTAAACACACGCACGGTTCCATATCCGAACCAAAAACAAACTCACGCAACAACCCAAGAGATGTACTCGGACTCAAAATCCTAATGCAAAACTAAAACATGTTGTTTCTTTTACATCTCGGAAACCAACCGGATTGATTTTGTTGGTTATCACGGCTACAGGCGGGCCCCATCCCATAGCTCGTGGAGAAAGGAAACTATGCAGGTAGAGGAAAATACACACAAGCACACGTACCAGCCCGCGCATGCACATGCAAAATACAACCAGACCTCCTGTGATTTTATCTCCAAACCGATCTTGTTTCCCTCACGCTATTGCTTGTAAACGTGTAGATGTAGAACTTCTCTTCATATGCTAATTTATGTAGTATGTGATCTCCATAAAATAAGCAAGGTGATTTCTTTCCTTTTCCAAGCACCAGCAGGTCACACGTCATGCATGCATCCCATGCGATTGCATGTACACACCTAAGCTCCCATTCCTTCTTTCCATGCATACAGTTGCATGCGCCTCCACCGGTACATTATTACGACCAGGTGGTCCACAACCACGACTAGGTGGTTCACGACCATGATCAGATGGTCTACGACCACGACTAGGTCTACGACCTATTCCACCGAGTACTGTTCCCACTGAGTAATCCTCCCGCCGAAATCTTGTTCGTCGAGTCTTGTTAAATGGGGTGATCCACGACCACAACGAATTAAGTTCAATATTAGGGTTAGTACTGTGTGGCGCATCACTTTCCTTAAGGCTTATTTGTCCCCACCAAAAGGTGTTCACGGGTTGTCAACAATAGCCTCTTAGGATACAATGAAGCCTATCGCTGGCAAGTGCACTCTTGACAACGATCTTGAACACTCTTGGGATAATACATGACTATCGAATACTACTAGAATGCAGCACTCTGCAGTAGTACTACACCCTAGCGATCTAGCGGAGAAAAAGCCTTTGTAGCATATGGCATTGTTGCCGTGTTAAAACACCCTCTGAATGAGCCGAACACATGTATTTATAGCATTTAAACGCAGCGGAGAGGCGCCTTCACCGAATAGTTTGGATGTCTACTCCAAAGCGGTGACAGTTGATTATTGTAACAACCCAAATTTGGAGTTCATTTGAAGTATTTAAAAATAAAAATAACCATTTGAATTTTCTTGGTTAAGTTAAAAGCTTAATATGAATTTTTAGAAATCAAAATGATTTAAAGTGAGTAATCTAAAATTAAATTAAATTCAAAGCTATTTTATTTGGGTTCCTTGAGTTCCAGTGTATTTTCTGGAATTTTCTAAAAAAAAATTGAGTTTATTTCCTATTTCTTTGAGCTTGTTTTTATTTAATTCAATTTCTAAATTCGAAAAATATATTCTTTTCCGAAAAATCCTCTCAGGCTCAATTCCTCTCTCCAGCCCAAATCCTTTCCGCCCGCGGCCCAGTTCTTTCCCCCCACCTGGCTAATTCTTCCTTGGCTTCCCCATGTGCGCGTGTCCCTATCCGGTCCGTCTCGCCCTATCTCTCTTGCTGCCAGTGGGAGCCACATGTAGGGTCATCCTCATCGCCCCCGTTTCCGTCTTCGAGTCTGACACGACGTCGCTGTCGTGCCCTTCTCAACGTCTCCCCCCGTCATTCTTAAAAGCAGTCCCAACCCCCTGTTTTCACGTCCCGTGTCGCACCGCCTCCGTAAACCCTAGCCACCCCTTGAGTCGAGCACCCTTTTCGCGGAATCATGAGAAGCTTGAAGACGTCGTCATCTCTATCACCGCTTTTCTCTGCCACCGGTGATCTTCAAATTTCGCTACCACCAACCTCGAGTTCGCAATGCCTCGATCTACACTGTTGTCCCTTTGGTTTCGCCCGAGCGTCGCTGGAATCCCTACTTTGTCGAAGGCTGAACCTCGTTGTCGCTTCTTTCTTGCCGCCGGTCGCCTCCACCCTCCTCTCGCCTCCGCGTCCATCCCGGTGAGTTCACCGTCGCTCCCTCTCTCTTTTGTGTTGCTCTGTCGTCACTGCTGTGCCGCCGTTCACCCGAACCCTTAGTCTCCGAGCGTTGTCGTCGTCGAAGTTGACGTGGCCACCGAATCAGGTGCCACCTCAGCCTCACTGCCCATGTGTCCAAACCGTTGGCATCGTGTGGCAAGCCACATGTGTGTCTGCATGTCACCCCAAACCCTAACCCAACGACATGCGGGGCCCGCATGTCATCCACTCATATCTTGTGCACTCGGTCCATCGAGACCTAAGCCCTTCCCCATGGACTTGGTCCATAGACCAGTCGTCCTCTCTAGCATTTTTGAATTTTCTTTTAATTTGAAAATTTGAAATATCAGCCAGTCACACTTGTCGGTGTTTCTTCCTTTTCTTTTCCTTTTCTTTTCGGTCAAGAGAATATTCTTTCTTCGCTTTCTTTTTCCTTTGTGGCAAATCTTTCAAGAGTCCATTCTCCTTCGTCCGAACTCCGATTTAGTCTGTTCAAAATCCTAAATTCATATAAAATCGAGCTCTTTCTTTTAGAGTTGGTTTTGTTGTTTTTAGATTTTTATTTTATTTTATTTTGGATTTATTTGTGCTTCGTCTATTGTTTTTTCTCTCGTTTAGACGATCTGTTTCAAGGAGCAGAAGTAGGAGCAAGTTTTAAAGATCCAAGTGTGGTAACCGAGCGGAGCCAAGGAAAGCTGTAGTCCTTTGATCATATTGAACCTATGATTTCAAGCTTATATTGTTTTATATCAAATTGCATGCTATCTTTATATCGACTGCTTTTGAGAATAGTTAATCACTGTTTGTCACTACACCCCATTGAGTATTTGAATACCATGAATCATTTATCACCATAGGATGGTCATTATTAGTTGGACATATTTGTATCACCAACATGGGTTATCGTAGAGATGCTTAGTCATGCTTAGTTACGATGGGCTCATGATCACATGTTCAATATTGATAATTTGACTTAATGATATATGGAATTGTGGTGCGATGCCATTGTTATGCAATTGTGGTGTGATGTCACTATTGTACCAATGGTGGTGCGATGCCGCTATTATAAAATATTGTGCTATGGCAGGGATTGTCATTGGTTTGGTTGAACAAAATAGTTTATGCTCAGGCAAGTGATTGTGTAGTAAAGGGGGTGCGTGAGGCACATTGTTTTGGATGAGATAGTCTGACCTGGGTAACTTGTCAAGAACTTAATTTTGTGCACCATTGAACTAGGCTATATTGTACAACCACTTGTCCAGTATGGGATGGAACTGACTAACTAATTAGCAATGTCTCTGCTTAGTTCTATTTTTAGAAGCATGTGTTACGGGATAGATGTATACTCACAATGGTGCAGGGGGGGTCCTGCCTGGTCGTGATGACATTCAGTGTTGAAAGCTTAGTGAATAGAACTGGGTTGGGAAGGAGCTTTGTAAAGGCATTGTGATAATCACTTAGTTGCGCACCTATGGAAGTGTGTGAACGGACATGATAAGTTGATTTATCTCTTGTGGGGAAAGCTGTACAATCTCTGCAAAGTTAAAACTATTTAAATAGTCGTGTCCCCGGTTATGGACAATGCTCAGGAATTTTACACGAGAGGTAGAGTTTCTTTATAAAAATATGTTAGAAGGTGAATGGGAGATTCACTTAGTGAATGTGATGTTCGATTGGTCGATGGGATGTTCATTGGGTGGTTTGGTTGGGAAGTGAACGGGAAGTTCACTGGTTGTTTCAAAGCAATTACTTATTTATTTATTATTCTTTTCAATTACGCATTTAAATCTATTTACTGTATTTACCATCAATACTGCTTTCTGCAAAAGAACCATACATCTATTCTTTTGTTTAAGCCTTACATGAATATTAATTGCATATTGTTCCCTATGACTTGTTGATACTTTATATACTCATGACTTTAAACTTTCTTTGCTTTCGGTTGAAGAGTATTAAGTCGCTCAAGAGGTCTCTGAGAGAGTCCTTTGAAGGCTTTGTGAATTAGGATGCGTTCTCCACTCGATTGCATGTGGGCATGTTGATTGGCCTTTCCAAGTTTTCTGTTCTGCTGCAAAAATTTATTTGTTACTTTAGCTCCGTGTGGCAAGTTAAGTACATATTAACCATAAGATCCATTTATTATTATTATTTGTTATTTCGAGATGTTTTTAGTTAAATCGATAAATGGATGGTATTTCATCGATGTTTCCTGTGTGAGCTAGCTACTGATCTGGGACCAGTTCAGAATGCATAGAGAGTTTCGGATGTGTAAGTCCCGTCCCGATAATTATCAACTGCATAACTTCCACCTCTTCGCATTGAAACATGTGCGATAGATGTTTTTGTTGTCAGTCAATCCAAACAACTGAGCAAGGGCATTAACTGCATGTCTATCAAACGCACTAGCTGCTCCCTGACATAAAGATGTAGTTGGTGTTTTCTATTGATCAAATATGTAATCACATACATGACTCATTCATTTAACCTGTAGCTAATTAATTACTACAAAACTAGCTACTTTCTCTCAAAAGAACAAAGCAAATAAATCAGGGAATAAAGAACATACACTTTCTTTTGGAAATATCCAACAATTCCCCACCATTTTTCAAAATAAAGAAAATTACATAATACATTTTTAAAAAATAAAAAAATACACAAAGACCTAGATCTCTCAAAGTCTTGGAATCTCTATGCATACATGTGGATGTCTTGCAATTGAATCCAACACTTAGTGGACGCACATCAAAGTTGACCAGAATTGCTTAGTAAACAAGCTTTGAACCAGCTATTCTATATGACCAATCGGACTTGCACCAGGGGCGGACCCTCCCTTTGGGCCAGCTCGGGCGGCCGCCCGAGCTCCCTTCTAGCGTGGACTCCCCTCCCCCTCCGGCGCCGGTCGGACCCCCTCCTGAGCACCATCGTCGCCATGTCTGCCTGCTTGTCTCAAGAAGGAAGAAGAGCCCACAGCCCACTAGCCCAACACATCAAGCCAGCCCAAGCCTAGGTGCCTAGAAGGCCAACACATCAAGCCCCCACTCCCCAACTGACTTAGCCCTCAGCCTCAGGAGCTCCCCCGACTAACCCTAGCCACGACGCGATTTGCAAGGCATGTGGCGGCGGGTGAGGACTAAGGGCAAAGGGCGTGATCAGGCGAGGTGAGGGCATGAGGCGTGGGCGGGGGCATGTGAGGGCACGTGACAACCGGCAAGGGACGAGGGCGAGGCGGCGGCAGTATGGGGCAGGCGCCTGGCGGATCTTGGTGAGGGCGCGAGGCGAGCTGGCGAGGGCGGCGTGCGGCAGCAAGGTCCCATGACACGATGTGCGGCAGCCAGCTCCCAGGGTACGCGGCAACAGCTCCCAGGGTCCATGGCGCATGGTGCAGCGGCAAACTCCTACTCGACCACTCCTAGGGCGAGTTCAACATCGAATCATTAAGGCACCTTATTGGTCTGGATTTTGCTTGAAACAACTACTAGGAGATAATTGGTTGTAATTGTATGGACTATGGAGGGAATTTATATGCTTTTGGAGAATTGGAGTTCTATAGCCTATAGTCTATAGGGAAAGTTTCTTCCTTTATCTATTAGAGCAGTTTGGAGTGGTGTATGACTAATTGTTCCTTTTCTATTAGAGTTGCTTAGTATCACTTGTTCAATTTCCCTTTTGATAATTTACTAGCTCAATGTCCTTAGGTTAATTACTTCATGTGAACATATCCACTCTGCAACATACTTCCCATAGATGAAAAAATGTAGTGCTCTGTCTATTGTATATTGGCATTGTTGTGTTGCCTAAGAACTATCGATATTTGATTCCACTCAGAAGTTTTGAGTCATATCATTAATTCAGATACTTATTTTTAAGCCACGGGACCAAAAAAGGAAATTATACTGAAAGCAAAGAATGTCCTTCATTTTTGTTTTCTTTTAGTTGCTCTTCCATTTTGTCTTTATGCTATATAATCTTATTCTTGAACAATCATTTTCTCTTCTATTCTTATGTGGATTGTAGTTGAGAAGTAAAAGTAGTTGGCAAAGGCGTGGGGCCTTGTCAAGTCAACATAAACAAGCAAGGCGGCAATAAGATGGGGAAAAGCTCCAATAGTAAGTGTATATGTGATAAATATTTAGTCTTTACTATTCACTTATCAAAATCAAATGAAGTATTGAAATATGTTGTCATCGGTAAAAATAGATCTGAAGGAGTATTTTAGCAAAGTTTTAAGCATAAGCACTAGATTCGTCCTATCTAAAATTAAATCCCACTTGCACCACACAGAGAAGCTCATACCCCTTGAGCGTCCATTATGCCAACGCGTTAAAAGGCCTTGCGTTTGTATCCTACTAAAAACTCTTTCATAGTTGCATGTCAGAATCATGAGAAGTCGACCGAAGTTGGATTGTAGTATCGTTAGTACTCTTGACGAGAAAGAGTGGTCCTTTGGACAAAGTGACCATGCAACAACTACGAAATGGCTGAACCATAAGATATGCCAGTACGCTACAAAGAACTTTTTTTTTATTAATTAACCTATTTTTTAATTTATTTTTATTACTAGTCCATTGTCTAATCTGATTCTTTTGACCACGCCATCACCCGTGGCATGACAATACAACCTGTCACGACATAGGGTAAGTTTAGCTAAATAGCACTACTTGTCACGCCACTGATGGTGGCGTGACCAAACAATACAGTCATGACACTGGTGGTGGAGTAACAGGATTTGGTCACGTTATGGTACTGACATGATAATGTTGTTTTATATGGCGTGACCAAAATGGCTAAATTAGAATTAAAGTTGGCAAGGAGTTAATAATAAAATAAACTAAAAATAAGGTTAATTAATAAAAAAAACTACGTTCAACCAAATGCTCACGTCCTTCCTGTGTGGACCTAGCGGCACCATCGCAAAAGCACAGACAACTTTTGTCTGTAGGAACCACAAGATGTGACACCGGAATTGTATCGTTGGCTAAACTTCACTCTTCGAGAAAGGCCACATGTTTGCAAGTTCCTATCAGGATTCAGGCGGTGTTGAAAAAGAAAATTGGAAATTTCGCCATACAGGAGGCGGTAGGAATACAAACCGGTCAAAAAAATCGGTTTAGATGAATTTTGTTCTAAAAAATCAAATTTGCTTGAATTTATTTTTTTATTTAAAATCTGAAAAAATCAAATTTTGATTTGAAAATTTCAGTAGAATTTTTTTGATTTTTGGCATTACCCCCCCTCCCCCTAAACCAATGTTTCCGGTATCCAAAACCCTGTTCAGGAGCACTACATGGTAAACATAGCAAATATGACCTTCTAAATTTTACATAAGTCCAAATTCACATCAATTCGCGCATATGCGCCCGCTACCCTCTAACACAGAAACAAACAAACACTACTACAAAACAGGCTATACTGGATGCCTCATCATAGACGGTTCACGTGTAACTGTCTGTGTCATAATTATCACAGACGATTTTTAATAAGAACTGTATGTGATATGTGACGATGGCTAGAACCGTTTAGAACCGTCTGTGATACATAATTATAATAGACGATTTTTAATTAGAACTGTCTGTAATAACTACAAACATCACAGAAGGTGTTTAATTAGAACCGCCTGTGATAATTCACATATGGTTATTCACAAGAACCGTCTGTGATAATTCACAGACACTTCCAACCATAAACCGTATGTGATAATTGTAGACATCATAGAAGGTGTTCAATGCCGCTTTGGCTACAGCGTGATGTGTCTCTTCGTCTCTCACGCCGACGTTATGAACGATGTGTCTCTTCATTTCGTGCGCCGACGATTTTATAATAATGATCATCCGCCACCGAAGATGAATCCCCACATCGCTCTAGTCTCTTTCGCACCCTCCATCAACAACTAGTAGAGTTTTAAAAAATAATGGCTCCCCAGTACTCTTCTCCCCTGACGTCGGTGTTGATGGCCTACTTAGCCATTTTGTACGAGCACCTTGCCGGCCGTATACTGGCGGATGCTGCGAAAGGACACTGTGTGAACAGTGTCCTCCATCCTCCGACGGAGGTTATGCCGGAGCATGTGATGGCTACCTTCCGCCGCCTTGACATCCTCCTCCGCCACGTCTTAATGGTGGTCTCCCTTTTCCGGTGAGCTAACCTGGCCGTTAACGTAGTCCTTGAGGAAGACATTGCACGTCTCGGGAGGATTACCATCGCTTGACTCGACATCAAGGCGGTGGCCGATCGGGTAGATCATCTTAGAGACACCAAGCGAGGGAATTTAGCCTCTGGGCGCATTTCCACTTGGTCCTTGAGTCAGAGCGTGCATGTTTGGGCAGCTGTCCAACGAGCTCGTCAACGGGTGGACATGTTTCGGGGAACCTCCGCTAACCCTGAACCCTCCGATGTCGACCACGTCGCCTACAAAAAATTGAAGACAGAGATAACGGTCTACTTGGGCCCACAGAAACAAGTTGAACTTTTTAAGAAAATCTTTTGTTAGAAGCGACTAGCCACACTGTTTGGCCATATGTAAATACAAAAAATGATTAAAAAATCCAGTTTGAAGTTAAGTTACTGTCTAGGTTGAACAACGTGTTTGTCTTACTGTCTTTTATGTCTATGGTGAAAAACAAGTTATACATATTAATTTACTCCTGATGCTAGCATCCGAAAAAAGTAGAACATTTTTTAGCAATGGAAGGAACTATCACAGGCAGTTCAGTGGAACAAAGGAACTATCACAGGTGGTTTAGTGGAACAAACCGTCTATGATATCTATCATAGACGATTGTAAAATACTATAGTCTGTGATATATAATTATCACAGACGGTTATTAAAAAGAAATGTCTGTGATATGTATTAATCACATACGGTTTGCGGTTAGAACCGTCTAGGATATTTATCCCAAACGGTTTGTCATTGGAACCGTCTGGGATATGTTCAAGCCGCTTCGGCTCCCGCGTGATGTGTCTCTTAATCTCGCGCGCCGATGTTATGATGCGTTTCATCGTCTTTGTTTGTGATACATTTTAAAAGAATGATCATCCGCCACCGAAGATGAATCCCCACATAGCTCTACTCACTTTCGCTCCCTCTATCAACAGTAGAGTTAAAAAAAACTCACTACGGTTGAAAACTCACAGACCGTCGCATGCCATAGTTGTAACATCCCTATTTTCTGAGCTTTTTGAAAATTTTCAAAATTTAAAAATAACCATTTGGTTTTATTAATTTGTTCTTAACTTGAAATTTAGAAATCAAAATAGTTTAATTTGAAATAATCAAACTTCAATTAATTCAAAAGTTGGATTATTTAAGTTTTCTGGATCTTACTTGGATTTAAAGTCAAAAGTATTATTTTAAGTATTTTCTTAGATTCTCTGGATTTTAAAAGGGTTTTTTTCCTTTTTCACCAAGCTAAAAATAATTTATTTACAAAATTAAAAGCTAAAGTTAAGTTCAAAATAATTTTATTAAGTTCCAAATAATTCAAGTAATTTTTGTGTATTTTTCTTTAATTTTTGGACTTTAATTACTATTTACTAAAAGCCTTTTTAGTTTTCTAGAATTTCTTTAATTCAAAAATGCATTTTAATTCCTTCTTTTCTCTTTGGGCCGAATTTCTTCGACCCGTTTCTTCTTTTTCTTAGTGTAGCCTAGGTCATGACCGTTTCACCTGCTTCCCGACCACGTCTTCTCCCTCGCTCGCCCACTGACAGGTGGGCCCTCCTGTCAGCCACCGCCGTCGCAGTTCGTCGTCTTCCTCCCGCCCGTTGCAACCCCATACCGAAGCGCCAAGAAGCCTCACGCCATGCGGCTTTTATGCGAGACCTCACCGCCCTCACCCATCCATGACAATGGCGTCACCTTTGCACCGTCGCGCTTCCGCCACCACCCACTCCCTCTCCCATGCCCTGCTGCCGCCCCATGCCGCACCGGTCCGAAGGTCCACAAAAACCGCCGCTGCCCCAGCGGACGCGCGCAAGCGAGAGTGAGCCCCAGCGGACGCGCGTCCCAGCTGGAATGCATGAAGTGCAGGCGTGGATCATGCGGCCACGCGCGGGAGCGGGCACGGTCGAATGGACTATGGTTTTCGAGCGACGTGGCCCTACGGGAGGGAGCAAATCTCTTCAGCTGTTAAATTAAGTAATGCATCTGGATGTGTTGGTCGAGGTTTTAGAATTTTGGATACTGTTGGCCATGTGAACCACCGAAATTTCTAAACTAGATCTCCTAGCCCCAAAATTTCTAATCTAGCCTACGGACCTCGTCTTTGCGCTCGGCCAGAAGACCAACCCGCTTCAAAGACCCAACCATAGCAGAGGCCTATTGCACTGTCTGGCCGCAGCAAGGAGCTGCTACCCTCCACAGCCGCAACAAGCAAGAAGAGTAGAGAGGGAAAAAAAAGGAAAAAGTATCGAAAAATCCAAAATAAATAAAAAATTTAGAAATTTCAAGAAAATTCCATAAAAATTATTGGATCAAGAATTGATTTAATAAAATAATTTTTAATTTAATTGAAGTTTATTTTATTCATTTAAAATGTTTTCATTTTCTGGAATTTTCCAATTAAGCTTTAATTAATCCAATAAAATAGAAATTGATTATTTTTTTTAAGCTTGCAAAAGACTATGAAAAATGGGAGAACTAAAAAATTCAAAACAATTGAGCTCTTGGTTTAATTTAAATTGGGCTTGAATAGAAATGGTTTACAATTTTAAATTTAAATTATGGAATTTCTATTCTTGATTCATCCTTAGATCCAAATTTGTTTGTACATGGTAGAATTCATTATGGAACTCCTCTGCTTTGAAGATGTTTATCGATGCACTGTTTTTTCTTGGTTCATCTAAAATTAGAATGCATATGACAAGAAAGGAACATCGTGAAAGCATGCCCAAACCTTTGAGCATCCTCTATAAGAATCTTTCTTTTTCTGTTACAGCTTCCTCCTAGAACTATTTTTATCCGTCCATCAATAATAAAAATAAAAACTGATCCAAAATTATCTGGCGCCCAGTCCTTGAACTCTTTAAAGCACCTTGTTTTATTCTTTATTATAAGTAGAATAACTCATCTTTTGGATGAGTTGAAAGTCGATAGTTTATGCTTTTGGATGAGTTGATTGATGAATCAAACATGGTGTACGTGGACTAAATAAAAAATAATTAATGTTTTAAGTCTCACCACTAGTCCCTCCAAGTATCACAATTAATGTTTTTCTCTAAAATGCGGACGTCCGAAGCTCCGGACCTCTAGGCTGCCCACCTTTCCTCAATAGCTTAAGCATTTTGATTAGCCAAAATTTGTATTGATTTTCTTTTGGTTCACAAGAAATAAATCATTGCATTTTTTCCTCAGTAATAAACCCAAAAGGACATTAGCATCAAGGTTCTTTTCTACAAGAGTGGTCATTTGTACTGACTATTTCGGAGCACATTTTGTGTCGATAAATCACAATGTTATAATGACATTACATAACATTCAGCACAATGTCATAACATCTTTTGTCCATAAATCACAATGGCAAAATGCATAATGACATTACATAACATGCATTATACGAACATGACATTACTTATGGTACATCCTCCCGCCGCTTGCTCCGATGGCGTAGTTGATGCTTAGGGAAGGTGAGCCTGTCAGGGGAGTGGTGTACGTCTCGGAAGTCGTAGTAGGGACACTGCGTGGGAGGTTGTAACTACCCAATGGTACTGCATTGCGATTGCGAAGAGTATGAAACAACAACATTTCAATCTAACATTTTAGGAAGTATATGATGATCTCTCATTTGTGTGCTACGGACAAAAAAGTTAGCACTTCGTGGGCTAACGACCAACTTCTACTTACTATAATAAGCTTTTTATAGGTTTGGCTTTGCGGTTTATGGTTTAGCTATAGTGCTGTGACACCTGCTAAAACTTGTGCTTGATCGTAAAAAAGGGTTTCTAATATGTTTGGTCCAATTATGCGCTTGGTTAATAACTTATAATTTATGTGAAGGGTCATAAGTAATTCATTATCTATTGTATATGCGATAAGTATGTATTTATATGCACTTGAAGTATATATTTATATGTATTTAAATGGACAAGACAAGTTTGCAGGAAGGGTTCTTAATATATTCGGTTTAACACCGGTGTGGTGCCGTGAAGCATCACACAACACCCCTGTCGGTGGAGGCGCGCGAGCGAATTAATCGGGAGTCGGGTCCAGAGATTCGGCACGCCCTAAAAGCGAGCACCACGGGCAAGGGGGGAAACCAGCGACGGGGCAACAGATGTGCATAAGAAGGATTGTCTCTTACCTAGAGTAGTCATGTGGTACTAAACTTCCCACATTCCAAGTCACATGAAATCATAAAACCCTAATTTTCGAAACCTTTCGTCCAATTTTCGATACCTAAACCCTTAATTTTTTAGGCAATTTCAGAGCATATAAAATTCCATAAAAATGACACAATCAAGTCCACTATGTAAGGAGCCTGAAATAAAAATTCATAATGTTTGGAAGTCATTTTCTATATTAGAAAATTCCTATAAATAGTATATTTAAATGAAATTTTGAGAACAAATCATAATGGGTAATCTTTGTTGGACATTATTGTACTACCAACTTGGGTATCGTATTATGCTTAGCCATGCTTAGTCGCGATAGATTCATGATCACATACTCAAAGAAAGAATGAATTTGACTAAATGATATATGGAATCGTGGCGGAGCCACTGTTGATAAAATTTGTTGTGCCATGGCAAGGGTTGTCATTTGGCCGGGTTGAACCAAAATGATTTCATACTCAGGCGAGTGATCGTGTAGTAAAGAGGATGAATTTGGGATGTGGTTGCCTCGCTTGAGTAGTCACTAAGGACTTAACTTTGTGCGCCATTGATCTGGATCATACCGTACAACCACAAGTCCATTTATGGGGTGGACCAGGCCAACAAATTAGTAATGCTTTGAGTCGGTTCTATTTGGGTTGATAAGTGGCGCAAGAGGCGGTCGGGACGGCGAATCCTTAGCAAGCAGAACTGAGTCAAAACAGAGCTTTGTAAAAACCTTGTGATAATCGTTTAGTCGCACACCTTCGAAAGTGTGTTAGACAGACAGTATAAACTGATTATCTCTTGTGGGTCAAGTTGTACAACATCTGTAGAGTGTAAAACTATTCGAATAGCCGTGTCCCCGGTTATGGACAATGCTTGGTGATTTCACACGAGGGGTAGATTTTCATAAAATGTTGGAATGGTTTGGAGGGATCTGAGTAGTTTGTTTTGGTTGATGGTTGGGAAGTGAACAAGGTGTTCACTAGTTGATTTAAACAAACCCAATTACTTATGTATTAATCTTTTAAATTGTGCTTTACAATTTACTTACTGTATTTACTGTCAATGTTGCTTTCTGCAAAATAGCCATAAAGCTATCCTTGTTAAGCCTTGCATGAATATTACTTGTATACATATCCCTATGACTTGCTGAGTACTTTAAAGTACTCACGGCTTTGCGCCATTTATTGATCAGTCGTCGAAGAAGAACCAGGAAACACCGAGTTCTACGAGGAAGACTACTTCGAAGACTATGCAAATTAGGTCGCATTCTCCACTCGATTGCTTGTGGGCATGTCGGATGGCCTCCACAAGATGTTTGGTTTCCGCCACATGTTACCTTTTGTTGTTAAGCCCTGTGTGGCAAACGTTGTAAGACTTGACCATAAGGTCCTTTTGCTACTAAATAATATTAATTTGTCTACTTCATCTATAGTTTGTTGTATAGATGTGATTACATCAATGTTGCAACTGTGCAAGCTAGCTACTGATCATGGGACTAGTTCAGAATGCACAGAGGGTCCTAGAATTGTATATCCAGGGTCCCGACAATAGTGAGCACGCGGAGCATGACGGTGAGGGCCAAGGCTAGGAGGTCGGCGATCATCGTCGCTCTTCCTCACGATGTCATCATCAACATCGTCGGCCTAGTGGCCACGAGCTCTCCTCAACTAATGGCTGACCTCTGCAACCTACAAGCCAGGTGTAAGGCCTTGTACAAGGCGTTCAAGGAGCGCGCTGTGGGGAGGCTCGTGGCGCTGGAGCGGGAGGAGGTGATGAAGTGGATGGACAACGAGCGCTACCTCGCCGTCATCAACCACCTGGCCAACGCCGGCAACCCGGAGGCCTGCTTCATCGTCGACCTCACACTAGTCTTTGTGCACCAAGACATGTAGCGTGGCATCGTGTGCCTCGAACAGGCGGCCGTCGTCGGCCACAATGTAGTGGCCTACGTGCTCGGCCTCCTCCTATACACGACTGGCGAGGCGCGCGATGTTGGGAAGCACTACATCAGCCAGGTCAAGAGCGAGCTGGCTGAAGGCGGGTGCGAGACGGCCAAGAGGACCAACTGGGAGTGCAAGCGGTGCCGAAGGCTTGCTGCGGACGCGGTCCAATAGGCAACGTGGAGTAAGATGGCTAGGCTGCAGGGTCGGGTTTTAGCGCTGTCGGAGGACGACCACCGGTGCACGAGCACTGGCTGTGGTGTGACAGAAGGGTGGGATGACTACTTAGTCTTTTGCAGCAATGAATGTAGGATTAGGTATGAGTACACCAAGTTCTTTGCACAGGTGAAGAACTACTTATCGTAAAATTAGCGGTTTTAGCAAATATTCAGATATAATTTCAGCTGTAATAATCATAGTTAAAGCATATTGTCGTAATATTAGTGGTTTTAGCAAATATTCAGATATAATTCCTCACCATTTTTGTCAATATTCTTCACTAATTAAATATTCGTTCAACAAGCTTCTCAGCAATCATTATTCGTTTGGTGCCCTTCTTCGAGACTACCTTCTGTGCCACGAATACCAAACAAGAAAACATGTTTATTGAACATTTTTTAGCTATAGATGCAACTATCACATGCGGTTTAGTCGAACAAACCATCTGTGATATTTATCACAGATGTTGTAAAATACAACAGTCTGTGATATATAATTATCACAGATGGTTATTAAAAAGAACCATTTGTGATATTTATTTATCACAGACGGTTTGTGGTTGGAACCATCTGGGATATTTATCACAGACAGTTTGTGGTTTGCATACAACTACAGGAAACTAGCTACTTCACAAATATGCCATAAAATTACAACAATGATACACACACACACACAATCTTCTCCAACCACTTGATATGGTCCAGAATATGCTCCATCTTCAACTCCAACATGTTTAGCCTTTGCTCCAGCACAACTTCCATTCTCTGCTCCAGCCCAGAATCCATCCTTTGCCCTATATTGTTGTGCTCCCTTGCTCTGTCCATGGTGTCTGCCCATTGGAAATATTGACATCCTCTAGCCTACGGAATCATACAAACGCCCAAATAGCACACACATTTCATACCTGCTTGAGAAACATCCAAACCGCAAGAAATTAGACTCAAGTTCACTTACTGAGAAATAATGACATTTGTAAAACACCCGACCAGTATTTCCCTCGGTGTTAGCATAGAACACATTTGCTTGCGCACGGCAGTTTGGGCAATCCATCCTCCTAGCAGTGGCTAGCGCTAGGGCCCTCCGATTTGGTGAGCTCGACGCCTCAGACATGGCCCTCACTCAAGAGGAGGAGATGAGGTGAGGTGAGACCAAAAGGAGATGAGAGGAGAAAGAGCTAAGCTCAAGTACTAGAAGAAGATGAGAAAGCTCAGGATTGACCCTACTTATGCTGGCGTGCGAACATTTTTTGGCTATAGAACTATCACAGGCAGTTTAGCGGAACAAACCGTCTATGATATGTATCATAGATGGTTATTAACAAGAACCGTCTGTGATGTGTATTTATCACATACGGTTCTTGTTAATAATTGTTTGTGATACGTATCACAGACGGTTATTAACAAGAACCATCTATGATATGTCTATAGCGAGATCTGCTGATGTGTGGCTGCTTTGAAGAAGACAACGAGTATGTCTAAGAAAGCAACCAAGCCCACCACGCAGCATAATTTTTTTCGGGGGGTCATCCACGCAACATGAGGAGGATGAGATAGTAGCCACGGCCAACTTCATCGAGCCTGTAAGTCAAGAAGCATGGCTGCTAAGCTCTCCTAACAGCCATGCTTCTTGACTTGCAGGCTCGATGAAGTAGGCCGTGGCTCTATATCGTCACCTCATGCTGTGTGGATGACCCCCGAAAAGAAAATCATGCTTCGTGGTGAGCTTGGTTGCTTTCTTAGGCGTACTCGTCGTCTTCTTCAAAGCAGTTGCATATCAGAGACAGCTCTCACTACACTCAGATCTGTCGGGACGACTGGATATTTAATGGCACATATTCCAAACGGTTCTTGTTAAGAACCGTTTATGATAAGTATCATAGACAGTTTAAAATACCAACCGTCTGCGATAGTTTAATATCACAGACGGTTTTTGTATGTATAACCTTCCTCCTAGCCCGTGAATCTATGTATGTACAACCTTCCTCCTAGCCCGTGAATCTATGTATGTACAACCTTCTTCCTTGGCTGTGTATGAAGCGGAAGTACAATTTGATGTCACTACTTATCCAAGGGCTGAAGCAACCTGGGAATGATATTGTGGATATCATGGGGATATGCTCATGATCTTAGGATGATGTTACAATTGGCAATGGCGTTATCGGTTTGTTGAAACAGCGTTTTCAGCAAGTGTTAGGATAATCGGTTGTACCAGCGTGTAAGTCATGAATACGATCATGATCTTGATAATACCGCTTATAGAGGCGGCGATGACGCATCGCGGTGTGACTGTTTGAATAGCGGTACGGAATTTCCAAAGAGAATGTTTTTGGGGAGTTTTGGATTTTCTTGAGAAGCGGTATGATCAGAAGATATGAGCAAGATCTGATCGCGATCGCGTAGTACCGGCTCTTACTTGGCGGTTGTACCGATTCTGTTTTGAAGTTCGGCCATTTTGGAGAAATGGTTTTGGGCTAGGTCAAGTTCATGGGTTTCATGGCATATGTGTTGCATTATGCATGTTTTGACTAACGTGGGTCAAGTTGTGAAGAACTTGTTCCCGGAATCGATTTCTTTATCTATTATTGTGCAGGTTGCTTTGAGGTCAATGACAGTCAACGGCGAGGATGATCGGGACCAAGCTTGGAGAGCTGAGGTCTAGAACGATCGGGGATGCCGGGCGAGGTCAATGGAGTCAAGCATGGCGCATAAGGGACAAAGGTGACCGAACGGGTAGTTCGGTGCGATGGGTTGGATCAAGCGGCGCGGGGGTCGGTGCAAGTGCCATGGTGGTTTCGGTGGGAGCCGGATGAGAGAGACTTGCCGACATGATGAGAGTCGCTGGATCAACCTACACGTGGCGAAGCATGGGAGGTGCTTCACGCAGTTGGGACTCGGTCTTTGCAAAAAGATCGAGACGGGGTATTTTGGTAATTTTACCAAATACCGCCTTGGTGACCTTTTGCCAACTCACGGCGCAAGATGGCGCAAGGTGAAGCGGATTAGGTCAAGCGATGAAGACGGTGCTTTAAAATGCGTGCATATGTGACCCGTTTGTGTGTGGGCCTTAACGGGAGCCCATTAGGGTTCAATCTTCTAGAAGGTCTAAGCCTCCACTATAAATAGAGGAGGGAGGTGGCTGCACCCCTTCAACCCTTTCATTATTGAAAGCCCTAGTTTTGCTTTTGTGCTTAGGGAGAAGATAGTTGGAGGTTAGGATTCTAGAGAGTTGGATTTGATTTCGTGCTCATGTATTGAGTCTTTGTCCTCCTTGATGGAGTGGCTGTAAACCAATACCATATCAAAATCAATCCAAGGAAAGATTCCTCAAGATGAGTCTATTTGCTTTCC
Source organism: Phyllostachys edulis (assembly GCA_036346405.1). Classification (NCBI taxonomy): domain Eukaryota; kingdom Viridiplantae; phylum Streptophyta; class Magnoliopsida; order Poales; family Poaceae; genus Phyllostachys; species Phyllostachys edulis. The sequence continues at coordinate 32,122,478 of CM070566.1, forward strand.
TTCTCTCTATTTGATGATTTTGAGTCCTTCTTTGATCCACGAGTTTTTGCTTGGTTTCTTGCCTTGATCTAACTTGCTGTGACATGTGGGGACTCATGTAGGATCATCTTGATCATCAATCACCCACAAGCAAGTCTTTAGATCATATTTCAGTTTTGACTCGGTTTTGGAGTATCCTTCGTTCAAACTGAAAAGGATAGGAACTTTGGTATGGGTCTTCACGATCCTTGATTGGAATAGGTTCCTAATATCTTAGAGAAAGTGTATTTCACGTTTCGCGGAGTTTGGCCTTATGGATCAAAAGTTATACCAATTTTGGATTTCGTTTTCGTGCTGATCTCCAGGACAATCGGTAGTACCTTTTGTTTGCCTGCGGTAGTACCTCACAAAGGTAGTACCACTGGTTACACTGAGGTACTACCGATTTTGGTGCCTTTTGTGATTTTTGGCTGTTTCTTTCGGGTGTTTGAATTGGATTCAGTTCTAGTCTTCCGCTAAGCTTATCTATTGATCTTCATAGCTCTCATTGCTGTTGGAGTCAAGATCTTATCGAATCCATTCAAAGTGAAAAAGTAAGCGTGCTCCTATTCACCCCCTCTAGTCGCCTTTCCGGTCCAACAAGTGGTATCAGAGCCCGGTTAGTTCAATCTTGATCTTAACTGGTCACTGAACTTGGCGATGGATAAGTACTCAACCAAGCCGCATGTCTTCGATGGGCTCGAGTATGCCTATTGGAAGAATTGCATACGAGTTTTCCTTGAGAGTGAAGGACAAGCTATATGGGAGGTTGTTCGAGCCCCGCTCGTTTTGCTCGAAGTTGCTTCGTCAGCTTCAGCAGTCCTCTTGGCAAACAACAACAAGGCAAAGAACCTTCTATATGATGGGCTTGGTAGACAGGAGTACGATCATATTTGCAACCTTGAGACCGCACATGAGATTTGGCACACCCTCAAAACTTACCATGAGGGATCGTCCCAGATCAAGCAAGTGCACTAGACAGTTTACAAGAGAGAGTATAACAAATTCGAGATACGTCCTGGTGAGAGCATCGATGACGTTTTTACTCGGTTTAATAAGGTGATGAATCAGATGAGAGCTGTTGACATTGAGTACTCTCAATCTGAGAATGCCACCCACCTCTTAGCTGCAATCAACATCAAGTAGTGGGAATCAAGGCTACTGCCATTGAGGAGAATGTCGATCTCTCTAATCTCACTTTGGAGCTGCTTTATAGCAAGCTCAAAACTCATGAGATCAAGAGAGGTAGCCTTCCTAAAAAGGATAACATGGCTTTGGTGGCTGATCCTCTCAAAGGGCTCCTGATGGTCCTTCTGAGTCTTCTTCTGGTTTTTCTCTTGCGTGTTTATCTGCTATTCAAGAAGAAGAGTTTGAGAGTCTTCCTGATACTGATTTAGCTCTTTTAGCCAAGAAAGTCACACGTGCATATAACAATGTTAGAAACAAGAAGAGAGGTGGCCCTGTGACATGCTATGAGTGTGGAGAGCTATATCACATCAAGAAAGCGCCCCAAGCTGAAAGGTAAGGGCAACCGCAAGGATGAGAAGCCTGCTTAGAAGAAGCCTCAAGGGGGCAAGCCCAAGTATGATGCTGCTAAGCTCATGAAGGCTGCTCACCGGGTCCTTGCCGCTTCTGGAGATCAATCCATGAGCGATGTGGATTCCGGGAGCGAGGAGGACAAGGAGGAGGAGATCCCTCAAGACAATAAAGGGAAGGCCAAGGACTTCACCGGCATGTGCTTTATGGCCGACATCGTCGACATCAATGACAACGATGAGGTACCTCCCTCCTATGATGTTCTTTCTGCTAGATGCGATGATATGTTTGAGCAACTCATGAGTCAGGATAAGGCCTTAGAGTTTACCATGGCTAGGAACAAGGACTTAGAGTCACAAGTAGATAATTTAACATTAGAACTTACAAATGCTAAGAATCTTAAATCTGATGAATGTTCCTTTTGCCATGCTTTACATTCTGAATTTGCTAAACTGCAATCTACTCATGATATTGCTTTGCATCAACTTGAAAATGCTAGGACTGAGCTAATTGATATTAAATCTGCTCCCTGTGAAAAATGCTTAGAGTCTAGCAAGTTGGATGCTTCAGGGAATGTTAAATCTAGCTTTTGCTCTTTCTGCATAGAACGTGAACATGAAGTCAAGGACATTTTAGAAGCAGTTAGAGCTAAATATGCCAAGCTTAAGGACACAATTGAGTCTACACCTTGTGCCTCTTGTGCAGCCTATAAGCTTGAAGTTGCTCATCTTAAGGAGAAACATGCTAGAGCCATTAAGGCCAAGACTTGTGAATCATGTGTTAACTTTTGGAAAAGAAAATGCTTACCTTAAGGACACTCTAGAAAATTTTTCTAAAGGTAAGAAACAGTTAAATATGATTCTGGACACGTCTAAAACTCCTTATAAGAAGCAAGGTTTAGGATACAACTCTGCCTAGGACACATCCAAGCCTAATGTCATTCAGGTCTTGGAAAATGGCTTAGTTGAATTCAAAACCCAACCTGCAAAAACTGTTTTTAAATCTGCGGGGTTTGTCCAACCTTCTTTTGAGGCAAAAGGTGCTTCTCCCAGTGGTACCAAATACCATTGCACCTATTGCAAGAAGAGTAGACATTTGGTAGAGTTCTGTTAGCGTAGGTTGAAAAATGCTAGGAGAAATATTGCTATATTTTCATCTCATCAACCTAGAGCTTTTATGAGACATGGTCACTTAGAAAATAAGAAACCTGGACTAGGATTTGTTTCATATGCTCATCATGTTCCTAGACAGGATGCTTCTCATGTTAAAGTAACCATTGCTCATAATAGAACTTCTAATAAAATCAATGATAGCACTTCTGCTTTGCATACTACTCGCAGACGTGTGTCTCAGTACTGGGTTCCCAAGTCTCTTTTAACTAACCCCAGTATTGAGACACATAGTTCTTTTGTGCCTTGATTTTTTAGGATCGCAGCGGAAGGAGGAAGAACACGTGGTTCGTCGACTCCGGCTGTTCACGCCACATGACCGGAGACTCAAGATGGTTCACTTCCTTCACGCGGTCGACAGGTGATGACTTTATCACCTTCGGAGATGATACACAAGGGAGGATCGAAGGAACTAGATCGATCAGGGTGAACGACAAGTTCATTCTCAAGGATGTTGCTCTTGTGGACAAGCTAAGGTACAACTTGTTTTCTGTTTCACAGCTTCTTGATGATGGCTACGAAACTCGTTTTAAGAAAAATGCATGTTGTGTGCTTGATTCTGCCGGTGAGCTTGTTTTTGGGATTTCTAGAGTTGGTAGAATTTTTGGAGCTGATTTTGATGAATCTCTTGCTGGATCTCTCAAGTGTTTAATTGCATCTTCTTCTGATATCTGGCTTTGGCACCGACGTTTGGGGCACATTGGTTTTGATTATCTGACGCGAGTTAGCGGCCTTGATCTCATAAGAGGTTTGCCTAAACTCAAAGCCGTCAAGGATGCTGTATGTGCGCCCTGTAGGTATGGCAAGCAAGTTGCCACCTCACACCCTTCATTGACTATGGTCATGACTGACGGACCAGGACAGTTGCTTCATATGGATACTGTTGGTCCTGCTAGGGTTCGATCAGTCGGTGGCAAATGGTATATCCTTGTCATAGTTGATGATTTTTCGAGATAATCTTGGGTGTTCTTTCTTGCTTTGAAGGATGAGGCTTTTGATCATTATCATGATCTTGTTCTTCATTTGGCTTCTGAACTTCCTGGTACCTTGCGAGCGATCCGCAGTGACAATGGCACGGAGTTCAAGAATGCTTCTTTTGCCTCTTTTTGTGCTGAGCGCGGTATTGGGCATCAGTTCTCTTCTCCACATGTCCCTCAACAAAATAGCATTGTGGAAAGGAAGAACAGGACCCTAGTGTAACACCCCAGCCCAACTAAGGCCTGGAATGCCACTAAATTAAATAATTAAACGTAATTAAACTAAAACACCCTACAAAATTTCGGCAAAACCTCCTTTGTATAGTTACATATACTGGAGGTTCCAACAGGCAGTTATAACAAATAAAGATAATCCAGATTGCATAATAAACAAGATATAATCAAAACTGGCTATTCATTACTATGACATCCATAGCAACTAAACATCTAATGAATAGACCATAAGCATCCAAAATGACTATTCATTTATTACAGATTACTCCAAGCAAGCAATAATCAAGAAGAGTACTTTAAACAGTTCATTCATCTCCTAGTTAATTTTTTTCTTTCATTCTATGGTGGGTAGTTCGTGCAAAAGTGCAAGAAGTCTAATTCTTCCTTTCCCCCATGCATTTCGATCTCGTAAAGGTACCTAAAACACAACAAACAACAAGGGTGAGTCCAAGACTCAAAGAAATATAATAAATGGCATCAACAACATCCAAGCATGTAAATTATCAACTATACTTTACAAAACCACATATCAATCACCTTACACACACATGCTATGCAATATGCTCAAAATGATCATTTTCCTTCTCTTTCCTTTTGCATTTTACGGTAATGCAAAGTGTGCATCCGTCGATGCACACCCATGCCTCGCACTATCATACACAGGGACCATTGCCCATACTCCGCAAGTATGGGGACCAAAGCCCATGCTTTACAAGCATGGGGACCTTTAGCCCGTCATCAACATGACGGGGACCTCAAGAGTTGCTTGGTCATCACATGACCAAGACTTCAATAAGCCAACATGATGCATATGTATAAATTCTCAAATTAATACAAACATGCATCCGCAACAACATTGCATATGAATATTCTATTCATACTACAAAAGCTCATAAACATCAACTTCACAACTATCAAACATCCATGATTAACACATAACACAAATCTCTAGCAACCATGAACATTACCAACTATGCCATCATCACAATTCATGAACACACAAATTCTCATAATATATATCAAACATTGCCATTCAACCATATATATTATAACCATCATTATACTTGCCTTAACCGCGAGAGAGTGAGGGACCTTGAAGGTGCCGCCCGGGACCGTCCACCACCTGAGTAGTTATTATAACGCACACTAAGATGGCAGTAGCAGACCAAAACATAGTATACAACAATCACTAACTTGCAAGAACGTCTAACTCGATCCCAATCCCAAATCCAACACGTCAATCTGTCCCCTCGGTGGACAGTCAACTTCTAAAATTCATATCTATTGCTACATAAGTCCAATTAAGGTTTTATTAGCCTTTCTGGAAAGGTAATTAAATTATCCAACTAAGTCTAGTTGGTGAACCTCTCTGAATCGGCCAAAAAATACCCCTACCAAGCCAGTTAATAAAACATCGATTTCTCGTCAGGCTCTCTGGACAGAGCACTAAAAATACCATAACTTTCAGTACGTGTATCCAAATTTCGAGTTCTTGAGCTTTTTGAAAATCTGAGACAATGATCTACAACTTTGATTATACTGAGCTTCTCTGATTTCCCTTTAACTAATCGTTTCACCCAGATTACTAAAACCTGTCAGAACTCCAACGATTCTGCAGAACAGTCCCACTAATAAAATCATAACTTCTGCTACAGGGGTCCAAATTACGTGTTCTAGCCCTTCACGGAAAGGTGGCGATGTCCTCTACAATATCCTAAGAGACGTCCGGGACTAATTCTGCCATTAAACACATCAAAACCTCGATCTTCTCTAATCTATCCTGAACAGCCCTAAATACCGACATTGATCAATTAATCAAATACGCAACTAATCGAAGGGGGATTGGGGTTTACCCATGATGATCCACCGAAGAACACAAGAATAGCCTGCATCCCTCTCCTTTCCCCCCTTCTCTCTTCTTTTCCTTCATCCTTCTTCCTTCTTCTTGGCCGGCAGCAATGGGAGAGCACCACCAAGAGGGAGGGGGAATGGCAACGGAGTGCAAGGGGGAGGCGTACTGTAGTAGGGGCACTGTAGCGGCAGTGGGCACTGTAGCTACAGTGCGTTTTAGGGTTTTCCCTCTCCTTTTAATGGTGGCCGGCCCCTCATGGGCCTCCTGGGCCAAGGCTCGAGGTCCAGGTTGTCGGGATTTTGTAGAAAACTCCCTCCATTCTTTCTGTTAAATCACTTGCTAACTAGTTCTTCTCTCTAAATAATTATTCTCACTCGAATAATCATTCGAATACTTTTGGGATATTACACCTAGTCGAGATGACTAGGACGATGCTAGATGAGTATAGCACACCGGAGAGGTTTTGGGCCGAAGCTATTGCTACAGCTTGCCATATTTCAAACCGTGTCTTTTTGATACCGTCTTTGGGCAAGACTTCTCATGAGGTTCGATTTGGCAGAAAACCCTCTGTTTCGCATTTTCGAGTCTTTGGATCGAAATGTTTTATTTTGAAAACAGGAAACCTAGATAAATTTGAATCAAGGACTTGTGATGGTTTATTTCTAGGTTATCCTGCTCATTCGAGGGGTTTTCGGGTTTTTAATGTTGAAACTAGCATTGTCTAGGAGACATGCAATGTCACTTTTGATGAGACTAGCCCTAGAGCTAGATCCGATGTTTCAGGTGACTTCAGACTAGCATAGACAAGTGACAGAGAGCATTTTTGTTGAAGAAGATGAGGATGAACTTGACACTGCTCCTCCACCTGTTGCTGATGTTCCTGTGCAAGCTGCCCAACCTTCAGAACCTGCTACGACTGCTTCACCTCCAATTGAGGCTCCTGCTGCGACTTCTTCATCAACAGTACCTGCAGATGTCGAGGAGACGCTATCTCCCCTAGGCGCTCCTTTGCACATTCAGAAGCAACACCCTCCGGATCAGATGATTGGTAATCTCTATGAGCGAGTCACTCGCTCTAGGTATCATGATCTGAGTCTTTTCTGTCACTCTGCATTTGTAGATTCTTTTGAACCCAAAGATATATCACATGCTTTATCTGATGCTAGTTGGGTCAATGCCATACATGAGGAGTTAGAGAATTTTGAAAGAAATAAAGTTTGGAACCTTGTAGAACCTCCTAGTGGTCATAATGTTATTGGCACCCGTTGGGTGTTTAAAAATAAACAAAATGAGGATGGTTCTATGGTTAGAAACAAGGCTAGGTTGGTAGCTCAGGGCTTTAGCCAAGTTGAGGGGTTATATTTTGATGAGACCTTCGCTCCTGTTGCTAGACTTGAAGCCATTCGCATCTTACTTGCATTTGCTGCATCTATAGGTTTTAGGTTGCATCAAATGGATGTTAAGAGTGCCTTTTTGAATGGTTTTATAGAGGAGGAAGTGTATGTTAGACAACCCCCTGGCTTTGAGAATCCCAAGCACCCTGATCGTGTTTTTAAGCTATCCAAAGCCTTGTATGGTCTTAAGCAAGCCCCTAGACCCTGGTATGATAGACTTAAGACCTTTCTGCTTAAGAATGATTTTGAAATGGGAAAAGTTGATAAGACTCTTTTCATTCTTAGGCATGGCAATGACTTTCTGCTTGTTCAGATTTACGTTGATGATATTATCTTTGGTGGTTTCTCTCATGCTCTTGTTTCCAGCTTTTCTGAGACCATGTCCAGGGAATTTGAGATGAGTATGATGGGCGAGCTCAATTACTTTCTGGGGCTACAAATCAAGTAATGCAAGGAAGGGATCTTCATCCATCAAATGAAGTACACCAAGGATCTACTCAAGCGCTTCAAGATGGGTGACTGCAAGCCGATCGCCACTCCCATGGCGACTTCGACTGCTTTGGATTCAGATGAGGAAGAAGAAGCCGTGGATCAACGCGAGTACCGCAGCATGATCGGCTCTCTCCTGTACCTGACGGCCTCAAGACCGGACATCCACTTCGCGGTCTGCCTCTGTGCGAGGTTTCAGGTGTCTCCGAGGACTTCACATCGCCAAGCCGTTAAGCGCATCTTTAGGTATTTACACTCTACCCTTCAGTATGGCATTTGGTTTTCCTGCTCGTCTTCTTTGTCCATTCGGGGGTTTTCTGATTCTGATTTTGCGGGTTGTCAGCTAGACAAGAAGAATACATCTGGCACATGTCATTTCTTAGGCACTTCTCTTATCTCTTGGTCATCTAGGAAGCAGTCTTACATTGCACAATCCATTCTTTGAAGCTAAATATGTAGGCTACTTTGCTAGTTCTTTGTAGTCGATTTTGTGGATGGTGTCCACTCTTAAGGACTTTGGGTTAAAATTTGCTAGTGTTCCTCTTTTCTTTGATAGCACTTCAGCTATTAACATTGCTAAGAACCCAGTGCAACACTCTAGGACCAAGCACATAGACATTCGCTTTCACTTCCTTAGAGACCATGTTGAGAAGGGTGATATTGTGCTGCATTTTGTGGAGTCCGAGGCTCAGTTAGCTGATATCCTCACCAAGCCTTTAGACCCAACAAGGTTTGCCACCTTGAGAAGCGAGTTAGGGGTAATTTATCCCTATTGGTTGGTTTGAGGGGTAGTTGGATCTTTTCTGATCTTTCCTTGTTCATTTCATCTTTTCTTGATCTTCTTTTGAACTTGTTGATCTTTTAAGGCTTTTTAGGCTTTTCGAGCTTTTCTTGCATCCCATTGTATCATATTGTATTCATATAAAAAAATTACAAAAAGATGCATTTTAATATAAGCTTTTTGCTTATCTTTTAAAATTGATGAAGCTTTGCTTATTACTCTTTGGAGCTTTAGTATTTCAATTCTTGCTCAAAGCCATGTCTAGTTCTTTGACTTGCTAGAATTATCACGCTTTCACATGTGTAGCTAAGTCTTTGCTGTATGAGCTATAACCTTAAGACAACTCGAACTAAAAACTGCAATTTGTGGATGTTTTAGTTAGTTACGCAATAGTGCTCCTTTTGTGATATTGGCCTTGTCAAAATTGCTTTGTTAGCTCTTAAATCTAAAATTAATCATTACTTGAGCTTCTTGTGCTTCTGAGAATCTAAAAATTACTCTTGTGCCAATGAAAAATGAAAAATCAATTTCAAGATTGTCTTATGCTTAAATTGTGACAAACTACTCTCACGAGACTGCTTGTCATAGACATGAACTTGGAGATAGTTTGATGATCCAGACGATCTCATGGGGACTGCTTGTCAAAACTGACATGAACCTCAAGATTTGTCACCCTAGTAGAAGCTTAGGAAGAGTTTGTGGATGGCTCCTAGTCCAGGATCTTCTTCACTAAGATATACCTTTAATTAACTTCTGGTCGAAGCATAGGAAGAGTTTGTGGATGGCTCCAAGTCTAGGATCTTTTCACTAAGTTAGACCATTAGTCAACTTCAATATTCATTGCAAATGAAAAACTGTTGAAAAATGAGCGTTTGAGCAAAATGATTCAATTCAGGACCTGTTTGTCTCTTAATGTGGTCTTTGTTAGCCTTTTGATCTCACAGTGATATTTTGACATGGCCAGTATCATTTTAGGATCCCTGTTGATGAACTTGCTAAATTTGAAGCTTTGCTTAAATTGATAAAATTCATTGCTTTATATTGAGCCTTCATACTTAGCTTTGATATATATATGTCTTATCATGATCTTGCTAGTGCTGTTAGGCTTGATAGGATGTTTGTGCAATATTAGAAATGCTAGCTTATTCTTTTGGGTAATCTCCAAAGCTTCTTGTAATCAAAAATTGAAAAATACAAAAAAAAATGAAGCCACTCCATTGCATTTCATGCATGCTCCTTCTTATGGTTTTTCCTCATTCTGTATTTGTTATCTCTAGACGAGAGGAATGCGTGATTCCTTGATGACTCTATTGTCAAAGGGGGAGAAGATAGTTGAAAAAGGGGAGAAAAAGAGGAGTTACGAAAAAGGGGGAGCTACTTGGAGAAGAATTGAAATTTGAGGATCATAGTGAGGGGGACTTTCTTATTTGCACTTTTTTGGTCTTATTGCTACTTCTGGACTTGAATTGCAATTCTTGATCCTCACAATGATCAAAGGGCATATCGAACAAATGTTCTTTCAAATGAACCTTAAGTGAGATTTTGACTCTTTCTGGAAATTGAAGCTTTCTCGCTTTCTTTTGTCATATCTCACTTGCCTATGCTAGTCTGAAGCCAACTTGGTTATTTCCTGTGCTTTCTCTTGCATTTGGACCAAGATGTGCCTTTGTGCGAAAACGTCGAGTTTTTTACTTTTCAAACCTCAAAATTTGCATTTGTGGAAAATTGCCAATGTGTTCATCAAGGGGGAGATTGTGGATATCATGGGGATATGCTCATGATGTTAGGATGATGTTACAATTGGCAATGGCGTTATCGGTTTGTTGAAACAACGTTTTCAGCAAGTGTTAGGATAATCGGTCGTACCGGCGTGTAAGTCGTGGTACGACCGCAGTACGGTAGTATCAGCTTGTAGAGGGCGGTAGTACCGCATTGCGGTGTGACCGTTTGAATAGCGGTATGGGATTTTCAGAGATGATGTTTTTCGGGATTTTTGGATTTCCTTGAGAAGTAGTATGACCGCAGTTATATGAGCGGTACGACCGCGATGCGGTAGTACCAGCTCTTACTTGGCAATTGTACCGATTCTGTTTTGAAGTTCGGCCATTTTGGAGAAATGGTTTTGGGTTAGGTCAAGTTCATGGGTTTCATGGCATATGTGTTGCATGATGCATGTTTTGACTAACGTGGGTCAAGTTGTGAAGAACTTGTTTCCGGAATCGATTTCTTTGTCTATTGTTGTGCAGGTTGCTTTGAGGTCAATGACGGTCAACGGCGAGGATGATCGGGACTAAGCTTGGAGAGCTGAGGTCCAAAATGATCGGGGATGCCGGGTGAGGTCAATGGAGTCAAGCATGGCGCATAAGGGACAAAGGTGACCAAACGGGCAGTTCGGTGCGACGGGTTGGATCAAGCGGCGTGGGGGTCGGTGCAAGTGCCATGGTGATTTCGGTGGGAGCCAAATAGGAGAGACTTGTCGACATGATGAGAGCCGCTGGATCAACCTACACGTGGCGAAGCATGGGAGGTGCTTCACGCAGTTGGGACTCGGTCTTTGCAAAAAGATCGAGACGGGGTATTTTGGTAATTTTACCAAATACCGCCTTGGTGACCTTTTGCCAACTCACGGCGCAAGGTGAAGCGGATTAGGTCAAGAGATGAAGACGACGCTTTAAAATGCGTGCGTATGTGACCCGTTTGGTGTGGGCCTTAACGGGAGCCCATTGGGGTTCAATCTTCTATAAGGTCTAAGCCTCCACTATAAATAGAGGAGGAAGGTAGCTGCACCCCTTCAACCCTTTCATTATTGAAAACCCTAGTTTTGCTTTTGTGCTTAGGGGGAAGATAGTTGGAGGTTAGGGTTCTAAAGAGTTGGATTTGATTTCGTGCTCATGTATTGAGTCTTTGTCCTCCTTGATGGAGTAGCTATAAACTAATACCATATCAAAATCAGTCCAAGGAAAGATTCCTCAAGATGAGTCTATTTGCTTTCCTTCTCTCTATTTGATGATTTTGAGTCCTTATTTGATCCACGAGTTTTTGCTTGGTTTCTTGCCTTGATCTAACTTGCTGTGACATGTGGGGACTCATTTAGGATCATCTTGATCATCAATCACCCACAAGCAAGTCTTTAGATCATATTTCGTTTTTGACTCGGTTTTGGAGCATCCTTCGTTCAAACTAAAAAAGATAGGAATTTTGGCAAGGGTCTTCACGATCCTTGATTGGAATAGGTTCCTAATATCTTAGAGAAAGTGTGTTTCAAGTTTCGCGGAGTTTAGCCTTATGGATCAAAAGTTATACCAATTTTGGATTTCGTTTTCGTGCTGATCCCTAGGACAATCGGTAGTACCTTTCGTTTGCCTGCGGTAGTACCGCTCGTTACACTGCGGTAGTACCGCTGGTTATACTGAGGTACTACTGATTTGGTGCCTTTTGCGATTTTGGCTGTTTCTTTTGGGGGTTTGAATTGGATTTATTTCTAGTCTTCCGCTAAGCTTATCTATTGATCTTCATAGCTCTCATAGCTATTGGAGTCAAGATCTTATTGAATCCATTCAAAATGAAAAAGTGAGCGTGCGCCTATTCACCCCCAGTCGCCTTTCCAGTCCAACAGATATTGATGTGTACCTAGCACCATTACTAGAAGATCTTGTGACATTGTGGAACGAAGTGGTACAATTATGGGATGCGTACAAATGAGAGAACTTCACTTTACACTCCATGTTGTTCTGAACCATCAATGATTTTCTCTGTCCTTGGTAACCTGTCAGAGTTCAGTACAAAAGGAGCCAAAGCCTTTTCACATTGCTTAGATGGTACCGAGAGTGTATGGCTGAACAACTCGCACAAAACTGTGTACATACGTCACCGTAGGTTTGTTCCCAAGTATCACCTATACCATGAGATAAAGAAACAATTCAATAGAAATAGGGAGGACGGTTCAGCTCTAAGGGCTTTTAGAGGGAAAGATGTCTATGATATGGTTAAGGATATCGAAGTTGTGCTTGGAAAGAAACGTAAATTGATGATCCATCAGAAGAACATCTGGAAGAAGCGATCAATTTTTTGGGACTTACTTTATTGGGAGCACTTAAAAGTTCGTCACTACATTGACGTCTTGCAAGTGGAGAAGAATGTATGTGATAGCTTGATTGGTCTCTTACTGAACATTTGTGACAAAACAAAGGATGGTGTCAATGCACGGCGTGACTTGGTTGATATGAACATAAGGACCGAGTTAGCACCGAAAGAGACCGATAAAGGACGAACGTACCTTCTCCCAGCTTGCTACACTCTGTCCAAGGCCGAGAGAAAGGAACTGTGCCAAAGCTTACATGGTGTGAAAGTTCCGTCCGGTTACTCCGCCAGCATTAAGAAACTTGTTTCTATGGAAGATTTGAACTTAATTGGTATGAAGTCTCATGATTATCATGTGCTGATGACACAAATGCTTCCTGTTGCAATTAGAAGTATTTTGCCAAACAAGGTCCAAGTGGCAATCATGAGGTTGTGTTTTTCTTTAACTCAATTGCTCAGAATGTCATCAATCCCGAAAGATTAGATGCTTTGCAGGCCGAGGTGATAACAACTTTATGTCATCTTGAGATGTATTTCCCTTCGTCATTTTTCAATATCATGGTCAATTTCATTGTTCACCTTGTGAAAGAGATAAAGATATGCGGCCCTGTGTTCCTACATCATATGTATCCGTTTGAAAGGTACATGGGAATTCTCAAGTTCTATGTACAGAATCGATCTCGACCAAAGAGCAGCATCATCGAAGGTTATGCAACCGAAGAGGTCATTGAGTTCTGCATTGACTACATGGCACAGGTGGAACCGATAGGTGCCTCTATCTCGTCACGAGGGGAGGCTAGAGGGTATCGGGACCATCGGAAGGAAAGCAATCACTCACGATCTGGATACATACACTCAAGCCCATTTCATGGTCTTGCAACACATGACACTAGTGTCCCTGTACATCAACGAGCACAAAGACATGGTACACCAACATAATCTAGGCTGGTCGGAGGTTTGGATCACGAGAGAACACAACCGTCGGTTCAACGAATGGTTAAAGTTGCGATTCACTGGGAGGTTATCAAGTGATGATATGCTGTCATTGTTAGCAAAAGGGCCAAAATTTACAATTGTGACATGGCAAGGATATGACATAAATGGGTACATATTTTATACGATAGCTCAGGATAGGAAGAGCACAGTTCAGAACAGCGGTGTCCGCATAAATGCGTTTTACGAGCAGTTCAATACCGCTGGGTTGAGCTCCTACTATGGGTTCGTATAAGAGATTTAGGAACTCGACTACGTACTTTTCAAGATCCCCCTGTTTCGGTGCCATTGGGTTAAACTTCCACAGGGTGTGAACGTCGACAAGTACGGTGTCACAACTGTGGATCTCGAATGTGTTAGATACAAGGACGAACCATTCGTACTCGCTAAGCAAGGTGTTCAAGTTTTTATGTAAAGGACCCAGCAAATAAGAACCGTCACGTGGTTCTTCATGGACAAAAGAAGGATTGTCGGAGTTGAAAATGTCGTGGATGAGGAAGAGTACAATCAATTTGATGAGTTGCCTCCTTTCGGAGACAACATCAGGCTTGTGCAAGAACCCAATGAGGAAGCAAGCTATATGCGCATCAATCATCATGAAGGGCTATTTTTTCAAACGAAATAACCAAGTAGAATTAAACACGGTGAACACCTATATGAAAAATTGTTCCATTATAATTGTAATATACCGGCCAGATCCGTGTGGCCGCTTGAAGTTGAGGTGGAGGCGCGGAGGCGTGACCATGGGCTGCGGCGGAGGAGAACCACTGCATCCGTGGACTTCTCCTCGACCTCGGCCGCTGACGCGCCTGCCGCCTCCACCCCCCGCTCACTGGTTGCCTCCGCCTCCTCTGGGGCGAGCGCGACGAGCAGGAGCTGGCGAGCCTCATCGACGAGGTCTACCGCGCCGTCGAGCCCTGTTTCCTCCGCCGCCTGGACCATTGCCCACCTCGGTGCCACCCCGATGTGTCGCGCTTGGTTTCCCTCTGGCCAGTGCTCGCCCAGCCCACCGCCTCCCTCGGCCCGCGCATTCCCCTTGTCGCCACCCCGGAGCACCTCGCCTCTGCCTGGATTCCCCTTCTCCTTCCAGAGGTCGTGGAGTAGTGATGATAGTGGTGACTCGAATGATGAACATACATTCGATCTAGAGATGATGCGTCGACAACAAGAGGAAAGGTAAAGGTCTTGTTTCTGTATCTGAATAACAGTTCAACCCCGAAGTCTGTCAACGATCTTAGATTTGATGGTGTGAACTTGAGTTCTGATCTTCAGGATGTGGATGTGCAAGATGAACCTTTGAACTTTGTTTTGCTTGATGGAACCTGGAGTAATTCTGCTGCATTATACTGAAGGTTGAAGATTATTTGCTATCGAATGGAGGGTAGCATCGCTGAGATGTTCGGCACGTGCTCGACATGGAGTTCTCCGACAGCGACAGGAAGTAGGGTGTGTACATGGGTATTGATGTGTTCGGCCGAATTACTCTTGGTGATGGGCAATGGACTGTAAGTGCAAATATCGGCTTCCTGTCAACTCCTGATCGGTCAGAGTTATAGTGTTAATACAAGAATATTGCATACGATTCTGTAGTCCGCTTTGAAACTGAAATTGGCAACTAAATTTAGTAAGGTCTCTGAGTGTAACTCTACAATCTTATTTCAGAAACTTGGTGTTCACTTGATGCGTATGCTTTAGCTCCAATATTTTACTAGGTTACATCACCTTATCAGATTTTAGTTGAAAACATGCTGATTGTGCCTCAGTCAATCGACTATTACACTACTGCAGTAGTTCATCCTTTTCTTTTTACCTTGCCTTCATGTAAGTACGTTCAATTAGACTTTATCACCTTCTTCTTTACGCTTTAGTGCCTAATACCTAGCAGTCACAAGGTTTATGTGCTCAAACACTTTTACCAGTGTGAGAAATTGTTTTTTACACTGCTGTCCCGAGTAAATTTCTATTTAGCATGTTGTCTAGCTTGAGTAGGTAAGTGCTTAAACTTGAGTTATGGGAAGACGATGTAGAGTGTTGCGAGTGAAGTCTTATTAAGCAGGTTTGATTGAAGCTTAGTATATTCTTGGTTACTAGGTGATGGTGAATACCCAGGGCTAGTGCTTTTCTGTCATCGTCTTCTATCTCACGGTTGAGGCAAGTGCAAGTATTATTAATGAGTTATTATATTATATACTTGATGTATGCCATAGTTGATTGATGTCGATTATTGCTTGGTAATGTTGATGAGCCTAATGCCATAGTTGAGTGATGATGCTTACTACTTGGAAATGTTTACATGATGCTGCATGCTAATGGTTACTTGATGATGCGTACATGTTGATGTTTATATGGTGATGCTTATATGATAATGGTTATATATTGATGGCAAGAATGATGGGAAAAGGTGAGCAATGAGGCTACCTTGTTAACGATGAATCATGATAATGATAATGGACATGCGCATTTGCATTTCTGCATGTTCATTTCTGAACCTTGGACTACGTGGTAGCCAAGGGGTTGTTTCCTTGAGGTCCCCGTCAGGCATTGGATGGGCGTTAGGTCCACATCATGCATTGGACGGGCTTTGTTCCCACACACGTGGAAAGTCATGTAACTAATCCGGTGAGGTCGGTGAGAACTGTTACATGACTTGGAGTGTGAGCTTTGTTCCTCGTGCCTAGAGGGCACGTGCTTTGAGTAGGTATCGACGGATACCCTACTCGGCATTACCGAATTGTAAAGAATGGAAGAATGTGCATTCATGACATGTTCATTGCATTTCTACATAAGAGATGGATCTGTGGTATATAATGTTGCTATTCATGATGTGATTGGTATATAATGATGTTGTTCATGATGTGATGGTTTATTCCTTTTGACTACTTATGGTACTATGTTTGATTTCCTATTGCACTTTGCTGAGTCGTAGACTCACTCTTGCTGTGTTGTGCTTGCTAGGTACCTCTCAAGGCAGCGTTATGCATGGGACGGGGTAGACTTCGTGCACGTGAAATAATCACTAACCACAATGAATAACCTAGTCCTTTTATCCACAATTCATATTCTTGATAATTGCTCTAGATTCAGTTGGTGGCCATCCTTCGTGGTGGATGTTTAATTTGTGGTCATGGATGACCCATTTATGTTCTTATTCATTCGTTGATTGAGTTCATTTAATACTCGTGATGGATTACCATATTTTAGTTGATTAGCATATTTTGGATGTTTGGATTATTGGATAATGCCATGATAATCTGTTAGAACCTTCGGTATAGCCATTATACAAAGGAGGTTCTGCTGAAATTTAGTAAAAAAATATTTAGTTTAGTGGCATTCCAGGCTCATGTTGGGCTGGGGTGTTACAGTTGGTATCAGAGCGGGCTTTAGGTCCGTGGTAGTTGAAATATTAAACAGTCTTGCTTGTTTTAAGTCATTTGAATGTTTCTTAAGTTTAAGTCACTTGTTGTGACCATTGGATTTGTGCAGAGATCGGTGTGCCACATGATTGGATATTGATCCAACGGATAAAAGAGATGACTTATGCTTAAGAAAATTTCAGTCACCTTATGAATAGACAGTCCCAATAGTAAAATTGACACACTATGCACAGTAAGATGGGAATGGGTCAAGCATTGCATTTACGTTTTCGTCTTGTCGCTTTGAGCTTTGCTGTTATGAATTGATTATGAATACTTATGATATGCCTATATGGTTATTACATGTTATAATAGTAGATGAGAGATTTAAGTCGTGGTTGTAGCCTTGGGTTGCCAAGATTGCACCACCATTTAGGGTATGGATTTGTTGGAGTGTCTACCTCGAATCAGCTAGTTCCAGGCGTTGAGTATGAGTTTCTTTGGGAGAATTATTGTCTTCTTTGAGTTTGGGATTGTTATTCTTGTTCAGATGCGGTGGATAGGTTTTCTTGGTTTAGTGGTTCATGGCAGTTGAGAGGAGTTCTTCGGTCTTTATTGGCTTTCTTAAAGCAAACATTTGATCTCCTGATTAACGTGTTGTTTTGCTGCTTAAACGTAGTTGATTTAAAAGATTGATCTTTATTTAGAAGTTCTGTCCTTGGTTGGATGCACGACTCGTTTAGTCGCTTAGTACTTCGGTTATTGGAAGCTTTAAATTGCATGTTCTTAAATGTGTGGAAGTTTAGGGCCCCTATGTACTCTTCTCGGGGCATTTTGCGTATGAAGTTTAATGCTTCTCTTTTGAGAGAAAGTGTCAAGCTCTTTTGCATTGCCTTGCCTTGTTTACGACAGAGCAATTGTTGTCTCTTCGACTGATGAGCTATCTTTACTGCTTGTAAACGCTATTATTGATGAGATTGTTCTTTTTCATGGAAGTTCTACCATTCTTGTTGAAAAATGTGATCCGGTGATTCGTTTGGTATTTCAGATAATGGAGACTATCTTTTATGAACTTCATTGAAGAAGTTTTGACTATACTCATTTCTTTTGGAGTAGCTGGAGTGTAGGAGTTTAGAACCTTTTCTTTGAATCAGAAAGTGTCAAAACCTTTTACAGAGTTTTGTGGTGTTAAGTGAGAAACTGTAAGTAAAGAAGATAATTGTTAATGTTTATGACCTCAAGTTGGGTCTTTGGCATGATGTATAATTAACCTTAACTAATGTCCTACGTAGCGTAGCCGATTGATTTATTGTTGCCATATAATGATAACTTGACGAGATGTGATTTGGAATGTATTTATTCCTAATTAGAATCAACAGGGTTACTAAGGAGAGTGGGTATCGATCTGAAACTATCAAGTAAACATCTTCTTGATGATCTCACATAAATGTTAGACTTACCTAAGTCCCGACATGCTAAAATTGTTGAAAGCTGTATAAGGGACTAGATGGATGTTGGTGCATTAATTTGTGAAACCTTGTTTTAAAGAAATCATGGTAATAAGCCTTTAAAACATGTTTTGAACTCATTTTCGAACATAAGGTGAAATGTTGAATCTATGTTTAAAGGGTTATTTGATTGCAAATAGAATTAGTACCAAATTTATACACATGATTAATACAAACGTCAATTGATAGTGAGAGCTGAAGTTGGTGTTGGTGTTGAGCACACCAACCGTCGAGTAGATGAAATTCGTAAGTGGTACTTGATAGCGTGCCTTACGAAATTTGCCATTGTGTAGTATGATCCTGTTAAAATAAATTTGTTACCACCTTGTGGCTCGTGTTTCTTTTGAAAAGCTTTAGAATGGGGTATTAGAGTTTGATGATTCTTGGCACTAATGTATGATTTTGATGCTATTCAAATTGTCAGGATGTGAGATTGATGTTAATACTTGTAGTAACTTGATCACCTATGATGATATTGCTGAAATGAGAATATTTCAAGTTTTGCTTTTCGTGTTATCCCATAAAAAAAGTTTCGAGTTTTGCGGCCGAGATTATTTGGATCTCATGATTTATGTGGAGGTTGAACTGTTCCGAGAAGAACGACGTGTCGAAGGATTTTATTGGTTCTTAAGTGGTTCTTGCGGTTTAATTGAAACATGCCTAAATTTTCTGTTCTCCTTCCGCGCAAGCTTTGTCGAGTTTCACTAGAAATGTTTTAATCTTATTAGTTGATATTTGCTATTATCTTTTGAGGGGTGTGTACCCTCAACTGTGATCCCAGTTTTGTTTTTCCAAGATCTTCGTTATTGGAATATTTCTTTTGGTCTCGTGCTCACCGTGAGGAGCAATATTTTCCTGGGTGTCGAAACTTGTTCTTGTTCGCTTCTTCCTTTTGAGAAAGGATCAACCGATTTGTGTTGCAAAGCTTTGTTAAACGTAAATTGGCAACTATTTGGTGAAGGTCAAGTACCTGTAGTGGTGAGGTTTTGGGTACCAAGCTATTAGAGGAGTAGTAGAAGATGAATTGGTCTTGATCTGTACCTCTTGGAGAAAATCTGATTCAAAGGGTATGATTGACGCTGAAGTGCAATTGATTGGTGTTGCGACCAAGTAGACCATATGGTAAAGTGTAGTTCTAGAACCTTAGTTCATATTGAAATATTGGGAATTATCGAAGGTACGAAAACCTTGATTAATTTTATAGAGTAACGCAATTGTATTGTATTGCGAGAATGTGTGAGTATGTTGGGATTGTGGGAATGATTGTCTACTTGTTATAAGGGAAGTTCGCTGTAGAGATCTTGGAGGTTAAATTTGGGCTTTGCATTCTTATGTCAGACTTTTGGTCGTCCAATGACTGTATGTAAAGAAAAATAGAATAATAGTATTTTCCTGAGCAGTGGAATGATCATTGATAGAACCCTTCTGATGAAGTACATGAGCGTGTGTATTGAGGATTCTGAATTGTTTATTCTTAAAAGTTTGAGGTGATGCGATTGCGTGAAAAAAAATTCACGGTACTTTGGGTGCCATCTATCGAATTAATTTCGTTAGCAGAAGGAGTTGTCTAGAGTATTTTGGTATGATCAATAGAGCCTTTCCACAATGGTGTGGATGATGTATTTTGGATTGAGCATATTTTTTAGGATGCTAATTTAAGAGATTTGAACACGTGTAGTATGTGATGAATTCGAATTCTAAGGTTTGAGAGGAATTTTATTCCTAAAAGAGAAACTGAGAAAAATAATGTTTCCGCGGGTAGTGAAGAGTTTTCTTGAGTCTCGTGCGCTTTGTGTGGTTCACTGATGTCTTTCGTATTTTGACCTTGGCTTTATGTTGGGATTTGTGGTCCTTATCAGTTCAGAAAGAAGGAAGGAAGTATTTGATTTGGTGCTTGAGCGGTTGCTCTTTCGGCTTATGTGGTGTTTACTTGTGAACTACCTACTTGGAAAGCGGAAGGGATTTCATGTTAAATCTTCGCTTTTGAGTTTTGACACTTTTTGTGTAAAGTTGCCGTTTCATAGTTGCAATGAAAATCTGTTGTTTAATTTCAGTTGTAGGTGTTATTTTGAGTAGGGTGACATGAATAGAATTCAAGGTCGAATTCTTTTTAAGGGGGGTAGAATGTAATATACCGTTCAGACAATAGAGAGTTAAATGATTTAGAGACAAAATTAATAGAAATATTTAGTTGAATATTCGAAATTCTGGGTTTAGAGGGAAACTGGGCCTTCGGCCCATGGCCTTGTGGCCCATGTGCGAGGCTGTTTAGCATTAAAGCGGGGCTAGATTGAGGAAACCATAGCTGCCCTGTTGTTTCCCCCCTTGCCGCCGCCCCCAAGCCAGGCATATCTTTTGTTGCTGATTGGAGCCGCCGCCCCACGGCCTCCTTTCTAACAAATGTTACATGCAGGCGCCACCGCCCCTACGGCCTCCTCTCCCCTTCCCTGGCCGAGGTTCCCTTGTCTCCTCTCCCTTAGGCGCCGCCTCCTCCAGCACTTAGGTGCCACCACCTCCAGCAAATTGGCGCCACCTCCTACCTGTGCGCAGCCCACTACGTGCGACGCAGCGCCGCATCCGTCTCCCTTCCCCGCCTCTTCTTCCCAGTCCACCACCGCCAGATCCGGTGGCCGCCGCGCCGAGTTGAGGTGGAGGGCGGGAGGCAGCAGCCATGGCTACGGCGGAGGAGAACAAATCGCATCCGTGGACTTCTCCTCGACCCGGCTGCTGACGCGTCGATGCCGGCCTCCACCCTGCCGCTCACTGGTTGCCTCCGCCTCCTCTAGGGCGAGCGCGACGAGCAGGAGCTGGCGGGCCTCACCGTCGAGGTCTACCGCGCCATCGGGCCCCGTTTCCTCCGCCGCCCCTGGACCACTGCGCTGCCACCCCTCGGTGCTACCCCGCCACCGACGTCGCCGCGCTTGGTTTCCCTGCACGCTATAAGACCCTCAAATATTGGAATGTGCGAATTAAGATTATCTTGGTAGCATAATTCTTAATTAAGGAACAGTAAGTCCTTTATTAAAAATCATACTAGAAGCATAATCATAATAAATAACAGCCCAATATTCAGTTTCCGGATATATGTCATGCAATAGTTCCTGTGATTAGTGACTATTAGCATATATCCTTAAACAACATTGCATCATTCACATACAAGTCATACATTCACATAATTATACATCAGTAGTTACATCTCAAATTCGGTTGCTACAGTGTCAGGTTTGCTACAGTAACAGATGACCTTGGGTCATCACCGAAAGAACAACAGCGGAAGCAAAAACAAACATAAAACCACCAATGGCCCCATCCCGCAGGCTATTGCGTGGAGACTAGAACTAGCACTATTCGTTAGCGTCACCCAGATCGGCGCTAACGGGCATCTCATAAAGGAAACCATCATCACCTGCAACAAGAGGTCATAAACCTTGAGTACGAAAGGTACTCAGCAAGACTTACACAAACTAGTAAAAGAAAGTATTTAATAGAACCTATACAAAGGAATAGAAGGTTTTATATGCATAAGGTTAACAACAGAAGGCTTAAATGGTTCAAATTTTGTATAAAGCTACACACCTTAACCTACAAGACTAAGTTTTAACAAAGCAATTTTAGTGAATCAATTTGGACTAAAACAAGAAGTAATGGAAAACATGAGCATAAACAGTATAGAAATAAGTCACAACTTACTGACAACTAAGCATGACACCATCATGCCGAAATTAATTCCCAAGACCAAAACTAGAACAACATCTATACAGGTGACATCAATTCAAGTATCATCCATAACAGTGGACACGGCTATTCAATAGTTTTAAATCCTTGCAAGGGTGTACATCTTTACCCACATGACTTAGTTAGCCCGTAAGCCTCCTAATAATAGCACACCGCCTTTGGTGTGCCGATAAACTAAGATTTGGTATTTTCAACAAGTTGACACTATTGAGTTGGATGACCCATGTGAGACCGATCCCGCTTAAACAACGATGATAGCATATATTCAACCGGGTCCACATGTTGTACCGGAATGCCGACCCAATCAATTAAATGCAAACTCATGTTAGCCACACATATTAGACCGCAATCGGGGCCTCAAGGTAATGCGTACATGCGATAGAACACATCTACACCCTTACCCTTCTAAGAACATCGATATCAATATAAGCTCCACATGGCATACGACCTGACCCAAGACTTAAGCATCTATGCCATATGAAATCAATACACATGTCCTTACTCTCTGTTTCCAACTCAATAGTATTAACCCTTTACTTAACCAAGCAAGGCCCATACCTCGCGTGTGGAAATGCGTTGTGGCTTGAATTAGATTGTCGAGTTAGGTCCTTAATCAACCTGCATAAGACATCCACATTTCCCGATTCTCGTGCACAAAGGCACCATCACTAGCATCCACTTGTCCAGATTTGAATTTAGCTTATCCACAAGATTTAGGATCATTTCAAATTCAAATAAACTGAACAAGAATCAAACTAAATACAAATTATTTGTTGTTCCCAGGTTTGACAAGATAAGCTTGTCAAACACTACCGTTCTATGGACTGCATGGCTAAGCCAAATATAAAACTAAGTATATAATACTACAGACTACCTTGGGTTAAGTGTATGATTCAATTTAAGGTAAGCCACAAGCTCAGGTTATAACTAACTAGAACAGAGCACAAATAATTTTTAGAAAATTTGCATGCAACAGTCATCACTGTATTTATAAATCTACATTTCAAAAGAATAGGATCAATATGGTGCAGAGAGGTAGCTTGCCTTGATAATAGTATATAACCTCTTGCTCAGGTTCTTGTGGATCAACAAAAGACTCAACAATCTCAGAAGACCCAGTATCTAAAATCAGAAAAATCCAATAAACACAAGAACTGACAGAGGACAAAATGAAAAAGAATGCATGATCAAAATGATAATGCATGGGTAGCAATATGCTTAAGCTATATCTAACTTATCAAAGATAATAACCCATATGTACCATCTAATGGCATTTACTATCCAGATTTTAAATTTAGCTTATAGCTACAGTATCAGGTTTTAGACACTAGAACAGGACAGCAACAAATAATTCAATTTCCTAGCTTAACTCTATATAAATGAAATATTACAGGATAGCTAAGTGTATTAAACTAGTGCTGTGACCTAGCTAATCATTTAGTGCCATTAATAGCAATTTATGACTTTAGATTTTTGTTGTTTGTTTGGTCGGTTTGACTAATAACCAAAAAAAAACAGTAAAACATCAGGTACCAGTTGTGGGTTGGTGTGGAGAACCGTATAAGACAAAAACTTTAAGTGGAGTTATGACCATTAGGGGAGGACTTATTACTACAACTCGTTAATGCTAACATGCACTGCCAGGTTTAAAGAAAGAAAGAGAAGGAAAGGCTTTTGTCGGGTGGAACCAAAACGGCAAAGGACCTAATTCATGATTTAGGTTGTCCAGGGTATTAACACAAGGCGGTCACCTTAATTATGCGTTAGAGCTAACTGGAAAGTCATTAATACTACAACCCAATCATGCTACCCTTACCCGGCCGATTCTGTAAAGTAAGAGAAAAAGTGGCCCTTTTGCCGGTTGAGCAAACAATTACAACGAAGAAGAGGTTTGCACTAAAAGATGTTCCAGTGCTCATATTAGCCAAAAAGGAGGTCTAAAATGATACTAGGGTTTACTTCTGACTTAACTAGACTAGTATCTTGACAAGAGAAACTCTACTTCTTGAAAACGATATGAAAGACCGAAAAGTTATAAAACAACTTTTTACTTTAAAGAAATTGGTAGTATCACATGAGCAAGTGAGGGCTGCATGTGGATTATTGAGGTCCTTAGAAAGCTTTAGCTAACAGGAGGTAAGATCTAACTTACCAGCTAGGGTTGGATCAGAAAAAGTCAAGTTCTTGGTCAACAAAAGAGATCCAGTACCCTTTTCCTTGTGTTGAACAAAAAGAAAAGGATGGAACTTAAACTTTAAGACCACCATACATATACCCTGGATAGGCAAAATTGGAACCTACTCACCAAGATGAGGATTTTTCCAAGGATGGTGCTTCACGGCTAAAGTTGACAGAGAGGAAAACCCTTTTGTTCAACCCTACAAGAAATGCCCAAAATCATATTAGTATGACCTTTAGACCTTCTTGGAGTTGAACAAGGGTGGAAGAACAAGAAGGCTTCACTGGTATGAAGGCAAAGTGAGAGAGCTCCTCCTGGTCAACAATGGCAGCAGCTCTAAGACTAGGGTTTATATAGAGATGAGGTCCCTAGAGCACACGAGATAGCTCTAGAACCAATGAGGTGGCACTAAGGATAGACATTAAGAGAAAAATATCCTCCAAATCATCAGACACTACCACCATTCCGCCCAAAACAAGTGTCTCACGATGCAAAGAAGAGAGGAAGCAAAATGTGCAAATGTGACACGCGGGCCCTGTGGACAGCCATATCATGCAACAGATGCAAAGAAGCTTCGACGCCGCAACCGTCCGATTCTGTTTGAGCGGCCGTGATGCAAATGGCCCAAAACGCACCAAACGCGGTAGCGTGAAACAGGGCCATGCGATTTCAATGACGACCATGATCGAGGGGAGCTCCGGAGTGGTCCGAAAGTTCAAACCCACGAGAGCCGTGCGATCTCACTTCAACGGCCCAAGATCTCAGCGCGCTGGTGCGCTTCGGCCCACAAAGGTCATCGCCGTTATTTTGCAAACCAACGGCCAGGATGGAGGGGAGGTACGGATGGTCCGAACGGCCCAAAGGCTGTGGTCCTTCCGATCTAAAATCAACGGTGGATCTTGAGTGGCATCTCCGAACGGTCCGAACGGCACAATGGATCAGGGCGGTTCAAAGAAGATCCAACGGTGACCGCTTTTGGAGAGGGTTTCAGAGATTGGAATAGGATGCGATGCCGTAGGATTACGATCCAACGGTGGAGATCGCGTGGGTGTTAGGACGGTCCGAACAGCCCATTAGATCTGGCCCGCACGTTGAGGATCCAACGGTCCACGTGCTTTTCAATTTCTGCCATTTAGGATGGATTTGCCTGGGGATCGCGCGCCACTCATTTTTTATCCAACGGCCAGAATGCAAGGGTAGTTTGGAATGGTCCGAACGGCCCAGTGGATCTAGCCCGTTCGCACAGAAATGGACGGCTGAGATGGGCTAGAGATTTGACGCCAGCAGCGTCTTGACGTGATGTGGTGAACCAAACCACGCCAAGACTGGCCTGACCGAGTCGCTCTGATGCTAGGGTGCAGTTACAGTCGAGGAGTTGACCAGCTCAATTCAAAATTCCAAAACTTTGACTGGGACTGCAAAAATAGCAAATAAATTTGTAAAATAAAGAAATTTTGCAGAATTGCTACTGGGATGATATATTCCCCAGATAAATTTTGAAACCACTATTTCTTCTTTAGAAATACATAAATAATTCATTTAGACCAAATAGGGTTTATTTAAAGACAAATATTTTTCTAAAAATCAAAATAATTTCTAGAAATTCCACAAAATTTATTTTTGGCCATAATAATTCATCTGGCCTTTAAATAAAATACTTCCCAGTCTTAATACCAACATTGAGAGGTATTTCCTTTTGAAACTTTGATCAAGTTGGAGTTTGTTATAGGAATTTGGAAAAATAGTTTGTAACATGTTGCCTAATTTGCCAAAATGAACAGTGATGCTATGAACAGCACCTAATTACTGTTTATTAGGGCTGAGGCTGTTACAAATGCCGCGTGCCTGGCCCGGTCCACACCGCCTCCCTCGGCCCGCGCGTTCCCCTTGTCGCCACCCCGGAGCACCTCGCCTCTGCCTGGATTCCCCTTCTCCTTCCAGAGGTCGTGGAGTAGTGATGATAGTGGTGACTCGAATGATGAACATACATTCGATCTAGAGATGATGCGTCGACAACAAGAGGAAAGGTAAAGGTCTTGTTTCTGTATCCGAATAACAGCTTCAACCCAAGTCTCATCAACGATCTTAGATTTGATGGTGTGAACTTGAGTTCGATCTTCGAGATGTGGATGTGCAAGATGAACCTTTGAACTTTGTTTTGCTTGATGGAACCTGGAGTAATTCTGCTGCATTATACTGAAGGTTGAAGATTATTTGCTAACGAATGGAGGGTAGCATCACTGAGATGTTCGGCCACGTGCTCGACATGGAGTTCTCTGACAGCGACAGGAAGTAGGGTGTGTACATGGGTATTGATGTGTTCGGCCGAATTACTCTTGGTGATGGGCAATGGAATGTAAGTGCAAATATCGGCTTCCTGTCAACTCCTGATCGGTCAGAGTTATAGTGTTAATACAAGAATATTGCATACGATTCTGTAGTCCGCTTTGAAACTGAAATTGGCAACTAAATTTAGTAAGGTCTCTGAGTGTAACTCTACAATCTTATTTCAGAAACTTGGTGTTCACTTGATGCGTATGCTTTAGCTCAAATATTTTACTAGGTTACATCACCTTATCAGATTTTAGTTGAAAACATGCTGATTGTGCCTCAGTCAATCGACTATTACACTACTGCAGTAGTTCATCCTTTTCTTTTTACCTTGCCTTCATGTAAGTACGTTCAATTAGACTTTATCACCTTCTTCTTTATGCTTTAGTGCCTAATACCTAGCAGTCACAAGGTTTATGTGCTCAAACACTTTTACCAGTGTGAGAAATTGTTTTTACATCTTCGTCTCCGAGTAAATTTCATTTAGCATGTTGTCTAGCTTGAGTAGGTAAGTGCTTAAACTTGAGTTATGGGAAGACGATGTAGAGTGTTGCGAGTGAAGTCTTATTAAGCAGGTTTGATTGAAGCTTAGTATATTCTTAGTTACTAGGTGATGGTGAATACCCGGGGCTAGTGCTTTTCTGTCATCATCTTCTATCTCACGGTTGAGGCAAGTGCAAGTATTATTAATGAGTTATTATATTATCTACTTGATGTATGCCATAGTTGATTGATGTCGATTATTGCTTGGTAATGTTGATGAGCCTAATGCCATAGTTGAGTGATGATGCTTACTACTTGGAAATGTTTACATGATGCTGCATGCTAATGGTTACTTGATGATGCGTACATGTTGATGTTTATATGGTGATGCTTACATGATAATGGTTATATATTGATGGCAAGAATGATGGGAAAAGGTGAGCAATGAGGCTACCTTGTTAACGATGAATCATGATAATGATAATGGACATGCGCATTTGCATTTCTGCATGTTCATTTCTGAACCTTGGACTACGTGGTAGCCAAGGGGTTGTTTCCTTGAGGTCCCCGTCAGGCATTGGATGGGCGTTAGGTCCACATCGTGCATTGGACGGGCTTTGTTCCCCACACCCGTGGAAAGTCATGTAAGTAATCCGGTGAGGTCGGTGAGAACTGTTACATGACTTGGAGTGTGGGCTTTTGTTCCCTGTGCCTAGAGGGCACAGGCTTTGAGTAGGTATCGACGGATACCCTACTCGGCATTACCGGTAATTGCAAAGAATGGAAGAATGTGCATTCATGACATGTTCATTGCATTTCTACATAAGAGATGGATCTGTGGTATATAATGTTGCTATTCATGATGTGATTAGTATATAATGATGTTGTTCATGATGTGATGGTTTATTCCTTTTGACTACTTATGGTACTATGTTTGATTTTCTATTGCACTTTGCTGAGTCGTAGACTCACTCTTGCTATGTTGTGCTTGCTAGGTACCTCTCAAGGCAGCGTTATGCATGGGACGGGGTAGACTTCGTGCACGTGAAATAATCACTAACCACAATGAATAACCTAGTCCTTTTATCCACAATTCGTATTCTTGATAATTGCTCTAGATTCAGTTGGTGGCCATCCTTCGTGGTGGATGCTTAATTTGTGGTCATGGATGACCCATTTATGTTCTTATTCATTCGTTGATTGAGTTCATTTAATACTCGTGATGGATTACCATATTTTAGTTGATTAGCATATTTTGGATGTTTGGATTATTGGATAATGCCATAATAATCTGTTGGAACCTTCGGTATAGCCATTATACAAAGGAGGTTCTGCCGAAATTTAGTAAAAAAATATTTAGTTTAGTGGCATTCCAGGCTCATGTTGGGCTGGGGTGTTACAATAATTAAGAATTAAACTCGGTATGTAATTAAGAAATTATTCCATTATAATTGATTCACTAATTAAGAAATTATTCCATCTGTGATTGTATCTGCTTTCTTGTTTTCAGAGGGCATAGCTAGCATTTCCAAATGCTAGCCAAAAAATATAATATTTTTTCGCTATAGAAGAAACTATCACAGGAGGTTTAGTGGAACAAACCATCTGTGACATATGTAGCACAGACGGTTCCTAAGGCACCAAAATATTTCGCCTCCCGCGCACGCATCCAAAAATTCCCCTCCCCCCATTTGCGCTGAGCAACACAGACGGTTGCATAAAAGAACCGTCTGTGATACTTATCATAGACGATCTTGAAATAGAACCACTTGTGATATAGAATATCCCAGACAGTTATTTGCGCGAACCGTTTGTGATATAGAATATCACAGACAGTTCTTTGCGAGAACTGTCTATGATATCCCTTTATAAGTAGGACCCCGCTAGGGTTTGCGTCCTTACTCCTTAGAGCTCACTTGCTCGTCCGCCTCCTCAACACCCTTACTTCCTGTGTTCATCCCGAGCCTCCTCTCTCTACGTCGTCGTCCTCCCCTACGCCGCCATCATCCCCGTGCCTCCTCCTCCCCACGTCGGCGTCCTTACTTCCCGTGTTCCTCCCGAGCCTCATCGTCCTCGCGCCGTACTCCTCCCCTACACCACCTTCATCCCCGCGCCTCCTCCTCCCCACGCCAACGTCCTCCCTCTGCGACTCTCGACCTCGACTCCCTCTTCGTCCACACCTCCCGCCAAGGTACGAGCTCACCGCTTTGGATTGTGCTAGTAGAAGTTTCAAATTGTGCTGATTTGATTAACTCTAGCACTGGGAGATATTGCTTTGTAATGTTGTGGGAGGTACGAGCTCACCGCTTTGGATTCTCTAATATTGTATCATGTTATTCATACTCATTAGATCACTCTGTTTCGTTATGTTGATGTTGTCTGGTCATTTTGCTCCATTCTGTTGGTAGCTTCGGCTCACTGTGGTTCACTGTGATTATTATTTAGTTGAAATATTGACAGTGAACTCTCAACTGATGATTTGTTTTAAAGTGTCAGATTAGACAAAGCAAGATTTTGTAAAACTCAAGGCCTAATTTATTTTAGAGTAATTGTCATATTTAATTTGTGATAGAATTTTGACCCAAGTGGCGAAAAGGCCAAGAATACATCTGGAGCAGTCTGACATCTGAGAGCAATAAACAACAATCTAAATTTCAGCATTATGCTAATTTATTTTGTTGTTAATTTTACAGTGATACCATTCAGTTAATCTTACAGTGATACTATCGAGTCACTTACCTTATGCTAACTATGTTGAGTTGGATTACATTCCTAGTTTCCATAGATAGCAAGTAAGCGAGATGGCTTCCGCACTATCTTCGCCACCATCATCGACGTCGCCGAATGTGTCTAGATCTTCGAGGAAAGTGGTATCTAAGCGAGATGGCAGAGGAATATCGAAAATGCCTGAGGGCCGAATGACCATCATGGTCATTAGTACCGCTGGGGTCCCTCTGCTTCCTAAGAAAGCAATAGCAACATTCCGGACCACCTGTGGTATACTTGGAAAGCAACGGGTCCGTATCACCACACAGAGATGGAAGGATCTGACAAACATAGAGAAAGCACAGCCATGGACTGAAATTACAACGTCATTCGTGATCTCAGCAGAAGTCTAAGGACTCGTGCGATGGCAAGCGTTCCTCGCGATGGAAAAAGCGTGGAAGACCTTTAAGAGCAAGCTTATCATGGAGTACGTGAACAAGGATCGGACACCTTGCACAAAGTATCATTTTGTGTCGTCGGATACATGGGACGCTTTTGTGCGGATGAAGACGACAGCCAAATTTCCGTAGCAAAGTGCAGCACACAAGGCTATCCAGGCACAAAACACTCACCAACACAAACTCGGCACCGCTAGGTACGTGGGTAAACTCCCGCAATGGATGAGTGAGGATGATGAGGCGATCCGGTCGAAGGTCTATCCGCCATTTGCTGGGATCACAAACGAGCGCGCTCGAAAATGGTTAAGAGCGAGGGCCTCAACCACGTCATCGGACGCCATCTCTTTCACAAACCCAACAGATGAGGGAGTGTCCCAACGCCTAGTAAGATATGTTAAACTAACTAGTTGTTAATAAGTCCATAACTTCATAGGGTCTAAAATAACATGATGGCCTCTTGTAAGAAATATTAAGTACCCAATCTTCCCAAGGCTTTTTTTGAAGCAATCAGGGAGAAGGATATACTATCCACGGCCATAGAAAACAAGGAGCACCTGGGTCGCACGCGAGGCCTTGGGGTTTACGTACCTTGGAGGCAGGGATTCCCACACGACTCTGAGCCGTATAGGAGTCGGAAGAGATCCAAGGCCGAGCACGCGGAACTGTTGAAACAGGAGATTAGTGCACAATTTCAAGGACATATAACATCATTGCAGAAATAAATGAATCAACTCATCAACCAATCGCAAGCCGCTCCCGTGATTTTGGGAGCTAGTCCCCCTCAACGTTGGAGTAGCGTCGCGCCCACGCCTGCACTTTTTGAACTTGGCAACGTTCAATTACCTATCGACGTCATCCAGGTGATGTACATCTCTGGAATGCTCCAAAGATAGACCTGTAGGACGTCTTAGCTAATTGTGTATCATTTTGTAGGAGTCCACGTCCTGCAGGCTCCAAGTGAGGTTGGTTGGGTCCATTTCTGTTGAGGTTGGGCGGGGGGCGGGGGTCTTTCCATGCCAAGAAGGGACAGTGGTACATGGTGCCCAGCCAGCGTAGGGTTACGCCAAGGTCTAGGTGGACATGGTACATGATAATTTTATGGCTGTCCCACTGGAGAAGCACCTGAACGAAGATATCGTAACACTAGGGGATGCCTTGTGCACTTATGTTCAGTAGCCCAAGAGGGACATCACCCTTGACCTTGTAGTGTTGCGATCTCCACACGATGACCATGCCTCTCCAACAATACCCTTGATGACTCCACTTCAACCCCCGCTTCAGAAGACCTCCGTATCAGCTCCCATGGAGACGACGTCGAAGAAACAAGAAAAGCGTGCCGAGTCGTCCCCCCTCCCCGCCCCCCCCCCCCGACATAGGCGCTAAGGCCAAATTGAAGAAGATTAACGCTCTTACAGTGTCACGATCTCCACATGACCGTGCCTCTCCAACATAACCCTCGATGACTCCACCTGAACCCATGTTTCAGAAGGCCTCCGTATCGGCTACCGTGGAGAGAACGCCGAAGAAACAAGAAAAGCGTGCTGAGTTGTCTTCCGGGAAGACGTGTAGCGGGCTAGGTGCTAAGGCCAAATCGAAGAAGATTAATGCGCCTCACATGTCGGGGACGTTCTCCCTTGGAATGCCGTTGGTCTCCGACACAATGTTACGCCATGTTGGTTTGGCTTGCGGGACTTTGTATGCCTGATACATCTGGCAGACCAATGAGGTGAGGGAAGACCGGCCTATTGGATTCACCGTCAGCTACACAGAGAACCGTTTCCTCCACAAGCCAGGCTACTTCCCCATGGGCTTCGAAGACTTATTTGATCTATTCAACCTCGGCGCCCTCGAAGCCTCACTTCTACGATGTTGGACACTGTAAGTGTGTACAATCAAGTTCTACATTCACGTAATACCGATAAATGTCATAACTCTACTTATGTATAGATACATGATGCAAGAAGCCCGGTGATCACGAGAACCAGTGGGTTTCCTCGACTCACATTTGATCTCTAAGCAATGCATCAACATAGACACATTCTACGTCGAGAAATACATAACGAAGGCGTTGCTTGCTCACCGCAACAAGGACTACATACTGGTGCCCTACAACCAGGGGTAAGTACTTCACTACTTACTATACAAATTTCATTTGTACTTTATACGCAACACGAACTTAGGTTTAATGACTATAGCGACATACTTAGGTGGCACTGGATCCTTTTAGTTATTTTACCAAAGTGGAACAAGGTAATATAATTTGATTCCCAAGTCGAAAAAACAACGACTTCACCCTTGTGTAAAAAGTACTCGGCAGGTATGCTCATTTTCTTCATACGTAACTCTATTATAGTCTTACTTCGTTTGAAATGGCCGAGGAAAACTTTTTGGCATCACGTAGGCATATTGCCAGGGGAGGGATACAAAATGAACCAAGCGCCACACTGCGACACAAGAAGCGATTTCTGGTACCCGCTACAGCACAATAATTCTATATCATACTTCGTAACTTGGCCTCTCGAACTGACTATACATATATATGTAATTATATTTTTGCAGTGCCACCAGCAACTACAAGGCAACATATGTGCATTCTACGTTTATCGTCATATGCAAGAAATCATGAGTGCTAAGACGAAAGATCCAGATGTTTGTCAATCAATCTCGCAATAATTATTTTCTAATTATGAATTTAAATATATATCCTTACTACTTTACTTCTAGCGACAGGGCATAACAATCGAAGCAAGTGCCTTCGATCTGGACAAATTCTCGGATGTTCGATGACAGATCACCACCTTCCTCACGGCCTCACGAGGGAGATCATTAACCGGAATGGAGAGTTTCACCCTGGCGATACCGATTTATTGTAATTCACTTTGAGTTGTAATTCAATTGTAACTCTAGCGACAATATATGAACTTTCTTTTGTAATTGATTTTGAGGTGTGAATCACTGAGTTGTATATCTGTGATTTATCTATTTTTTGCTTGCTTGTTTTCAGAGGGCATGGTTAGCATTTTCTGAGGCTAGCGGAAAAACTGAATGTTTTTTAGCTATAAAAGGATCTATCACATGCGGTGTTGTGGTATAAACCGTCTGTGAAGGCCTATTATGACAGATATTTTTGTGGTATAAACCGTATGTGAAGACCTACTATCACAGACGGTTTTAACCGTCTGTGATAATAGGCCTTCACCGACGGTTTATGCCATAAAAATGTCTGTGGTAGTAGGCTTTCACCGACGGCTATAACCAACAACCATATGTGATAAGTCTAACCGTCTACGACGACCAACGTATCACAGACAATTCTTTTTACTAACCGTCAGTGATATGTAAGATATCACTGATGGTTATTTTTACTAACCGTCTGTGATATGTATCTAATCACAGACGGTTGGAGCATATAACCGCCTGTGATAGTAGGACTTTACAGACGGCTTCGATCAAAAACCGTTTATATTGTGACTTTTCACAAACAGCTCACAAACTGTCTGTGATTACCGTCTGTTATCGCAGACATATAAAATCAGATAGTTCAGAAATTATCTGTAATAGCGGTTTAGAACCGTCTGTGATAACTCTTTGTATAGTAATGAAGTCGCAGAGCAGCATCTCCTTTTCAACATATATGAGCATGACATAATGCTGAAATAAGCAACGCAAAATTACCGGTGGTGACACGCTTCTTCTGGCCACCGGATATCCCCCTCTGCATCTGGTCACCGACGATGGTGTCCGCGCAGATGTCCAGACCCAGTATCTGGTACCAAAAAACGAATTCAGTCCAAAACGCTTCGTTATCACCGCGTTCGTGTCCATCGCAATCAGGGTATAATCACATCAATATTTCATTTTTTTTCCCCTGCACCAATAAGCCCATCAAGTCATTAGCCGGCGTCAAAGCAAGGGTTAATGGCCTGGGAGCGACTGTTACCAGCCAAAAACCATTTTCATACTTCACCTACTAACCATCCTGCCTAGGGTGTTCGTTTGGTTTTTTCGGTTCGGTATATACGGTAAATACGGTATTGTTAGTTCGGTAAATACGGTATTTTTAATAATACGGTCCGATTTCGGTAAATCCAAATTTATTTTGATATGGTATCAGTAAATACCATATTTACCAAAGTTGACGTGAATTGCGAACAAATAACGACTCGTAGTGGCAAGCCGGCGAGCACATGTGCCCAGCAGGCAGCACTACAGTCCACAGCAGTAATACAGTATCATGCTGTGCTGATGTTGTAGACTTGCAATGTTGGTGACTTATACTGACTGGGTGTTCAGACGTTCAGTGTTGGCTTTGCTGGCTTCTTGTGCATGCAGCAGCCAGCATGCACAAATACAATTACACTTGCACATGACATGCACTTGCACTGATCCATCTAATGAGCAATTGAGCATGATGCGGCTGCCACCAGCCCAGCATCCGGTGACCGGTCAAAGGAGAAAGGACTCAATGAGCAATTCACGTGGGCCACAATACATGGGACCGCAGACCGCTGGACGCCTGGACTGCAAGCTGGTGATGCCGTGATGGGCCGAACGGCGAGCGCACCGTGGATGCCGACGAGACGAGCGCAGCGCGACGCCCTGGGTTCGTTTTTTTTTTGTTTTTTTGGGTTTTCGATCGGTTTTTACCGAAAAAACCAAAATACCGAAAAAACCGAATTCTGAATATTGTACGAATACCGGTCAAACCGAGTTGACCGGTACGGTTCAATATTTTCGGTTCGGTTTTAAAATGTACAACCCTAATCCTGCTCATGTAAACACTGTGTCCCATGCAGAGAATACTAACCTTTTAAAGCGGCTAGAATCGCCGCTCGCTCGCCGCGGCCATGTCGCTTTACTCGCCGAGCCACACGATGGAGCTTTGCACCTGAGATCGCGCGCTCTCGCCACTTCCACATCGATTCCTTCGACGCCTTCCTTGGACGTCCGTCCGATCGAGCTATGTGGGGCTCGCAGTGGTCCGTTCGATCGCGCCAGGCAGCTGTGTACGCCTCTTCTCTTCTCGCCCAGTCTGGAAATGTCCCGAGTCCTTCATCCCCCTCTCCACGGCTCTTCCCCTGCCCCGCCGCTCCCCTCCCCTTTGCCCGTGGCACCCCCACCGAACGCCTACTCCCCGATGATTGCGCCGGCGCCTCCCGCCTCTTCTTCCATGTTGCCCCGCACCACCTCCTCCACCGCCGTCTCCTACCTTCACCTCCTTCTCCGACACCTCTCCGCCTTCAGATCCACCGCCATTCTTCCATGTTGCACCTGCAACACCTCCTCCACCGCCGCCTCCCACCTTCGTCCCCGTATCCAATGCTTCCTCGCCTTCAAATCCGTAGCCAGGCACCACCTCCCGCCGACCTACCTAGCTCACCATTTGGGATGTCGCCGCCCTAGCTAGCTCGGCACTTGGGATGTCACCGCCCCACCCGTAGTCGCCTCCCACCGTCCTCCTGCTTGTGCATCGCACCGCGACAACGCATGTTGGCCTTCAGTGATACTGTAAGCAATCTAAATATTTAAAAACGGTAAAGTTCAATCCAGCTTATGCTCTTTTAGTCTTTCTTATGTGCTGATTGGTCTTTCTTATGTGTTGATTGGTAAACAATGTTTCCTAGGTAGCTAGGCGCATTTCTGGCTGGGGCCATTCTTGCAGAAACAAATTTCCGTAAACAAATTGAAGGTGACAAAGCTGACATAAGACCATTCAGAGGCTTAAATGCATGCATGTCCATTTGCATTCACGAACACTTTCAGAAAGTGGTTATGCTTGTTTTTCTTAAATAGCTTTCGAAGTGCACTGTTGCACTATTCTCTTTTCTTTGATGAAACATCGTTGCAGGTTCTTATTGACTCATCTTGAGTTCTATCCTAATATGCAGCTGCTCATCCGGGAGTGGCCTAATGTTCTATCGCTGTTGGGAGGCCTTATTGCAATCAAGACATTGATAATTACTGCAATAGGACCAAAAGTTGGGCTAGCTCTTCAAGAAAGCATTAGGATAGGGCTGCTGCTTTCTCAAGGAGGCGGGTCTGGGTTCGTGCTATTTCCTTTGGCAAATAGGTCAGTTTTTACAAGAGATTATTTCTTTTGTTTCTTTTGTCTGGTCAGCTGTCTTGTTTTCGGTCCTCAGTAGCTACCTTGACTGAAACAGGCTTGGTGTCCTACCGCTGGAGTTGAATAAACTTCTCGTAATCGTTGTTGTGCTGTCAATGGCATTAACTCCGTTACTCAATGAAATTGGAAGACGAGCAGCAGGGATCGTTGAAATCTGAAACAAAAGTAGTATGTGACTGCATTGTTTTATACATCCACAACATGCATAATTGTAGCTTATTTTGTGAACTCTTAATATACTCTCTTACATAATCGAGCTGAGATGATGGATTATGATGCGACTGACCCTATTGTCATTTTTGGTTTTGGAGAAATGGGAAAGGTATCTTGCATCATATTTTTATTACTTCAACTTAAAACACATGGGACTTTCATAGGTTTTCTTAATGCCAATCACTTGCAAGTATACTGGGAAAACTTTCCACTCACGCTAATAAGAAAAGAATCTGCAAGGAAGGCTCTTTTTTTGGTTATTGTTTCTGTAATAGTGGTGAATGCTTATTGATCTGTTATGCACATGGACTATTCCCAACAGTGTCCCTAAATTGCCTCTTTCTAGCATACTGGTACTGTTATATTGGTTTGGTCACAGAGATATCTCCAAACAACAATTTGTGGATACCATCAAGATAGTTCAAGGAAAACTGGAAAAATGCAATTTAGAATATAATACAAACCAATATGACATGATATTTGGACCATTCATAGGAGTGAATAACCATGGGGGATGTGTTCTATTCGGGGCTGCATTATCGCCGACGACGATTGAAACGCTCAAATGGTTGTTACAGACGTTCTTAAGATGTATGGGAGGTGCCGCACCTAGGCTTATAATAACTGATGAAGATGCGGCCATGAAGAAGGCAATTCAATATGTATTCCCTAATACAACGCACAGATTATGCATGTGGCACATATTGAACAAACTCCCAACAAAGATTAGGCCAGATTTGAGGGATAACCGAACCTTTTACAGTCGTGTCAATTCATGTGTGTGTCCCTCAGAAACTCTAGAAGAATTTGAGTCGCAGTGGGCTAATATTATTTCAGAGTTCCATTTGGAAGATAATGAGTGGTTGGCTGGTTGTTATAGTATTAGGGCATCTTGGGTACCAGCTTATTTTATGGACATACCCCTGGTAGGAATCCTTAGAACAACTTCAAGGTCTGAGAGTGCCAATTCTTTTTTCAATCGATTTATAGGTTACAAACTTGCATTGGTTGAGTTCTGGATCCGCTTCGACAATTTGCAATGATTTAACAAAGAGAAAAGGAGCTAAGAGAAGACAATGCCACCTTTCACACGAAGCCTCAGTTGAAGACACCATGGGCAATAGAGTTGCATGGGAGTAAAGTTTTCACACATGAGGTGTTCGCAAAGTTTCAGAAGGAGGTTATTGCTGCTAGGGACAACTATGTTGTTGAGAGCACAAAGACAAGTATGCGACCTTAAAGTAACAAATGTGAATGAGGTTGGTAAGAAGGTTAGAAAAGTCACATGTGACACTAACACCATGATTGCAAGAAGCTCTCAGATGTTGTTTGGCACTCATGGAATTCCTTGCCGCCACATTATACTTGTTTTACGAGGTGCATTGTTGAATGAGCTTCCTAGTTATTATGTTTTAAAAAGATGGACTGCTAATTGCAAGAGGGAGGTTGTATTTGATGAGAACGGCAATGTTCTTGAGGAGAAGCCCAAAGATCCCACAGAGGAAGAAATTAAAAAGTTGGCAGCTGAGATGCGAAAGGACTTGGAAGATTTGATACATCGAGCTAAACCTTCACTTCCTTATATGCAGAATGCTAGAGAGAAACTTAAAAAGTTTATGCATGAGATAAACCAGGAAATTCCTGTCCGCCAGCAAAGTAGAGTGGAGGAGGTTGAAGCGTATCTTGGGTGTGGCATCCCTGATCAGATTGATATATTGCCGCCAACAGACAAACTCACTAGAGGGAAATGTAAGAGGAATCGGCTGGGAGAATAAGCAAAGCCTAAGGGAAAGGCCGCCGCATGTGTAGGACATGCAATGAGATCGGCACCCACGATACCAAGAATCGCCTGTAGAAGGAAGGAAGCAAAATAATCATGCCCTTACGGAATTCGTATGCCTTGTACTCACTTTGATAGCATTCCATTGATATTTGCTTCTAGTACTCATTGTCCGACATATTCAAATTTTTATATTTGCTTTGTAGGTGACCGCAAAGGAGGTGGTTGTAATATTTGCTTTGTTGAAGTTCGAGAGTTTGGAATCAATGCAGCAATTAACTATTCAATTGTTGTAATATGTTGCTTGAAAATGTTGCATTTCATATGTTGTATGGACTAAAGTATTGTCTGGATTCTTAAGTATTGAGTTCTTGACTTCTCTGTCCGTTGCATGGATACTTGTGTGTATGTAAACTAGAGGTCGAGTGGGAGTATTGAGTTCTTGACTTCTCTCTCTCTCTCTCTCTGTCCGTTGCATGGATGCTTGTGTGTATGTAAACTAGAGGTCGAGTGGGAGTATGAAATCTGAACTGTTGTAGATCTGTTGATATTCTGAATTGCATTTTTCCAGTTTTCCTTGAACGATCTTGATGGTATCCATAGATTGTTGTTTGGAGATATCTCTGTGACCGAAGATTTGAAAAGGACAGCTGGTGTGTTTATTGAAACTACTTGGGCTAGTGCTGCTTACTATCTTCTGTGGTTTATGCTGGCTGGTCATGTAAGTTCTTCCCTATGCTACGTATGCATATTTAGCTATTAGTATCTTGATCTGGAGGGCATTATTGCATCAATGTATTATACCCATCTGGAGGAATAAGTCTATTTTTTTATGCTATCCTCCTAGTTGCTTTCCACCTGTCATTGTTGTCAACATTGTGTTAGAAAAAAACCATAGTTCATTAAGATTGCCCTACATAGTTTGCTGTAAGACTATCATGTTTCCCAGGACTTGATGTACTTGTCATATACACTATTTGGTGCAGAATGTTGGTACTTTGTGGTACTTTCTAACCGTAGAGCGCGAAGATAATTGCTGGCATTTGAACTGCAATAGTAAGGATGGATGTAATAGCAACTATTTGTATTGCAGTGATAATCACAATGTCAAGCAAGTATTTAACATGTGAGATGGTATTGGTGATGACCCTTTTAATTTTGGCATCTATCGCCAGCAATCGTGTCCGGAATACTTTCTAGGAAATTTTATCTCTAAAACCTGCTACTGTTTATGGAATGCAAAACTGGAATTTTGATCACATTGTTTCTGGTGATTTTTCCTGTCATAATTCTGTTGAATCCTGTCATAATTCTGTTGAATCCTGTCAATCAATAGTAATCATGTGAATGGAAGCCTGGTGGTGCATGAAGTTTGCACTGCATACTATTGGCATGCTTTGCTACAGTATCAGGTTTGTGTGAGCATGCATGCATCCTAGAAAACCAACTGGAATGCAACTACCTGATCAGTGAATACAGAATTATTGTGCATCCTAGTACAGTTGACAAGTACCTGGAAGGCCAACTGGAATGCAACTACCTAGAAAACTGGAATGCATCCTAGTACAGTACCAGGCAATATGAACTGAATACAGAATTTCTTTGATGCCTGTGTCCTTTACATCCTTGTGGCTAGTCCTACCTGATCAGTGTTAGTTCTCCGACGAGGATCACCTGGAGGAAACCCGAGCTCAAGATGCACACTAACACCCGTGGAACTCTGAAGGTCCTTTTGTGCTGCAATGGAGATGCAGTGTTTTCTGTTTCTCATCTCCTTTTATTATGCAAAGCAATGAAACAATGCAATAGTAAACCAACTAACTCTTGAACAGATGTCTCCACGAGCACAGTGTGTATGTATCATGAAATCATTGCAAAATTCTTCAACAGATGTCTCCATGAACTACAACTGAGCACTCAAATTGTACATGACTGGATAAACATCAAAATATGAAACTCCAAAAGCCAGGGCTGTTGTAAACTCCAAGAGATCTTAGGTGGATGCATGTTTGCAAGCCTTGTAGAGAAGACAATGCTCGACAAAGAATAGATACAAAGATCGATTTTCAAGCATGATGTCGATATCAACATCGATTTTCAAGTTATAAGTTATACCAGCATGATACACTAAATCAGTCATTCATACAACACGAAATCAGCCACATGATCCTTATTCTGTCAGCAAGAACAGTAAATTAATAATTCACATTGCAAACCATTCACATTGCAAATCATGTCATATTTCAGACATCATTCAAAGGTTGACTCAGACAACCACATTACATGAGACATTACATGAGACTTAGTTCCCTATCTTCCCAATGTACATTCCTACAAGCAAGAAAATAAATGCAACAACAAAGATTTTTAACTTGTCATCTGCAGCACTAGATTTCTGGATTAACTTGGTGATCTGGTCATCAATCT
This sequence comes from Phyllostachys edulis, assembly GCA_036346405.1. Lineage (NCBI taxonomy): Eukaryota > Viridiplantae > Streptophyta > Magnoliopsida > Poales > Poaceae > Phyllostachys > Phyllostachys edulis. The sequence goes on from CM070566.1 coordinate 32,163,298, forward strand.
GATGCAATGTGGTTTTGATGGCAGCTAACTCTTGCAAAACATGGTGGTCAATCAACTTCACAGGACAATCAAAATGGTCATCTCTTCTGCCCTGTTCAACCGGATGCATAGCACTCAAAAGCATCTTATATTGGTCCTTCCACAAGAATGTGTCACATTGTTTGGAATACGTCTGGACCAAAAGAAAGCACCCAACTTCAACATCAAACTGCCGATTAGGTTAAACATCAAAATCAAGAGAAAAGGTCGATTCTTACACCGTCGTTTCTAGGGCATTTGTAGTATTCCTTTCCTTGATTCTTCGAGCTCCCGGACACAGCCCATACCATCGTCGCTTTGCACTTCGGGCATGGGACGAGAGGAAGCCCACCGCTAGGGCTCGACGCTGACCACTGAGTGCGCCTCCATGAGATTTCAGCTTCTCCATGGTGCGCCAATGCCTAGGGTCGCACAAGGGGGGAGGCGGAGCGGCGCTCACAGCCTAGTCGACCGGCGCCACCACGGTCGCCCCCAACCCTAGAGTCGCACCTGGTGGGAGTGAGGCAGAGGGAACGGAGCACAAGGGGGAGGGGAGACCAGGTGGGAGTGAGGCGGAGGGAACAGAGCACAAGGGGGGAGGCGGAGCGTCGCTCACGGCCTAGTCGATGGTGCCGCCACGGTCCCCTCTATCGCCAGATTCGGTGTCGCCACGGTCGCCCCCAACCCTAGACACACCTGGTGGGACTGAGCGGAGCACAAGGGGGGAGGCGGAGCGTCGCTCACGGGCTAGCCGACGGCGCCGCCACGGTCGCCCCCAACCCTAGAGTCGCACCTGGTGGGAGTGAGGTAGAGGGAACAGAGCACAAGGGGGAGGGGAGACCAGGTGGGAGTGAGGCGGAGGGAACAGAGCACAAGGGGGGAGGCGGAGCGGTGCTCACGGCCTAGTCGACCGGCGCCGCCACGGTCGCCCCCAACCCTAGACGCACCTGGTGGGAGTGAGGCGGAGGGAACAGAGCACAAGGGGGGAGGTGGAGCGCCGCTCATGGGCTAGTCGACGACGCCACCACGGTCCCCTCCATCACCAGATTCGGTGTCGCCACGGTCGCCCCTAACCCTAGACGCACCTGGCGGGAGTGAGCGGAGCACAAGGGGAGGCGGGCGTCGCCACTGCCAGCCGACCAGCCGCCACGGTCCCCTCCATCGGCAGATTCGGTGTCGCCATGGTCGCCTCCATCGACAATATTCGGTGCGGATTGGGGGATTGGGGGCGACGCATGGATCGGTAGGGGGCAAAACACAAAAACGACAGCGCTCGGGCGAGCTCGTGCGCAGACGAGCGATCCACACCGTCGATCTGATAATGGATGGGCCCGATTTGCTGTGTGCATATGTGCACAAGGAGGGCTGTGAGCATGAGATATCTTCCCGAAGAAGAATGAGCCTTGTTGGGTTTAAGTAAGTATATATCAGAAGAGGGAGAACAAGTGAGCAGACAAACCCACTGCCTACTACTACTAACTACTAGGGCCCGGCGCGCGTGTTAATGCGCGTGTAGGAAACGTTAAGTTCTGTTTTTTTTAAGATGTAGAGTTTACATGGTGGAAAGCTTTTCATTTGTGCCATAGTGGCATCTTTAACCTCTTAAACATCGTCAACTGCATAACAATCTAGCTAAAACGAAGGTAGCAGAACAATCAACGAAAAGGAGCAATATCTTTCACTTGCTACCAAGAAATCCACTGAAGATCAATGGCATAAGTTAATTTTCAAGTTTAAGATCTACATGCTTTTTTGCTATAAATTAAGTAACTCAATCTGAATCTCAAATACATTTTCATTACAAGTATTGTTGTATCATATCTGAATGCGCAAACAAAGCACCCAAAATTCTAAACAAAACCCACCAATAAGAAACCAAAAACTACAAATTTTATTAGCAGGCTGCGATCTTTACCCCCAATGTCTCCCAGAGATGCATCAAATTAATCAAAGAGAAGGGTTTCCTCATCGCACTCTCACCTGAATTATGCCCTTCACCCTCCACGCGCCCCTGGTGTGCAGCATGATCTACCCGTTGTCCGGGTGAAGTGCCGCGAGCTCCCACCGCACCTCCTCGGAAGCCGTGTTATGCTCGGTGGAGAGCCGCTCGACGACGACCACCCCGCCCCCGACCACGCGACGGCCAAGAACGACGTGGGAGTCACCGAGGTTGTCCACGCACAGTGTGTCCGTGGATATGGCCCCGAGCAAGCAGCAGAAGCCCACGGCCAGCATCCATGGCCGCTTCGGCCACACCTATCTTACTTGCTGCAGCAACTCCTCCTATACCGCGCCGAATGCCCTCCGGATCACCTCTGTGCTCATGCCCCCCTGCTCCGTCATGAAGCCTGTCTTTGCCGCCATAGCCAAGAACGCAAGGATAGCAAAAATCAGTAACGCACACACAACCATGCCGACACATGGAACAAAGAAAGATACAAGGAGAAGGCAAATAGTATACGTACGTTGGACATGGGGGGGAAGAGACGGGAATGAACGAAGAGGAGGCGTCTGGGGCTGCGGGTTGTCGTGAGATGCCGCATTTAACGTGGCAAATAGGGGAGGTAGAGGGATGGGGAGGGGACATGGAGGAGTGGAAGGATGCGGGCAAAGCGGGGAGGAGGCAGTCGCCGTGGGAGGGGAGGGAGGGGAACAGGAAGAGCAGAATGGGAGATGATGTGGAGTGCGAGGAAGAGGCGAGTTGGGGAAGAGGACTCAACGCGATGCGACCGCACGACGCGAGCGGAGCGAGCACGCACCGAACAAATGGCAGATCCGATCGAATGGCGTGAAAAAAAAACAAGTAGCATCCAACGGCCCAACGACGGAACTGATCACATGGCGCAAAGAAGCCTGGGGCAGCATCGTATGGTTGTGAAAAAAAGCCGACGTGGCCTGCCTCTCCAGCTCCCAATCCGGCCTCCATTTACCTTTTAAGATTTCATGAATGCATTCAGAGTTCAAGCCTCATACTCTTAGAAGTGGCCTCATTTCACATCCATATAGGTAGGCTCTATCGGAAGTACTCCATAACAAGTACTTCAACAAAAAAAAACTGTTATAGACCTATTAAGAGCAAACCTGCTCAACCTTTCTTATTTTACATTATGGTTGCCTAGCACTTTGCCTCCTGGGATGGAATTGTAATATCCTATTTAAACATAAAACAAATAAGTGATTAGTACTAAAATTAGAGGAGTTTTAGAATTCGGGCCTTTGGCCCATAGCTCTTTGGGCCCATGTGGGGGGCCGGCTTAAAAGGGCGGGGCGAACCAAATCCTAGCACCCCATGTATTGTAGCACCACCAGATACTGTAGCATTCCCTCTTCCCTGCTACTATGCCAAGAGGAGGAGATCAGCAAGACGGAGGGGAGAAACGAAGCAGAGGAAGGAAGGAAGGAAGAGAGGAAGAAGGAGAGGGGATCGCTGGGTTTTGTGTTCATCATTTTGATCTCCAAAGGTGATAATTCTTTTACCTCTTTTCTATTTAGCAATCAGTAGGATCTATTTAGTAGATCGGTACAATCTGTTGGTAGATCAGCAATCTGCCACTTCTGTTGCACTGCAATTTTGAGTACAGTAGCGAAGAAATCTGGGAATATCATCTCCTAGAGTATTGTAGATCTTTGTTTACTCTTTCCGTAGAGTATTCGATCACAAAATTTGGATAGGTAGATAATTAGTTATGATTTTTACAATCTGACTGTCTGTTCAGTTCCTCAGTTTCTGGCAGCACGCTTCTTTGTGGACTTTCTTTCTTCCACCGCTAGGACCTTGGCATCCCGAGCAACTCGCTCTTTACCATCATCTTGTCGACGATATTCCTCCTCAATATGGAGATGATTATCCAACTCTTCAAGAGTCATATCTTTTTTGCGATGCTTAAGACCTTTCTTGATGTCTTTCCATGATGGATGAAGTTTTATCGATGATAGAAGGCACTACAATAGACTCATCCATATGCAAGCCATACTGATCGAAGGAATTGTAAAGCCGTTCTATTTCATAAAATTTCTCTATGATGGGCCTACCATCAATCATCTTGTAATTGTTAAAACGAATAACAAGGAACTTCTTACTTCTAGCGTCCTCCGACATGTAGCGGGCTTCCTACTTCTCCCAAAGTATCTTCGTAGTACCCACATCATGGTACATATTGAACGATTCTTTGACATGCCATTCAAAATATGGCCATGACAGATGAAGTCGTCGTTGTCCCACTTGGTGCGGTCATGATCAGTTGTGTTGTCACCCGCCAGCCTTGGAGTGGTGAGCACATGGCCCACGTTAAGAGTGGTAAGAAGAAACTTCATCTTCTTTTGCCAATGGAGAAAGTTGCCGCCATCAAAGCGCTCCAACTTGACGAAGTCTGAGGACATCTCCTTCAGTGTCACAGTAGATGTAGAAGCCATTGTGACAGAATAAGCCTTAAGATTGTTAGAACAAGGGTTGGAGATGACTCGAAGATGGAAGGAACAGCTTCAAGGCGTGTAACAAAGTCGCTCTCCTTAAGGCTTATTTGTCCCCACTAGAAAGTGTGCATCGGGTTGCCAACAATAGCCTCCTAGGATACAATGAAGCTTGTCGCTGGCAAGTACACTCTTGACAACGATCTTGAACACTCATGGGATAATACAGGACTATCAAATACTACTGGAATGCAGCGCTCTGCAGTAGTACTACACCCTAGCGATCTAGCAGAGAAAGAGCATTGTAGTATATGACATTGTTGCCGTGCTAAAACACCCTCCTGAATGAGCCAGTGAACACATGTATTTATGAATTTTTTACTATTCTAGCCCTGTAGCAACATTTAATTTCAAAAGTAGCCCTCTTTCACCATAATTTGCAAAACTGGCCCCTGAACAAAGCACGATCACGGGTACCAGTGCGGCAGTAACTCCGCCTCGCCACCAGGCGTGGCAAGCTCCTCGCCTGGCCTCAGAGAGGCAGGCGCCTCCTCCGAAGGCGGCAGGCGCCTGCCCGCCTGGCGAACACGGTGAGGTGGCCGCCTGACCCAAAATCCAATTTTTAAAAAAGAACGAAAAAATTGAAAATTGAAAATTTTAAATATTATTTAATTATATTTGATTCAAAAAAAATATCGGCAGAGATTTGTCAAAAAACTTTCATTAAGAAATAAGGGCATGGAGGTAAAGTAGGGTTTCCTTTTCTCTGAAATCAGGGTTTCGTCGCAGTTTGAGCGCTATTTGTAGTAATTTCAAAATATAGCAAATGAGTATAGGAAAATTACGAAACTTTTTGTGGAGCCTCCCGTCATAGTGTTGTTGCTTTGTACAATTTTATTCGTTTAGAGAAAGGATGATTGATAAGAATATCAGACGAGGCATAACCTTGAGGATGTCGTCGAAAAAAGCTGCTCATCAAACACTTGTTGTCTTTAGAAGTGGGATAAAAGGTATCGGGACTATTGGAGTCTCTCCTCGATGAAGTCGCCTAAACGATATCTGCCAGATATAGGCAGCGGTGATGAAGTGCGTTATGAAGCTTATACGAGAATATGATTGAAGGGCCGAGAATGCTCACAGTGATGATGAAGATGCCCCAAAACATGGAGTCTCTCCTCAATGAAGTCGCCTAAACGTATACACGATATATAAAGGCAAATGATGAAGTACTTTATGAAGCTTATACGAGAATATGATTGAAGGGGTTGAGAACGCCACAGATTATGAAGATGCCCTAAAACATGGAGGATTCGATGTCGGTGCGAATGGTTCTTTTTTGGATTCCACTAGAAGAGGCATACTTGCAATATAGGCTTGCTTTGATGGCTTAGTGGAGACACGGAACCAAAACTACATTAGAGTCTGTGATGTAAGCACGCTACATGTAGTGACATGGCATGATGGTTCGCTAATTGCTTTAGTCATCCTCACTACTACTACGGTACATCGACAAAAGCATCCGAACCATATAAGTATACATGCCTTTAGGGGATAGTAAAAAACATGGGGGGGTAGGGCGGGGACTACTACGTAAGGACCTGACCTACTGCGTGGATCGGAGCTATTTTCTCTTCCTTGCTAGCTCGGCGTTGAACTCCTCGCCGGCCTTCCCCTTCCCCTTGTCGCGGGAGTGTCCACGTCGGGCTGGTATGTCGAAGTCATCCATGTCCTGCGATTCCATGATGTAAGTGCACCGTATAGTAAAAATCGTAAGAATGATGTAAATTCTTCGTAACTCACGTCGTGGATACAGATTACGCCCGAGCGACCAGATATGATGTGGCGGCCGGGCTCAGCCGCATGAGCCTTTCCCTTGCCCTTGTCGCAGGACTGTCCACGTCGGGCTGGTATGTCGAAGTCATTCATGTCCTGCGATTCCATGATGTAAGTGCACCGTATAGTGAAAATCGTAAGAATGATGTAAATTCTTCGTAACTCACGTCATGCATACGGATTACGCCCGGACGACCGGATACGTTGTGGCAGCTGGGCTCAGCCGCATGAGCCTTTCTCTTGCCCTTGTCGCGAGACTGTCCACGTCGGGCTGGTATGTCGAAGTCGTCCATGTCCTGCGATTCTATGACGTAAGTACACCGTACAGTGAAAAACGTAATAAGGATGTAAATTCTTCATAACTCACATTGTCGATATGGATTAAGCCCGGGCGACTACTGGTCTCCTTCGGCGCCTCCTCAACAGGGTCCGGTACGTAAGGTTTCCACCAAGACGGGTTCTCGCCCGCACCGAGTAGTTCAAAGATATACCTGGCCGGATGAATGCCCGCTGTACATCTCCGGGCCGTCAATCCACTGGAAGAAGTGGCAGCGCATCTCGGGCTGCCATTTCATGGAGATGAAGTTAATAATTTAAGGAATTCAACATGGACGAAAATCGATGCGTGCGAAAGAAACACTTACGAGGTGGTGCCCGCACGTGTAGTACGCCTGGGCGGCGGTGTCTACGTGTGTGAACTGAATGATCTCTACCGGTTCGCCACACACACACTGCGGGATCAAAAAACGTGGTGGTACTAGAGCATCTTTCATTGAAAAATCTGGGTATTTTAGCTGTTTCCTCTTCTGCTTAAGCCACTTTTGCTTCTGCAACATCCTCGCGTAGAAGTTTGCCGAAGAGTCCATAGCTGGGTATGTATTGTGTAGTGTTGGGTTTGGTTCAACCCCATTTTATAAGCCCCATGGTTGGCATGGTGTTAGTTCTGAAAAGCTGAGGAGGTAGATTGTTGTAATGTCAATCTGAAAAGCTGGCGAGGCATAGTGTTGTCACTGCGCAAAGCTACCCCGTGTGGTCTTGTCACTGCGTAAAGTTGTCTCCTTTGGTCTTATCACTGCGCAAAGCTGCCCCGTGTGGTCTTGTCACTGCGCAAAGTTGTCTTATTTGGTCTTATCACTGCGCAAAGCTGCCCCGTGTGGTCTTGTCACTGCATAAAGTTGTCTCCTTTGGTCTTATCACTGCGCAAAGTTGCCCCGTGTGGTCTTGTCCTTTGCGCAAAAGTCGTCTCCTTTGGTCTTATCATCGCACAAAGGCGCCTGTGTGGTCTTATCATCAAGCAAAGCGAGCAGCCCGTCTGGTCTTATCATCTGCAAGCTAATACATTACCCGCTTTGTTAGCCTCCCTCTGCGGGCTATAAAATGCACGACCCACGCTCCAAAAGTAGGACCACTGGACCCTTCAAACCGTAGGAAGAAGAACCTTCTCCGTCGTACAATAACATACGATGGCAGACGCCCAGGGACCAGTCCAACCGGGGTCGTCGAAGCCAGACCTTGTCCTAGAAAGGAGGGAGGACTTCGGCCCTAACTACCGGTTGATGCCGAACAAGCGTGCTCAACCGGTATGGCCGAAATGCAGACACGGGGAGGACGTTATCGTGCAGGTCATAGACTGCACTGTCGATGGCGGACGGCGTTTCTTCCGATGCCTATACTCTGGGGTAAATATTTTTGTTCATGTTACTGCTAATACATCCTCCATACTAATCGTCCCTTGCAGCAGATGGCGAAATGCAACTTTACCCGCTGGATCGATCCTCCCCATGAACGACATGTTTTGATGCACGTGGGTACATTGTGGAACTGAATATTTGATTTGGAGGCGCAAATTGACGATCTCAAGGAGCAAAATGATGACCTCCACCAACAGATGCAGCGTGAGAGGGGCAACGAAGAGGTCGTGAACATAGGAAGTTCCTATGATCCCACATGTTGCTGCGCCAACCCTAGCTGCATATGTGCGTACCACTACAACGATGGCCAGCCACGTCTGAGGCGCCCAACTGGAGAACACTCTATGTGGGTAGCGAGAGGCAGCTTCTACCATTAGGCACAGGCAGAGAAGCTTGTACCTCGGTAGTCTCCCCTTCTGTACGCACTTATGTTCAATCTCCTAAAGCATGTAACTAAATGGTGGACGCGTCATTGCAGTTGCCTTTTAGCGAGTTGACATATTGCATCGATGTGCCATGTGAATTAAGCTATAGGCGTCCATATGCATTGAACAAACATGCATTGTATGAACGAGTACACATAAGCACGCAAAACTATTATAGGCATCACACATTAAGTGCAAAATTTAAGTATCACATATAGTAGGCCCCCTACTACGCGCGATAGGTGACTTTTGCATCTTTGTAGGGCGGCGTCATCTTTAGCGTCTCGACTGTCGGTCATTTGTAATGTCTGACGAATCTTGGGGCCGCGTAGCATCGTTTCCGTACAAAGTTGCTTCGTTCGGTCACGTCGCGTGCAGAGTTGCCCTCGGTGTGGGCGCGGTAGGGACCTGCCCCCTCTGCCAGGCGCGGTAGGGACCTGCCCCCTCCGCGAGGCACGGTAGGGACCTGCCCCTCCGTCACGTTGCGTCTCCGGTGCTCGGCTATTTAAACGCGTGGCCACACACTCGCTCGATCGTTCCTCTCAGGAATCTCTCCCTTTTTCTGAGGTACCTCCCTCTCCCGTACTTAACATTTTTGTTTGTCCTTTGTTGGCACCATTTGCCAAAGTCGTTACTAATACGATGCATGTTTGAATTTGCAGTCTTCCGTGTCTGAGGTTAAGAGTCGGTAACATCGTAACGGTAAGTTCATTTCAGCAACACACGTATAGTTTTTATGCTGTGTTTTGGTTGAAATATTGTCTTATTTTTGTTAGAAATGGAGACATTGTACGTGTTCCACGGTAACGTGCGTGCCAGTCCAGACGGAGTTGATTTGTCCAGCTGCCAGCGCGCTTTGCTAAACGTTCCCAACCTGGCACACATCGATTTCTTTGGAGCTCTGACGGTGCATTCGGCGCTTGTTCGATAAACGCGTCGCCAGAACAAGATAGTAATAGAGGCATCATCGCCACCACGGTCCCACCACACCGCGGATGTTGTGGGGCTGGTGAAGGTGACAGCGATACCATGTGGGCACGATACATGGAGATCGTTAGCAATCCTCATGCTCGATCTATCGACAACCCATGGTGTATGTCCATTTTGTTTATCCTACTCAATCCTCTAGGGGGCGCCGTTGAAGGAGCCAACGACGCTCTTGTCCCCTCTTCGGTTTGTTGGCGACGAGAGAGGTCTCGAGGCGCCAGACGTCGTTAAGCGTGATACTCCGCTTGATGGAGATTACATGGTTTCCAACGAATGAAGGTGTGGATAAATGGCGGGGTGCTCGTGTTGATTGTCACGAGATTATCGATGGCATGTCCGAGGCACTACCACCGAAGATGAGGATTTACTTTGACTCGCAATCCAATGAGGACGGTTTACGGCGATGAGGGATTGATTGTCGGTGGCATTGTTTCAACCGACACGGACTATGTTCCAAGTCGGTTGGATTGCTGCTGCCTCTTCCTTATTCTCGCCCAGAGCACGAGTCTTCGTGGGCCTTCGATCTGACACACCGCCAGGGGCAACATTTCCCACACAAGGCTGCCGCTAGGCAAGCTATCGTGAGTTTCGTGGTGAAGACCAGTCGATCATACCGAGTTTACAGGTGAGTTTGAACGTTGTTTGTTGTATCTTGAACTATCTACAATAAGTCGTACTAACTATTATATGTCTTCCGTTATGTGCAGGTCTAATCCTGACATTTACATAGTTAAGTGCGTGCTTAGCTCTTGCCCTGGCAAAGTCCGTGCGCAGAGATTCCCTAGGGCGGGAACGGTCTTCCGCATCAGTCGTGACGGATCACACATGTGAACTTTAGGAGCCATTGCAAATGCATAAGAATGTAACCTCGGCCTACATCGCGAGCATCATAAGCCATGCAGTTGTCGCCGATTTGACCATTTCACCGAAGGTTCTGATGGCTAACGTAGCAAATACAGTAGGGTATGCCGTTAGCTACAGTAAAGTCTGGCGGGCGAAGCGGAAGGTCCTCAAAGGGTTGTAAGGTACTTACAAGGAGGCGTACGACCTAGTCCCCAGAATGCTGAAGCAAATTGCGGATGCTAATCTGGGGACATGCGTCAACAGGGTGGACAGGCCCCTCCCGTCGAACATCCCACATTCCCTAATCCTTGATCGAGTCTTCTGAGCTTTTGGCCCGGTAGTCCAGGGCTTCTCCCACTGTTGTCCCGTCTTGACTATGGATGGTACTTTCCTTTGCGGGAAGTACAAGGGCACCATTCTCACCGCTATTGTCGCTGATGGCAACGACCAGTTGCTCCTAGTTGCCTTTGCAATTGTGGAGAATGAGAACACTAACAGTTGGCTATGGTTTCTAGCCAACATAAAGCAACATGTTGTAAGGGATCGGCCGAATGTGTGCATCATAACCGACCGTCATGCCGGGTTGTTGTTCACGCTGCACACCATGCAGCACGGTACAAGCCCGCCGTTCCAATGGAATGACATGCGCACATGTTGGTGCATGCGGCATCTAGCTGCCAACTTCCACACGCGCTTTCGGAGCAAAGACCTTATGAAGAAGTTCAAGAAGCTCTGCCTGCAGAACCAGAAGCACAAGTTCGATGCCGTGTGGCGGGAGCTTGAGGTCGAAACCGAGCGTGCAAGTGGAGGTTCTGGCCCAGACGCACTACAAAGCGAGTTCGCTGAGTGGATAAGCGTGCATGCCGCCGACTATGAGAAATGGTCCCTTCTTCACGACACCTATGGTGCTCGGTACGGCATCATGACAACCAATATGTTCGAGGTCTACAAAGGTGTGTTGAAAGGGGTCCGTGCCCTGCCCATCACCGTTGTTGTCGACGAGACATGGAACCGTACGGTCGGTTACTTCGTCAATCGGGCAATGATGGCCAAGCAGCATTTGGACGAAGGGAAACAGTACTCGGAGGTTACCCTTGCCTACATGGACAAGAAAATTACCAAGGCCCGATCCCATGTAGCTATCACAATGGATGGCGTGAGGAGGAAGTTCGAGATCTGCCTGCGGGACAAGTACGTTCGCGGCCACATAAGAGGTGACCGGAAGCATATTTGCACCATAGGCGATGTGGCAGTTTGCACTTGCAACAAGCCTCAACTCCTGCACAAGCCTTGCTCCCACGTATATGCTGCATGTGCTGTATTTCACCAATCTTCTAGCATGTACATGTCGGAGTACTACAACATACGACACCTGTATGATACTTGAAACGGGGAGTTCAACTCCTATGGCGTGGAAGGCCACTACAGGGACCTATGGCCGGGAGCAGTGAAGTGGTCACCGAATGACGCACTGCGGCATCCAAGCCGTGGGAGGCGTCAGTCAAGGTGCATCCGCAATGACATGGATGTGAGCCAGCGTGGAGATCGGCCAAGACCAATGAGGTGTAGGCTATGCAAGACTCATGGGCACTCATTCAGGAACTGCCGAATAGACCTTCTTCCTCCGACGCCACTTAGTATCTGTAAGCTATCCGGTGTATTTGAGTCATGTGAGTGTTGTAGTGATGTGAGTGTTGTAGTGATTTGCGTTGTAACCTGCGCTGCTTTCTACGATGTAACAAGTTGTTATTACCACTTCAAGTTGTTATTACTGATTTATAAGTACGGATATCTGCCTTATTTGGGTCACATCGTGCTTTGCAGAAAGTAGTCGCGTCCTGCTTTCCATAGAGTGGTCACGTCCTGCTTTCCAGAGAGTGGTCACGTCCTGCTTTCCAGAGAATGGTCACGTCCTGCTTTCCAGAGAGTGGTCACTTCGTGCTTTGGAGAGAGTGGTCACTTCCTGCTTTCCTCACTGTGCGGTCACGTCCTCCTTTCCACACAGTGGCCCCTTCGTGCTCCCAACGCTATATATGGATGCTTTGGCTGCCATTCACCTCACTCTTCTCTTCCTCTTCTCCTTTCTTCCAGTGTAAAACAAGATGTCTTCGGCCTCATCGAACTTTCGAGTTAGCAGAGAATTACAATCACTACGACAGCAACTGGTTTGCCCTCGTTGCAGGGATCCGGTAAATGTGTTTACCTCTCATACGCCAATGAATCCGTCCCGAGTGTTCATGAAGTGTTCAAATCTTTCGATAACTTTTGCAAAATCAGCACGAATGAATTGCATTGTAGATACCAGGTTTTGTTACTTTCATTTGAAGCTACAATTCTTTTGTAGAACACAACATGTCGGTTTTGGCAGTGGGCTGATGAAGCTGTCCCAGTGGTTCAAGATATTGCAATGCAAATTATTGCCTTCCAAGAAGACTCCTGTGGTGTTGCTGCAATTCGTGTAGTGGCTCGAGCGTCTGATCAACCAATGCAAGACTCCTGTGGTGTTGCTGCAATTCGTGTAGTGCCTCGAGCGTCCGATCAACCAATGCAAGACTCCCGTGGTGTTCTTTGCAAGTCATCTTGATGCTTGACGTCCGATCAACCAATGCAAAATGAAGAGAAAAGACTTCAAACACTGGATGAGAGGATGCAAAGAGTTGAGAAGATGCTTTAGAAATTAGTTAAGATAGTTAGTTTTGTGGTCTTTCTTCTATTATATCTTGTTCTTGCCAAGTAGAACATCAGTTCTAATGAGATTGTACTGTCCACTCTTTATCTATACATCGCAGTTCTTGATGAATGAGAATAAAATTGTTCTACTGAGATAGATAACGAAGTGCAAGAGTCCAATTACCTCACTCTACTTGGATTACAAATCAGTAACTGAAGTACAAGTTACAACATATAATAGACTTCTAAGACTTCTAATGTTACTACTGGTCACGCTGCTGCTCACTGCTCTCGGGCATAGGACCCTGTACCGGCCTTCCGCACCGTGTTCCTGCCATAGGTCTCTGACGAATCTGTTCCTGTGGGAACGTCAGCCTATCAAGTGACCGTGGGTTCTGCTGCAGGTCATAGCGGAGCTCCTCAACCGCTGTGTCGTCGTACAAGGGGGGCATCACCTGCGGGAGTGGCGTTGAGAACAAGTCTGTGATCCAAGCAGTAGGATCTGTAGTAGGATCCGTGGAGGGGCACCAACTCGACTCAGCTTGCGGGATGAACTGGGTGAACTGCTCGGGGTACGGTTCACCTTGCGGGGTGAACTGTGCAGGGTACGGTGTGTACCCGGACTGATACCATGGTGTCGTATCGCCCATTGGAAATTATCCAAGAGTGTAGGGCTGGGAGGGATAATCTGGGATAGCCTCCGCCGTGGTTCCGGGTTGCACGTCTGTGCTCTCCGGAATGGCCTCTTCCTGCCTCCGTGACGACGACGGCACCAGCGTAGGGTCACTCTGTGACGAGGACGGCATCAGCGTAGGGTCCCTCAGTGACGAGGATGGCATCAGCGTAGAGTCCCTACGTGGCAACTACGCGGACGATCCGCTGCCCATGCTGCTGCGTCGTTGGGTCGACTCGCTCGGACGAGAAGATGGAGGGGGCGAGGGTACGCGACGATGCTCCGTCCGATGCCTCAAGTCGACATCGCTGGGCCTTCCACAGCTCATGTTACGAACGACCTGCTTAACATCATCAACAAGCGTCTTCATGACCGAAAAAAGGCGTTCAACTGTGTTGTTAGTACCCCGCTCGAGTTCCCGACGGCCGCAGGCAATAACGCTCTCCAAACGGTCCACCTGCATGGTTACCGAACAAACAAAATTTTGTTAGTTAACCCTATTTCGGAGGGTGGTTAATCTACTACGTGCTCAACGTACCGAATCGTCATGGCGTGCTGCACAGTGCGGGTCTAGGCCCAAGTCTAATCGTTCGGCGTGGCTAGGATCTGCATGTCGGGCCGGGGGGCGCCTGTCAATCTCGTCTGCGTGTGCCGTACGTACCACTCCAAGTACGTGTCGTAAGTCCCTTCATCGTAAGGCCATGCCTCCTGCAAAATGGAATCAGTGGCCGTTTACCATGCATCTATCCACGGCTGTTGCGTCTGAAGCCAGTCATCTCTCTTGTGGCCGTTCTTCGTCTGCCTGAAGGTGGAACAAAATAAATAAATTATGGTACCGACATAACATATAACTAAAGGACCTACAATATTATTAAGCAATGCAATCTACTTACAAGTGACTATGCCTCGCAAGCGGTCACCCTAGGCGAGGAATCTCACAGTGCGGCTCAATCGCCTCATCACCCGTTGTGGGTTGTGCGGCTCAACCATGTGGGAGAACACCAGATGACAAGTTGTCCTCGATCGCCAGCATCTGGTGGCATAGCAAGCTCAAGCCGTCGGGTGCTGTGCCCTACACGAAGGCATCTGTCCAAGGAGCCCATATTATGTCGTCCTTGTGTAGGGACTCGAATTCGTTGTGGAACTCAAGGTATAAGCGGCGCGCTCTCCTAGCCCACCCCAAGACTTGCCACGATCCATCGGGATCCCATGGTCAGACCTTCCACGGATCCTCGTCGTCCATGCCCACCGTAGAAATCTTGTGTCTTGCGGGTAAGGTGGGCTGGGTGCGGAAGTATGGCCGTTCGACCGCGAAGTGCTCCCACGACCACAGCTGTAACAGCGTGTGGCAACCCGAGAGCACGGGCTTTGTTCCCATGTGACGCTGCGAAGCGTCGCACAGGCTGCGGTACGTAGCGCACAGTACAGCTAAACCCCAACTGTACTGCGGCACGTCCTCATCGTCGGCATCTACGATGGACTCTGCAAGGTGAATATAGCTCGGGTACACCATGTCCCCCTGCGTGCTAGGGAACATGACCCACCTGAATATAAACAATAAATATGCAATTAGGTGGCATCGAACCACCTCCTCCGTTGCGTCATTTGGGCAATGCATGAATCGTCGCAGCCAGACGTGTAGAACGCCCTTAGACCTCTCGGGGATATATGTTGCCCGAAGCGATGATTCAAACGCGCCTTCCAGTCCAGTGACCTCGGAGGGGGAACAACTACATGGCCTCGCAACGGCAGGCCAGTAATGAAGCTAACGTCTTGTAGTGTCACAGTCATCTCTCCCCACCGGAAGTGGAACGTGTGGGTCTCCGGTCGCCAACGATCAACCAGGGCGGAAAGAAGGGAAGCATCAATCAGAAGGTTCTGCCCCATGTTCAGCATGCGGGCAAACGCAATCAGCCCAGATTGACGAAGCCTCGAAACATACCGCTCGTCCAACGGCCAGGTCTCCCTCGGTCCTCGTGTCACCAGAGTTGGCGGCCCGTCGCCACCAATCCAAGCATGACAGCGATGCTGGGCGTCCCATGCCTCCTCAAGTAGGGGTGGTAGAGTATGTGCCATTGCTGCAAATAGAGAACAACTAACAGTTAGCGAAATCTAAGTACGTACTTAGCGCTAATAATTGCAATAAGAAAAAATTAAATACGTACTTAGCTAATCTAATCATTCCGATGCGCTACGGCTTATGAACGATTCGGCTGCGCGCGTTCTTTATATACGCAGAGACGACAGACAATGAAAGACAGCGACGCGATTTAAAGGGAGAAAAAACCGAAAACGAATGCAGCCAAATGAACTTTCGGTGGAAAAGCGGCGCGTGTGGCGGCGAAGCGAAGCGAAGAGTCGTGCGGTCGAGGTCAAGCGGCTTTGCAGCGCCCGTGACCGTGGTAATGCGTACTATTCGAGGGCGATTTGCAAATTATGGTGAAATAGAGCTACTTTTGAAATTAAATGTTGTTACAGGATCAAAACAGTAAAAAATTCTGTATTTATAGCGTTTAAACACTGCATCGGAGAGGCGCCTTCACCAAATAGTTGGACATTTGCTCCGAACCGGTGACAGTTGGTTATCTACTGCATAACTTACACATCTTCGCATTGAAACATGTGCGATAGATGTTTTTGTTGTTGGCCAAACCAAACCACCGAGTAAGAGCATTAACTGCATGTCTATCGAATGCACTAGCTGCTCCCTGACATAAAGCTGCACTTGGTGTTTTCTATCGATCAAATATGTGATCACATACATGACCCATTCATTTAACCTGTAGCTAATTAATTACTACAACACTTGCTACTTACTCTCTCTCAAAAGAACAAAGCAAATAAAATCAGGGAATAAACAACAGACGCTTTATTTTGGAAATATCCAACACACGCTTGGGGCGAGGCAAGGGAGGCCCCACGCGGCGGCTCCGGCCTGCTGCCTGCTCCATCAGACCACCACAGCTAGAAGTGAAGAAAATTGATACACTGCAATCTCCATTCCTCTCTCTCGCGTGTGTAGTTAACCGCTCGTCCGGTCTGTAACGCCCCCAAATTCTGGGAACGTTAAACTCTTCACAACCGCCCAGGATGTGCAATTGCGAAGTAAGCAGTGTCTCAAGCAAGCTTTCGATTTCAACAAAAGCCAACCTTTTATTACATAAGATAGGGCTTAACAGCCAGTTTTGACACTAACACGGGCATCCAAGCCCAAAGTTAATATATTACAAGACAAAAGAACTTCTAACCACAGGCACACTTGAGTGCGGCTGAGACCTAATAACAGTAGTCGTTGCCAACCGTGGGTCCACCAAAATCTTGATCAACCAAATCTTCTGCATTTTCCCAGGTTTCTTCTGTAGATTGTTTGCAGATTATGCAAGAATGAGTACAACTACCGTACTCAACAAGCCACATGGAAAGGCTAAATAATTACATGCAAGGAGTTCAAAGGATGGTTAGGTTTAACCTTAACAGGCATATGTGGATGCAATTTGCAGTTTAAAGCAGTTTACAAAGCAGTAAAACAATAATACATAATAACATTAGGGGGGTTTCTCAACAAACCACAATTACCAACTTACCATCTCCAAACTCTACTTATGCCTCATGTACTCGAATCACCCATTAACACGGCTTCATTAACCTAAGCACTGCGTATTCAATAACATTGATTTTCACTCTGCGAGTTGCCCAACTTTACCCACACGATATCACAAACTCATATTGACACGCATCGCGTTCATAACCGAGTCGGGATAACAAAGCCTTTTCACTTTGCTTATCCTTTTTAGCCTCTACCCAAGTAGATATTAATCCATGACCCTCGGGAGACCACCGCCAATAGTGGACTTTGTACCCGATCTTGTGAGTCCATACCGTTGCAAGAACCAGCGAGTGTCCTTAAAGGCCCACCCCTGTCTCACCTTTGATACTGTAGATATTCAATTGGATGAGCAGTGTACTAAGCTAGGGAGTAATGACCACGCATGTGGTTGAGCGGTTTTATTGTGTCTGTTACTTGGCACAAGGTTCTTGTCCTTACTTGTCACCCAGTGAGGCGATGGCCCAACCCGCGGTTGCCCACCTTTAGATCTCACTGATGACTCATTTTACCAAGTATCTTGGGTTGTCCAACATTTTGGTCTCAACCCTCAACTTACACCCAAAACCTATTGGCCTAAAGCCAATACTGCTTTTGATTGATGATCACAATTTTGAGTGACAAAGCTACTATATAGATAACATTTTATGTGAATTTGTCAAGGTGAATATGGCCTACAAGTGCTGGGTAGGTTTGTATGTGGGGTTATAGGAATTATCTATTTATCATGTCATTCAAAAGTATTATTTCAGTAACTAAAGTAATTGGCTCAAATATGATAATGAAAGTATCAATATAAATATATGACATGTGGGTTCAAAATGATCAAGGAATGCGACTTGCCTTCTTGCACAAAGTCCTGTTGATGCTGGTCTTGTCCGGCATCTTCTGGCGTCTGGTCGTCTAGATCGTAACCTAACGAGAAGCAAAGCAATAAAAAGAAAACAAGTAAAAACTAGCTCAACAAGGAATGAGCTGGGAACAACAAGCAAGAAAATAAAACCAAACAGAAACTTAAAGGAAGGGTGGTGCGGATTGGTGGGATTTATCTGGTGTTTATCTGGACTGGACAAGGTTGAGATTCGGATCCAACTACAACGAAATATTGTAGAGGATTAAAGAAATCTAGTGGAAGGATTTATTTGGAGCTTGGTATGGCTGAACGGAGTTAAGATAGGGTTTTCTGGGCTCGAGACGATCGAAAATGACATATAATGTCAAATTAGGGTTTCGGGCGAAAATTGCCAGCTAATGAATAGTATTAAAATACTATTCATACATGACAATGGATCAGTGTATAGTAATTGAAAGTTGTGTTTAGCTGAAATGGATAGTAGCTAGGGTTTACTATTTTTGGCTAAAGAACAGTGTGTATGGAAATTTCTATTTTCGGAATGAACAGTAAATAAAATTACTGTGCATGTGAACAGTAAAGGGCTGAATTTAAATAAGCATAATGGCGGCGGCCTGGCAACCCAACCGCCCAACCCAAACATCGCCACCTTAAAATGCAGCCAGCCTGAGCAGGGCCTTGCCAGCCTCACAAGCGTCTTGTGAGGAAAGCGGCAGTGGCGCCTCATGTGAGGAGGAGGGCGAGGCCAGGCCAGCCTGGAGGCAGCAACGTCTGGGCGGGCGATGGCCAGCGGAGGAAGCGGCGCAAAAGCGAGCTCCACCAGTAGGCCCCCTCTTTAGGGTTTCGGTGGGCTTTGGGGTTGGGCGCGGGTGGGGCTAGGGTTTTGAGGTGGGGCTTATGGTGGCGGCGGTTCTGGCCTGGCCAAGGAAGAAGGGGGGGGAGGCGGTGGTGAGGTGAGGAGAAATGGCACTGGGTGGCTTTTATAGGGCAAAGGAGGCGGTGGGAGCGATGGGCGGTGGCAGGGCGACCATGCAGTGGCGAGGTGGCGGGTGAGGTGGAGGCGGCGGCGGTGGAAGGCGATCTTGGCGGCAGGCGAGGTGGCGGATGACGGCGGCATGTGGGTGATGACGGCGAGGAGAGGGGTGGAGGCGTTAATGGCAAACCGAGAGGGGAAAACGGGGAGAGAGAGGAGAAAGCGGGATTTAGGGTTTTGGATTTTGATTTGGCCGAATTTTGACCGGATTTTGAATTTGATTTTGAAAATGAAATTCGAATTAAGCTCAAATTGATTTTGAATTTTGAAATTTTTGCAGATGTTTCACGGTCGATTTGGGGGCTGTGTGTACTCCGTCGGCCGGCGGGGGTTCACCTAGGTGGGTGCGGCTGGCTGCGGCAGCGCGGCAACAAAGAGGTTAATTGGTACGTCGTATTGTACCATGGATGCACTAGATGTCCAAAATTTCTCAAAAATGCATGTCATTTGTTGTTCCTTCTTTACTTGTTGATGGGAATTTGTTCTTAGCATAAATAAAGTTCCAAAGAGATAAACTTGAACGGGGATCAGATAGACAATAATTTGGCATCTCGAAGTTCTCCCCAACTATGCCATCGGTAGCTAGCATAGCGTGTGACAATCCATCATCAACTTTGTCGGCCAGAACACAATTGTAGGCACCGCGTCGGACCACATCCATCGCGTGGAAATTTGTCCGGACCGGATTTACCGTTCGGAAACATAGTTACATCACTGAAATATCCAACACAAATCTCGCAAATATAATAATATTAAACAATACGTAAATAGACCGTACAATCACTTGACTTATACATAGACCGATCAGACTAAATATCTCAAATATCTGCAGCGGAAACAAAATCAATAACACAGCAGGTGGGACCATCAAGATATGCCAATCGACTAGGGCTCACGACCTAATTCTTGACCTTGATTTCCAGTTTTGTCAAATGCAATTAAGCGCACACAGAGCCTTCTTTTTCACTTACTAAACGATAATATTAAGCGAGTGTGAGTACACATCAGTACTCCTTGAGCCAACACATAGAATGAAGTTATAATATATGCAATATTGATCAAAAGAGAAGCTTGAGGTTCTTTTATTTGCATAAAGCCACAATTGAAATAGATTAAGTAGTAGACAAGTCCTGAGACCTAGCATTTCGACTAAACCGGTTTTAATGAAATTGATTAGTGTTGTATAATACGAGCGCAGGTTTCATCCACCTACTAGCGGAGAATGATTCCCGAAGGTTCCATCCACCCACGAGTAGATAATGGTTCCATCCACCTTATGCTATAGCATTTTCAGGGCTACCTCCACCCGACATTTTCAAGGCTACCTCCACTCGACATTTCCAGGGCTACATCCACTCGACATTTCCAGGGCTATTTCCACCCGATATTCTTATACCACCCACAATTGTTTTTTTTTATAAAACAGAGAATAACCAAGCAAGTTCCCACGCATCACCCGTGACCATGGGCACGGATGTCCAGATATGCAGAGGTTGTACAACTTTACCTATAAGATATAATCAACTCATAATGTCGGCCATGACACACTTCTTTAGACATGCCACTGAGATGATCATAACAAGGCATTTACAATAGCTCGCCATAATACCACACCATCAATGGCTCGATCTTCGGGTGTTTGAACAACATTAACTCCGAAGAAACCACCGCTGAGAGAGCAGATGGATCCCGACTTAGTACCACCACAATGCTCAAGGGCTGTGTACACAGAGATGTGCCCTCCTATAGCCCAGGTCCAACAACCCGACACAAAGTTCCCACAATATGGCAAGTGGCATCACGACTCGCTAAATTAGTTGGCCAAGTTGTACCCATTATAGATTTATGGTTGCACTATTAGTGCTCAGGACGTCATCACAAGATTCAGTCCTTAATTGACTCGGACGGAACTACCACATTACGAGTTCTCATGCTACCTCCGCACCCACCCCACTTACCATCTGCCCAAGTCTAAAACATTGTTTGAGTTTTTGTTTGAAAAATATTTGCAAAGTTCAACATACCAGCCATTTACATCCAATGGATGTCCAAAACCAAGTTTTGATGTTTGAATGATGTCGAGGCAAATTAATGCCCACACGTCACGCAAGGCTAAGTATGACACTTAGATACAGACTTAGTGACTAATTATGTTCACCATTATTCCTAGGGCGACAAAGGCTAGTGTCCAAGATCAAGGAATGGAATTAATAGCTCACTTAACATTAAGGCATTAATGACAAGCTAATGACCACATAATTGTAATCAAAGTATAGCACAAAATTTAATGTTTTAAAACAATACAATTTGCATTCAAAAGTAGGAGCAATATGATCAAAGTATTGTCTCGTCTTGCTCAATGTTTTGATAACCTTGGTCTTCTTGCTCTTGCTTGGACTACTGCTCCTTTAGGACATCAAATTCTAATTACGCAGAACCCGATCGAATTCAAGAACACCTGAATACAATCACATGCAACCAAGTAAATCCAAAGACACTCGAGCAAAAGGAGAAGAATTCAAACCAACACAATATATCCTAAAATTCATACATTTTGTATAAAGGTATAGATTTCGATTTTAGATGAATTTTAGGATCAGGAATTATTCGATTCATAGTTAGGATGATGAAGATTGGGCTCTCGGAGTCTGATGGCTTTCAGAAAATGTGCCGGAGAAGGAGAAATAAGAGGGAGAAGGAATATTCATAGGAATATTGATGGATATTGTTGGCTTTACTTTACTCCTGACTATTTTACGGCGAATAGTGACTTTCACTAAAGGAGTAAGTGTTCTTATTTATCCTACAATTATTCCCTAGTTGGACTTCAGTGGCCGCGTACTATAGATGGATTGTTTAGGTTAATTAATCCATGATCCCTTTACTTCCCTAAAGGAAATGTTTAAAGAGGTCGATTGATGGGTCTTTGCTTTACTTAATGATTTATTTTATTATTTTCTAATTATCAAGGAAGTTGTATGAGAGTTAAGTGAGACCTACGAGTATTAAGTTATCCTTACAAATTAATAAGTGGCCCCAAGGTGTTAGTGACATATCATTGAGTTAATCTTCACTAACATAGTTACTTGCGTGACCATGCATACACTAACGTGCACATATTATATTAGGTTAACTTTCATCTATAATACATAGTAATGACTATTTTTAGTTAATAGCTAAATATTCATGACTATTTTTAATAGCTAAATATTCATTTCACTATATAAGGGCTATGTGTTATTGGCTACTAATTCTTATTTAGCAATTAATTATCCTAATTAACTTGATTATCATTTAACTAATAAGAGGCCATTTATAGGAATCACTATTGCTAACTTTTATTTCAACATAGTAGGACTAATGGGAGGAGCCCACGTGACATGAACTCATAATTTAACTTCTATTTTTAAATTAAGACCTAATTATATGTCAGACATATCTGTCATATTATTGTTTAATTAAATTGTAATTATTTCAACAAATTAATTTTCGAGTAGACAATTGCTAACGGTCTAGGGTCTGCTACTAGATAAATTATTACTTAAATTAATTATTTTTAAGCAATGGCCCAGGTTCAGTAACATTCTTCCAATTAATTAACCTAATGACAATTTTTTTTGTGGGCCAGCTAATATTGAAATATTAGCAACATTAATAATTTTAACTTAAAATGCAAATGAAGAATTTAACTAAATGAATTATTTTAACTAACCACTAATTGATACGGCGTACTGATTATTTCGACATTTTATATGTGCGTAATTACATTTTAACAGACACACAAAATTATATTTTTGATAGAACATCTAATTAAATTTGCACTTTAAAATAACAATTAATAACCTAATAATGATTTTTACCTAACACTATTCAAGTTAACATCTAGTTAAGTGGGGTCCAACAACTCTTGAAACATTAGCAAGATTATTAATTTTGACTTGATCCCTAATTAAAGTTCCTTTTAAAATTAAATTCTAATTGCACACTAATTATAATTAATTAACATCTAATTTCCTAAATTAATT
Source organism: Phyllostachys edulis (assembly GCA_036346405.1). Classification (NCBI taxonomy): domain Eukaryota; kingdom Viridiplantae; phylum Streptophyta; class Magnoliopsida; order Poales; family Poaceae; genus Phyllostachys; species Phyllostachys edulis. The sequence goes on from CM070566.1 coordinate 32,186,363, forward strand.
ACCTTAATTTAATCATTAATTAACTTAATTAAAAATGCAACTGCTAATCGAAATATACATTTAACTAATTAGCCTACTAATTCTATTTATCCATTTAATTAGGTGGGTCCACTTGTCATTTACAGAGAGAGTGAGGAATAGAGACAGAGAGCAGAGTAGAGGAATAGGGGAGGCGGTGCGCTCGGCTCCATAGGAGGCAGAAATGGTGAGTGGTGACCTGGGAGGGGGCGACGGCGTCAAAAATGCGTCCCCGGGACCGTGAGGAGTCAAGGGGTGGCAGCAACGCTCCTAGAGGTCGCCCATGGCAAGGGAGGGGTCAAGGCCAAGAGGCGGGGCCGCTGTTGTGGAAGGAGAAGGGCAACGGCGGTAGTGAGGGAGGGGGAGAGGGACAAAAGGAGGTGAGCACAAGTATCTAGGGAGTGAGGGGAACGCATCGGACCGGATGATGGAGGCGGAGGAGCTGCGAGGCAGCCTGGCGGCGAGAGCCAAGGGCGACGCGAGCGGCTCGTTAGTGATGGCGACCTGGGGTGAACGGCGACCAAAATCAGAAGATGGGGAAAGGAAGAGGGAGGCTAGGGGGTACTCCAGGAAGGAGGAATTGAAGGGAAGCTCACCAGGTGGGTAATTGCGAAGGTGGCAGATGTGTTCGTCTGGAATCAGGGAATAAGATGACGGTGTGGTGCTCCTGCAGTGGAAGAACAAAACTGATTGACGGGAAGATGCCCTTGAGGTCGAGAACACTTCGTGATGCAGTTTATTTGGGGAGAGCTCACCAGACTCAACGGGAACGCCAGGTGGAGGTGGCGGCCACGACCGAAGAAGAGAAAGATGGTTGCGTTCCTGGTGCTCCTACTCGGAAAAGATGGAATAGATGAAGGGGGTCGATCGAGGCGGTGCCAAAGGACATGATGGTGCCCATCGGGGATCACCGGAGCGGCGACGCAAGCTAGGCTAACCACTGCGGCTAGAGCAGAGGGGTCGAATTCATCGGCTCATTTCCTTCCTCTAGAGCGCGAGGGAGGCGTAGAAGAGAGGGGCAAATGGAGAGGAGAGGATGGCAAATCCGGGGCTCTCGCCTGGAACATAAATGGAAGGAGCGAGGTGCGATTTCTCGTGAGAGGCCGGTAGCGAGGCGGCGCGTGAGATGTTGCTGTTGTGCATAGGCAACGGCACGGGTGTGGGGTGGCGATGTGACGCGGGGTGAGTTGGTCGTCGTGGTAGCGGCTGATGCATGCGAGGTAGGCGACGTCATGGCAGCATGTCTTCAGCGTCGGCGTCGCTGCACCAGAGCAGAGCGTGGGTGTGGATAGGTGGGTGGCCGAGGGCAGCATGGCCTGCGGCGTGGGGAGGTGAGGACGGCTGGGCCAGGCGCGGTTGGGCCTGGAAGTGAGCCGAGGGGATGAATGAAAAAGGCCCGCCAGCCCAGCTGGGATTTTTATTTCCTTTCCTTTTTCTTTTTCTTTTTAAATTCAAATTCCTAGTTTGGTGATTTAAATTCAAATGTCACTTTAATTTATTCTCCAATTTCCTTTCCTTTTTCAATTTGCATTTTGTTAATTGATTTTAGGAAATTCAAAATACGACAAAGTTTCAATTAAAAACCAAGAATTCGAAAATCAACACAAACACATTTAAAAAACCATATTTTTTAGAATTTGAAATACATTCAAATTTTGGGATGTTACAAAATTTCTAAGTGTGGAGATCTGCCTTGGTCTACCTCCTCTGACGCCCCAACTTTGACGCCTCTGAGAACCAACCACCAGCGGCCACAACCCTATCACCGCCTAGCTCGAGCTCAACTTCCCCCCAAATCCTCCCCAGCAGTGAGGTCAAGATCAGGCTCTCCCAAATCCTCCCATGACTCTAGGGACCACCGTCGACGCCATCAACCTCCCACCATTGGATGCCATCAGATCCACCATTGTGGAGCGGATGCTGCACAAGCTGGAGCTTTTGTCCCGCTTGTTGCGTGAGCCGTGCAACACCGACGACCACTATGTAGCCTACAACCAAGGAGAGATAGGGGTAGAAATGATGAAGGGAAGAGCTCCTCTGGCATGTGGAACTAGGGGCAATTTGGGTATAATGAGAAAAAAGCTGACAACCTTTTGGGAGTTAACGATGATCGAGCCTAAGGGAAGTGAAGGGATTCGAAAATAAGGAATGAAAGTTGAGATGAGGTGGCAATGAAGGAAGGAGAAGTTTTTCGATGGCGTATCAGGGATCTAACGAACTTTCAATGGAAAATAAGAAATTTTCTCTATGTTTTTTATATTCCTGCATCCAAACGAGAGTTTTTGGCCGTATTAGCACGTTTCCTGGACGAATTAGCAAAAATTGCTCTCGTAGCAAAGGATTTACAGATATGGAGCCTAGTCTACATGGCCACCATGCGGTTTTCCCAGTGGGGTGACACGTAGCAAAAACCACACGATGGTCGTGCGGCGAAGGGGATCCCGCATGGCCATTGTGCGGCGTAGACAATGCATGGCCACCGTGTGGCATAGACAATGCATGGCCACCGTGCGGTGGCCATCTCACTCTCGCATGCCCACGATGCGGTGCCCATCTCTCTCCATTTGTTAATGAATTAAATGACAGCGATGCCCATCTCTCTCCTAAATGACAGCGTGTAATTAAATCTTTGGTTCTGTTAATTAATAAAATGACAGTGTGTAATTAAATCCCGAAAGATTAACCTAGCCCATTAATTAAATCCCAAAAGATTAATTAATCAGAAACGTCATGAAATACTGTAGCAGCTTCTAGTGCCTGATAAATTTAGTACGTACACAAAATTGTCAGAATTTATAAATAAGGAAAAAAATTACCTGCTAATATGGCTGCAAATGACAGCAGTTAATAATGGTAAAATGTCCCCTCACTCGCATTAATAACGTTAATGACAGCTAATGACGAGATGGATTCATTTTGCGCGAGCGCATGGACGCGATTGAAAGAGAGTGAGGCGATAGAAAGGAAAGGGAATAAAGGGGAGATTCTCGGCCACAATGTCCAATCACTCGTGTCACACATCTTTCATGTCCCATCGTTGTCTGCCGCATGCATGCATGCATGCTGCACCTGATTCCCTCCCTTCATTACCGGCGCGTCGTTAGCGCACGATTTCCTCTTGCTTGAGCTATAATTACCCTCCTACGTGCACTCCTCGCTCGCACTCTCATAGTCTTCGCTTGCACTCTTCACTCGCTTTGTCGCTTTCTTCGCAGACGATTAAAGATTATTTAGTGCCGTCATTAGCGGTCATATTAACAGGTAATTTTTTCTCGTATGAATTGTCTTCATTAAATATGTAGTTAATTAGTTGTAGTTATTTAGCGTAATTAATTTAGTCCTTATCGTTTACAGGTAATTTTTCGTTAATTAGTTTTAGCATTGTAAATCGCCATCATTAGAAGCCATATTAACAGGTAATTTTTTCTTCGTTTGTAAATTCTTTATTAACTGCGTGTGTTGTTAGTTTAAATTCTTGAGGCGCCATTAATTAGTTACCAAATTGTTAGTCATAATTAATTAGTTAATTTGCGGTAATCAGTTAGCCCTAATTAATTTAGTCATGTTTAAATAGTCGTATTAATTTTGTACTAGTAAATTAGTGTACATTAATTTGTAGTGTTCATTTGGTTGTAATTTTTAATTTGGATTATTGCATTGTCATTATCAATCTTCTCACTAATATTCCGTCTATTCTATATGTTGCAAGCCATGTCTCTACCGGAGCTTCTGGAACCCTTCTACGATGAGATCCGTCGGTGCAATTGGTTGTGGATCGCCGGTGATGCGAATGGCCCTTTGTCCTTGTTGCTTTGGTCGGGGAGGGATTACTGGGAGCTGGACGCTCACTATGTCCCAATCCTTCAGGACACGGGCTTGTTGCCCCTTGCGAGGCTACTCTTCATCGGATGCTAGTTCACCCTAGACGCCAGTCTGATGTCTGCACTTGTCGACAGGTGGAGGCCCAAGACGCACACCTTCCACTTTCGGTGGGATGAGATGGCGGTCACTTTGTAGGATGTCTCGTTCTTGACCAGTCTTCCGATCCGGGGTGAGCCACTTGTTCTAGGCTGCCTGTTGGTGGACTGGAAGGCCAAGCTAGGGAATCGGTTCGGCATACCTGTCCCGAACCGTGCGCGTGGCATCTCCTAGACTTGGCTGAGGCATTTCAATCAATGCCCACAGGATGCACCTGACGAGCTCGTTGGGATGCACCTCATTGCTTACCTTCTTCAGCTCTTTGGTTGGGTCCTGTTTTCAACCACATAGGGCGATTGGTGCTACCCCAGCTTTGTTTGTGTCACCGAGTCTTTGGCTGACACGGAGGCTGGGGCGAAACCTCAGTACAACTGAGGATCAGCTGTCCTTTGCGCCACATACTGGGGGTTGTGTGATGCTTCACAGTGTGGCACCGGTGTTACCCCGAACCTGACCATCTGCTACACGGTCCTATAGCTGTGGAGTTGGGAGCACTTCCTTGTTGGGCAGTCGGCCTTCGAGAAAGTAGTGCACCCATACCCCGAGTTGGACGACCCGATAGACGGACCCACTATGGGCTTCCAGTGGACTGCTTCTTATCTACGCTGGGCCAAGGATAGACCAACGAGGTGCTACTCGTTGTTCCACAATGAGCTTGAGTCGTTGCACGATAACGACATCATCTGGGCTACATAGACTCCAGATTTTATGCGCACAAAGCTCCACACGGGTTGTCTGTGCAATGCACCCAGGATGCCGGGTTATGGGTGACGACCTACCATCTGGTGTTCGCACATATGGTAGAGACTTACGTGCCGCAGCGCGTAATGCGACAGTTTGATTTGTAACAGGTCGTGCCCCCTCCGGACGGCAGGGTCCTGCAGTGAGCTGTACACATGTGAGTCAAACTTCATCCAAGTAGTGTTTACACTTTTTATGTCTTCTTTTCTAATATCAATCCTTCCGAAAATGCAGGCAATCGAGGATGGGTCGGCATGCTGAGGACTGGCAAGTAGTCCAGCACAAGTGGATTACAACATGGACGGAGACGGCGCACTTGGAGGTCATGTAGGAGCAGCGTCCGTATGACGTTCAGACGTATGGTGAGTATCTGCAGTGGTACGTACCACGGTCACGCGCCAGACTCACCCTTCCTCTGCCAACTCAACAACTCAACAGTCTCCAACAACGTCTGATTCGACAGACGCTCTCTGGACCGGCTGATGTATCTCATGAGACATGCTCGATGCAGAACAAGGACGTGCACGGGGATGCAAACGCAGCGAGCAGAGAGCAGTGGCTTAGACGAGTGAGCCACATTATATCCCGTGTTATGCGATTTTTTTTTCTATATTTGCGACTGACAGACCGTAGGAGGGAACGGACGGATGTACAAAAAAAACACATGTTTTTACACGTGAAATCACGGCGCGGCATAGCCGGGGCAGGGGGTACTATCACATGTACCCCGATCAATAGGACATTCTTTGTTAATTTATTAGTTTAATGCGGATGATATTCTTTAATACAGTGTTATATGATCTGCATGCCACATTTCCCTTAGTTGGTTCATGGACAAGCTTAGCTAGCCTGTCGTACAATATAGTATTACTCGAACTCCACAGGATTAGGGTCCTCCTCCTCCTCGATGTCCTCCTCAACGTCCACCCCGATGATACGCTAATGTAAATTCGACCACTTATCTTGCGCTAATGTAACTAGCACTACTCAACTACTAAGTAATTACAACTGCTTAACTAACTAACACTAACTAATTACGACCACATAAATCGTAACTAATTAACTAGACCATGAATAGATACGTAGGATTAATATAACAACGACTAATTCATTACAACCTATTTTATCACAACTAACTAAATAATAAAATTTTTATAAGGCCTAAACGATAAGGACTAAATTAATTACACCTAAATAACTATAACTAATTAACTATACATTTAATAAAGACAATTCATACAAGAAAAAAATTACCTGTTGATATGACCACTAATGATGGCACTAAACAATCTTTAATCGTCTACAAAGAAAGCGACAAAGCGAACGAAGAGTGCGACCGAAGAGTGCACGCAGGAGGGAATTTATAGCGTGAGCAAGAGGAAATTGTGCGCTAACGACGCACCGGTAATGACTAGAGAGAATAAGGCGTAGCATGCATGCATGCGGTAGACAACGATGGGACAAACGACGAGACATGAAAGACACGTGACGTGAGTGATTGGATGCTATGACCGAGAATCTCCCCTTTATTTCCTTTCCTTTCTATCGCCGCACTGTCTTTCAATCACGTCCATGCGCCCGTGCAAAATGAATCCCTCACGTCATTAGCTGTCATTAACGCGGGTGAGGGGACGTTTTAGCGCTATTAACCGTTGTCATTTGCAGCCATATTAGCAGGTAATTTTTTCCTTGTTTATAAATTCTAACAATTTTGTGTACGTACTAAATTTGTCCGGCACTAGAAGCTGTTAGAGTATTACACGATGTTTTTGACTAATTAATCTTTTGGGATTTAATTAATGGGCCAGGTCAATCTTTCGGGATTTACTTACACGATGTCATTTAATTAATTAACAGAACCAAAGATTTAATTACATGCAGTCATTTAATTAATTAACAGAACCAAATGGACAAATTAACTGAGCCAAAGATTTAATTACATGCTGTCATTTAGGAGAGAGATGGGCACTACTGTCATTTCATTCAGTAACAAATGGAGAGAGATGGGCACTGCATGGTGACCGTGGACACCACATGGTGGCCATGCGGGAGTGAGATGGTACATGTCGCCCAAAACGATTTTTTGACCGAAATAACGCTAATTCGTCCCGTATTTACAAGAATGACCGTTTTCGCGCAGAAATTGTAAAAATGGCACCTTGCCGTACGGCCACCATGTGGTGGGTACTGTAGCAGCCCCTGTCGTATGTCCACCGTGTGGTGTGTACTGTAGCATTTTTTCTTCTTTTTTTAAAAGAACATTTAAGTATAATTTTTATAGGAATTTTTAAATATATAAAATGAGCTCCAAAAATTATGAAATTATTTGTGGAGTCTTCTGACATAGTGTAATTGCTTTTTTAATTTGTCCAAAAAATTATCCGTCCTGAATTGTTCTCTAAAATTCATTTAAATATACTATTTGTAGGAATTTTTTTAGAATAATTAGAAACGTATAATTTTTAAAAAAAATACACAAGCAACTATACTGTGTCAGGAGACTCCATAAAAAATTTATAATTTTTAGAGCTTATTTTCTATATTTAAATATTCCTACAAAAATTATATTAAATTATGTTGTGCGGCAGGACGTCATTTTTACAATTTCCACATGAAGACGGTCATTCTTCTAAATGCGGAGCGAATTAACATCATTTCGGCCAAAAAAAAAAATCGCCCAAAACTCTCCAAACGGGGTGTTTCAGTTTACACGGGCTTTGACGTATTTGGACTTTGGGTTTTTTCTGTGCCCATAAATAGGCAAAATATCTAGTGGGCTTATTAATTATTATGTGCCCACGAGCGGAAGCTGAAGCTGAAGTGAGGCCAAATGGTCGCTCTCCACTGTAACCTCGTGGTCATTAGATCGCGAAAAGTCAGTAATATCACAGGGATCTTCTTCCTTTTTTAAGCTCACGATCATTACGATTGGATCTCGTGGCCATGGCTACATCTTACAGGTACACACTTGGAGCAACTCTCTCCACGCTAAATAAATCGAAATATTATCACCTTACACCCATCAAAAGGCAAGCTGCTCTACGATTTCACTTATGACCAAACTAAAGATAAAGAAGTACCAGCTTTACAACCCAATGATGCATGGTAGCATGCATATGAACTAGCAGTAGTATCTATTGTCTGCTTTTCGGGCATGTGAAGAATAGCTGTGATACGTTTCCTTCTACAAAAAAGCTGTGATATGACTTCATTGTGGGCAGCCACAGCAATCACTTTTCCTGAACTATAGGCACGTATTGTAAAAATGATAATGAATACTGAGGTTGTTGCAAATTGGAAAAGTATTTTACAAGGCCCATCCCCATTGGTAGTGCTGGGGTAGGAGCTTGCAGTTGCTCAGCACTGTGCAGTGTGCACTGTCAGCCTGCACTGTGCTCACTCCTGAGAGCTGGGCCTGAAAAGCAAAAAGAAAAGCCTTCCTTGCAACAGAGGATGCTTCCAAAAAGGAGGACATGCAGTGCAGGAATGCACAAAGGATTAGGGAGGAAGAACAAAGCTTGGTCCCTGATGCCTTCTTTGCTTAATTCAGTTGTGCCATGCATGCTCCCTTTTGCTGCTGTAGAATTATTGCAACTGGACATGCAGAAGGGATACAGGGAACAATGAGAGGTGGAGTACTTACCTTCAGTTAGTCCCCGTTCTAGCACACAAAACCACTCCTTGTGTATTACAGATAATTGGCAGTACTATGGTATTTGAGAGGAAGATTACAGAATGAATCGAATTGCTACAAACTTGCTCATGATAATAGACACGGCTTCTGCGGTGGGGCTTGAAATCAGGATCTCCGTCGGGACAATATGCGGACTTACTGGTTAGACTACCAATCGGTTGGCAACCAATTATGGCAACATAAGATGCCTCTGTCGTTGTTGTAAAATGAGAGAAAAAAATTACCCTTTTAGCACTGAATCTAAATAGATCATAGGCATAAGATTGGCCATTCTGGTCAACATAATTTCTATATGGTGATGGGGTTCATGGCTCAGCACAGAAAGCAAAGAAAGAAGGAATCCATAGGCTGCCTTTTGCCTCCTTGAAATCCGAACATGAAACCAAAGCATTTCACCAGCCCTTAGAGACATTTACTGAAACTCTGAAAGCATGAAAGTAACACACACCCAGTTGAGCTTTATTACATTCAGCTGGTCAAGAGACAGCCCTGTAATTACCCCAATCTCTCTGAAACCATTGGGTATATATCATATATATATACACAAAGTGAAAAAACAAGCAATTAAAAGGAGCACAAATAAATTGAACAACCCTTGTTACAACAGCTCTAGATTCAGGAAGATCATCCATCCTTTGATCACCATTGCTAATCTTCATCCCTTCAGGTTGCGCCGCGATCCAACCCTCGACAACGCGGTCATCCTCTTTAGGACCTTTGAGATCTTGGCCAAACTCGGCTTGCCACCTCCAAAGTTCATCTTCCTGGTGGAGAATTTGAGAGCCTGCAGGCAGCACAGCTGCCTCACTGAACCTTCATCGTCATCTTCCTCCTCCTCCCCCTCTTGCTTACCTTCCACAACCGATTCTTCTTGTTTGTTGGCTCCTTTCGCCTTGTCGCGGCCGCGCTTTGCTCCGCTGCTGTTACCGTTGTTGCCGCCCACCTCGTAGGCCTCCCAGAGCATGTCCATATTGTCGCTGCACTCAACGACGGCGCGGTCGCGGCAGAGCTTGAGCTGCATACGCTCCTCGTAGAGCTTGCACGCCAGCGTCCTCTTCCACTCCTTCTCCTTCCGCGGCGACTCCTCACTGACTAGGTTCTCCGACGAGGTCCGTGAGTGCACCCGCCGCGCAATAGATGTCGACTTCAGGGAATTCTCCTTACCATTGCCCAGGACTGCAGCTTCTTCGTCCGAATCATCGAACTCTTGTTCTTGCAATTCTTGCTCGGGCAGCACGTCATTGTGCTCGTGATCCGGCCATTCTTGTTCAGGTTGCACATCGTTGTAGTCTTGTTCTTGCAATTCTTGTTCAGGTTGTACATCTTTGTACTCCTGCTCTTGCAATTCTGGTTCAGGTTGCACATCCTTGTGGTTCTGTTCTGCCAGTTCTTTTTCAGGTTGCGCAATGCCGGCACTTTCTTCAGCTTGCAGGTCTTTGCGGCAATTTTCGGTTGAAGCTTCAGTCTCCGATCGCAGATATTCCTCGACATCCTCGACATCCTTGAATCCTTGTTCTTCTTCTTGTTGGACAGAGTCTGCAACAGAAGCAATTTCTTGAGCTGGGAGGTTTTCGGTGCAAGCTTCAGTCTCCAATTGCATGCATGCCTTCACATCCTTGAATGATGCCTTCTCCAAACTGAATTCACATCCTTGAATGGCTTCCATGTCCTCAAGAACTCGCTTGAAATTGACGGATGCCTGCGCTTCCCATTGTTTGATGCGCCGAGAAACCGAAGAAAGTGACTGGACCAGCTCGCATTTCTTTATCTCCACTGACACAGGATCACACTCCAATCTCTTCTCCTCAACATCATCACTGACTCCATCCATATCTGACAAGCTTAATCCCTGCCCTTGAATGCCATCCTCTTGCTCTTCCATTTCTTGCATAGACGCCTCACATGGACAGCAATGCTCTGAACAAGAAGAATCGGGACCCTTGAACTCCTTCAGATCCTCACAAACTACATTCTTCTCCTCAATTCTATCCTTGATCTCATCAAAATCCTCATGATCCAAGAAGATTTTCTCCCCAATGCCACCCTCCAATGGGAGTTCAGTTGCAAGCTCCTTGCACTCTTCAGTGCCTAAGAGCAAGATCTTGTCTTCCAACACAAAGCAAGAAGTACCAATGTCGCACAACTCACCCATGATCTCGCCGACGCGAAGAACGGCAGCGACGTCGGCGGGGCCGAGAACGAAGGAGCAGAGCTCCCCAACCAGCCCGACTCCTCCGCCGGTGCTGGCGCCGTCCGGCCGGAGCTCGGCGCAGAGCGCGCCGACAGCAATGCCGCAGGTCCTCCCAAGAAACCTCACTCCGGGCCACTCCGGCGAGCTGTGGCTGCCGCTGCGGCCGACGTACGGGGCAATGGTGACCAGCACGACGACGAGGAGCGAGGTGGAGACGAGGAGAGGGCAGAAGAATGCGAGGAGGAACAGGAGGTAGCGGGAGAAGAAGAGGATATAGGCGGCGTGGAGAGGGTTGGAGGCAAGGAAGGCGGCGACGCCGAGCAGGTCGTGGAGGAGGGACAATGCCAGCGCGTCGCCGTCGTCGTCATCGCCACTGTTGCTGTCGATGCGTGGCTGTGCGGCCATTGTCGTCTTCCCCCTTGCTTGCTTGCGCGCTCGCTTGGTGCTGCTGGGCTTGTTTGCTAGCTGCTACCTATGCGCTCTTGGACCTTGGATGGATGCAATCAAGAGGTGGCAACATGACTTGTTGTGTTGTGCTGTGGTGCTCTTTGGCATGGAGTGAGAGGAGGGGAAAGAGAGGGAGGCGAAGTGTAAGAGAGAGATGGCAATTGGTAAGGTTGATGGGGAAGGAGGGAGGGGGTGGGTTTTGTGGTGATTTGGAGGTCGGCACGAATTCGCCGCACTGGTAACAGTTGTACATGTTATAGCGGATTGATTGCGAGATCAATATTTTGGATTAAGATTAGATTTTTATTAGAATGAAATACTTAGACATGTTTATTAATGCTCGATTCTTATCGTGGATTTGTTGATTTGTCGGCATGCATCGTTGTGTTGTTGTTACTGCACTGAAGGAAGGTAAAATTGCACTGTTGTTGTGGCTTTTGAGTGAGGTAAAAGAGAGGAAAGGGGCAAGATGAGCGTGCATTTAGGATGAGCTAGCATCTTTTTGGGGTTTATGTGTTCTCCAATCTCCATGGCTCCATGCAGACGCTCTAAGATGGCTCATTGATTTTGATTTTGTAGGGATCATGTGGTTTGGTCTTACATCTGGTGATGAACAATTAACATCGTTATCGAAAAGTTTAGAGAGTTAGCTTTTTATTTTGCAAAAGCTGGCCTCCAGTTAGGAGATAGACGGTCTAACCGCCTTGGGGTAAATGGACACAAAACATTTGTGTATGGTTGTTGGGGGATGTGTTTGCACTAGGTGTTATTGAAAATGGAAACTGAACCTGAAACTAGATAGAGTTTAACTGAAAAGTTCAGATAAGGTATTTTCTGGTGAAGGAAAGTGGTGAGACCAGCCACACCATGGCGGTCAGACCGCTGGCAGTCATACTGGTGCTCTGTTACTGGTGGGTGCGGTCAGATAGGCCAATGGTTGGCGGTCAGAATGGCAAGATGACGGCGGTCAAACTAGCATGGTGGCGGCGGTTAGAATGGCAAGATGACAGCGGTCAAACTGGCATGGTGGTGGCGGTCAGACTGGCCACAGCTTTTTCAATGCATAGTAAGTTGTGTTTTAGATGAATTTTGAGGGTTGGTCCTAGGAGCCTAGGATTGGTGCATATATTTATATTATACTCTTATGAACTATTGTGGGTTAAGTTGTGAGGAACTTATGCTTGAAAATGGTTCTTATGAACTATTGTGGGTTAAGTTGTGAAGAACTTATGCTTGAAAATGGTTACTTGGTTATTGTTGTGCAGGTAGCTTGGAGTCAACTACGGTCAATGACGAGGATGATCAGGACTTGGTTAGCAGAACCAAAGTCCAGAACGATCATGGATATCGGGTGAGATGGTTGAACTCAAGCAAGGTGCAAGGTGGACAAGAACCATGGAATGCAAAGTTTGAACAATGACCTTTGCGGTAAAATGGTACACTTGGTGCATTGTGAGCCATATGATGGCAATGTGGCTTGGTGATGCTTCCGGGAGCGAAGTTTTGAAGGTATGTGTTTTTGACTCATCAATTGTGTTAATTGATGATTTTGTGTGTCGTGCTGTGCTACGTGACGGTTTAGTTGTCGATGATAGTTGTAAAACTCTGGAGCTACGTCATGGTGAGGCGGACGAAACCAAGACTAATCTAAGAGAGCTTAGGTCTAGAGCGGTCAAGGGATCTAGACTAAACTAGGAGAGCTTAGGTCCAGAACGATCAAGGAGCCGCTGAAAGATGACCAAGACTTGTGGAGTGGTGATGTGATAGGCAACAACAAGGTGGACCAAAACTAAGCTCTTGGAGAAGCTAAGGTCCATAATGGTTAGGGAAGCCGAGTGCGGTCATGATGCATGGTAAGGCATGTGGTGTGCCAAGTGACTTAGGCCCATTTGGAAGTGAGGACAGTTTGGTGGATCCAGACGCGTGATAGGCCTAGTGGGAAGCCATTATGGCCACTAGCGGGAAGCCATTGTGGCCACATGGATGATGGTGAAGCATGGTCAATGCTCGATGTGAGGATTCGGGGAAGGACGGTAGAGGGGCATTTTGGTAAATTGCTCAATACCAAAAAAGTGGTGGTGCGCGAAACCACGATGGTGCCCTAAGTGAATTAGGTCAAAAATACTCCATGGAGAGCAAGGCATGATGGATTTAGCCTAATAGAGCTAAAGATGAAGACGATACTTTGAGAAGTGTGCGTAAGAGACCCGTTTGTATGTGGGCTTAACGGGTGCCCTTTAGGGTTTCTCTCTTAGCTCTTAGCCTCCACTATATAAGGGTTGGTGTAGGACTGCAACAACCAAACCTTGAAAACCCTAATTTGGAGAATTTGGGAAAAGTGGAAAGAAGAGGAGGCTAGGGCTTAAGAGATATGAGCACTTGTGTGTGTTGCCTTAATGGCTTTGTTCTCCCAAGGAAGTGGCTGTAAACATTCATCTCCAAGTAGAAATCAATTGTCTAAATTCATCCAAGTCTTCCTCTCATATGCTCAATTGCTGATTTTGTGATTTGGTTTGGTTTTTCGTGTTTTCTTCCTCCCCTTTTGATCTTGCTTTATACCTAGAACATGTAGGTGGTGGAGATATCTCTTAAAGACTAGATCTCATCTGTCTAGGTACTTTCTATTGGAAGTTCTTGAGTTTGTCCGGATTTAGTGGAAGAAATGTGATTTTGGAGGTTTTGCTCTTAAATGTTTTTGGCTTGATTCTTGTTGTAATTTGATGATGCTACGACATGTGGGAAACAATCATTAGCCATCTTGGTTTGATTCCTCCCACGAGGTTCCCTCTATCATTATTTTCGTATTTGGTCTAGTTTCCATGGAACTTGCCTTCGGATCGAAAAAGTCAAAATTTTGAAAAGATTTGCTTCGATCTCTTCATCGATTAGGTCCACAATATCTTATGCAAGATGTATGCAAAGTTTCAAGTAATTTGAAGTTATGGATTGAAAGTTACATTGATTCTTGGATTTGAAATCGTGCTGATGTTCAGCTCTATTATGAAGGAGAGGCTAAACCGCCCGGAGATCAGACCGCCCTGAAGAGCGGTCAGACCGCCCAAGAGATGTCAGACAACCCACTAGTTAAAGGTCGGACCGCCCAAGCAAGTTTTGACTCATTGTGATCGGTTTCTCTTAGAGATTTAATTGTGAAGGTTTAGACCTAATCTTCATAACTCTGCATAGCTATCAAGTGAAAGAACCGTAAACTTCTTAATACAAAAAAAAAAATTAAAACATGCCGTTGTTAGTATGGCGTGTGTTCAACCGCCCCTTCTAGTCGCCTCCTCGGTCATCAGATTTGCTTCACGTACGGTCTTGCTTCACGTACGTTGCCTTTTATCCGGAGATAAAGATACTTGTTTGCGTAGCTCAAAGGCCAAGAAGCTCCCGCAAACAACTCCCTTCACGGCAAGAGTTCATGTTGTTAAAATGTTTTACTCATCTTTTCCCCCATGCGAAGTAAAATCCCCTTTCAATTTCGCAAAGATGGTCCACTCAGGTATGATCTAATCATAGACTATCTAGTTATGTGCGTACGGTTGTCAAAGGTGTACATTAAGCTAGGCAGGAAATTAATGATACTTCCCAAGAAGGCACATTCTTGGCACATTCTTGTAAAGAACTTTTCTTGCCTAAAGCTAGTATATATGAAGGGGAAAAAAAGCTGTGGTACAAACATTACTACCAAAACTTTTAAGAACTGTGACAGACAAACGGACCCATAAGCGCAGGTCGAATTGTGAGTGACACTTTGGTAAGATTTCATGAAGTAATATGTTGTACTCATAGTTAGCAGTACTGTTCACTCTGCCATGGTTGCTCAACAAAGCTTTGCACATTCAACTACGCTCTGCAGTAATTTTCATTAAAGGTGTCATAAATGAGCAGTTTAGACTTTAGAGTCAGTAAAGCCACTTGCTGTGTGTCATTACACTGTCAAGGTACATCACTGGAAAAAAAGAGGGAGGACATTTCAATGTACCACCATGGCAATGTATGAGCTGTCCTAGTTTTGCAAGGACAAACTGTTCCTGATTCCAATCTCCAACCACCCTGTACAAGCATAATGAACTTTAGGACATGCAATGCAAGATGCATATACATAGATGTTTAAAGAGAGATAATATAGCCACATCATAAGACCTATGTAAAAATCATTTCTTTCAATACAAACATATCTTTTGTGAGTGCTTCAATGATTATATTTTTTTATTATATATAATTATATAACTAAACACATGCTAAGCACCGGTGCCTAACTAAACATCGATACTACAAAATAAGCATCTTGTCTATTCTACGTGGCAAGAAAAGTCAGTTTTTGTTTGCTAAGCTTCTCTCTAATCACATGCATTGTACATGCTCCTACAAGTTGGAAATTAAGAACAGCTGAGAGGAACATCAACTCATCAATAATGCTCCATCGATTCTTTGGCACTGTGAAAGCTTAGAACCAACTAAAAGCAAGGTTAGAGTTGCTAGGGGTGACATGTTGTCAAAATTTATTCCCGCAGTGAGCACCGTCATGAAAACGATGGGACTAGGAGTACACAGTGTAGGGTGATAATTGATAAGCTGGGGAACTTTTCTGAAATCCATAGCTAATCGCTTTCGCTTTTATAGATTTGTACCCTCTGCCTTCAGTACAAACAAACGATCGACCATCTCACTCCGATCGCGTAAAACAGTCCTAACTGGAAATGAACAATTTAAATGAAGATCACAAAGAATTCGAGAAACTGGTCGGCAGGAATTTTTCCCACAGTTCCTAATAACTGGTTCACATAGTCGCATTGTTCATGTCGTTCGAACCACGTTACAGAGGATACCAACCACCTGTTCCATCCCAAACAAGAAGAGATAGCACATGAAGGATCGGTTAAACCATCAGCTCAGTACATTCATCCACTACCAGTCTGTCACCGTTCGAGCCCTGTCTGGAACGCGGGAATTTCATGATAATCCTCCAGAAACGGTATTGTTTCCTGCAAAACCCCGCATTCTAGATTCCAAGGCTTCAAAAGTAAATTTCTCTTGAGTCCAGTATTAAGTATTTTTGCTTCGATCTGTACTGCAACGGTCAGCACCAACTCAGATCTGCAGAATTTATGGTATATTCTTCTGCATGCAGGACCAGCAGGGCTTCTCGTAATGCTCCAAATCTCATGACTGTATTGCCGCTGCCTGTGTCCGTTCCCACAGCTTCTCTCGCAGAGGCAGGCCCTGTTGTGACTGTGATGGGGCTCATTCAGCAACTAAACAAACAGTCCCTTAACTTCTCTGGATGAATTAAGGGGGAAGGCAATCTAAGGTCATTTCATCTTATGTTCTCAGGTCAAATAATTTTCTTGTTTCTACCGATGACTTATCCTACAACAGAAGAGCAGCATAAGGACTTGATTTTCTGAATCTGAAGGGTAACACAACTCTCAGTTGCATAGTTTTCTTTCTTTCTTTTTTTCCATATCAATCCAGCTGTCCAACTTAGCTTGTAAGAAAAATAGTACCAACCAGCTCAAATCCATGCAACCGGCAACCCAACAAATAGCACGAACAACAACTTCGAGGAACAGCCAAACAAGGGATCCCACCGTCAGGTTCAGTTTCGCTCTTGACATGCAATACGGCGAAGTCGAAAACGACAGCGAGATTACACAGGAAAAAACAAATCAGACTATGATGCCATGCAGCAAATCAAGACTTTGGATGCCATGCAATGCAACGACTGAAAAGCCGGCCTAAAACTCACTTTCCACTTTCCTGCCTCCTCTAGATACTGGGAAGTTGGAGGCTATTGACACGAGAGGTGGAAAAGGAGATATGAACATGGTGGCACCCCACTCATGTACCAACCAGGAACAGGATGATGTCAGAAAAAGTCTTCAATCATAGGCATGTTTCATTGATAATAGATTCATAGGTAGTTGAAGTCTCCAATCCATAGCACTGTAATGACTCTGCATGTTCAACCAGAGCAATTAAGAATAGTAGGGGAAATCTATCACATGACAAACTTTCAAAGCGTTCAATTTAAGCTAACCAAAGCAAGCAGACATAAGTTTGATTAAGCATCAAACGCTTTAAAAGATGCTCATTCATTCATCACGGGTTTGTTCTCATTGGCATTGGGCCTATGCTCCTTCGGTATCTGCTCTTCCATTTTCCTGTCATTAGGAAGAGCAATGAAGTTACAAATCACAGTTACGGGACAACAAATTTACAAATCGAAATCACATAATAATAGTCAAATGCAGAACTACCAAATGCAAGCATGGAAACAGTTCACTATATAAAATGCATGGTATGAACAATATGAAAGTAACTACTACTTTTATCCTATAGAAGTGCCAGTAAAGCACTGATATATCTTTCAATAACCACAGCACTCAATAAAAGTTGCTTTCGGATGCACCAGTTCTATGTTTAGGAAAAGCATTGTTTCATTGCACAATGATTTCCTTATACCTGCCACAACCTAAATGTCTACAACAATTAATTTAACATGGTAAACCTATATCGGACAATACCAATCTCTTAAAGAGTGACTCGAACATTTGCAGTCTAGAAAATAGCTTCAGATGTACTGACTGATTACAGTAAGGTCACATAATATGCGTACATATTGATTGCTATCCTCTTTATTCCTTTACCTGTAGTTCTAATTTGGCTACCTTAAGTTGTCCATTCCTTGCACTGTTCTTATGCAGACGCATTTAACTGCATTATTTGCTAATTACCAACTCAAATAATGTACATTCTTTAGTTCCTCATTACATTTTAATCCTTACAATTTCAGATTTGCAGTACCTCATAAATAACAGCTGCTTGCTGGAGAGAGGTTAAAAGAAAAACAGCACCACTAGCCACTTACTCAAAAAAAGCTCTCGTAATTCATAAACTAAGTACATCAATGCTTTATCAAGAGTACAGAAATATTAAGGCAGATAGTTGCTAGAGAAATAATCGGTTTCTAATAATGCAATAGTTAACCATTTCGATTTGTGCACTACGGAAGGCGTCCTGGTTCCTGATGAACTAGTTGGTGAGGGGATCAACTTCGTCTTCACCACCGTCGAGGAATGCTGGTCTTCACGGTGTGATGAGGCCGGATCTGGAAGGGGATGTTGCCGGCGTCGGTGATGTGACCGACGATGGTGATGTCCTAGTGCCGTTTTCACATGTCCATCTGGTGGTTAGTGTTACAATTGGATCTAGGTTTTGGAAGTTGTAAGAAGGTGGTTCATCCGATGATGATGAGATCATCTTGGCGGAAGCGGCAGTCGAATCAAGAGCAGAGAATCGGCCTGCGACTGTTCTGGATGCACTTCGAAATCTTCTAACGGTAACGGAGTTCAATCTTCCATCTCATCTTCTTTTCACGGATCCTTGCATGTCTTTGATGTTGCAGTTAAGGCGGGGTATTCTCCTACGGAGCTCCGTGCGGTGGGTTTTTCGCTGGGACGGAACAAGAGTCGGTCATGGCAAGGGCCGGTACCACCCCCTCGCTTGTCTCCTCCAAGGACTTTGGACGCTGCCATGGATCGTCCTTGCCGATTACGAAAGTTAGGATCGGGGTGCCGAGTCAGTAGGGCGTCAATTTCGCCTGATCTGGCATCCGTTCAAATTGTGGACGACCCGTCAATACTGCCGGCTCTGTTGCCAATCCAAAAATCGGTTAGCGCTCAGAGTTTTGGGCCGGGCCCAAAAGAGGTTAGCTGGTCGGTTAGCAATTCAGTTCAGAGTAAAAAAAAGCAGAGGGGCTTGCCCTGGCTTAGGCGGTTTCTTGGAAGGAGCTGGCATGTGTCTCGACAGTGCCCTGCAAATTTTCCTGGCGGCTGGTTAGGGACTGCAAGCGGCGACCAACACACGTTTGTGGAGGCACTTGGTGACTGCAGCAGCATGGCTTTTGGTCGGGGACGTGCCGGCGATCAGTCAACAGGTCTTGGTGTGACTTTGCCATCGGTTGGCTTTAGCGGTGGCTGGTTTGCAAACACTGGATGTGTGGGTGATTCGGCTACTGGGGTTAGCCTCGATGGGGGGCAACAGAGGTCGGGAGGTGTTGGTTTTTTCCTCGGTAGGGATGGATCTGGTGGCCAGGCTTCTGGGTCAGGAGGAGTTACAGCTTTTGGCAGTGGGAAGATCCTGGGCAGTGGTGGCGTTGGCCAAGCTGGTAGGCAGGCTATCTTCAGAGGTGGATAGTTCCCTAGCAATGGAGGTGTTGGGCAGTTTTTAGTCAATGGTGGTGTCGTGGACAGATTGCAGGGCCGGGCGGTGTTTTCAGCTGGCAAGGAAATCTTCCAGTTATTGGCGTTGGCGGTAATAACATTAATCAGTTTCAGGCACCGGCTCGGGTGCCTAGCAATGGTCGTGGGAGGGTCGGAGGTGGCATCAGAGGTCGAGGGCATGGCAGGTTTAGAGGGGGTTTTCATCCTGATAACACCGAATCCACAAATACTATTTCTAATGTAATTTGCTTTCGATGTAAAGAGAAGGGTCATGGAATAGCCAATTGCAAAGCAATCTTATTATGTGACATTTGTGAGGGCGATGATCATTTGGCGAACAAGTGTCCGTTGTCACTGAGGCTAAGGTCTGTCACTAACTTGTGCAGGTTTGGTGCTGATGGGTTGGGGTTTTACCACATCCCAACATCTGGGTCGAAGAAGCTGAAGAAAGAGAATAATAAGATGGGGCTGGTTAGGATCATTGGTGATCAACTGTCAGAAGATCTTATGATTGCAGAGCTGAGAAGACTAATTCTAGTGAATTGATAACCTCAGGTGGAGGTTTAGGGGGATAAGGCTTTTTTAGTTCATTTTCAAACCAGGCTTGATATGCTTCGTATGACGGCCATTGGGGACGTGCATGTGAAAGAGCATAAAGTGGTGATGCATTTCGAGGAATGGAATTTGAAGCCAACACCTAAGTACCAGCTTCAGAAGGTCTGGGTTCCGGTTCTGGGAGTGCCTTTCGAAGTTCATGACTTTCTGAGCCTTTGTGCTATAGGGTCAATAATCGGCACCGCATTGAGAGTGGATATAGAAAAGGTCCGCAAGAATGATCTGGTTCATATGCTGGTGGGAGTGCTGGACATAAAAGCCATTCCTTCAAGTGTTGAGATTGTGGTCGATGAATTTGTCCACGACATTTTCTTCAAAGTGGACGTTGCGGAGGTAACTGATGTAGAAGAAAACATCTATCAGCAAGAGGATCATGAAGGGGATAACAATCCAGACAGAGGCAAAGATGCTGAGATGGAGGATAGAGTTCTATAAGATTCAAGAATAATTCAGTTCTTAAATCTAGTGCTCCTGAGAACCGCGAGGGTCAGTCTACCTCAACTACTAAGGGGAATACCTTGGGGCTTTTGGCCTTGGATACAGTCTGGGTTACATCGAGGGCAGACAGAAAAGTGACTACAAATGTTTCACGAGGGGATGGTGTGTTTAATTTGAACACCGAGGAACATCGTCCGGACACCACCTTGTCTGGTTTTACCACAGATCAGATAGCTGGTTCAAAAGCTACTGAGATGGAGTTAAATGATGGTTCTGCTTTGGATGTTTTGTTGACAGTTCAGGAGGTTCTGGGTGCTGCGTCTCCCCAGGAGCAGGTCTTGGCAACGACTGATTCTACCGCAAGTCAAATAGCTGGTTGTTCTACTTTGGATGTTCTGTTGGACGTTCAGGAGGATCCTGGTGTAGCGTCTCCCCAGGAGCGGGTCTTGGCGGCGTCAGGGGTATTGGGTGATGCCTCACTGGACAGCATTCCGGTCTCTGATGTATTAATTGGTTCCTTAGCTATCTAAGGAAGGGTTGAGGAAGTAGGGTTTGATACGGGGTTTGGCAAGGTCATTACACAATCCAACGCTGGCCAGCGTGAATGCTTCTCTGCACAGGAATCCAGGTGTGGCAAAAACAACAAGGTGGACTTTAGTTGTCCCACTTCTATTTGGGCTATTCGGCCTGCATTGATTCACAAGGAGGATACGGTGGAGCCTCAGCAAAGTGAGCGCATTAAGATGCAGTAGTCTGGTGATGACGACTTGATCCAAAAGGCTATACGGCATGCGAAGTGCGAAACCTCGAAATTGATTCAAGCAATCTAAGTAAGTTTGGTAATAATATTTCATTTGTGTCTTTTTTCGATGAGCAAATTGTTGAAAAAATTGCTAGCATTGGCATCTCATTAGGAGTTGATAGTTCTGAGATTGGTAGTTCAATTAACAATCTTAAGACTATTGAATTAGAAAGATTAAAAAATAAAGAAATTGTCGAAGTAGAAGACATAGCGGATGAAAATCCAGATTGCAATGATACATCTGCCTTCAGTCACTTTTGCAATGATTTAGATGGTAATTTGGAGGATGACCAATCTAATTTCACATTAGTGACAAATAAAAAGAGGTCGAAAAAGGAAAATTTCTATGATAGGCCAATTAAATTAAAGTTCAAATGAAAAGTCTTTTTTGGAATAGCAGAGGTCTGGGAGACTTGGCTAAACATCGTTATACTTGTGAATTGGTTAAGGAACAACATTTAGATTTTGCGGCCATTCTAGAAATTTTTAAAAAAAGACTTTTCAGTGGCTGGTCTTAACCATCTTTGTGGTGGGTGGGATTTTTTGTGGCATTTTTCTCCCCCACAAGGTCGGTCGGGGGGGTATCCTTTTAGGGGTGGATCCTCGGGTTTTCGATATTGGCTCTATTGATGCTGGTGATTTTTATGTCAAGTTTCATTTAAAAAACAAAGAGGATGATTTCCAATGGATTCTTATGGCTGTTTACAATGCAGCTCAAACTCACTTCAAGGAAAAGTTCCTTACTAAACTTGTTCATGCCTGTAGGAAAGAATCGCTTCCTATTTTAATTGGGGGTGGTTTTAATATCATCAGGCATTCAGATGAAAAAAATAATGATAATTTTGAGTATAGGTGACCTTTCTTGTTAGGTTACAAATTTGGTAATGTAAGGTTAGATCTCTCAGAAGTTTTCTTCGTGATTGGGCTAAAAATATCAGTGGGACGTATAAAAAGGAAAAAAAATAGAGCTTAACTTATTAATTGATGAGCTAGATAAAAAAGCTGAGATTGTGAGGTTGTTTGATCACGGTCTTAATCTTAAAAAGGTTGCTAATGAGTGATTAGCACATCTTCTAAGAGAAGAAGAAATTAAGTGGTATCAGAGGTCCAAAGCGAAATTTCTTTTGGAGGGGGATAGAAATACATGCTATTATCATTTGATTGCGAATGGGAAGTATATATGTCAAAGAATTTTTCAGCTCAAACAAGAGGAAGGAATAATTCGGGCTAATGTACAATTAAATACGTATATCACCAATTATTATAAAGAGTTGTTTGGACCTTCCAAAAATAATCATCTATATTTGGTTGATACTGTTATGAATGATATACCTCAAGTTTCGGAGGTGGAAAATAATTTCCTTACAGAATCTTTCACTAAAAAAGAGGTGAAAGAAGCAGTTTTGCAAATGGACCATAATAAAGCACCTGGGCCTGATGGCTTCCCTGCCGAGTTCTATTAGGTGTTTTGGGATATCATTAAGGAATAAGTCCATATTACACCCCTGAACTTTGGCGAGAGTCTAAAAAGCACCCTGAACTACAAAACCGTTCAGTTTACATCCTTAAATTGTCAAAACCAGATCAAGTTACACCCTATGCTAGTTTCATTGGTGGTTTTGGACATGTTGGCAGCCACGTCACTAGTTTTGGCTTACGTGGCATCTGAATCACAGCAACTTTCAGCTAGGTCAAGTAATCACAGCCAACTGCAAACAAAAACACAAAGAAAGTAGCACAAATATTACTTCTTGGGAACCATCGTACCACGCTAGGCTGCGCAATCAACCAATGCGGACATAGGTGGGCAAGATGGGCCCGATGGCGCTCATGCCGGCGGCCACCTGCCCGTCGCTGGAGGCCTCCTGCTTGGTAAGAACAGGTCATCGGTGGACCTGAGCGCGGCGTGTGCGCCGACGAGGGTGGCCTCGATCATGACCGACCCGAACGACGTTCGAGCCGATGTCGGTGAAGAGCAGCGCGACAACGGTGACCTCGAGAGCGCGGGCGAGGACGGTGCCATCGTCGAACTCCGTCTTGAGCCGGAGCGGCCCGTAGCCAGCAAGGGCGTGCAAAGTAGAGGAAGAACCAGTAGCGCAAAGCATGATGAGCACGAAGAGGGTGCCCGGTGCGAGGCAATGAGGCGGCGACGGCAATGAGCGCAGTTGGCGCGAAGTAGGCCGTGTTGCGACGCACCCTGGCGAGGGCCTCGCCGAGGTTGGGCGGCTTCGAGTAGGCCGGCGCGCGGAAGACCTCGACCCACGGGCGGTGCACGGTGATGAGCGCCTAGCCCTGCTCCCGGAAGCGCGTGACGAGCTCGGCCGCCTTGGCGAGCGGGGATGGCGGCGCCATGGCAAAGAGTCGGCGGCAGGGAGGTGCCAGGCTGAGAGCAAGAGGGGTGGTGCCATGGTGCACAGGGGCCGAGCCACACGGGGAAGCCAGGAAGGCAAGCGTGGACGCAGGGAGGAGCTGGAGCCGGTGAGCAGCACAGGCTGAACCCGAAGGTGGCCAGAGGCGGTTGGGCGAAGAGGCGGCGGCGCCTAGAGAGAGTGGAGAGGAAGAGAGATTTGGGGAAGAATCAAGCTCGCTCTCTCTCTCTCTCTATCTGATTTGTGTTTGACCAGTGGCTGATTTAGATGCCACATAAGCCGAAACCAGTGATGTGGTTGTCAACATGCCCAAAACCACAAATGAAATCAGCGTAGGGTGTAACTTGATCTGGTTTTGACAATTTAATGATATAAACTGAACAGTTTTGTAGTTCAGGGTGTTTTTTGGACTCTCGCCAAAGTTCAGGGGTGTAATATGGACTTATTCCTATCATTAAATATGACTTGATGGCTATGTTCTAGGATTTTCATAACTGCTCACTTCCTCTCTTTAGCTTGAATTTTAGGATCATTACATTGCTTCCCAAAAAAAGGATGCTAAACAAATACAACAGTACAGACCTATTTGTCTTTTAAATGTTAGTTTTAAATTTTTTACTAAAGTTGTTACTAATAGACTTATGGGTGCAACACAAAAGATTGTTAGACCTTCCTAGTCGGCGTTTATGCAGGGGATATTTATTCTTGATAGA
Source organism: Phyllostachys edulis (assembly GCA_036346405.1). Taxonomy (NCBI): domain Eukaryota; kingdom Viridiplantae; phylum Streptophyta; class Magnoliopsida; order Poales; family Poaceae; genus Phyllostachys; species Phyllostachys edulis. Next base: position 32,210,597 of record CM070566.1, read on the forward strand.
GTGGTTATCCTCCACAAAACCATTCATGGACTACATAAAAATAATTTGGATGGAATAGTTTTCAAAATAGATTTTGAAAAAGCTTATGACAAAGTAAAATTACCATTTTTAATTCAAACTTTGAGGATGAAAGGATTTTCTGCTAAGTGGTGCTCTTGGGTGGAAAGCATAGTTAAGGGAGGGAGTGTTAGAGTAAAAGTTAATGATGATCTTGGCTCCTTTTTCCAAACTCAGAAGGGTCTTAAGTAAGGTGATCCTATGTCCCTTATTCTTTTTAACATTGTAGGGGACATGCTTGCCATTTTTATCTCATGGGCTAAAGAAGCAGGCCTTTTATCAGGAATAGTTTCGCACTTGATTGAGGATGGGTTGTTAATTTTACAGTATGCTGATGATATGATCCTCTTTTTGAATAATGATTTGGAACAAGCCAAAAATCTTAAACTTATTCTATGTGTCTTTGAACAATTATCGGGTTTAAAGAGCGAGATTTTTTGTTTTGGTTCTGCCAAAGCTGTTGAACCACAATTTACACAATTATTTGGTTGTGAAGTGGGTACTTTTCCTTTCAGGTACTTAGGCATCCCAATTCACTTTAAAAAATTGAGGAATAGTGATTGGAAAGGGGTAGAGGATAGATTTGGGAAAAAAAAACTTAGTAGTTGGAAAGGAAAAAATATGTCTGTGGGAGGACGGTTAGTACTTATTAAATCGGTACTCAACAGTCTGCCAATGTTTATGTTTTCTTTTTTTGAAGTTCCTAGAGAAGTTCTCAAAAGACTTGACTATTATCGATCTAGATTCTACTGGCAGAGCGACAATCATAAACGTAAATATCGACTTGCTAAATGGAGTATAGTTTGTTCACCCAAGGAGCATGGTGGTCTAGGTGTTCAGAACTTAGACACAAAAAATAAAAGATTGCTCGGGAAATGGTTATTTAATTTGCTTAATGAAGAAGGTGTTTGGTAATCACTGCTAATTAGGAAATATTTAGGTGATAAGAGTCTTTCGTATGTGGTTAATAAGTCTTGGACTTCCCATTTTCGGTTGGGTCTTATGAAAATTAAAGAACAATTTCTTCGCTTTGGGTTATTCCAGGTTCAAAACGGAATACAAACTAGATTTTGGGAAGATATTTGGTTGGGAGATTCTACAATGAAAAGACAATATCCTCTTCTTTATAATGTGGTAAGGAGAAAAGAGGATACTGTGGCAAACATTATGAAATCGACTCCTTTAAATATTTCTTTTCGAAGACCTATTATTGGGCCCAAGTTACATGCTTGGAATGAGTTAATTTTGAGAATTGCTAATGTACAGTTAAGCCCTCAAAAGGATGTCTTCAGGTGGAATTTAAATAAATCTGGCCTGTTTACGGTCAAGTCTTTATATGGGGCACTAATTAGCAATTTTCAAGTCCCTATTAGGAATTTATTTTGGCTAATTAAAATTCCCTTAAAAGTGAAAATTTTCCTTTGGTATCTCAAAAGAGGGGTCATTTTAACTAAAGATAATCTACTTAAAAGAAATTGGAGGGGAAGCAAACAGTGTTGTTTCTGTATTAAAAAGGAAACAATTCAACATCTTTTTATTGACTGCCCATTTGCATGTCTTGCATGGTGGGTTGTTCGATGTGCGTTTAATTTATCCCCCAGCATAGCACACATGTTCGGAAATTAGTTAGTCGGTATTTCAACAAATTTAAAGTCACAACTCCGGGTGGGAGCTAGTGCCTTATGTTGGTCTATTTGATTTTGTCGGAATGATGTTGTTTTTAACAAAAAGAATATCATTAATCCCTTGCAGGTTATCTTATTGTGTGGATCCTGACTACGTACATGGGCAAATTTACAAACATTGGCCTAGAAGGAGTACATGTTGGATGGAAGCCTAAGGTTGGAGTTTGTGGCGAATCAAATCCTCAATTCGCATGGGTGACGGCTTAGTCACAAGATTTGCAATGATTAAGTTTAATTTTCATTTGTCTAATAATGGTTGTAAGGCTTCTTGTCACTTTTAATAGCTTTGGTTATTTTGTTACTTTTGTCCCTTTAATAAATGGGTTGTGTGTATCCTTGATGCCAAGGCCGGAGAGATTTTTCCTCTTCCATTATCTAAAAGTTAACAATTTCTAAGTTGTGATTTCTTATGTGGAATGGAAATTCTAACAATATTGTTAGCCATAAATCGCTACGCACTTTACCTAGACATAGTGAATCTCCCGAGGGGAATTATACACACGCACACAAAAAATCCCACCATGTTGAAAAATGAAATTAAGAAAAAAATATTTTTCCATGTTACAAATGAATTAACGATAAGATAAACACAAATTCTTTTGCCATGTTAAAAAAATAAAATAAAGAGAAGACAAACATGCCTTCTTTTGCCAGGTTAAAACTTAAAAGTTGATAGAAAGAGAAAACCACAAGAAATATATATATTGAAGATTTACAGAGCAAACTCAAGTGGTTTGTACAGGAACTGATTAGGCCATTTATAAAAGCCAAACTATACAAGCTCAAGAGTTATAATTACTGAACCACAGGCGAAATGACAATTCTAAATTTACTGACTGAACAATCAGATGTCTGGAAAAACCAGACAGCTCTACTCAATGCAAAGCTGGACCACAAGGTATTTATAAGAAAAGTACACAAGACTGTTCATCAGCAAAGCTACAGAGATATGCTATTAATGCGTTCCCAAGAGTCAAAATACATGTATGATTTCACCGACCGTATTAATAACTTGAGAACATCCAACTAGGGCATCTCTAATGATGTATTTATTGTCATCTTTTTGCTATGATACGTCAATAAAATCCTACACGGAGAAAAGAGGGGGAGGAGAGAGAGCACATGTCGTCTCTGTTGAAGTATAAGTGAATTGTCCACCTTTCCTTATCAGCTTAAGTTTTTGGGTGAATTGGTTGGTGCATACAACTCAATATGGTATCAGAACCAACAGGTCTTGAGTTCATGACCCGGTTGGCGTAATTAAATAAAAAATGATTGTAGCTCACTTCTATTACATGTCTTAGGTCTGAGTGAGCCTACACGTGAGGGAGAGTGTTGAAGTATAAGTGAATTGGTTGGCATATGCAACTCAATAGTCTCTTCCTGAAAAGACTGTCGTGCACGCGAAACAAGACTTGATACATTAATCTACTATAGTTGATATGTAGGCCGTTTCAAAGAAAAATTATGAAATATAAATATTGGATAGTGTACTAGAGATTATCTATTAGAGATGTTGTCTCTAAAGATGATATAGCATATATTAGAGACAAATTTATCTCTAACTATTAAAGGTACCCTTAGATCAACCGTGTATAGCATGAATAACATGCATGATACTGGCGTAAGGAAGACACACTAACATGACATCTAAGGAACTCAAAATTATTATAGGGCATTATTTATTGTATACTATAAAAGATTGATGCAAAGATTCCAGGGAAGGTACTTAAAACCAATATTAATTTGGTGGGCCCTGGTTAGTGAAAGTTGAAAAGTATGTTGAACATTAGGCCTTAGGGCCAGCACAGGCCAAAAATGTGTCAAAAAATAATTTTTAAAACCTAATTATTAATTGGCACGTTTTGTAGTTGCATATTTTTTTTGACAGCACGCCAAACCTAGACCTACCACTCATCGCATCCGAACTTCCATTTCATAGTACTCAAATTGAAGTCTGCAAGGCCACGATACACACAAACACGCACACAGAACCATAGAGCACTTCCAGTCATCAAGCCTACCATCAGTCATTAAACCAGCTACGACTTTTATCCTGCAGAAGTGACGGTCATACCCTGATATATCCTTCAAGAAGTATAGCACTGTTGTGGACTTTAGTTAGGTACCGATCCGAACACGAAGGATATAACACTCACCTTTATCTAACCACTGGCAAAGTTTTTCTTTAACGAGGTAGAGAAACTCTTATAATACCCCGTTTAAACATCAAGAAATAGAAAATAGTAACTTGGAATTAGGAAAGAAAATTTCAGAATTAAGAGTGAGGGGTACCCCTTGCCTGCCGCCCCCCCTGCACAACCATGCATGCCTGGTCTCTAGCCACCCAATCACTGCTGCCTTACCTCTACCCCTGCGCATCTGCTAGCCTCTGCCATCCTCCTGCGCTAGCCTCTGCTCTGTGCCGCATGCTGTGTTGCCGTGCTTGCTGCATGCTTTGTCGTGGTGCTGCCTAGCTAGCTATATGATGCTACCAGTCAGTTTAATTGCTCCCTTGCTTAGCATAGTTACATGCTTGCTAGCAACCAAGAGAGAGAGAAGGAAAGGATGGTAATGCTGGGCTGTGGTGCTGCTGGGTCCTCAAGGAGGATCAAGGGAAAAGAAAGAGGAAGGCCGACCAGGAAGGAGAAGAAAGAAAAAGCTAGGGTTTCTTGCTCTATCGTGGATCGTTGTCTAATTTTCGTGGATAACGATTTGATCAACCTTAGATCAATCTTAAGTTGATGATTATTCACGATTTAGATTAGTTTAGTAGCGGAAATCGTGTTATTCATTATGCCCTAGTTCGTTAAGTTGTATTATAGAACCTTACGAGGGGGTTTTATGGTATCTCCGTCAAGAATCATGTAATATCCTGTTTATTTATTCAGCATCAAAGAGAATTAAGGAAATAAAGATATTGAGATTTAGGATATATAAATTCATAATTTTAGAAATGGATTAGAAATTGGGCCTTTCGGCCCATGTTTCTATGGCCCAAGTGGGGGAAACCGACCTTTTAGCACAAGGCCCATTAGTGGGCTGACTTCAAGAAGGCAAGGAGGGGGTGGGCAACAACCCTAGCAGCCATCCCTGCCCCTCCCCCAAGCCACCTCCACCCCTTCCTCCTTGCAGCCGCCACTTGTAGCCTCTCCTCCTTGCAGCTACCACGCCACCGCTTCTTGTCAAGTTCCATCTTTGATGCCGGTCTTTCTTCGAGGGAAAAGAGGAAGGCCAGCAGGAAGTAAGGGACAACAAGGAGAAGGAGGAAGAGGAAGAATGAAGTGGGAAGAGAAGAGAAAGGGAAAGATGGAGAATTCGTACTTTGGCTTCGCGACTCCGAGGGTAACGATCTGAACTCATTAGATTTATCTGAGATTAATCTTTAATCTTTTTTAGAACGTTTGGTCAAGGGGTAGATGAATTTCTATTCTGTCCAGATTCATCAAGATTAGGGAAGAGCATTGTGAGGGTGATTTGGAGTAGTTAGACTCAGAATTAGAATTCTGCCTAGTTAGATAAAAGTTGAGAAATTTCGTTAGCTTTCTATAGAGTACTGGATCGCGAATTTTGGTTGGGTAAAATAGAAGTTATGATTTTTGCAAGCTTGCTGTCCTCGAAGTTTGTCATCTTTTGGCAGCATGCAGTACTCTGCAGATTAAAAATAGAATCTGTAGATTAAAAATAGAAGATATATTATTTAGGGGTTTTCACCTGCATGAAAAAGATAGATAAGTTCTTAATGATTCCAAAGAGTCCAAGAACACAATTTTTCGACGGGTAGAAGTTAAGTTATGATTTTAGAAAGTTAGTTACTCTATTTTGGATAGAACAATGTTCAAGGAGGAAAACATGGTTGTGCATGCTAGAATATCAAAAAGAGGATATTGAAGAAAAGGTTGGAATTTTTGTGTAGGTTCTAAGAAAAATATATCTTTTAATTTGTTTGGGTTCCTGATCCTAAATAATTGGTCGCTTGAGCAATGATCTTTGCAGGAAAGGTTCTTTGTTTGGAGGAGGGTCATTATGGGTTGCGATTAAGAGTCGTGTTATTTATTTCTTTTGTAGTGTTGTACTACTCTTGGATTATTTTTTTAGTGTGTTTTATGAATGCTCAGGTGGTGGTGTGAATCAAGGGGCAGGGCCCTCTACTCGTCATCCTTTGTCACACGGTTGAGGCAAGCACATGTTAGAGTGATATTGAATGAATGGCAATCTCATTTGGTTAGATGAATGCTTACTACGATTATTCATGTGAAGTATGCTTATTTCATATTGCTATTATGCTTTTGATAATTTGATAATGATAATGAAAATAATATTGATTATTCGTTTCATTGCATTTTAAGCATTGATGTTGGAATGATATAACCCACGGGAGTGGAATGAGGTCCCAAATATGTAAGATATGGGCATTGAGGTCTCCGTCTGAAAAAGGACGGGCTTTGGGTCCCCGCATTTAAAGAATACAGGCATGAGTGAACACCGACGGGTGTTGCACTCCACTATACTAGTATAAGCAGAAGTGAAGTTGTGGCATGCGCATGTTGCATTGCATTCATGAAAGACGAATATGTATTTTGAGATTATAAGATTGAATTGTCATTAATACGATGCCTCATGTGTAGTTTCACTTGTGCTTGCTGAGTCTTGGACCCATTCTTATTTATTTGATGTTTTAGTTGAATGTTGATGAGACAGCATACTCGAGGTGGAAGTAGCACATGAGATGATTGAAATTTTATTTATTGATGCACTTCACATCACCTAATAAATCATTCCTTTTGTCATGAACCAGATAGCAAATGCTATTGTAATAAGTGGATATCTCGTAGTTTCTTATGGTTCGTATTAATGTTGATTATTGTTTTTCCTAATTGGAACTTATTTAGGCTGCCTTGAATAACTATTTAGTTCATATCACATTCGGTTTTTGTTTTATCCACTTGCTAAGATTAATGATTATTATCTTGATGAGTATTCATTCTTGAAGACTAGATGTTAGTATTGATGATGTAATGGTTAAAGGTTGATAGCTATAGTAGTTGTATGTGGCCTCTTGGCTTTGTTAAGTCGGGGTGTTACAGTTAGTATCAAAGCAGGTTTTAAGTCCGTGGTGAATAAATTAACAACTTAGGTAATTTAATTTACTAAAATTTGCTTTAGGTAAAATTAATCAAAATTTGCTAATGGTTAATTAACTTAAAACTTGACACACTGGTTCACAGTAGGATGGGATGGGTTAAGCATTGCATTTACGGTTCTATTATGTTGTATTGATGATTTATGTTATGAGATGATCGTGTATGCTTATAAATTGATTATATGATTGTTATGTGTAATGATAGTCGATGCCGAGAGGTAGAGATCATTGTCGTGACTATAGGCATGGCCATATTGTACCACTGTCCATGGTGTAGGAATAGTGAAGGGTTTTTCTCAGGTAATTTAATTACAAAGGTTGGGGATGAGTTTCTTTAAAAAGTTGTTGTTTTCCTTGAGTTGTATTTGGTTATTCTAATTACTCACTGGTGGTTGATCAATTTTATTTGGCTAGTGGTTATAATGTAGTTGATGAGTTTCCATTATTTATTGGTTCCATAAAGTCATTATTTGTTCTCCCGACGGTTGATCCGTTGTTGTTCCTTGTGAACTCCGTTAATTTGCAAGATTGATCTTTTCATGAGAATTTTGTCTTTCTTGTTGGGAAACATGACTCATTTATTTGATTGGTGTTTTGGGTAATGGAAATTATCCTTACCCTGCATATTTCTTTTGGATTAATTTGGGTATTGACATTTAACGCCTCACTTTTATGAAAGGAAGTGTTAAAAACTCTTTTATGATGTCTTGTTATGTTTTAGCGAGATGTGGTAAACCTAGAAGTTCATTAATAAGATATGAGTTATCAAGTTGGGTATGTAGCGTGGTGCATAATCGATCTTAACCAAGATCCCTGGAAGTAAAGATGATTAATTTGATGTTGTCTTAGAGTAATTACATGATGAATAGTGACTAACAGTATGTCCATACCTAATTGAAGTCAAAGGAGTTATTAAGAAGTATAGAACATTGATGAACTGGTTTGATCATTAAAATTATTTAATTTGCTAAACTTGTTAGATTATTTAGTCTCAATAGATTAATTTAATAATGTGGGAAGGGAAACTTGAGGAGATGCTATATTATTTCCTTAGTAGATAGTATGCTTGGAGATATCATTTCTGTATATACTTGATGATCATATATGGTTGTTAGATTTACATATTCCTTCGTATGATTAATTGTAGGGATTTTGTACAAAAGATTAGAGGGATTGAATATCAATGGATCTAGAATTTATGGGAGGAGTTTCGGATAGTTCTAGCTAGAATGATGGGACGAATTTGGTCGTAGCATCATTGAGATTTTTTATCGATGGAAAGCTACGATTCTGGAAGTTTTATTGGGATTTTGCACCAAAATCTGAACATAAGGAGGAATAGTTGAATATGTGTTTGTAAATATTCATATGAGTTGCAAAGGGAAGTAGGTAACAACTAGATTTCATGATGAAGCCAGTTGATAACAACGATCGTTGGAGTGCAATTATTGTGTGTTGAAGTTAATGTTGAGCATCACTAAGAGTTGAACTGATGGGATTTAATAAGTGACCTATGTTTACATGATGGTGGAATTGTCCGATAAAAGTATTTCCTTGATGAAAGGATTTTGGTAAAACCTTTTAATTTGTGTAGTAGATCTTCTCTAAAATAAAGTGGTTGTTGTAGTGATGTTGTAAGGTTTGGGTCGACTCTCAATTTGAGGATGTGATGATAAAATAGTATGGAACAATTTGGTGAGTTTTTGGAGGGCTTTATAATGGAAGAGTAGACGATAACGATTCTGGTTAAGAGTGTATTATTTTTTATGTTAGTAAGATTATCTGCAAATGATTGTGACTTGTAGGAGTGGTGACGATTCATTTAGAGATAAAGTAATTTGATCGCCTTTCGTGTTATCGGTTAAGTGAAAATATTTCAAGTTTTGCAATTGTGATCTTTTGGAGTTCGTGATTTATGTGGTAACTGAAATTGTTAAGCAAAGCAACGTGTTGGAAAGTTCTATTTGGTTCTTAAGTGATTAATGTGATTTGGTTTTAAAAGCTCTTCTTGTTTGAGGTGGCAAAGTGATGTTGTAATCAAAGAAAAAATTGTTTTCTTTGTTAAAGGAAAGAGTGTAGTAGAAGTATTTGAGGTTGTAGTTAAGTTTTGTAACTTGCAACTTATTAAAGTGCGTTTAACTTTTCTATCATTGCTGCTTAAGAGTTTCTTGAGTTTCAATAGCAATGTTTTGTTACTATTCGTTGAGGTTTGAAATTCTCTTCTCGCAGGACATGTGCCCTCAACCGTGGTCTCATCTTTTGTTTTTTTTCGAGATCATTGCTATTTGACTATTTCCCTTGGTCTTGTGTTTACTGCAAGTAGTAAATGTTTTTCTGTGTACTGAAAAATTATTTTATTTTTCTCTTCTTTTGAGAAAGGAATAATAGATTTGTTTTTACAAAACCTTATAGAGTGTATAGTGGCAGCTGGTTGGTGGTGGTCAAGTGAATGATTTTGTGAGACTTTAGGTGTCAAGTTGTTTGAAATGCATTGAGTGATAAATTGATTTCTTGGAATAATCCTTGGAGAGGATTTGATTTAAATAGAATGTTTGTCTTTGGAGCTAACTGATTATGTTGTTGCAACTAGTAGAATCTATAGTGGTTTGTGGTCCAAGATCTTTTGTTCATTTTTATGGAACATTAGAATTATCGAAAGTATGTGAATCTTGATCAATTTATTATATTACCACGATTGAGTACTTTGCAAGGTTGTGTAGGAGAATTATGACGATGTAGTTTAATGATTGTAAAATTACAAAGAAATCTAATCGTTATGACAATTATTGGGATAGTAGGGAATGTTGAGCTATTCTTAGGTACGACTTGGCTTCAGTGAGTAACCCTTACAGGTGATCATTTTCTTTGGCTAGGCCCTTACATGTGACACACTAATTTGACTTGATTGTCCTAGCAAACTTTTCTTTAACAAGAGCTACCTCAACCCTTAAAGCCTCACAAGACACACAAGAAGCATTCTCAATCCTACTCACTTGCTCTTTGAATTTGACTCTAAACGCCTCTTGTATCTCATCTAAATTTGTCCCAACTTTAGTACAAAAAGCAAAGGAGGCAGAATCAACAACTTTCTTGGATGCAGTTATAGACATGGATTGTTCAATTTTAGCTTTCTCCTCTAGAGTATTGTTTAGAGCTTCATTCTCCATTGTGAGTTTAAGGCAATTTTCACATGATGCAGATTTAGAATGAAGAACCATTTCAGTCATTTCTTTCATTTTAATCTTATTATCCTCACAATGAGAGTAAGTGTGACTAGGATCAAATTTCAGCAATAGTAGCACTATCCAATTTCAATTCAAGCAAAGCACAATTTGAGCAATGTGAAGGAATAGCATCTACAACAGTCACATCTAGAGCAATAGCATCCATGCAAGTAAGAATAGACTTGAGATATTTTAGTTCATCAAGAGCATCTTTAAGTTGATTCGTAACAGAGGAATGAGCAGATTTCAGATTGGTCAATTAATTATGCAAGCTAGAGCAAGAATCACAAACATCAGCAGGATTAATGGATTTGAGCCTAACAACTTCTAGGTTCAAGTTAACAATCATGCTGTCCTGTCTCTTAATCATTTTAGCTTGCTTTTTCAGTTTTTGTTCAGCAACGACCAAAGCACGTTTCATTTCATTGAGTGAAGGGCATACCTCATCGGGATCGCTGAAAGGGTCGTCGTCGTTGGAGGAGTCGACGTCGTGCATGTCCCTGGCCATGAAGCACATACCGGTGAAATCCTGGGCCTTCTTCTTTCCATGAGAATCATCGTCATCGTCCTCCGTCCCCGAGTCCACATCGCTCATATCAACACTCTCAAGAGCGGCAAGGACCCGACTGACGAACTTGCGATAGTTGGGTTTCTTGGCTTTTACATCCCTAGCTTGAGGACGCCTCCGGGAGTCCTTCTCCTCCTTGCCCTTCAGCTTGGGGCACCTGGCACGAATGTGGTTTGGCTCACCACACTCAAAGCAAGTGACAGGGCCACCTCTCCTTCTGCTCCTCACCTTGTTGTAGACTCTCGAAAATTTTGTGGATAGGAGGGCTAAATCATCCTCAGGTAGCTTCTCTAACTGCTCATCGCTCAAAGAGTGTAAAGCGGGCAGTGAAAACCTAGATGAGCCAAAATCCAAAGAATCAGAAGAACTACCCTTAGGTGGGTCAGCCACTAAAGCCATCGACTCTGTCTTAGGGAGACGCGAGATGAAGTCAATCTCATGTGTCTTCAACCTCGAGTAGAGCTTATCCATGGTAAGCTCACTCATGACAGTGTTGTCATTGATGGAAGTGATTTTCATCCCCCAGACCTTCACATCAAGAGCACCCAAGAGCTGACGTGTATTTTTAGATTTAGTGAATACAAGATCCACAGCACGTAAATCATGAAGGATCTTGGAGAACCTTCCCCACAGCTCATCCAAAGATTCACCAGGCCTTTGTTCGATCTTTGAGTATTCTTTCTTGAGTTGATTCTGTCTTACTTCCTTGATCGCAGTAGAGCCCTCGTGGTAGTCACAGAGGGTCTTCCAGATCTCATGAGCAGACCTCAAATCAACAACACGCTCAAACTCAGATCGACTAAGCCCTTGAATCAGAAAGTTTCGAGCCTTGCTATTAGCCTCAACATCTGGAGTGATCACATCGTCATTGGCTAGCACAACATAGAGATTTTTGACCTTAAGCCAAATTACGTGCCCTTGAGCCTCGATGTAGGCATGCATGCGAGCCTTTCAGTAAGAAAAATCGACTCCATCAAACACAGATGGTTTGGTGGAATACTTGTCAGAATCTATGGCTCCTCAGACCGGTTAAGATCTATGAGAAGAGCTATCTGGGCTCTGATACCACTTGTAGGACCGGAAAGACGACTAGAGGGGGGGTGAATAGGAGCTCAATCAAATTTTCTTTTAAGATTGGATTCAACACATATTTCACTCCAATAGCTATGAAAGCTATGAAGATCAATAGATAATCACAATGGAAGATTTATGTTGAATCCACTCCAAACCCCCAAGCAAAGCAACCAACAAACACAAAGATGTGCTGCAGAAACAGAAATCGGTACAACCGCCGGCAAACTGGTGGTTCTACCAATGATCGGTACAACCACAGTTATAAGGGCAGTTCTACCAATGATCGGTACAACCGCAGTTATAAGGGCGGTTCTACCGATTGTCTTGGAACAGCTCGACGACGAAAACTAAAATTGGCATAACTTTTGAACCACTTGGCCAAACTCTACGAGATTTGAAACACACCTTCCTATGGAGGTTAGGAACCTATTCCAAGCAAAGATTGACTAGATCCACATCAAAGTTCCTACCTTTCTCGAATTGAACGAAGAAGGTTTCAAAACCGAGTTTCAAACCTAAACATGATCTAAACCTTGCTCGTGGGTAAAGAATGATCAAGATGATCTTAGATGCACTCCCACATGTCACAGTAAGCTAGATCACAGCAAGTACTCGAGGTAAAACCAACAAGACATCAAAAACATAAAATCATCAAGGAAAGAGAACAAGAACAAAGGATAAACTCATCTTTGAGAAACTTGTTTGGATTGATTCATGTTTGATGGATGTTTACAGCCACTCCAACCTAGAGGACACAACTCAACCAAGGAGCACACAATCACTTCATCTCTCTAGAACCCTAGGACCTCACTTTCCTCTCCTAAACCCTAAAACCCCAACTAGGGTTTCTAAATGAAGGCTTAGGGGTTGCTGGACAACACCCCCTCCTATTTATAGAGAAGCCTAGCTTCTAGAAGAGTTAACCCTAATGGGCTCCCGTTAAGGCCCACACACAAATGGGACAGCACGCACGCATCTCAAAGTGCCGTCTTCATCTTCTCTTGACCTAAACCGCTTGTCCACGCACCGTCTTGCGCCGCGGTTTAGTCCAAGGTCACTAAGGCGGTATTTGGTGAATACCCCTTCTTGATCTTTCTCCGAAGACCAAGTCCAATCTTGGTGAAGCACTCGCTTGCTTCGCCACGTGTAGGTTGATCAACAGCTCTCATCATGTCGGCAAGTCTTTCCCGTCCGGCTCCCGCCGAAACCACCAAGGCACTTGCACCGACCCCGCGCGCCGCTTGATCCAACCCGTCGCACCGAACTGTCCGTTCGGTCACCTTTGTCCATTCTGCGCCATGCTTGAATCCATTGACCTCACCCGACATCCTTGATTGTTCTAGACCTCAGCTCTCCAAGCTTAGTCCCGATCATCCTCGCCGTTGACCGTCGTTGATCTCCAAGCGTCCTGCACACAAATAGGCAAAGAAATCGAATCCGGGAACAAGTTCTTCACAACTTGACCCACGTTAGTGAAAACATGCATCATGCAACATATATGCTCTGAAGCCCATGAACTTGACCAAACCCAAAACCAATTTTCCAAAAAGGTCGACATTCACAACACAATCGGTACAACCGCCGTGTTAGTAGCGGTACTACCGCACTACGGTCGTACCACTCCAATAACGTCGGTTATACCGCTTCTCAATGAAGACCAGAATTCCACAAAACATCTTCTCTGGAATTTACCTACCGCCATGCAACTTTCGGTATTACCGCATTGCGGTACTACCGCCCTTTCAAAGCCGGTACAACAATCAAGATCATGGTCGATCGTCTGCGACTTCACGCAGATGACTGATTATCCTGACACTTGCTGAAACTGCCACTTTCGACAAAACTTCAAAGCTATTGCCAATTGTCTCATCATCCTAAGATCATGTAAATATCCCCATGATATCCACAGATTCCAAATAGTGTGATGATCATTGATAGAATCCTTTGAGGGTAGTAAATGAGTGTGTGTGCTGAGAATTTCAAGTTGATTTTTTTTAGGACACGCAAAAGCCTTGCACGTCATTCCATTAAGCAGAGATAAAAAAACAATTACAAGAACCAAACAAGAGAAGACAGAGGAAGATAGAGAAACAACAGGACAAATAATGAAAGGACTACTGAGGGGGAGCACCCCAAACCAAAAACAATTACTCCTGAAGCAGCAGCGCCTTGAAGCAACGAGCTCCCGCCAAGCACCAGCTGACGAACTCATCAGTAATACGGTGTACCAAAGTTTGAATTGTTGTGTGCTTCTGGTTGAATATCCTGTAATTCCGTTCTTTCGAAATCATCCCAGCCACTAATATGATGCAAGAATCAAGGCACTTCCTCTGCTTACTTCGTAGCTTGCTACGCTTGTCTATCCAGAAATCATAGATGCTTTCTTGACCAACCGGGATGAAATGACTTAAACCCAACCGCGAGAAAAAAATGGCCCCAAATCTATGCCATAACCACCTAGCCTACAATTAGATGGTCTATTGACTCCGACGAGTGAAGGCAGAAAACACACATGCCTTGGTTTGGAAGACCATGATGCTGAAGCCGATCGGCCGTCCAACAACGACGACAAATAGCGAGTCAAAGGAAAATTTTGCACTTTAGCTGTGCCCAAGTCCTCCATAGGGCATCCTTGAAAGCGAAGAGAGGGGATCCAACGAAGAAAGCCTTATAAGCCGAACGGGAAGAATAAAGACCTAATGCCTCCCAGCACCAATAAGCAGCATCTTGTTGCCCAGTTACTGTGCTAAAGTTCTGAATTCTCTCCCGCAGCCCCAGATATTCAGAAATGGTCTACAAATCCAAAGAACCAATGATGTCTGAAATCCAAGCCCCATTGTTCAAACCTTCTGCCACTGTTCTTGAGCTCCTAATAGAGCAGGTGACTGAAGTCACCAATGAATGTGCTAATGAGGGAATGTTACAACCATCCAACCATCTATCCAACCAAAACAAGCAATCCTCACCGTTACCTAATCTAAATGAGATAGAGCTCTGAAACAAGTCCTCCTCAGTTGGGCTAGCAATGCAATGAAGTCCCTGCCATGGCCTGGAGATCCAAGTCCTTTGGAGCCACAGCCAACGAAGTCGCAAAGCACTTCCTAACAAACTGAGATTGTGAATGCCTAGGCCCCCATATTCAACCAGTCTGCACACCGACGACCACGCAACTTGGCAGTCTCCCCCCCCCCCCCCGAGACCGACTTCGAGCCTTTCCACAGGAAAGCGCGTCACCGTTTGTCAATCTGTTTGAGAACCCACACTAGAGGTTCTAGCGCCATGATCCAGTATATCAGTATTGCTATGATAACACTCTTGATCAACACCAGCCTCCCACTAAAAGAAAGCATCCGTGCTTGCCAACTTGCTAGCCTACTTGCAATTTTGTCCAACGAAGGCTGAAAATCTCCTTTGGTGGGTTTCCGCAAAGAGAGTGGAAGGCCCAAGTACTTACAAGGAAATACATACCGGGAGCATGGAAGTTCGGCAGCAATGATGTGCAACTGTTGCTCTGAACATCGGATCAGGGTGACAGAGCTTTTGGCTAGGTTACAGTGAAGGCCCGAGGCTTCACCGAACAACTACAAGATCACTTCGATTGCAAACAAATCAGTGGCTATCGGGGTGAGGAAGAGAGCCGCGTCATCCGTGCAGAGAGACATGCGGTGAGGAATACCCCGACGACCCTCGACCGTAGCTAATAGGGAGTAGAGTTTAGCTTGATGTAGGAGATTGTTAAGGGTGTCCATTGCCAAAACGAGTAGTATAGGCGACAACAGGTCGCCTTGCTGCAAGCCACGACCATGCCGAATAACCTTGCCTGGCTGGCCATTAAGAATCACCCTAGAAGACGATGTGGATAGTAAGGAGGCTATCCAACTACACCAAAAGGGCCAAAACCCTTGCGGGTAAGGACCTCCAATAAGAACGGCCATGACAGCGAGTCAAAAGCACGCGCTATGTCCAACTTGAGCAACAGACTGGGTTTCTTACGCTGGTGGAGAGTCCTAGTCGAGAGCCTAACGAGGTTGAAGTTATCTTGAATGGACCAACGCTTGACGAACACGAAATGATTAGGAGCGACCATTGTGCTAAGAACGGTGCTAATCTCCTAGCAAGAACTTTGGAGATGAACTTTCCAAAGCTATGTAATAAGCTGATAGGCCAAAAATCTTTTGGTTCTTGGGCCGCTAGCTGCTTTGGTACTAGAGTGATGAAAGCCTGGTTCAAGAGCAAAAGATTGTTACCACTCGAGCGACCTAAATGGAGGAAGGTTTCAACGATATCATCCTTGATGATGCCCCAGCAAGTTTGATAGAACACTGCAGTGTACCCATCCAGACCCAGTGCCTTGTTCGATGGTAAACTTTTGATAGCGTCCCAGATTTCATCTTCCGAAAACTGGACCTCCAATTCTGAAAGGTTAGATGAAGCGACAATGAGAAAATCCATATCAAGACTGTGTAACTAGGACACTGGCCGACCCAGGAGCTGAACAAAAAATTCACAAAAAGCGTTCTCCATCCCAGCTTGTGACTGCACCCAAGAACCCTCAACTTTTAGCTGAGAAATAAAATTCCGCCTCATGTGGTTGCTTGCATGAAGATGGAAGAAGTGTGTATTTGCATCCCCTTCTCGCAACCAATGTACCTACGACCATTGGCATGCAATTGTGCGTTGAAATGAATAGAGGCCAAGCAATTTCTTCTTAAGAGCAACACAAAACCAGCGCTCGTTCAGACCTAGAATTCTCTTTTCCTCCGCCACATCAAACCTCCATAAAATCTCCTTTGCCCATTCAATTTGGTGGTACCAATACGTCTCTGACTCCACCTTTGCAAAGCTCGAGTGGTGTTTTTGAGCAACCAATCAATCCTCTGCAACAGGTCCTTCATGTTCTGTGGGCATTGCCAAGCCTCCTGGACAACTACCGATAGCCCATCAAATTTGTCCAGAAAGATTCAAATTTGAAAGATTTCTTCATTTCAAAGTGAAATAGTGTGGACAACAACAGTGGGCAACGATCAAATGCCGTGGAAGGTAGGGCGCGAAGGAAATAAGCGGGAAAAAGAATTTCCCAATCGGCAGAGACCAAAACTCTGTCTAGCTTCTCCAGCGTTGGGTGCTCTCGCGCATTAGACCATGTGAATGCCTGACCATTGAGGTGTACCTTAGATAGTGCTAGGTCATCGACCAAGCATTTGAAATGGCCAATTCGACATGTATTCATGAGAGCATTGTTTTTGTCTTTAGCATGAAGAATGAGGTTGAAGTCACCTAGTAGCATCCAAGGGTCTGCAACTGTTGTTCGAATCAGACGAAGCTCCTGAAGAAAAACATCTTGGTAGCCTCCTCCTGAGGACTGTATACCATCATGAGCCATGAGGACGACCGACCCGGGAGAGCAACCTTGGTAGTAATAGAGAATTCTCTAATAGCAATGGAGGAATAGGAAATGGTAGAGGAGTTCCAAGCTAGGAGAATACCCCATCTGGTCTAGGCAGCTGGCGATTAGGAAAACCCATGAAACGATGGACCCAATATTTCTTTGGATAATGTTGAGTCAATTACATCAAGTTTTGTTTCCTGTAAACACGTGATCGGAGCTAGAGAAGTTGTTAGTGTCCCTAACCACATCTCTCTTTGCCCTGCTATTTAGTCCTCGTACATTTCAGTTTAAGAAATTACAATTGCATTCCATGAGTCTGGGAGCACAACCGGCGATCGGGCAGCAACCTCGCTAACAAGCTACAACAGACGAGGTGACCATCGGAGAAATAGTAAGGTTTTCTTGTCCCTCCGGCTCCGGAAGGGATATCCTAGAAAGGTCCACCAAAGCCAAAACATGATGACATTGCAGCTGAGAGTTGAATAATTCCTGGAATTTAGAAATGGCGTCTTTGATCGACATACTGTTGTTGGGAGAAAAACCTAGTGTTTGAGCCAGCTCAAGCTGAACCTGGGGGGTTGGCCGCTTGGATGATATGCGAGCGCTACGCCTGGGGTTGAAAACATGAGGGTTGGCCTTAAGGCGGGCCTGTTGCAAATCTGGCAACAGGAGCAGCGGAATACTCAAAGGCTTCTTGACTCGTCGAGCATAAGTTAGCAATATGCTGTCAGGCAGAAGTGGTGAGGGATCGGCCGAGACTGGGCCTTCCAGGATCACTCACTGAGGAGACGGTATCAAGGCCAAATCGGCAATACCATTCAAATTGTTATCCAATGATGGTAGAGCAGAAGAATGCGCACCAGTGTTGGAGGTGTCAAGAATGGCGAGGGCTTCAGCATCTTGGGAAGGATTCATTGGGGTTGCTTGTTGCGGAACCGGGACAGCGATAGGAAGGTGTTGGACCACCGCAACCTCTGGCGGTGGAGCCTGAGGCACTTCAACTCCTCCTGCACAGCAACTGGGTTGATGCTCAGCTCAACAGCCTTTGTAGGAAAATTGTCGGCAACATTGTGCGCAGACATTTTGTCGGTTTGATAGGCTGCGTTGGCGACACTTTTGACTAGCCAAAAAGGAGTAGCAGCCACATTCAAAACTTTTCTTCAGGAGATCGGCAGGCGGTAGCAGGCGGCGGCGACGGTGCACCAGCAGCGGGAGGTGCCAGCCACCAGGGAGCCGTGCAAAGGGGCGGCGCCATGGGAAAAATGGAGAGGAAGAGTGAATTTGGGGAAGAAATGTAAGTGAGGTGGTTGTGGGAGTGTGTCGGTCGATGGGTGATTAGGGAGAGAGAAGAGATAGGAAATGGGAGAAATTTGGTGGGAGTAGGATTAGGGTTAGGATATTAGGTATAGGAAGAAGTGTGGATTTTTTAATGAATTTTAATAAGTGTTTTGTGAAGCGATGAAGGTTAACAACAAAATTAAGAAGTATTGGCTGTGTATATTTTCTACCAAATGAATGTAATTAGGTCGCATAGGGTTAAGTAGTCCTAAATCAGTGTGGTTCATAATAAAATAAAATAAGATAAAATATCGTAAAAGTTTGTTAATAAAAAGTGAGTATGCGTGTGTAACAAACCTGGGTATGTTTGACAAAAAGTCTGGCGAGTTAGAAATATTTTGATCGTGTTAAATTAATTAAATTAAAGCAACCTCGAATTTAATTAGAAAAGTAACGATAGGCATGCACACCCGAACAAAACCAAAGTAGCGTAATTGCATGCAAGCGCGTTTAGTAGTCCATTCCGTGCGATAAAGCGTGAGTCGGCAGCTTTGACCCTAGAGCGAATAGACCAGAGAACGACCACAGTCGGGAAGTGCCACAACTACAAAAAGGATAATACTGGACATCTCATCATAGACGATTGACCAAAATCGTCTGTATTAAATACAATCACAGATGGTTTTGGTTTTATGACCGTCTGTGTTATTGGCTGTGCTAAAAACCGTCTGTGATGATCATAATATCACAGACGGTTCATCTTGAAAATCGTTTGTGAAAACCATCTGTGAAGTATCACAGACGGTTTTCAACATGATACTTCACAGATGGTTTTCAACATGAACCGTCTATGATATTATGGTCATCATAGACGGTTTTTGTTTGAAACCGTATGTGATTCGCAGCGTAGGATGGCGAAAATTTTTGTACGCGTGCGCGGGAGGCGAAATGTTTTGGCGCTGTCCTTATATATTATAGCCACCCCCACCTTGTCTTCCATCAGTCTCTCCCTCTCCCCTCCCCACGATGAGCTCTGGCGACCGCCCTCGATTCCCCGACGCGGTTCGGCGAGGAGACGCAGCCGACGACAACGAGGGGGAGGAGGGACGCGCAAGACCAGTGCCAGTAAGTGATCAATCACTTGTCGCCTCCCCTCTACCTTGTTGCTTTCGGTGGCTCTTAGTAGTGACCGTGGTTTTCTTGTGAATGAATAGATCAAGATAAGATTACGGATTTTGAGATGAAGCTCATGGACATCGACAGCGAGCACCTCAGCATCCCTGAGTCAGAGTACCAGGCCATCGTCCGCCTCTTCGTCTCGGACTCGTTTTCCTCCCCGGCCACAAATCCGAACCCGAACAGATTTTGGTTTTGCGCACTGTCCGGTAAAACAACCATAACTTTTGCATACGAAGTCGAATTGCGACGTTCTTTGGTTCGTTGGAAAGCTAACGAAAAGTTCAATCCGAATATCCATAAGTTTAAGTAAAATTCACTCGTGAGGCTCCAGAAAAGTGAAAAAAAATCCAAAAAAGGTCATTTAGGGCCTCAAAACGGCCTCCGAAGTTTCAGCACCTGTTTTTGCCGTCCGTTCGCCGTGCAGTTTGAGTTTTATTTCATTCCAGATTGTGTAATCAACCATATGCAGATACTCAGGTCCAACTGTCCAACAATTGATTGGTTTGGTTCAGAATTTGATTTTTTTTTGCAATAGAAAAAACTATCAAAGACGGTTCTAAATAAGAACCGTCTGTGATAGTCTATTATCATAGACGGTTCACTGTCTGTGATAATTTCTTATCATACATGGTTATTGTTTAGAACCATCTGTGATAGCTTTGTTCAAAACTCATGTCATCATTGACCCATAAAGTCAAATAGTTCAGAAAAACCGTCTGTGATGACGATTTTGCACTGTCTGTGAGGACCTTTTCTGTAGTAGTGTGCTAACTTAGCAAGGATCCGAAAAAAATATTATTAAATTAAATTATGCTAACAAAAGAAGATGCACTAACTTATGTACGCATAATATCACCCAGAATTAACTAAGTATTTGTTTATGTATTATTCGCACTGCCGCATAATTACTAGTGCCCACGGGAGTAGCTGGTCAAGAATTCTTCGGTGCTAATCTTTTCTCCAATTATGAAGGCAAGCTTATCTCTTGAACATAAATATAGTTATATTAAATGTAAACTGTATATTGCTATATTATATATGTACATGCATCAAAACTATGTCTCAAAATTAAATCAGATTAAGATGAAAATGGGAAGATAAGAAATGAGAATAAGTTGAGGAAAGAGAATTACTAGGCTGGTAAAGGGGGCCCAAGCAGGGGAACGCGACGATGATGATGATAATGAGGTAAGAGGTAGGGCCCCTTTACGTATGGTTAATATTTAAGGACCAACAAAACTCTTACTCGGTCAGAGTCCGTATTTTAGTGCCAACCATTTTCCCGTTTCGGCGGGCAGAAAATGCTAACTTGTTACGTAATTATGTTCTCCACAATAGGTCATGTTGGAGTGTTGGGAGCGGGAAGTGAGCCACACCAAGGTGGAGTGTTGGGCGCAGGGGTAGAGAGCCGCACCAACCAACATTATTGGAACTCGGTGGATGACTGTGTCAACACCGTGACAAAGTCAGTATCGATGAAAAGTAATGGGTGGAGACTTAGTCACATAACTTGAAAAACGTTCTGTATTCTGAACTCGAAGTCGCATCAAAGGAAATACGGTAGACCCAGTTCAAAGAGAGTTCAGAATAGCTATGGGTAAAGTAGTACGAGCCTACGTAGTGCTAAATAAAATCATGAATTCGTGCCAGTCACCTGGATTGGAGTCTATGGGAACCACTGGGGGTCTATCTTCTCTCCGAGTGACAAGTAGTGTTTTCAGTATTAAAATCTGTCACTTAATGTTTTAACGAGGTGTTATTTTCAGAAAAATGAGATGATATAGAAAATATGATAACGAATAGAGATAAGTCATACAGTGCATCTTTTGCTATTAATGCTTGCTGAGTACATTTGTACTCAACCTTGCTATTATCCTCCTTTGTAGATCCTAGTTCGGCTGGGAATTATCTCGCGTGGGATGAATGTCACTTAGGTGTAGAGAAGACTGCAGGAGACGAGGACCCTTACTACGAGGAGCAGGGCGAAGTGGACGCCCTATTCGATGCATGGGACGAATAGGAGACCAAGTGAGTATGGCAGACAAGCGAGGGACTTAGTCCTATTTCGTGGTTGTAAATTACTACTTGTAATATAAGACCTTAGCCTTACGTAGCTAACTGTTGTAATAAAGAACAGTTTCTATCTTATTGTTTTGCTGCGTCAACTCTGATAAGGCTACTATTCGTTAAAATGGTGTTCTATCAGATAGACAAATAGTAATTCGTTTGCTTAAGTCTGATTAGCTTCCGAATAATTACACGAGGCGCCACAATAACTAGCCGGGTTCCACACGTTTGCTTGCTGGCTTCCTCCTAGCTCCTTTTTGCACGGCTCCAATTTGCGACCGATTCCCACATGCCTTCCTCGTGCCGCACGCACTGGACCACACGCACGCGCTAACCCATGCCGACTTGCACGCCCAGCCTCCTTGGCTCCGCATGCGCTGCATGTCCACACGCCGCGCGCTTGCCCAACCTCCTTCCTTGCTGCGCATGCGCAACATTCCTTCATGCGCCGCAGCCTTGTTTCTATCGTGCAGGGTAAGCAATTACCTGGCTAGAGCATGGAGTAGATTCCCTCTTTGGCAGGCCACCCCATCCTCCCTTTGGGCCTTAACAATTTCTTGCTTTCTTTCATGTTGCAAAACAGTGACAAATTGAGAATTAGCACTAGATTACAATTTAGGAATACTCACCAAAGTAGTAAGATGAACTTAGGGCCGTATCAACTCGCATGCTGTATGTAGCATGTACGGCTTTACGTGTCCCAGTTAGGCGCACAGCAAGCCTACATGTTTTTCTGTAGGAGCAAAATTGAAGCACATTACAACAGAAATTTCGAAGTATTTATAGTGAGATATGTCCTTTTAAAAGTACTGCTAGACATGACTAAAGTAGTTTGCATTTGTCTATTTTATCTTTGGTAACTGTTTGGCACATTCTGGCTAACACCTGAGTGCAGTCTGCAGCCAACTCTGCCTAGCATATGGATAATCTCTTTTTAAGCAGGTTGATGTTGAGGTCTGTTTTCTTTAGCACAGTCCAAATGTCTCTCTTTCATGACTAGAGAGTAGGGATGAAAATAGGTTGGATATTTTTCGATCAATCCAGACAAAAACGAATTCGGATGGATTTTTCTCGGATAATTCTCGGATCAGAAATGAATACGGATTTTTTTTTGTCGGAAACGAATACAAATACATTAGTCCTAGTATCCGTCGAATACAAATACGGATTATCCGGAATATAAGAAGGCCGGATATCCGGCATTTCAGTCCAACGACCCAACTGGCCAACTCAGCCGGTCCATCATGTAACACCCCGACCCAACACTGAGTCCGAAATGCCACTAAACCACCTCAACTACCAATTTAAATCACATATTACAATAAATTCCAGCAAGCACATGACGAATAAAATCCCATCCATGGGACAACATATGAAATAATAAAAACATCCGAACTGCTTAATGATCAACACAATAGATAGTAATACTGAATAGGGAACCAAATAGAGGATAAACAAGCCAACGAATGAATAATCAACTTATAACTATCACCTAAGCCTAATCAACAATTATTAAGTCCTAGAAGGAATTATTCATCACACCAAAATAAACGTTCACATGACCAATTAATTCATTTGGGTGAAGAAAGTGCGATTGTCCATGTGTGCTAACCACCCCCGAGCAAGATGCCGTCAACAACCACCTACAGCAACAAAATAAACAAGGGTAAGTCTATGACTCAGCAAGCGCTAGATACAATGGTAAAAAAACCCAAGTTCATTAACAATCGATGCATTATTAAAAGTCTCATCATTCTCGTTCTCACTATCATTCTCAACAACATAATTCTCATGTATGCAAATGTTATGATGCATCTCTTTTAGCTGATACCGGTATAGCGAAGTGTCACTACCACACAAAAGGTCATCACAGATGGTTTTTTGAACCGTATGATTTATTGCGTCTGTGATAACAGGCAATTATCACAAACGGTTTTTGAGCCGTCTGTGATAAGTCACAACACAGACGGTTCGTATAAATAACTGTCTATGAACGCCAACTATCACAAACGGCTTTGACCACGAAACCGTCTGTGATATGTCAGCCATCACAGATGGTTGTGTTTACCAACCATCTATGATGGGCTACATATCATAAACGGTTGGTGGATAGAACCGTCTGTGATAGTAAGCGTTCACAGACGGTTTATACCACAAAACCATCTATGATAGTTCGCTCTCTATATAGAAATTTTCTGTTTTTCGGCTAGCTTCAGGAAATGCTAGCCATGCCCTCTAAAAACAATATGCAGATAATAGATACAAGCAAATACACAAATACATAGATATATCATAGATAAACATATATCGATCACAGATACACATATATATCACAGATAAACAAATTTACAGATTGATTATAGATGAATTGTCATAATGTTTTTACTACATGTTTACAAATACAGTAAGAAAATATTGTTTGTCACTAAAAATTTTATTCAGTCTCGGATGCGTGAAACTCTCCTTTTGGGTCAATGACCTCCGTCATTAAGAAGGTAGCAAGCCGTCCTCGAATTTCAGAGAGTTCATTCATTTGGACTGTACTTAAACGGATGTTGATGCCCTGTCGCTAGGAAGAGTAAAGTCGTAAGCACTAATATATATTAATTGATAAGTAGGAAATGATTATTGTGGATTGGCAAACCTCTGGATCCTTGGGCCTACCACCCCATGATTTCTTGCATATAGTGGCAAATATAGAATCCACATATGTCACCCTGTAGCTGCTGGTGGTACTTTAAAAATAGAATTACATACATAGGTTTGTTTAGCTTGAGAGACATCATTATGAAGTGTGATATATGATTATTGTGTACTAGCGGGTCCCGAAAATTGCGTCACATGTCGCAGTGTGGTGTTCCCTTCCACATGTCTCCCTCTTCTGGCAATGTACGCGACGAACGACCTACGCGATTCAAAAAAGTTAGCCTCAGCTCTTGCAAACAAAGGGTACATAGAGTTATTTATGGATGAAATGAGTTTACCTATCGATTAATTGTTGCACAAGTGTGAAGTCGTGCTGGCTCTTGATTAGAGAATCAAGGTATATTACCTTGTTCCACTTTGGTACAATGACAATTAGAATCCAATGCCACCTACACATGTATGCCGCCATAGTCCTTAAAACTAAGTTCATGTTGCATATGAAGTACAAATCAATGAGTGAAGCACTTACCACTAGTTGTAGGGTAGAAGTATGCACTCCTTGTCATTGTGAGCATGTAGTCCCATTGTTATGTAATCCTCGACGTAGGATGCATTGTGGTTGATGCATTGCTTAGAGATCAAGTGTGGGTCGAGAAAACTGACCGATTCTTTTCTTCGTTTGGCTTCTAGGATCATGTGTCTATACATAAGCAAGGAGTTATGGTATTTATTGGTATTACATAAATGTAGACCATAATTGTACACACTTACAGTGTCCAGCATCTTAAAAGTGATGCGTCGAGGGCGTTGAGGTTGAAGAGATCGAACAAGTCGTGAAAGCCCACCACGAAGAAGCTAGGCTCATGGAGAAAATGCCCCGCCGTGTACTTGACGGTGGAACCCGTAGGGCGTTGTGTCCTCATCTCATTGGTCTTTCCCATGTACCACACATGCAAACAAGCGGTACCCATTCCAAGGCTGACTAAGAGCGTATCCGAGACCAATGACTTTCCTAGCGAGAATGTCCAGCATTTTTGAGGTGCCTTGATTTTCTTCGATTTGGTCTTGCTAACACGCTGGTATGTGTTCTTCATGAGAGACGAATGGGCACGTTGTTCGTATATGCTCGGTGTGGTCTTCATGGGAGCTGATATGGTAGCCTGCCGACACAGATTAGGTGCATGTGGGGACATCGAAGGGAGGGTCGAAGAGGCTGCAAGCTGTAGATGGTCGTGTGGAGAGGCCAACTGTTCATGCTTGGTAGATGCTGGCACGGAAGGGCCCAGGACGATGTCCCTCTTGGGCCACTGGACGAATGTGTGGATGGCATTTCCTAGTGTCATGATCTCATCGTTTGGGGGCTTCTCTAGTAGGACGACCTTGAAATCGTCATGTACCATGTCCACTTGGACCTTCATGAAACCGGTCCCTAGCTGGGCACCATGCACTAGCGTCCCTAGCGGGCATGGATACGCCATCCCCCGCCGAGCCTCAACAGGAATGGAGCCAACAAGCCTGACTCTGAGGTTGCATGGCGTGGGCTCCTACATTACGATACATGATCAGCTAAGGCGTCCAATAGGTCTATCTATGTAGCATTCCAGAGATGTACATTACCTGGATATCGTCGATAGGTAATTGGACATCGCTATGTTTAGAAAGTGGCGTGGACGCGCAGCTACTCCGACGTTGAGGGGGACTGGCTCTCAAAATAATGAGGGCGACTTGCGACTGGTTGAGGACTTGATTCAGTTTTTCCTCTAATGATGCTATTTGTCCTCGAAATTCTGCACGAATCTCCTTTTTCAACTGTTCCTCGTGCTCGGCCTTGGATCTCTTCCTACTCCTATATGCCTCAAAGTCGTGCGGGAATCCCTACCTCCAAGGTACGTAAACCCTAAGGCCTCACGTGCGACATGAGTGCTCCTTGTTTCCCAGGGCCGTGGATAGTATATCCCTCTCCCTAACTACTTCAAAGGAGCCTTGGAAAGATTCGGTACTCAATGTTTGCTGCAAGAGACCATCATGTTATTTTAGACCCTATGAAGTTATGGAATTATTAACAACTAGGTAGTTCGACATATCTTACCAAACGTTGGGACAATTCCTCATCTGCCAGGTTTATGAAAGCTCGAAGATGTGGTTGATAATCTCGCTCTTAACCAGTTTTGGGCGCGCTCGTTTGTGATCCCGGCAAATGGTGGGGAGGCCTCTGGCCGAATTGCCTCCTCATCCTCCCTCCTCCATTGTGGGATTTTACCTGTGTACCCAGCGATGCCGAGTCTGTGGGGGTGAGTGTTTTGTGTCTAGATAGCCTTGTGCGCCACACTTTGCTCCTAAAATTCAGTCGTCATCTTCATCCGCACAAAGGAGTCCCATGTATCTGATGACACGAAAGGATACTTCGTGAAGGGCATCCGATCCTTGTTCACGTACTCTGTGACAAGCGTGCTCTTGAAGGTCTTCCACGCTTTTCCCATCGCGAGGAACGCCTGCCGTCACACGAGTCCCTAGACTTCTGCTGGGATCTCAAACGACCTTGAGATTTCATCCCACAGCTGCTCTTTCATTGAGATCTGTTCCCTTGCAACTATCCCGCAGGTGGTCTGAAATGTTGCTGCTACTTTCTTGGGATGCAGAGGGACCCCAAGATGGTCATTCGGCCCTCATGCCTTTTAGATATTCCTCTGTCATCTCACTTAGGTACCCCTTTCATCGGAGTGCCAGACGCATTTGGTGACATCGATGATGGCGGCGAAGACTGTGTGGACGCCATCTCGCTTACTTGCTATCTATGAAAACTTTTCATCAAAAGACAAAAGAATTTTTTCTTGATTGAAAATTTTCTTGTCTAAAACTAGGAATGTAATGCAACTCAACATAGGAAGAAATCAACAGATGCCCTCCCCACAATAAAATTTGTAACATAAAAGAAACATGAATGAAGGAGAGGTGAATATATGATAGTCTTGATTTGGTGAGTTTAATTAATTAACATAAGACCTTGGCCCTAAGCCCCCACAATTAAATAATTAACACTAGCCCTTGGCCCAACTTTTAAGGATTGTGATAGATCAATTTTGTAAGTGCTATGAATGCTTTGTGCAGATAAAGGGTTTTACATTTACATCACAAGTGTGAGCTATGCTACGAAGAAAAACTAGGTTCAAAGGTGACTTTTTTCTCAGCCTCCTACCACCCATCTCAAAATTGTATTTAGAATCTCGCTTGTCTCTCATAAAAAAAATCTCACTTGACTAAATCTGCCCATTACCTATCTCCAAAAAAGGAAAACTCCAATCTGGCATTCCAGGACCACTCACACTATTACTCGTGTGAAAACGACACAAAAGATGACAAACACCAACAGTACTATGAGACTAACGTAATGATTAGCGACTAATATTTACTGGTAACAAATTTAGAAGCAGGAAGACCTCCTAATTATCTATATTCATATGCAACAGATGGCATCCATAAAATGAAATGAGCATTAGGTTTGAGCTACTTCATGTTTGTGACACCAAGACATGTTTTCTTTAGGTGTACCAGGAGATGATAGTTGAAGCGAAAAATCCAACTTGCATTAAAATATTATCAATCTTTTTCATCTGATTGTTGAATGAGTTCTGATAGCTAAGGAAATTACAGTCTGTAATATGGGAGAGAGCCTCTGATTTTGCTCTTCCTTAAGGACAACAGAAATACAAGGATACCCAGAGATCTATAAAAGGAACAGTTGCGTCTTGAACCATAGAGTCATAGACTATTAGAGACCAACACTATCTGAAGGTTTGGGGGACGAAGACTTAGCCAAGGTGAAGTCCGGGAGGTCGGGGGCGGCGGCGTGGAGGACAGGGGTCGGCGGCAGCAGCGTCGAGGTCGGGGGCGCTCAGGTGGGGAGGGGGACGGACGAGTGAGGAGTAAGGGCGCTGGGGAGGGGGACGAACGAGTGAGGAGTAAGGGCGCAAACACTAGCAGAGGCCTACTAATAAAGGGATATCACATACGATTCTCTTAAAGAACCGTCTTTGATATTCTATATCACATACAGTTATATTTGAGAACCGTCTATGATAACTATCACAACAGTTATATTATAGAACCGTTTGTGATATACGACCATATCACAGATGGTTCAATTTTAAAAATAGTCTGCGATATTCGACCATATCACAGAATGTTTGTTCCACTAAACTGACTGTGATAGTTCCTTCTATAGCTAAAAAATATTTTGTTTTTCGGCTAGCCTTAAGAAATGCTAGCCATGCCCTCTGAAAACAAGAAAGCAGATACAATCACAGATGGAACAATTTTTTAATTATTGAATCAATTACAATGGAATAATTTCTTAATTACATGCTGAGTTTCTTAATTACAATGGAACAATTTCCAAGTAGGTGTTCACGGTGTGGGATCATTCCACTTGGCTATTACCTTTTTTTTTTCTCAAAAAAGCCCTTTACGATGATCGATGCACATATAGCTAGCTTCATCATTGGGTTCTTCCTTGAGCCTGATGCCGTTTCCAAAAGGAGACAACTCGTCAAATTGATTATACTCCTCCTCATCCACGACCGGTTACCAAGGGCAGGAAAATCATTGATGGTGCAGAACAATATGGTGCATAAAGTGAACTTCTCTCATTTGTACGCATCCTATACGTGTACCCCTTCGTTCCACAGTGTCATAAGATCTTCCAGCAATGGTGCTAGATACATATCAATATTGTTCTCAAGTTGCTTCGATCCATGGATAAGTAGTGACATCAAAATGTACTTTCGCTTGATACACAACCAAGGAGGAAGGTTGTACATACATAGATTCACGGGTTAGGTGCTATGTCGGCTGCTCATGTTACCGAAAGGATTCATTCCATTTGTACTTAACCCAAACCTTATATTCCTAGGTTCCGCATCAAAGTCTTTGAAGCCCTGTAGGGTGGGGTAACACACTTTTCTCCCACACCTTATTGAGGGCAGGGTTCCTACCTTTGTAGGATTTTAACATGGGGCACGCTGGATAGCCATAAACATGGCAGTACTCACCGCCCTGGCCCTTATGCAAGTGAATGATGCAACAAATCATTAAACATTACTATTCTCACCATGTCATCCCCATGGTAGTTGCACCAATATCATAATTTAATCAATATCACAATATATCTCTTTTCATCAAGATTACCATGGAAAATATATAACTTAACACAATATAAATAAATCTCATACTAAATAAACCATCAGGTTTGCTATGAACTCCTCCCCATCGATAGCAATAGAGCACCCAGGACAAACAGTAGAGTTTGCAATAATACCCATAGGAGAATTGACCAACACAGATTGAGAAATCCACTACACACTCAAGTCCGCTCTCCTAGCAAATGCTGCCGAGACAAACGAATAGGTAGCCCCTGTATAAAAAAGGACTAAAGCATCATAGGAATCCGCACGCAAGGTATCTGTCACCACATCTAGACGTCCCACGAACTTTGCGGTAGGCATGGCGTACACCCCAGGTGACACCATGGCAAAGGAAGGTGGTGCTAGGGTGGTGGGGGCCCCGACACTCTGTTGAGGTGGTTCTGTCGCGGCTGGTGGAGTAGCAAGCTGAAGTGGAGCAGTCGGCGGAGGCTGCCAGTAGTACCCCACAAGAGGCGCTCAGGTTGGAGGAAGTTGTGGCGTAGGTGCGGTGGTCATCATCTAGACAGACCCCCGAAAAGAACCAGCTCAAGAAGGTGCAGTTACCGCCTCTAACTTGATCACACTAGCGGAATTATGCTAGCAGACTCGCTCCATGTGACCTAACTGGCCACAGTGACAACACTCTCCCATCTAAGCACACTCTACTACAAGATGACTGCCTCCACACTTGAAGCACATCATCCCTTGCCCTCAAACTGGGCAAACCGAAACAGTCGTCGAAGAAGGATGAGGCGCCGATGAAGCAAAAGGCCTCGACTACTTTGCCTTGGAGTAAGGCAAAGAACATTGTCCTCCCTTGAATTGCTTAGGAGCGGGTCACTGAAAAGATCCACCCCTCCACTGAAACTCCTCTTCTGGTCACCACCAGAAGGCACCGGTCGTCCAGAACTCTACAGCCCCTTAGTGAGCTGCATCTCCAACTCGATACCTTGATCTTGCTCCATAATGGAGCTGAAGTCAGTGAGTGGTGTGGCACTTAGAACGTGCCAAAACTCTGGGTGAGGCCTCAAAGGAACCTCTTGGCCTTCGAGATGTCATTGCTAGCCACCGAAGGTATGAAGCGGACCATGCTGTTAAATTTCGCCTCATACTCAGCAACTGACCTCTTCCCTTGAACAAAAGAGACAAGGAAACCTCCATCTTCTCTAGGAAGGAATCTGGGTATAATTGTTTCCAAACCTGTTTGGCAAAGATCTCCCAAGTGACAAGATCCTGGCCAGCAGCCTTAGTAGATAGGACCCCGTCCCACCAGATATTCGCCTGACCCTTCAGCTAAAAGGCCATAAAGCGAGCCTGCTGGTGTGAAGTCAACCCCAGTGCTCCAAACTCTCTCCATGTAGCACAGCCAGTCTGCCGCTTGGACCGACGTGTTGGATCCATCAAACAAGTCCAACCTCAGTGCCATCCACTCGCACAGACTCATCCGCACGTCAGGTGTAGTTGGAGGAGCAACAGGACCAGCAGCAGATGTCGCAGCAACAGGGGCTACCGGCGCCTGCTGACGAAGTGCACGGATCTCTTCCACTAGCTCCCTCAACAAATCTGGGGCCCCTCCTCGGCCCCGACTGCAGGTGGGTTGGCAGCAACCGGTGGGTCAACAGCAACCTACGGGTGAGCTGCCATCTCCTCAGACACGCTCCCCTCTACAACAAACTCCACATCAGTGGGCAGGGGCTCCATTGGACCGCGCCCATGACCTTTGTAACATCCCAAAAGTACCAGAATATAAAAATACGAAAATATGGGATTTTAAAAACTTTTTATGTTATCTATTGCCGTTTTAATTGCTTGCCTTTTCGAAAGTTATTCTGGCTACATTCTCTGCTTTTAGCCGGTGGTGTAAAGGCATAAAACGCCAAAAACAAGAAGCCTAATTAGGTCGACAGCATAAAATATAAAACTTAATTCTCCAAAGGATCAAAAGCTTAATTAGAGCAACCTAGCAAACACCGGATTTTATCTATTACCACATGAAAAGTCCTTAAAGCAAATATCAGAATTTTAGCGAAACATAAAATTTTGTTATTTGGTCTTTTCCTAATCTGCCCGAGCCCATTCTTTTCCCTTCTCTACTGTTCTCTTTGGCTGAACCATGATGCAGCCCAACCCATTCCAACGCACAAACAATCCTTCTCTCCCCGAGTGAACCAGAGAGCTGCATCGCCGAAAGCATCGCTGCCCATGCTCGCCAACTGCCCTGTCACCACGGTCAAACCATGGCTCAGCTCAGCCCACAGTTTTTTCTCCCACCCGACATCATCGCCAACTCCCTCACTTGGTCGTCCACGATCTCAGGAAAGTGCAGCCACGTAGCTGCCATGCATGAAGCCCGTCGCACTTGCATATCGCTGCTATCGCCTCACCTTGCCCTAATCCCTCCCATCACAGCAGCCATCCCGTGTGCTACCCATGCCAGCACGATGTCGCCCATGCCTCCACTCCGAGTGCCATGCTGAGCTCATCGACCCCCCCCATTCGACTATAAAGGCCATCGCCAAGGCGCACCTCTACCTCCATTTGCTCTGGCCTCCTCCTTCCCTCTACTACACACAAGGAAAACCACAAAGCAAGCTCAAGCCGGCCGTCGCACCGCCATTGCTGCCCCACTGCTCCGATGACCCCCGTGCTCCACCAACCGCATCAGCACATGTTCCATAACACCATCAATAA
The DNA here is from genome assembly GCA_036346405.1 of Phyllostachys edulis. Lineage (NCBI taxonomy): Eukaryota > Viridiplantae > Streptophyta > Magnoliopsida > Poales > Poaceae > Phyllostachys > Phyllostachys edulis. The sequence goes on from CM070566.1 coordinate 32,242,778, forward strand.
ATGCCCTAAGCTAATTTTGTGTTTCGTCCCTAGGAGTGTGTCAGCATTGATTTCTTCAAAGCCAGTCGAAGCCGTCGCCCCAGCCGGTACTCTGTCTCTGGTGATCCCCGGCTCGATTCCCTCGCCATGGAGCACCCCTAGATCCCCACGGATCCTCCCCCATCACCCACCCGAGCTCCATTGCTCCGTCGCACCACCGCCGCATGGAGCTTGTCGTGCTGCCCATGGCTCCCAGCACCAGCCCACTCCGGCCCTCCTCAGCTTCCACCAACAGCACCGGTAGGTTTCCCCTAACACCCTCGAGCTCGTGCGCACAACATTTTATCCCCTCTTCCCCTCCGACGCTGGCGCCCCTTTTTCTCTCCCATGGCCAGCCGTCGCAAGCAGCTCCCAACTCGCCATCGGCCGCCTCCTGCTGCGCGACAATCACCCATAGGACCGCCATGACTTCATGGTTCCATTTTGATGAGGACATTACTTCCATGCATACACCCAACACTCCTCATAATAGAGCCGAACCTATGCACTTGCAAGGTCCAATCACCAGAGCTCGTGCATGTCAATTGAACTATCAGGTAACTTCATTTCTAGGAGTACATTTTGTTTCTAATAAGAATATGCTACTACCTAATGCATGTGATGTTCTTTTAATCAGGAACTTAGGAGCTGATCATGAAGGGAAGCATGTGCAATCCAATTCGGTCTCTAGAGATAGCACTGACTTCAAACGCGCATAACTTTCACAAATAGAGTTCGTTGGAGATCCACGAGTACTTGATGGAAATCTTATCTCGCCCTCTTTCCAACTGATCTAGCCGCACCTCCAAATTCCTTCTGAGTGTGCCGCAATAGCCAAAACAATCCGGCGGTTCCTGAGCCCGAGTCAAAAGGGTGCTGCGCCATCTCCACTTGGGCCCATGGGCCTTGTAACCCTAGGGGCGTGCATCCACTTCCCTGCCGGCACCCCTGGTCATCTCCCCATATAGGAGCTGCCGCCTCCCTTTGGTAGAACTCAGATTTTGTTTATGTTTAGTTAGCCTTCGTTGCAACTTGTATCTTCTGTGTGTATCGACTAGACCACCCAGTCAAGATCCTTATTCAGAATCCCACCTTATCAGTATTTTATCAATATTTGCAATACATCAGATTGTGTTTTACCTTGTTCTTCAGTGCTTCTTCGGTGTATGCAGGAATTGATCTTCGTGATCAGGTCATCCGGGTATTTGTGCACAGTTGATAACGACTTGTCGAGCAGTTCAGCGAGTGTGTGGTTTCAGGCCTTGCGAGTTCGTAGCCAGGATTGCAAGAGTTGAGTGATGACTTCTATCGAATTTACCATCACATCGAAAGATTGGGCCAGATCAGGACATCTGTTGTTCATCAAGTGGTATCAGAGCTATAGTTGATCGATGAGATTTTTCCTTTACCTACAGTCCATGAAAATCCAAAAAAAAATTAGGGTTAGTTCATATCATCCAAACCAATTTGTGCCTCGCATTGTTCTTTTCAGTTTTTGCATCCTTGAATCGTAGATTGCATCGTCATATCTAGTTACTGGTCTTAGTGTCTAGATCGGTTCTAGTTTCTAATTTTGCTTGAGTTGGTATGCTCTAGGGTTTCTGCCGCCACCTTGTTCATCCGCCTACTGCATCAATCCTGACCACTTTGCTCTTGTCGCGTCCACCACGTCCACCATGGCAACAAGTCCAAATCCACCTCATCGGCTCGGACTCGTTTTCCTCCCCGGCCACAAATCTGAACCCAAACAGATTTCGGTTTCACGCACTGTCCAGTAAAACAGCCATAACATTGGCTCGTTGGAAAGCTAATGAAAAGTTACATCCAAAAATCCATAAGTGCAAGTTAGATTCAATCAATATGGGCTTCTACATAGCGTCGGAAGTTGCAAATCTGGAAAAATAAAAAACCAAAAAAAGGTCGTTTAGAGCCTCAAAATAGCCTCCGAAGTTTCAGCACCTGTTCTCGTCGTTCGTTCGCCGTCTAGTTTGATTTTTCTTTCATTCTAGATTGTGTATTCTTTGTTTCTCGACCATATTTTTTTAGTGTGTTCAATATATACGTACCGCTCTACTCTGAATTGAAAAAAAAAATAGGCAAGTGCAGAAAAAAAAGAGCCGCACAAGAAAAACAAAGAAAACAAAGTAAAGAAAAGAGAGAGCCACACAAGAAAAGCACCTTGTTCCTTTTAGAATTGCATCCTTCTTTTGGTGCTTCGATATCTTGGTAGTTCCTTGTGCTTGACCCTAGTGCTTTCTTTCTCAGCTTGCTTTAGCTAGTTTTCGGTTTAGTCTAGGGCCAGCAAACTGTGACTAGTATTTTGAACTACTTTTTAACTTTGCATACTGATTTGAACAATTGCTACTCCTTTGCTACATACTAGCCTTCCGAGCTCCACTTCCTACTAACTCAACAGGTATCATTCCTTGCAATCGTTGGGCTAATCACAAGTGAGAGTATCACGAACTAGCCACTGGTTGTACCACTTTCTTGCTGCATTGGTAAGAACTTGGTAAGACGTTGTGAGAGAGTGACTTATTTTGACCTGGCCAGCACCTAGTAGTTCATAGGGAATTTTATACACTCGTGTATTTTTCTTGTTGATACTAATAATGGCAGGCTCAAGGTCACAAGGGGAGAAAAGAATGCCCAACGTTGAGAAAGATGTACCTCTCATGCCTCGCACGAAAATCATCATGTAGCAATTTTCACGCTTGTTGAGTCAACATTCGAAGCGTCTTAAGGGGGTTCTAGATCGCACCAATAATGATCTTGCTGCGATTGCTACACGTGTGGAGCAACCAGAGAGAGCTCTACCTCCTGCTGCCACCCCCGCTGTCGGCGTTGCACAACCGCGCCGTAACCCATCCATTGCTAGCTCATTGGCCGATGAGGTAGAAGATGAAACGAACCCATATGTTGCTGATACGGAGTCTGATGGTGGTTTCAATCCCAACAATGATCGTGATCATCAGCAACGACGCTTCAATCGACAAGGTACGAGAAGAGACCCACCACGTGAGGTACATGATCGTAATGATGCACTTGGTAAAATTAAATTCAATATGCCTCCTTTTGCTGGTAAATATGATCATGATGCTTATCTCACATGGGAGTTAACCATAGACCAAAAATTTACATGCAATGAATTTCCTAAAAATAAAAGGGTTAGTGCTGCTACTAGTGAGTTTACTGATTTTGCATCTATTTGGTGGAATGAATTGTGTCGTAATGAACAAACAATACCTAGAACATGGGATGCTATGAAGAGAGCTATGAGAGCTAGAATTGTGCCTTCGTATTATTCTCGTGATTTGTTGAATAAATTACAACGTTTAAGACAAGGTAGTAACACCGTAGAAGATTACTATCAAGAATAGCAAACTGGTTTGTTACGTTGTGGTTTAGAAGAAACTGAAGATGCTAAAATAGCTAGATTTTTAAGAGGGCTTAACCGGGACATTCAGGACATTCTAGATTATAAGGAGTATAATTCTATCACCCGTTTATTCCATCTTGCTTGTAAAGCTGAACATGAAGTGCAGGGAAGACAGTCTCGCTTCCGAGGCTCTTTTGGAGTTTCTTTTGCAGGTAGGCAGAATCAAGTGCAGTCCTCGGGCCAAGCGCCACCACCTGCTGTCCCTGCCACTCCTAGCCGTTCCCCACCCCCCTCTGGCCGTGGGCGACCAGCAAGCACCACTCCAACTCCCCGAGCCTCCGACGCAAGCAAATCAACTTCAGTTCAGCAAGCTAAGAGTTCTACTTCAGTTGCTTCCACTGGGAGATCACGAGATATACAATGCCATCGCTGCAATGGCTTTAAGCACAGGATGAGAGATTGGCCAAATCAGCGAGCACTTCTTGTTAGAGAAGATGGTGAGTATACCTCAGCTAGTGATATTGATGTGAAGAATATGCATTGTTGGTAACTGACCTCGCAGGTAAGCAATATGAATCTGAACATGACGAAGAACGTTTTGGAGCTGAAGCAAGTGATAAGTTTTTTAGCATAATCGTGAAGCGTGTCCTTAGTGCTCAAATGGAGCATGCTGAATAGAATCAACGCCATAATTTGTTTCAAACAAAATTTGTGGTCAATGAGCGTTCTTGTCATGTGATTGTTGATGGAGGAAGTTGCAATAATTTGGCTAGCATTGATATGGTTAAGAAGCTTGCATTGACCACAGAACAGCACCCTCGTCCTTACTACATTCAATGGTTTTATTCATGTAGTAAGCTGAAGGTAACTCGTATTGTGAGAGTACACTTTTCTATTAGTTCATATCATGATTATGCTGATTGTGATGTCGTACCTATGCAAGCATGTTCATTACTATCAGATAGACCATGGCAATATGATAACAATACTGTGCATCATGGTAGGACTAATCAATATACTCTCATATCTAAAGAAAAGCGAATCACTTTGCTGCCCATGTCTCCTGAAGCAATTTTAAAAGATGGATTAGAAAGTGCTAATAGAGAAAAAGAGAGTAGCAAAAGTGAAAATTAGATTGTAGCTAAAGAACTCGCACCGTATAAGAAGGAACCTAGTGCTAAGAAAGGTGAAATATTACTCTCTTTAAGGCTGGAAGGATTGCCGCTCGCTCGGCGTGTCCACGTATGCAATTCCTAATTTTTAGCCAATCACGCGCGAACAGTTTCATCGTTGTCCGATCGCGCCTAGCGATGCGATTGCATCCAGCGTCGCAGGTCTCGCGATTCTTCCTGTTCCTTCCCCTTCGTCTGCTTTCTCCTCGCCCACCGTCGTAGGTGGAAAACTCGCGATTCCTTTCCTCCACTCCCTCCCTCCCGTCCCTCCACCCCTTGCCACACAGTCGTTTCCCCTTCCCTTGTCGCCCCGCTGCCCACTCCTCTCTCTATAGCACCGCCTTCGCCATGACACCGCCTCCCCCTCTCCCACTGCGCACTTCGTCTTCCCCCACGCAACCGCCTTCTCCTCCCCTCTGAGCATCGCCCCCTTTCCCTTCCCCATGACGCCACCTCCTCCTTCTCCACCCCATCTGGCATGTCGTGTCGCCGTCGTCCCCAAGATCTAAGCCCAACAATCTTGGCCCCCTGCTGTGCATCTATGCCGAGGAGGTAGTCCTCATCCCCAATAGTCTGCTGCACCGCCGCATCCCGTTCCGCTGCCGTTCCTCTCTCCACAGTGCTGCCTCTACCTTCGCCGTGTCACCACCTCCCCTTCTGCCACCACGTGCTTCATCTTCCTCCACACAGCCGCCTTCTCCTCCCCTCTGAGCACCGCCCCCTTTTCCCTTCCCTGTGATGCCACCTCCTCCTTCTCCACCCCGTCTGGGATGGCGTCGTCCCCAAGATCTGATCCCAGCAGTCTTGGCCCCCTCCTGTGCATCCGCACTGAGCAGGCGGTCCTCGCCCCCAATAGTCTGTTCGGACAGAGAACCGACAGAGGGGATGACGATCCCTCCCTTCGCCTCCGCAGGGCCATCTCCTCCTCTTCGTTGATCCTCTCCTCCGGCTAGTCGTAGAGTACTAGCCCAAAGCCCACATCCATAGATCGGTGTTAACAGAGTTCCTTCTTCAAATTTACACTGTTTAGTTGAGATTGTCTTCCCTTTTTGCTTTTTGCAGATGCCCTACTACATTGCTCGCCTTTTTCTTATTTGCCCAAATCTAATAGGATCCATTTACTGAAATAGGTAACATATCTATCCTTATTCTAAAATGCTTTTAGAATACAATACTGCCAACGCATCGTTAGATTCTTATGTAGGTATTATTATTACAGATGTGCTAGATTTCAATAGCTTACGAAAATGTTTTGTAATCATCATGCTTCGCCTTATCTTATATGCTGCGAATGGCATGGATCCTAGGGAAATAGCTTACCAAAATGTTTTGTGATCATCATGCTTTGTCTTATCTTATATGCTGTGACTGTCATGAACCATAGGGATTAGAATATACGCTTCATGCTTACTGATTAATTTTTGCTTTTATCTTGCAGATCAGTGTAGCCCTCTTATGTGTATCGACAACCCACAGGGCTTACTGATGGGTCGCTAGATGACAGAGTTCCTTCAACTTTACATTGTTTAGTTGAGATTGTCTTCTCTTTTGCTTTTGGCAAAAGCCTTGGTGCGTTGCTCGGCTTTTTCTTATTTGCCAAAATCTAATAGGATCCATTTACTGAGACAGGTAACATATCTATTCTTATTCTTTCTTTTGAACTAAAACGCATACCTTTTAGTACAGACATTTACATATGTCATAGTCATTGTCGTTTCTTATCCTGGCCCTTTTGCAGGGGTTTTTTTCATGCTTCGACTATGATAGTTGAATTGTCTATTGAAATTTAGGGATGTTCTATGTACACAACTCACTTTAGTGCCTTCTAATCAAAATTTTCTTACTCGACAACAATCCTACTGAATGGATTTTTTGTGGTATGATTAATGGCTGATGTTGCCGAACGATTTCCTGGTGTGATCCTACTGGATGATAGAGTTCCTTCTTCAAATTTACACTGTTTAGTTGAGATTGTCTTCTCTTTTTGCTTTTTTTTTTTGCAGATGCCCTGGTATGAAATGCATACCTTGTAGTATAGAAGTTTACATATGGCATAGCCATTATTGTTTCTTATCCTTGGCCTTTTGCGGGTTTTTTTTGCATGCTTCGACTATGATAGTTAAATTGTCTATTGAAATTTAGGGATACTCTATGTACACATCTCACTTTTGTGCCTTCCAATCAATTTTTTCGTCTGTATGATTAATGGCTGATGTTGTCGAACGATCTCCCGGTGTAATCCTATTTGTTGCAGAACGTTAGAGTGTCATGCTGCTTTCTCCAAAGGATGTGTTGCGGCCGAAAAGAATGGTGACATTGTATTTGCCATGAGTAGTAGACACTAGGCAGAGCTGTATCCGATTATTGTTACTGGGAAAGGCCTTGGGATGATACTAATAGTTTCACGTGTCTGGTTCAGGTCCGTATGACCATACTTGCTGCATTTTTTGTTTTTGTTTCTTCGTATCAAGGGATGCTCATCTAGATGAACCATTATTGTAAGTTGATCTTTTTCCCTCCATTTGATTAAGCTTTTTTTTTGGGAAATTTTGATAAATGCCACTGCAAAGTGTCCGTTTCAGAGAAGTGCCATCGCTCATTTCGATATTCGAAATATGCCACTGCAAACATCTTTTTCTCATAAAAATGCCACCGATCTACATATTTCACAAATATTAACATTATTGCCCCCGTCTTCTTCGATTCCCATGTCACCATCGAGTAGCTGACCGGATGCCATCCATGGGCTGCAGGTGACCGGATGCGGTGGCGGTGTAGCGTGAAGGCGAGGTGGAGCCAATGCCAGGCGGCGATGCTGCGCCGCTTCGGCTAGATCGTGCCAGCCTACACTATGCCCCCCGACGCGTAGCACGTCACGGTGCTCCGCATCGTCATTCGGGAGGAGTTCAGCCGCACCCTGGCCGAGCACCTCGTCCTCGACATCGCGAAGGTTATGTACCACCGGGCGTGCTCCGCCCAAGTTCATGCCTCATACCGCCAAAGACCGGCCGCCAACCAAAGATGCCAAGAACAGTGTGGTGGCCAATGGGCATGCCAAGAAGTCGGAGCTCGAGACGTGGAAGAAGTTTATGCTCGCCGAGAAGACCAATGGCATCTGTTAGTGCCAGTGCCAGGCAGCGATGTGGTAGCCGAGAGAGGCAACGACGCAGTCGATGGCGATGGCCTAGCTCGAGCAGCGGTGGTTTCGAGCTCCGGGTGGACTCCGCCGCCTCCCACTTCTCTGCCCAAGACCAGCGACTAGCGGCTGAGCACGGCAGCTTGGCTTGGGCCAGATCCGAGTGGATCTGGTCGGGAAGAGGCAGCGGCCATACACACCGCCGCTGCCGCCCTGGCTGCAGTCCCTGGCCATGTGGCCCTCCTCACCGCACTTGTAGCACCCACAGCAGCCTCTGCCACCACCGCACCTCCGTGAGCCGCCACCACCGTAGCCACCTCCACGATGCGCCTCACTGGGCGGAGCCGCCGGTGAGGCCGAGGGGAGATGCGGCGTGCGCGTGGAGCTCGCCGCCGTCCTCGGGGGAGATGAAGCCGAAGCCAAGGCGGCCAAGGCGGCGGCGGGCTGGTGGCGGGGGCGACGCCATGAGGGGAGAAGAGGCTGAGGGGAGATGCGGCGTGCGCGTGGAGCTCTAAAATTTGATAAAGAAGACTGTGAGGAGTGAGGAAGGAGAATGTAGGGGCAATTTGGTCCAATACTGATAGAATACGTATACTAATGGCATTTGTAGGATGTTCCAAGCTTTGCAGTGGCATATTTCAAATATCGAAATGAGCGATGGCACTTCTCTGAAACGGACACTTTGTAGTGGCATTTATCAAAATTTCCCCTTTTTTTGCCGCGTAGAGATTATTAATGCAAAGAGTTCACACATGCCAATGTGTAATATATGTTTCACAAAATCAAGAGTTCACACATGCCAGTGTGTAATATATGTTTCGTAAAATTATCTGCTCATGTCCTGCCACATGCTAAACGGAAGTTTCTCATGCTTCCATTCTTGTGAGAACAAAATCATAGAACTTCTATATTGCTCAACTACTTGTTAGGAGTGTTACAGTCCAAAAGGTCATGCACCTTCGTTGTCGCACAGAGAATCCTCTTCCAATAAGGTCAGACTATACATAAATCGCATGTTGCACCTGTGCAGCTCCTGTATTAACAAAATGTACCATTACAGGATATTAACAAAATGTATCATTATAGGATAGTTGTGAGCTGTAGTATATAAACCTAATGGTTAATGATTTCCTTTGGTTGTAGGTGCTAGGTAGAACTTGTTCTTCAAATTTTACTTGTCGTCCTGCTTTTTGTATTATTTTGCCTTCTGCAAAGATGTGTTTTTCATACATGGACTGGAAAACAATTGAACATTACGAGCCTTGAAATATCCTCTGGGTTAATTTTAGGAGACGTGATTGTCTGATTGCTTTTGGGCATAGTAAAGTACTACCTATGTATAATGCAGATGTTCCGTTCTCCTAGAATTTTTTTGGAATTATGTATAAGCACTTGGTTCAATGGTAGAAGCACTTGTTTCAAGACAAACTCATGTAGAATAAGCTATCCCTTTCCCCTTCAACAACTTAAGTGTAATCCCCTGGATATCAAATAGAGAGTATATATTATTCGAAAGAGAAATTTATTCAATTTTGAGTGCATCAAAGTTTAGAAATGGACTTTAGGCTCTTGGCCCATTGTCCAGCAACCTCTAGTGGGCCGGCCCATGTGGAAAAGAGGGGGGGGGCCTTAACCCTAGCCTTGCTGCGCCACCCCCACGGCGCCAGACCGGCTCACCATGACGATCTCCTCTGCCTCCTCGAGCCGCTCTCCATGACCAGCTCGTTGACATTACGCCGCCATGGCCTCGCCTCGGGATCACGCTCGATGCCGTGGTGCCGCCGCCGGCCTGGGGCTCGGCTCTGCTCGCTCCCCTCCAAGGCGGCGCCCCCCACTGCAGCTTGCCAGCTCCTCGGCCGCCGGTCCCCCTCCTTTAGCTCCTGCGACCCGTATCCTCCTTGCGTCGCCGCCTCGTCTCCAACCCGGATCCTCACCGGCTCGGCCACAAATCCGTTGACCTTTACCTCCTCTACTTCCCCCTCGTCGGTTGGACCTCGTCGACACCGCCTCTGCAACGGATCCGGCGCCTAGAGCTCATCTCCTTCGGCCCCCAGTCCGCAGCTCCTCCTCTGCGCGCCTTCCCCCTCTGGCCTTGTGCCGCCGATGCGGCTTGCGGCTCCTCTTCTCGGCGCCTTCGGCCACCCACCGCCGAGCTGCGCCTAGTTGCTCGCCCTCGCCTCAGGTCATCTCCTCCAACCCAAGTGTGACATCAATGTGCCTTTTGGCCTGCTTGCATTTTACTTTGGTCTGCTCTATGGGGGTGTGTGGGAAACATAAGAGTGTGCTGTGCTATGTGGGAGTGATGATGCTATTGTTCATATCAAGATCTTCAATTAGATGGACTGATCTGGTTTTCAAGTGAATTCTGCTTGTACGTTGCGAGCACCAATCTGGGTTATGGTGGAGTGGTGATTTGTCATGGTGGAAAAATTAGGACAATTCTTAGCTTTTCTGGTTCAGAGATAGGTTTCATGCGGGTTAGTAATACTAATTTCTGCATTTCAGAGATTTGTTATTCTTACCTTGTTTTAAATATTTTGCTTCTTACCTGTTTGATTGTTGAAGTAGTGGCACAATCCATTGTAGATTTTGTTATCGTTAGTTCAGATGTTAGCTGTAAAGGTGTTGGTTGTAGGGTCATGCTTACATGCTACTGCCATAGTTATGAACTAGCAATCTAGTACCGCTATTTAATCGTAACATGTCCATTGTATAAAAATTAAGCTCCTACCCCAATGAAATGCTAGGAGTAAATAAGTTAACAGTAGTTTTTCCTAGAGAGCTGATCTGGTTTGCGAGAAAATGTGCTTTCAGTTATGTTGGAATTGCAGGATAAAATGCTAATTGTGTACCGTTGGGCTGAACTGATTGGATCACATAGGAATTTGTAGTTCCAGCGTTTTGGTAAAACTTATATGGTTGTTTTGCTCTGTCTCCTCTCTTGCTTTAACCGGTTCACTGCTTTATATTGTTTCAGTTGTTCAAACAATATAATCAACCATGGTAATTTTTGTTATTGTTAGCTCAAGGTCCAGATGTTAGTGGCAAAGATGTTCAGAGCAGGAGCATACATCACTAGGTTTTCTTGACATGCATGCCACGTGGTGGTGAACCCTGGGGCTAGAGTTTTCCGTCTCACGGTTGAGGCAAGTGCAATGACTAATATTGAATTGTTGTATTTCATACTTGTTAATTGCCATGGTTAATGATGAAGCTTCATGTTTGATAACGTTGATGAACATTACCTGTTCATGATGAGTTGATATTGCGATTTCAATCTTTAGTAATAATGAGTTGCTTTATTTCATAATTGATGAATGCCATAGTGTAATGATGATGCTTACTGCTTAGTAATGTTGATGAGCATGAATACCATAGTTTAATGATGATGCTTACTGCTTGGTAATATTGATGAGCATTTACACTTTTCATGATATGTTGATATTGTGAGTTCAATTTGCATCATGACATGAATTGCACGAGCAAGGTCAGTGAGAGTCATGTAACTAATTCGGAGAGGTCGGTGACAAAGTTACATGACTAGTCCGGAGTGCTCTAGATAAAATCCTACTTCGGTGAGGACTTCACAGGAGTGAAGGATCGAGTGTGTCGTCGAGGTGTGAACACTCCGCTATACCGGTATTAGCTGATGAGATGCATATGAGCATGAGCATGATGGTGCATTCGCATATATGAGTAAATTGTTAAATTGTACACCTTTTCCTATAAGGAATATGGTTTGTTTGTTTGAGTATGAGAATGACATTAAATAGATAGATGATGATAACCTTGATTATGGTTGATAATGCTGTTGTTCATGTTGGGATTGTTTATTCCCTTTGGCTGATTATGATGCTATGTTATTTATTGCTATTGCACTTTGCTGAGTTATGGACTCACACTTGCTGTGTTGTGCTTTCTAGGTACCTCTTGAGGCAGCGACATGCATGGGAAGGGGTAGACATGGTGCACGTCACATAAACACAAACCACAATGAATAAACTAGTCCAATTATCTGCAATTCATATTCTTGATATTTGCTCTAGATTCAGATCGTGACCACCCTTCGTGGTGGATGTTGTAATTGTGATCATGGTTGATCCATTTATCTTCTTATTCATTCGTTGATTGAGTTCATTTAATTCTCGTTGATGGATTAGAATGGTTGTTTGGATTATTCTATCATCCTCGTAGATATGCTGATCATTGATGCTTTAGTTGTTTAGCATATCTTGGATGTCTTTTGATGATTCGTTAAATGGGATGATTTGATTGTTGAATGTTGATATATTAAACTGTTTGAACCTCCGGTATAGCCATCTATACAAGGGAGGTTCTGCCGGATTTTTTTAGAGAAATGTCTTAGTTTTTATTGGTTATAGTGTTAGTTTAGTAGCATTCCAGGCTCTTGTTGGGCTGGGGTATTATAGTTGATATCAGAGCGGGCATTAGGTCCGTGGTAATTGATTAATAAATTGACACACTGTGAACAGTAAGATAGGAATGGGTCAAGTATTGCGTTCACATTTTTGTTATGTCGCTTTGAGCATTGTTGTTATGAATTGGTTATGAATACTTATGATATGCTTATATGATTATTATGGTAATGATAGTAGATGACGAGAGGTTTAGTTCGTGGTTGTAGCCCTGGGTTGCCAGGTTGCACCACCGTTTGGGGTATGAGTCTCTCTGGGAAGATTTTCGTCTTCTTTGAGTTTGGAATGGTTATTCTTGTTTAGATGTGGTGGATGAGTTTTCTTGGATTAGTGGTTCATTGTAGTTGAGAGGTGTTCATCGGTCTTTATTGATTCCTTAAAGCAAACATTTGTTCTCCCAAATGGTGAGTTATTTTGCTGCTTATAAACGTAGTTGATTTAAGAGATTGATCTTTTATTTGGAAGTTCTGTCCTTCTTGTTGGAAAACACAACTCGTTTAATCGCTTGGTACTTTGGCTAAGGGAAACTTTATCTTGCATGTTCTTAAACGTGAGGGAGCTTGGAGGTATTCTTTTCAAGGTACTTTGAGTATGAAGTTTAAAGCTTCTCTTTTGAGAGAAAGCGTCAAAGCTCTTTTGCATTGCCTTGCCTTGGTTAAGTCAGAGCAATTGCTATTTTTTTCGACTATTGGGCTATCTTTACTTCTTGCAAACGTTGTTATTGACAAGATCGTTCTTTTTCATGAAAGTTCTACCTTTCTTGTTGAAAAATGTGATCCGGTGATTCGTTTGGTATTTCAGATAATGGAAACTATCTTTTACAAACTTCATTAAAGAAACTTTTAACTATACTCATTTCTTTTGGGGTAGTTGGAGTGTTGGAGTTTAGAACCTTTTCTTTAAAAACAGAAAGTGTCAAAACCCTTTGCAAAGTTTTGTGGTGCTAAGTGAGAAGTTGTAAGTAAAGAAGATAATTGATAATGTTATGACATCAAGTCGGGTTTTTCTTTGGCATGATGCATCATAAACATTCACTAATGTCCTCGGTAGCGTGTCAGGTTAATTTATTGCTGCCTTGTAATGATTGCATGTCGAGTTGTGATTTAGAATACATTTTTTTCCTGATTAGAATCAACACGGTTACTAAGAAGAGTGAATATTGATATGAAACTACCTCGTAAACATCTACTTGATGATCTTACATAAATGCTAGATTTACCTAATTCCTGACATGCTAAAATTGTTGAAACCTGTATAAAGAACCAGATGGATGCTGGTGTATCGATTCGTGAAACCTTGTTTATAGAAAATTATATTAGTGAATCTTTAATCATGTTTTGAATTGATTTCTAAACATAAGGTGACATGTCGAATCTATGGTTACAAATGGTTATCTGATTGCAACTAGAATTAGCACCATATTTACGCACCTGATTAATACAATGGCCAATTGATAATGAGAGCTAAAGTGGGTGCTGAGCACACCAACAGTTGAGTAGATGAATTTCGTAAGTGGTCTTTGATAGCGTGCCTTGTGTTATTGCTATTGCATAGTATGATCTTGTTAAAGTAAATCTGTTTCAACCTTGTGGCTTGTGTTTCTTTCGGGAAAGCTTTAGAATGGGGTAGTAAAGTTTGATAATTCATAGCACTAATGTATGTTGTCAATGTTATTAAATAAAATGATGAATTGGAATGACCTATTGCTTCTTAAGAAGTTCGTGTGATTTAATCCTAAAGGCTCTTTCGTCTGAGTTGGCAACGTGAGGTTGCAATCAAAGAAAATTATTCTTGTTGATTCCTTTAAGAGGAGAATAATCTGCTTGCTTTTCGTGATTTCCCGTAAATGAAAATGTTTTGCGTTTTGTGGCTGAGATCATTTGGATCTCGTGTTTCTTGGGCAGTTGAACTATTCCGAGCAAATATGTCGTGTTGAAGAATTTTATTAGTTCTTAATTAGTTCTTGTAGCTTGGACTAAAGAACTTATCTTGTTCGTTGGGGCAAAGTGTTGTTATAGTCAAAAGGGTTAATTTTAGTGTTGAAGGAAAGAGTGCAGTAGGAGTATTTGAGAATCGGAGTCAAGTTTTATAACTTGTGGTTATTTGAATTGTGCCTAAACTTTCTGCCCTTTCCGCATAAGAGTTGTTGAGTTTCAATCGCAATGTCATATTCTTATTGGTTGTTATTTGCGATTCTCTTTTGATGGATGTGTCCCTCAATTGTGAACTCAACTTTCGTTTTCCAAGATCATCGTTATTGGATTATTTCTTATGGTTCGTGCTCGCTATGAGGAGCAACGTTTTCCTGTGTGTCTGAACTTGTTCTTGTTCGCCTCTTTCTTTTGAGAAATGATCAACCAATTTGTGTTACAGAGTTTGGTAAAGTGTAAGCTGGCAACTGCTTGGTGGTAGCCAAGTAATTGTAGTGGTGAGATTTTGCGACCAAACTATTGGAGGAATAGTAGGAGGTGAATTGGTCTTGACCTGTACCTCTTGGAGGAAATTTGATGCAAATGGAATGATTGTCGCCAAAGTACAATTGATTGGTGTTGCGACCAAGTAGAACATATGGTAAAGTGTAGTCCCAAAACCTTAGTTGTGTTGAAATGTTGGTATCATCAAAAGTATGAAAATCTTGATCAAGTTATAGAGTATCGCGATTAGGTTGTATTGCGAGGTTATGTATGTGATTCTTGATGATGAGATTTGGATTACAAAGTAATTTAATCGTTGTGGCAATTTTGTTCTTCTGTTCTTTTCGACGGTCAGAATTCGGGGTCGAATTCTGTTAAGGGGGGTAGAATGTAATCCCCTAGATATCAAATAGAGAATATATATTATTCGGAAGAGAAATTTATTCAATTTTGAGTACATCAAAGTTTAGAGATGAACTTTGGGCTCTTGGCCCATTGTGCAGCAACCTTTAGTGGGCCAGCCCATGTGGAAAAGAAGGGGGCCGTTAACCCTAGCCGCCCACCTGTTCTCCCCTTTGCCTTGCCGAAGCTGCCACTCTCCCTGCTGAACCAGAATTTTTTTTTCAAATAATCCATTTTTTATTATTAATTACAACATTATACTGCGATAATATTTTTACAAAAATATACTCACAATAAGCTCAACCGTTGGGCGATGGTCCCGATCGCTCAACGGTTGAGCGACTAGGACACTTGTCGCCCAACCTGCACAATGCATGCCCGCTAGATAAGTAAGTCGCACACTAGAACCAACCGTTGAGCGACAAGTGTCGATCGCTCAGCGGTTGAGCTATCTTGATCCTGTCGCTCAGCGGTTGAGCGATCGATCGATCGCTCAACGTTGAGTGACAGAGTATATTTGTAAAAATATTATCGCAGTATAATGTTGTAATTAATAATAAAAATAGATTATTTGAAAAAAAATTATTGAACCGCCACCCTCCAAAGACTTGGCGCCACGCCAAGCCTAGCAAGGGTTTTGCTCGCCGCCTCCCCCGCCGCGGGCAAGGTAGTCAGAGTCGAGATCCCGAGTCGGATCGATTTGCCTCCGGTAGGATCGAATCGTAGTATCGAATCGTAGAATCGGCGATCTACGGATTTGTAAAAATACACATATTTAACATCTATACTATAAGTTTGTATGATTGTTATATGGTTTACCACTTGCATGTTCCTTAAAAGTAGCTAGACATACTCCAGGAATAAAAAGAGCTTATCATTATCAAGCTCAAGATTGCTCATGCCATAATATAGATATTTGTACTAGCATTACCACACTGATACAATATTTTGCATGCTCCTTGTTTATTTATAGTTTCATTCTCGAAATTAATATCAACAAATTTTGCTCTAAAACAAAATATCGACAAAGCCCGGCCTCTAAAAAAATTGCCCTAAGTCTCTACGAGTAGGATCGACAAGGAGATTTGGATCGACAGTCGTCGTGGGTTCAGAGAACCGTAAGACTCTAAGAGTAGGATCGCGATCCTACCGACCTTGAGTAGGATCGGATCGGCAAGAAGACTTGGATCGACAGTCGTCGTGGGTTCGTAGAGTCGTAAGACTTTAAGACTTGGATCGCGATCCTAACTACCTTGGCCGCGGGTGCCGTGCTGGGGCTCACCCGCGACGATCTCCTCCGCCTCCTCGAGCCGCTCTCCCGCGACCAGCTCGCTGACATTGCCACCGCCGCGGCGCTCGCCTCCGGGATCACGCTCAATGCCGTGGCGCCACCGCTGGCCTGGGGCTCGGCTCTGCTCGCTCCCCTCCAAGGCGGCGCCCCCCACTGCAGCCTGCCAGCTCCTCCGGCCGCCGGTCCCCCTCCTTTTGCTCCTGCGACCCGAATCCTCCTCGCGTCGCCGCCCCGTCTCCAACCGGGATCCTCACCGCCTCGCCCACAGATCTGGTGACCTGGACCTCCTCTACTTCCCCCTCGTCAGTTGGACCTCGTCGACGTCGCCTCTGAATCGGATCCGGCGCCTAGAGCTCATCTCCTTCGGCCCCCACTCCGCAGCTCCTCCTCCGCGCGCCTTCCCCCTGGTCTTGTGCCGCCGATGCGGCTCCTCTTCTAGGTGCCTTCGGCCGCCCACCGCTGAGCTACGCCTGGTTGCCCGCCCACTCCTCATGTCATCTCCTCCAACCCAAGTGTGACATCAATGTGCCTTTTGGCCTGCTTACATTTTTACTTTGGTCTGCTCTATGGGGGTGTGTGGGAATCATAAGAGTGTGCTGTGCTATGTGGGAGTGACGATGCTATTGTTCATATCAGGATCTTCAATTAGATGGACTGATCTGGTTTTCAAGTGAATTCTGCTTGTACGTTGCGAGCACCAATCTGGGTTGTGGTGGAGTGGTGATTTGTCATGGTGGAAAAATTAGGACAATTCTTAGCTTTTCCTGGTTCGTAGATAGGTTTCGCGGGCGGGTTAGTAATACTAATTTCTGCATTTCAGAGATTCGTTATTCTTACCTTGTTTTAAATATTTTGCTTCTTACCTGTTTGATTGTCGAAGTAGTATCACAATCCATTGTAGATTTTGTTATCGTTAGTTCAAATGTTAGTGGTAAAGGTGTTGGTTACAGGGTCATGCTTACATGCTACTGCCATAGTTATGAACTAGCAATCTAGTACCGCTATTTAATCGTAACATGTCCATTGTATAAAAATTAAGCTCCTACCCCAATGAAATGCTAGGAGTAAATAAGTTAACAGTAGTTTTTCCTAGGGAACTGATCTAGTTTGCGAGAAAACATCCTTTCAGTTATGCTGGAATTGCAGGATAAAATGCTAATTGTGTACCGTTGGGATGAACTGATTGGATCACGTAGGAATTTGTAGTTCCAGCATTTTGGTAAAACTTATATGGTTGTTTTGCTCTGTCTCCTCTCTTGCTTTAACCGGTTCACTGCTTTATATTGTTTCAGTTGTTCAAACAATGTAATCAACCATGGTAATTTTTGTTATTGTTAGTTCAAGGTCCAGATGTTAGTGGTAGAGGTGTTCAGAGTAGGAGCATACATCACTAGGTTTTCTTGACATGCATGCCATATGGTGGTGAACCTCAGGGCTAGAGTTTTCCGTCGTTGTCTTCGGTCTCACGGTTGGGGCAAGTGCAATGAGTAATATTGAATTGTTGTATTTCATACTTGTTAATTGCCATGGTTAATGATGAAGCTTCATGTTTAATAACGTTGATGAACATTACCTGTTCATGATGAGTTGATATTGCGATTTCAATCTTTTGTAATAATGAGTTACTTTATTTCTAACTGATGAATGCCATAGTTTAATGATAATGCTTACTGCTTGGTAATGTTATGTTGATGAGCATGAATGCCATAGTTTAATGATGATGCTTACTGCTTGGTAATATTGATGAGCATTTACACTTTTCATGATGTGTTGAAATTGTGAGTTCAGTTTGCATCATGACATGAATTGCACAAGCCAGGTTGGTGAGAAAGTCATGTAACTAATCCGGTGAGGTCGGTGAGAAAGTTACATGACTAGTCCGGAGTGCTCTAGATAAAATCCTACTTCAGTGGGGACCTCACAGGAGTAAAGGATAGAGTGTGTCATCGACGGGTGAACACTCCGCTATACCGGTATCAGCTGATGAGATGCATACGAGCATGAGCATGATGGTGCATTCGCATATATGAGTAAATTGTTAAATTTTACACCTTTTCCTATAAGGAATATAGCTTGTTTGTTTGAGTATGAGAATGACATTAAATAGATAGATGATGATGATAACTTTGATTATGGTTGATAATGCTGTTGTTCATGTTGGGATTATTTATTCCCTTTGGCTGATTATGATGCTATGTTATTTATTGCTATTGCACTTTGCTAAGTCGTGGACTCACACTTGCTGTGTTGTGCTTTTTAGGTACCTCTCGAGGCAGCGACATGCATGGGAAGGGGTAGATATGGTGCACGTTACATAAACACAAACTACAATGAATAAACTAGTCCAATTATCCGCAATTCATATTCTTCATATTTGCTCTAGATTCAAATCGTGACCACCCTTCGTGGTGGATGTTGTAATTGTGATCATGGTTGATCCATTTATGTTCTTATTCATTCGTTAATTGAGTTCATTTAATTCTCGTTGATGAATTAGAATGGTTGTTTGGATTATTCTATCATCCTCATAGATATGTTGATCATTGATGCTTTAGTTGTTTGGCATATCTTGGATGTTCTTTGATGATTCGTTAAATGGGATGATTTGATTGTTGAATGTTGATATATTAAACTGTTTGAACCTCTAGTATAGCCATCTATGCAAGGGAGGTTTTGCCGGATTTTTTAGAGAAATGTCTTAGTTTTTATTGGTTATAGTGTTAGTTTAGTAGCATTCCAGGCTTATGTTGAGCTAGGGTGTTACATTAAGCCTCTAAAAGGTTTGCAGATTATGTTTATTTGTCTGGACGAGAGCATCGTGTCAAACTTTAGTACACCAGTGTGTGCCATGGTCTTTGTGAAAAAAATGTATGCTACGTTATTACAATCTAACTGAGGACCTGTGTATTAGATAACTTAGGCCACAGTTGTGGTTTGTTTATTTGCACTAGAATTACCTAATCAATAAATAGCTTTACTATTTTAATTGTTTATCTATCATACCTTTCTGCTTGCTTCTTTTTGTTGTTTTATCTTTTGTTTTTTTGTCTTCCATTTCTTATTTTTATAAACTGTTCATATTTTCATATGCTATTTACTTAAAATGCTTTTGCTAGTGCATATGAAGACTGGATGTGTTGCTCTTGTATTATGTTTAAACATTAGTGCTGATCCTCTAGATGTAATTAAAATGTCCCCTTGTGCAGGAATGGAGTGCTGGATAGGTAAACGTTCACTCATATGTATAAGTATATATGCTTATTGAAATTTCTAATCAGCTAAGCAAAACAAAGATTTCCTGCAATTGATTCTGTTCTGTATTTGTGGGTCGTAGCTCTATAATTGTTGTGTTTCCTGTCAGTACATGCCTTAGAAGTTAGAGCACATGTAAACTGTTATTTTTTAAAAAATATTTCCACCATTTCAGCAAGGCTTTTTTTAAATAGAAAAATTGTTTCTTACTTTCGCATTTCTGAATGCTAAACATGGGTATATTGTTGATCGAAGGTGTATTTTTACTTTTTGTTTTTTTGTCTTCCATTTCTTATTTTAATAAGTTGTTCATATTTTCATATGCTATTTACTAAAAAAGATTTTTCTGGTGCAGATGAAGACTTGATATGTTGCTCTTGTATTATGTTTAAACATTAGTTTTGATCCTCAAGATGTAATTAAAATTGCACCCTGTGCAGAAATGGAGTGCTAGATAGGTAACCGTTCACTCATATGTATAAGTGCATATGCTTATCGAAATTTCTAATCAGCCTAGCAAAAAAAGTTGCCTGCAATTGATTTTGTTCTGTATTTGTGGGGCGTAGCTCCATAATTGTTGTATTTCGTGTCAGTACATGCCTTTGGAAGTTATAATACATGTAAACTGGTATTTTTTGTTAAATATTTCCACCATTTCAGTGAGACTTTTTTTTAAATAAAAAAATTGTTTCTTACTTTCGCATTTCGGAATGCCAAACATGGGTACATTGTTAATCGGAGGCGATTGCAACCAAGAAACTGTCTTGACACCTACTACTTTTAAAATTTACCATTGAATTTCCTATTCCCATTTTCCGATATGGGCGTTAATTACACACTATGATTTTTAACTGATTCTGTGCATCTCAAATATTTGATCTGTGAGTTGAAGTTAACAATTGGTGTTTAGTTGTGGGTGATTTAAAGTTTCCTTGGCTACACCATGAGGTAATATATTTCTAGGTCGTGCACGATATGAACTTGATTTATTAATATTTCTGATGATTGTTTGTTGATTTATTTAAGTGCGAAAGCATACCAGATTTAGAGACATGATGATTCATCTTTGTTAATAGGATACTATTTTACTACTCTTATTGCACTTGTCACGGTTGGCTTGAAATCTGCTCACAGTTCTTTCATTGCTTTATTTTCATATCCATTTCCTATGGATCCTCCAAAAGCATTTGAAACTATTGGAAAAACACTACACTCAAAATATGCACGATGGCAGCCTAAGGTGAGCTATTTATTTTCCTATTTATCTTAGCTGGTGTTGTAATAGTCGTTACTTACATCTTCGTGTCCTAATGATGCTGCTGGTTCGTTACAAGCTTCAGTTGGATCCAACAGTGCAGGAAGTTAAGAAGCTTTGTAATACTTGCCTCAAATATGCCAGATCTAAGAGTTCTTTTTCATTACAGTTGTCACAGTGTACCAAAGCCTACAGTTAATCGAGAGATTTTTGTGTTTCAACAAGTTGAATGTGTAATACCTCAAAAGTATTCGAAAGAATATTCGGGAGAGAATAATTAAATTAGGAGAAGGACTAAATAGAAAATAGTTATTTAAGCAGTTAAAGAGGGGGTTTACAGCGAAATTTGGACAACCAAGGCCAGGGCCTCGCACCAATTAGTATTTGGCCCAAAGGTGGGAGGTGGTGACCGGCCATAAGGGGGGAGGGGGGGATTAGCCAAAGTGGCCCATGGCAAATCAGCCACCAACAAAAGGAAGAGGGGAAACCCTATATTTTGCTACAGTAATTTCAGGCCACAGTGCCGCCGACGTTACTCTAGCACTGTGGCACACCCTCCCCATTGATGCCACCTCCCCCTCCATGTCGTCCTCTTTGGCCAAGCCATGTCGCCCCTTGCTGCCAGCCAAGGAAGAAGGGAAGAGAAAAGAAGAGGAAGGGAGAAGAGAGAAGAGAGGAAAAGGGAGAGATCACGGCCTCGGTACGTGATCTTCAGTGGTTCTTCAAAGGTAAGATCCGATCCCCTTTCGATTAGTCGATTTATTGATTATTTAGCAATGTCGGTATTTAGATCTGTTAGAGCAGATAGGATTGGTTGACGTTTTCGAGTAGTTTAACGGCAGAATTTGTCCTAGACGCCTCCTAGAGAATTGTAGGCGACGTCGATACTTTTCCGTAGAGTACTAGATCACATCGTTTGGACTAACGGTTCAAATGTTATGAATTTTGTAGTGCTACTGTTTTGCAAATCTGTCGATATCTTGACAGTTTTTATTAATCAGAATTAAACGGATAGTTAAATGAATAATTAGAGGAGCTCACTATAACAAAAGATGTAGATAATTGGCTTAGATTTCCAAAAAGCTAAAGATCATGAAATTTTGATAAATATACTGAAAGTTATGATGGTTTTAAGGTCGATGTCCAGAAACCCTGACGTGAAATAGTTGCTCTGTTAATCAGTTTGGTAGGGGTATTAGATGACCGAATCTGGAAAGCTCACCAAATAGATTTAGGTGGGTAATTTGATAAGCTTTCCAGAAAGTCTAAGAACGCGTCATTTGGATCTCGGATAAAGAAATTTATTGATTTTAGAATGTGACTGTCCGTTAATGGATCAAATGACTGTTTAAGATTTTGGGAGTTGGGTTTGCGTTAGAGAATGTAGCGATTTCGTAATTGCTCCTAGTTTTATTTTGTCCAGTATTATTGTCTTAGCGTGCTTATTAAATAAATTCAGGTGGAGGATTGGTCCCGGGGGCAGCGCCCTCTTCACGTCCTCCGTTCTCGCACGGTTAAGGCAAGTACCTTGATTGATAGACTTAATATGAAGGAATGATAGTGTTTGCTAGTTTCGTGAGTATATGTGCTATTCATGGATGCTAAGATATTATGAATGTTAATACTCGTGTTTACTAGTATTATGAATTATGTGTTATTCATGGATGCTTGAATATTATGAACGTCAATGATCATGATTGCTAGTAGTATGAATAAGTTTATTCATATATGATGTTACTGCGAATGCATGATTATGATGGTTAAGGTTTTGTTCATATGCATCATGTTGACATATTGAAGACTTGATCACGTGGTGACCAAGCATTGATTGAGGTCCCCGTCATGAATATGACGGGCTTATGGTCCCGACGCTTGTGGAGCGTGGGCTTAGGTCCCCGTACTTGCGGAGTATGGGCAATGGTCCCTGTGCTAGATAGCACAGGCATGGGTATGCATCGACGGATGCATGCTTTGCATTACCGGTAAAATGCAAAAAAGAAAGAGAAAGAGAAAGTGCACTTTGAGCATCTTGCATAGCATGGGCATATAACATGTTTGTTGTAGAGATTTGTGGATAATTGTTGATGATTACAGCTTGTTTATGTTATTTTTCTATTTATTGTACTTGCGAGTCTTTGGACTCACTCTTCTGTTGTTGTGTTGTTAGGTACCCTTTGCAAGAACGGCATGCATGGGAGGAATAAAACTTAGAGTGGTTGCACAATGGCACAAACCATTCACATTGAGTTGATTGGATTATTGATTTAATGTTTGAGTAATCTGCTTAATGAACTGCTTATGATTACTCCCCTTGCTTGGAGTAAATTGTAATAGAGATGATTAGAGGATTATGGATGCTCTTTGGATTATACTTTAGCTGCTTAGCATACTATGGATGATATGGTGATGATTAGCATAACTTTGAATGCCTTTTGATTATGCTAGATGTTGGATTATTTAATTATGATATATTTAACTGTTGGAACCTCCGGTATAGCTAACTATACAAAGGAGGTTCTACTAAAATTTAGTAAAATATTTTAGTTTTAAATTGTTATAGTATTAGTTTAGTAGCATTCCAGGCTCATGTTGGGCTGGAGTGTTACAGTTGCTATCAGAGCGGGCTGCAGGTACGTGGTACTTGAATTAATAATTTTGACACACTAAGCACAGTCGGTGGGATTGGGTTTTTGCATTGCATTTACGTTTCCGCTATATCATATTGATGATTGCTAATATGAATTGAGTATGATTGCTCATTAATTGATTATATGATTATTATGTGTGGGGATAACCCATGTTGAGAGGTTGAGGTCATGGTTGTGGCCCTGGGCTTCGCCAGGTTACACCACCATTCACGGTATGAGAATAGGGAAGTGGTTACCTCGGATATCTTAGTACAGGCATTGATAGTGAGTATTTTTAGAAGAGTTGTTCTCTTCCTTGAATTTGAATTTGGTCAACTCTTATCCGG
The DNA here is from genome assembly GCA_036346405.1 of Phyllostachys edulis. Lineage (NCBI taxonomy): Eukaryota > Viridiplantae > Streptophyta > Magnoliopsida > Poales > Poaceae > Phyllostachys > Phyllostachys edulis. Next base: position 32,266,507 of record CM070566.1, read on the forward strand.
TTGTGATTGATGAGTTTCTCTTGGGTTATTAGTTCATTGCGGTTGATGGGTTGCTTTGAAAAATGTTTGTGTGTTTCCATTGGCTTAATTTGTCCTGTAAAGCAATTATTGTTTTCCCAACCGTTGAGTTATTCTCGCGGTTGGTGAACTTTGTTAATTGTCAAGATTGACCTTTGTATTGGAGTTTTGTCTTTCTTATTGGAAAACTTGACCCATTTATTCGCTTGATGTTTTTGGTTAATGAAAGTTTCCTTTTGCAAGTCCTTTAGTACGTGGAGGCTTTGACTCAATGTATCTCTCTTGGATATTTTGAGTGTTGAAGATTAATGGTTCTCTTTTATGAAAGAAGATGTTAAACCCTTTAGCGATGTTTTGTCATGATTAAGTGAGAGGTTTTAAGTATAGAAGATAAATTAAAAATGTATGAGTTATCAGGTTGGGTCTGTAGTGTAGTGCGTAAACGATCTTAACCAAGATCTTTGGAAGGAAAGTTGATGAATTTGAAAGTGTCTTGTAGTAGATCTTGATGAGCCGTGATTATGAGTATGACTATACTTATTTGGAATTAATAGAGTTAATAAGAAGTGTGGAACATTGATGAAATGGTTGATCATTAGAATCGGTTAGTTTGCTAACTTGTTGAAATTATTTGGCCTTAATGCATTAATCTAACGGTGTAGGAAGAGAAATATAAGGATGTGTTCGACTGTGATCTTAGTAGATAACAATATAGAATTTTCCTTATTTGGCTATTTGATGATCTTATTTTTTGCTCGTGGGAATACAAAAAGAGAAGGATCCATCAATTCGTCCATGATTGAATAATCATCAATGGTTTATGATAACCTCTAGATTGGAATTAATGTGTACTAAATTAGTGTGAGCATTCTTAATAGGTGAAGGGTTGAAATTCAAAAGTGATTTACTCATGTGTGTTTCATGAGGATGAATCGTGGCTGCATGCCCTTTTTAAAAGAGGTTTACTCCGATAGTGTGGTTGGTGTATTAGATATAATCTAGAACAGGTTGTCTGCTGCAATCTTATGGAGATAATAAAAATATTATGAAACGATTTACTGTGTTTCTTTCGGAAAGGTTTATGATGGGATTTAATAGGTGACCTATGTTTTGCGTGATGATGAAATTGTTGGATAATAGTATATCTTTGATGAAAGGGTTTTGAAATAACCTTTTAAATTGTGTAGAAGTTTCCCTCTAAAATAAAGTGGTTGTTGTAGTGAGGTTGTAAGAATTTGGTATACTCTCAATTGAGGATGAGATGATAAAGTGGTATGTAACAGTTTGGTAAGCTTTTGGGGACTTTATAAAGGAAGAGTTGACGATAACGAACCTTGTGAAGAGGGAATTATTCTTGATGTTAGTAATATTGTCTACAAGAGATTGTGACATATTGGAGTAGTGATGATTCTTCTAGAGAGAAAGTAAGTTGATTGCTTCTCGTATATCAGTTAAATGAAATGTTTCGAGCTTTGCAGTCGTGATCTTTTGGGGTTCATGGTGAATGTGGTAGTTGAAATTTGTTGAGCAAAGCAATATGTTGGAGAGTTTTATTTGATTCTTAAGTGATTGATGAGATTTCGTTTTAAAAGCTCTTCTTGTTTGAAATGGTAAAGTAATGTTGTAATCAAAGAAAATTGTTTTCTTTGTTAAAGGAAAGAGTGTAGTTGAAATATTTGAGGTTGGAGTTAAGTTTTGTAACTTGCAAATTATTAAAGTGCGTTTAACTTTTATGTCGTTGTGGCTTAAGAGTTTCTTGAGTTTCAAAAGCAATGATTTATTCTTATTGGTTGAGGTTTGGTATTATCTCCTTGTGGGACTTATGCCCTCAATTGTGGTCTCGTCTTTTATTTTCCCGAGATCATTACCATTTGATTATTTCTCTTAATCTTGTAACTACTGTAAGTGGTAACGTTTTTCGATGTGTTGAAATTTATTTCTATTTGCCTCTTCTTCTAAGAAAGGGTTAACCGAATTGTGTTGCAAAGTCTTTTCGGTTGTGTTTTGGCAACTAGTTAATGGTGGTCTAGTAGATGTCTGTGTGAGCCTTTAGGTGTCAAGTGTTTGAGAGGCATTGAATAATAAATCAATTTATTAGAGTATCACAATTGGGTACTCGGTAAGATTGTGTAGAGAAATTATGATGGTGTAGTTTAAAGACAGTAGTAGTATGGAGAAATTTATTCGTTAGGAATTGTTGAGTTATTGTCAAGTATGACTCGGCCTCAGTGAGTAACCCTATGGGAGTCAGATTATCTCTAAGGATAACTTGGTCAAGAATATATTTATTTATTGACGTTAGTGATTGAGTATGTTTGAATCTTGGTCAATCAGTTAAGGTATTGCGAAAAGGTATATTGTGGTTGTGTAATTGGATTCGATTGGTGTGGATTAGAGAAGGTCTAAGATTGGTGAAATAAATCGCCGTGGGGCAGTTACTTGATTAGTGAGGAATGTTGATATAATGACTGAGGTTATTGTTGAGTTGTGTAAAATTTTAGTAAGCGAATTCGAGGATTTTCTATCAATTATACCAAAAATTCATGGTAAGAGACTTAGAGGTTGAATTTGGGCTTTGCATTTTTATGCTAGGACCTTGGAGACCCAATATTATGTGTAGAGGTAGATGAATAGAAGCGAATTTTAAATAGTGTGTTGATCTTTGATAGAATACTTTAGGTAAAGTAAATGAGTATGCGTGCTGAGAATTTGAAGTAGATTATCTTTAACATAATGAGATGATGTGATTGTGGGTGAAAAATCTCTATTGAGATGTTGGAAACCATTTTTCAAAATAATTCCTTTGGTATAAGAGTGGACTAGAGAATCTTTTTGTGGATTAGTAGAGTCCCTCTAAATAAGTATGGTTGATCTTTCGGTTTGAGGATCGTTTTGGGATTGTCGGTTAAGATGAAGGAGTTAGTGTGATAATTCTGGACACCCATGATTTGGGAAAGGGTTTATTTCCTTAAAAAAAAACATCTAAGAAAAGAATGTTCTCTTGAGTAGAGAAGTGCTCTATTGGTTCTTGTTTGAGTTGGATTTTTATGATGGAGATCATGTACAATTTGAGTTGACTATGTGGAAAAGGTGGTTCTGTCCGGTTCAGGAAAATAAATGAAGTATTTGATTTGGGCATTCGAGCGAATTCTCTTTTGGCTTATGTGGTGTTTAGTTGCAAACTGCCTAGTTGGAGTGCGAAAAGGTTTTCATGAATCCTTTGTTTTCAGCTGAATCTGAATATTAAAGTTTAATTAAAATAAGTTGTGTTGCACATCCCTGCTTAACGAAGACCCTCCTGGTTAGGATGAAGAGATGGATTAAAGATAGAACAAGCATTCCATATGCTTGTGCACAAATTCTGTGGTTTGGTACCAAAGGGAAGGATAGCCCAAGGTACATTGGGTTGTTTCTGGAAGTTGTGGGGATGTTTGAAGTTAGCAATTCGCTAGAACCGTCTCGAATCTTGGAACGGGTTATATAATGTTTTGGATGAACCGGTGTTGAGAGAATGCTTGAGGTATTTGAAGTGTGAGGTTTCGTAAGAGTCGTTGACCAGCGAGCATTACCGCATCTTCGAGTCCTGTCCGTTGAGTGGATCTAGTTAGGATGGTACGAGTGACGAGGCGTAGTACATTAGTTGCCTCAAGGTACGGTGGTCCCATAAGTCTGAGAGGAGAATGACTTCAGAGTTGGAGTCTTGCTTGCGCGAGCATACTCTGGAGTTGTTCACGTTGAGTAAGTGTTCGTTGTTGGATACCTTCTGTTGCGGTTGTTCTTCGAGTAGAACGACAAGGAGAATTCGGGGTCGAATTCTATTTAAGGGGGGTAGAATGTAATACCCCAAAAGTATTGGAAAGAATATTCGGGAGAGAATAATTAAATTAGGAGAAGGACTAAATAGAAAATAGTTATTTAAGCTGTTAAAGAGGGGGTTTACAGCGAAATTTGGATAACCTGGGCCGGGGCCTTAGACCCATTGGTATTTGGCCCAAAGGTGGGAGGTGGTGACCAACCATAGAGGGTGGGGGGGGGGGGGAATTAGCCAAAGTGGCCCATGGCAAATCAGCCACCAACAAAAGGAAGAGGGGAAACCCTAGATTCTACAGTAATTTTGGGCCACAGTGCCGCCGATGTTACTATAGCACTGTGACATGCCCTCCCCATTGATGCCGCCTCCCCCTCCATGCTGTCCTCCTTGGCCGAGCCATGTTGCCCCTTGCTGCCGGCCAAGGAAGAAGGGAAGAGAAAGGAAGAGGAAGGGAGAAGTGAGAAGAGAGGGAAAGGGAGAGATCACGGCCTCGGTACGTGATCTTCAGCGGTTCTTCAAGGGTAAGATCCGATCCCCTTTCGATTAGTCGATTTATTGATTATTTAGCAATGTCGGTATTTAGATATGTTAGAGTAGATAGGATTGGCTGACATTTTTGAGTTGTTTAATGGCAGAATCTGTCTTGGACGCCTCCGAAAGAATTGTAGGCGACGTTGATACTTTTCTGTAGATTACTAGATCACGTCGGTTGCACTAACGGTTCAAAAGTTTTGAATTTTGTAGTGCTACTGTTCTGCAAATCTGTCGGTATCCTGACAGTTTTTATTAATCAGAATTAAACGGATAGTTAAAGGAATAATTAGAGGAGCTCACTATAACAAAAGATGTAGATAATTGGCTTAGCTTTCCAGAAAGCTAAAGATCATGAAATTTTGATAAATATACTGAAAGTTATGATGGTTTTAAGGTCGCTGTCCAGAAACCCTGACGTGAAATAGTTGCTCTGTTAATCAGTTTGGTAGGGGTATTATATTACCAAATCTGGAAGTCTCACCAAATAGATTTAGGTAGGTAATTTGATAAGCTTTCCAGAAAGTCTAAGAACGCATCATTTGGATCCCGGATCAAAAAGTTATGGATTTTAGAATGTGACTGTCCGTTAAGGGACCAGACGACTGTTTAAGATTTTGGGAGTTGGGTTTGCGTTAGAGAACATAGCGATTTCGTAATTGTTTCTAGTTTTGTTTTGTCCAGTATTATTGTCTTAGCGTGCTTATTAAATAAATTCAGGTGGAGGATTGGTCCCGGAGGCAGCACCCTCTTCACGTCCTCCGTTCTCGCACGGTTAAGGCAAGTACCTTGATTGATAGACTTAATATGAAGGAATGATAGTGTTTGCTAGTGTTGTGAGTATATGTGCTATTCATGGATGCTAAGATATTATGAATGTTAATACTCATGTTTACTAGTATTATGAATTATATGTTATTCATGGATGCTTGAATATCATGAACGTCAATGATCATGATTGCTAGTAGTATGAATAAGTTTATTCATATGTGATGTTACTGTGATTGCATGATTATGATGGTTAAGGTTTTGTTCATATGCATCATGTTGATATATTGAAGACTTGGTCACGTGGTGACCAAGCATTGATTGAGGTCCCCGTCATGAATATGACGGGCTTATGGTCCCGACGCTTGTGGAGCGTGGGCTTAGGTCCCCATACTTGCGGAGTATGGGCAATGGTCCCTGTGCTAGATAGCACAAGCATGGGTATGCATCGACGGATGCATGCTTTGCATTACCGGTAAAATGCAAAAAAGAAAGAGAAAGAGAAAGTGCACTTTGAGCATCTTGCATAGCATGGGCATATAACATGTTTGTTGTAGAGATTTGTGGATAATTGTTGATGATTACAGTTGTTTATGTTATTTTTTCTATTTATTGTACTTACCGAGTCTTTGGACTCACTCTTGCTGTTGTTGTGTTGTTAGGTACCCTTTGCAAGAACGGCATGCATGGGAGGGAATAAAACTTAGAGTGGTTGCACAATGGCACAAACCATTCACATTGAGTTGATTGGATTATTGATTTAATGTTTGAGTAATCTGCTTAATGAACTGCTTATGATTACTCCCCTTGCTTGGAATAAATTGTAATAGAGATGATTAGAGGATTATGGATGCTCTTTGGATTATACTTTAGCTGCTTAGCATACTATGGATGATATGGTGATGATTAGCATAACTTTGAATGCCTTTTGATTATGCTGGATGTTGGATTATTTAATTATGATATATTTAACTTTTGGAACCTCCGGTATAGCTAACTATACAAAGGAGGTTCTACTGAAATTTAGTAAAATGTTTTAGTTTTAAATTGTTATAGTGTTAGTTTAGTAGCATTCTAGGCTCATGTTGGGCTGGGGTGTTACAGAATGTTATTTAGGCCCTACATAGGTTGCCGCATTATTTATCAATATAGATGTCTTTAATGAAGTGGCCTTTTTGTATTTTGTTGGAGAGTTACCCGCAGTATATTCCGGTTCTTATTGCTGATCATGATTCATGCCTGAAAACACCTTCTATTTATGTTTTTGACTGCTCAGCTGCCGGTATATTCCGCATCGGAATCCGTGTTGTCATATTCAAAAAAACAAAAGGTTATCACATCAATACAGATTCAACGGGGCAGCATCGCGCGCGTTAATCTCCTACTTAGATTGAAAGGTTCTGTTTTGTTAGCTACAAAGTTTGATATTACTGAGGTGGAAGCTGGTAATTCTGTTTGCTATGTTTTAGTGTGCAAAGCAGCATTGTTTTCATTTGAGGATATGCCCCCTTCTTTGCCTCCTGCTATTGCTCACCTTTTGCAGGAGTATGATGATGTATTTCCAAGTGAGGTACCACTAGGGCTGCCTCCAATTAGGGACGATGAACATCATATTGACTTGATCCCAGGAGCTTCCCTACCCAATCGCGTGCTATACCGAACCAACTCGAAGGAAACTAAGGAGATTGAACTTCAAGTGCAAGACTTGCTTAACAAAGGGTATGTACACGAGAGCCTTAGTCCATGTGATGTTTCTGTACTTTTGGTTCCAAAGAAAAATAGGTTATGGCGTATGTGTATTGATTGTAGAGCTATCAATAATATTACCATTAGATATCGTCATCCTATTCCTAGGTTAGACGATATGCTTAATGAATTAAGTGGCTCTACTTTGTTTTCTAAAGTTGACTTGCGTAGTAGATATCACCAAATTCGCATGAAATTAGGAAATGAATAGAAAACAGCGTTCAAAACTAAGTTCGGTTTATATGAGTGGTTACTGATGCCTTTCGGTTTAACTAATGCACCTAGTACTTTCATGAGATTGATAAATGAAGTTTTACGTACTTTCATTGGTAAATTTGTGGTGGTATATTTTGATGACATATTGATATATAGCAAGTCACTTGAGGAACATCTTGATCATTTACATGTTGTTTTTCATGCTCTATATGATGCACGTTTATTTGGTAACCTTGAAAAGTGCACCTTTTGCACCGATCGAGTATCGTTTCTTGGCTATGTTGTTACTCCACAGGGCATTGAAGTTGATCAAGCCAAGATCGAGGTTACACAGAGTTGGCCGACTCCTAACACGGTCACATAAGTGCGAAGTTTTCATAGACTTGCTAGATTTTATCGACGCTTCGCCAAGGATTTCAGCACCATTGCCGTACCATTGAATGAGCTCACCAAGAAAGGCACTCCTGTCCATTGGGGCCCTGCACAAGAACAATCATTCAACCTTCTGAAAGAGAAGCTCACAAATGCGCCACTTCTCCAACTTCCTGATTTCGGTAAGACTTTTGAGCTTGAATGTGATGCTAGTGGAATTGGACTTGGAGGTGTGTTACTACAAGAAAGTAAACCTGTTGCTTATTTTAGTGAAAAATTGAGTGGACCTAGTTTGAACTATTCTACTTATGATAAGAAATTATATGCTCTTGTTCGAACTTTAGAAACATGACAGCATTATTTATAGCCTAAAGAGTTTATTATACACTCAGATCATGAATCATTAAAGCACATTCGTAGTCAAAGTAAACTGAACCGTAGACATGCTAAATGAGTCGAGTTTATTGAATCATTTCCATATATTATCAAACACAAGAAAGGGAAAGAGAATGTTATTGCTCATGCTTTGTCTAGGCGTTATACCATGTTGTCTCAACTTGATTGTAGAATTTTTGGTTTGGAAACAATTAAAGAACTTTATGCTCAAGATGATACTTTTACAGATACCATGTTGAATTGTCAAGAGGGAAAGAACTGGAATAAATTTGTGTTAAGCAATGGATTCTTGTTTAGAGCTAACAAGCTATGCATTCCAGCTAACTCTGTTCGTCTTTTGTTGCTACAGGAGGCACATGGCGGAGGATTGATGGATCACTTTAGTGTCAAGAAGATAGAGGGCATTCTGGCCGAGCACTTCTATTGGCCCCGAATGAGGCGAGACGTTGAGCGCTACGTGTCTCGCTGTACTACATGCAATAAAGCTAAGTCCCTACTTAATCCACATGGTTTATATATGCCTCTTCCTGTGCCTAGTGTTCCTTGGGAGGATATTTTAATAGATTTTGTTTTAGGACTACCTAAAACAATAAAAGGGAGAGAAAGTGTTTTTGTTGTTCTGGATAGATTTTCTAAAATAGCACATTTTATACCTTGTCATAAGTGCATTGATGCTACAAATGTTGCTTATTTGTTTTTCAGAGAGATCGTTTGACTACATGGAGTGCCCAATACCATTGTTTCAAATCGGGATGCGAAGTTTTTGAGTCACTTTTGGCGCACCCTTTGGGAAAAATTGGGGACCAAGCTGTTGTTTTCTACTACTTGTCACCCCCAAACAGATGGACAAACTGAAGTTGTCAGCCGCACGTTATCAACTATGTTGAGGGCTGTTTTGAAGAAGAACTTGAAGATGTGGGAAGAATGTCTACCTCTTGTAGAGTTTGCTTACAACAGATCGTTATATTCTACCACAAAGATGAGCCCTTTTCAGGTAGTATATGGCTTTCATCCTCACACTCCTATTAATTTATTGCCTATTACTACTTCTGAAAAAAGTAAATTTAGATGCTAAGAAGCGTGCTGAATTTGTCCTTAAACTGCATGAAACTACTAAAGAAAACATAGAGTGCATGAATGCTAAGTATAAGGTTGCTAGTAGTCAAGGTAGAAAGAGTTTAACTTTTGAACCTGGTGATCTCGTATGGTTACATTTGCGCAAAGATAGATTTCCTGAATTGAGAAAGTCTAAGTTGATGCCTAGAGCTAATGGTCCATTCAAGGTGTTACCTAAGATTACTGATAATACATGTAAGCTTGATCTGCCTGTAGAGTTCGGGGTTAGTCCCACATTTAACATTGCAGATTTGAAGCCATATTTGGGTGGAGAAGATGATCTTGAGTCGATGACAACACAAATACAAGAAGGGGAGGATGATGAGGACATCACTTCCATACATACACCCAACACTCCTCATAATAGAGCTGAACCTATGCACTTGCAAGGTCCAATCACCAGAGCTCGTGGATGTCAATTGAACTATCAGGTAACTTTGTTTCTAGAAGTATATTTTGTTTCTAATAAGAATATGCTGCTACCAAATGCATGTGATGTTCTTTTAATCAAGAACTTAGGAGCTGATCATGAAGGGAACCATGTGCAATCCAATTTGGCCTCCGGAAACAACAGTGACTTCAAATGCACATAACTTTCACATACGGAGTCCGTTGGAGGTCCACGAGTATTTGATGAAAATCTTATCTCACCCTCTTTCCAACGGATCTAGCCGCACCTCCAAATTCCTTCTGAGCACACCGCAACTGCCAAAACAATCTGGCGCTATTTCTGAGCCCATGTCAAAAGGGTGCTGCGCCACCTCCACTTGGGCCCATGGGCCTTGTAACCCTAGGGGCGTGCGTCCACTTCCCTGGCCGCCAGCCTTGGTCATCTCCCCATATAGGAGCCGTCACCTCCCTTTTTTAGAACTCGGATTTCGTTTATGTTTAGTTAGCCTTCATTGCAACTTGTATCTTCTGCGTGTATCGACTAGACCACCCGGTCAAGATCGTTATTCGGAATCCCACCTTATCAGTATTTTATCAATATTTGCAATACATCATATTGCATTTTACCTTGTTCTTGCGTGCTTCTTCGGTGTATGTAGGAATTGATCTTCATGATCAGGTCATCTGGGTATTCATGTACAGTTGATAATGACTTGCCGGGCAGTTCAGCGATTGCATAGTTTCGTTCCTTGAGATTTTGTAGCTAGGATCGTGAGAGTTGAGTAACTTCTACCGAATTTACCATCTCATCTCATTGAAAGATCGGACCAGATTAGGACCTCCGTGGTTCATCACGTTTTACCCGCGCATAGCCGCCGCCGAAGTCCCCCTTGCCGGCGGTGAGCCCTGCCCTGAGCTGCTCTAGCCCTCCCCTGTTTCTGTCTGTGCTCTTCCTCTCTGTGCATTGCTCTCTGGAGTGGAGTGTATGATAGTGGCCCCCACCAGTGGGATTGCTTATATTAGAGCAGTCAATAAGGTGACTACAAGCTGGATGTTTTAGTTAGCATTCATAGTTAGTCAGTTTATAGATAATCAATTGATAAGATGTATTTTTGGATAAGTAACAACAAGTGGACAGAATGCACCTAGATTAGCTTAAGTATAGCAGTTTAAGGTAATTACAGGTCAATTGAATGTATTGGTATACTAACATTAGTTAACATTAAAAGAGGGTTCTAACATAGAAATATGAAAAGTATGAACCTAGCTGATAATGGGTCATCAGATAGGAGAGTAATTAGAAAAGTTAATTAGAAATTAAGTCATATAGTCAGTATAATGGTCTCAATGGCATGAAGATGAAAGATCTGTGCTTAGGAATCTGTTCTTGAATGTGCTCGTTTGACCAGGGCTTTGGCATTTCAGGTGTTCAATGTTTATCTGTCCCAGTACAAAGTTCGACCACAGGATGTTTAGCTTTGGAGGGGTGGACGGATGGAACATATCAGCCTTCCAGTTTTGATGCCTCCCAACATTTATCCACACTTGGATTGTACACAGGTACCACCACTGATTTTAGTGTACCTCAGCAGGGAGATAGCTAGTGCTATTATGGCCATGAGTCAGTTTCTTCTGGATTGTATCAATGTGGGTTCATGTCAGAATTTGATTCTCAAAATCTGCATGGTATCTCCCACAGCCTGCTCAATTAATCAGTATGAACCATTTGATTATCATGGGGCAATGTTTCATCCATAATAATCACAAGTGATGCTGATCTAGTGTCACCAAAAGAAACTAAAGATGGTGATTCTAATAACAAAATAGGATTAGTAGCTACTGAGTGTCTCCGATTAGCAAGAGGCCAGACTTGGATTAAACTTAGGTGATAAGTGAGTATTTAACCTAGGAATGGATGTTTATTTTGAGTACATGTTTAATTTAGAAAGTAGTTTAAGTTGAATAGTAGGAGTAATTAGAGGTCCATTATTAGGGAAAAATTAAACTATTGTCAAACTGAATTGCAAAGACAAGTTACTAAGGAATTATACTAAGTTAGTTCGTTTAGGCCATCACTAAAATGATAATAGCTTAAGGAATTAAGATAATTAGTGTGACCTTGTATAAAGATGATTTTTGAAATGAGTACATGAACCAAAATCTAATATATAGGATTACTAGTGCTACTAGACAGACATGTAGATTAACAGTGGCCATGTCACAACCTCATACTAGTAAGCCCGAGCCACACAAGTAATAAAGCTAACCAAAGATCACCATCAAAGTCTGCTGAAAGAGGAGAGCATATAAGAGGATTGATTTTGACTATATGATCATTGTGGATGTATACAAAGAATGCCTGGAGAGAGTGCTTGTGAGTATTAGGTGATCTGTTAAGGAAAACAACATCACCATCAACGATTATCCTACCAATTGTTTGACCGACCTAGTGAGCTGGGTTTACCTTAGTATACCAAAGCCACGTAAGTAATAGAACTAAGTGTAGGTCACCAAATAGATGAAAGCCAACCCACAGACACCCCTGATCTAGTGTTTGGCTGATGTCCAGCCAATGCTTGGAAATTCCAGTTAAGGCTCATGGAATTTCCTTGATAAATATAAATCGATAAGAAAGTTAATAAATGAACTAGGTCCCATGTGTCGGTGAGACGTATGTCTGCCCTATGCGAACCCCGCATTTATGCATAGGTCTCACCTGAATCTCATGGAACTTCCTCAGTAATAGGAAGTAATAACTAAAATAATCATTAGAGTAGCTGTGGTATGTTCCCTAGTGGTTAATAGAACTTCATCCACCAAACAACATCGTCTAAACCCTAGCTATCACCCATCGCTATACATCCCTAGTGATCGGACGATTCGTGATCCGAAAGTAGATATGAAAGTATTATCTAACCAGGTAATCTCTTCCATCTAGGTAACCAATGTGGAATATTTAGATGAATATTCTCTCCATCCCGTTGGAATCCTATCCCCTTGCACCAACGGACTTTCCGAGAGTCGATCCCTCTCGCCCTCATTCTGGATCAAGCGGTTACTTAAACCTAAGTCTGATTATCAACCTAAAAGCCCTACCACTATACCAAAAGGGTAGAATTTGGATTTATCTACTTTCGACTGTGGTATTTCTTTTATCAACTCCTTGGTTATACTTTGGTTTGAAGTATTTCCTTTATCAACTTCCATTGATTATATTTTGTCTGCAGTATTTCTTTCATCAACTCCTTTGGATATACTTCATCTGACGTATTCCCTTCATCAATTCCATTAGGTATGATTAGTTTCGCCAAGTGTACTTCATCCTTCCAAATTATCGTTAGAAATGTTTACTTTCATTCGAAGTGTTTTCATTTGTTTGAATGTATTTGGATTTCATTTAGTTACTTTCAGTTGTTCTGGAGTTCAATCGTATTCTGCGTAGTTAGAATATGAGATATAATGGAAGAGCTACCCCAACAAGGACGAAGCCGGGATCAAAATTATCAGAACATTGAATGGGTTTATTATCAGCACGTTAAGCGAGATTATTATTAGAATATTGAGAAAGATGAATATCAGAATAATGAGCCTTATCATAATATTGAGCAAGGCGAGTCAATATTTTGATCATATTACACCTAATTTTTGTAATTATATTGTTTTAAATTAGGAAATTGTATTTCTATGATTTATACAACTATATTGGTCTAGCTCATAGTTAATGCCTTAATAATAATTGTGTATAAACTCCCACATCCTTGAATTTGGATACTATCCTTGTCACCCTAGAATTAATGATTAACATACTAGTTAATAAGTCTGTATCTAAGTGTCATGCTTAGCCTTGCTTAGATACATTGTCATGTGGGCAATGATTAGCTCGAAACATCATTAAAAATATTTGAAAATGAATTTGGACAGTTGAGGCTAGAAGCCTGGCTGGTATCTTGGATTAAAGGTTATTTTGAAAACAAAAGAAAAACCTAAAAAACAGATTTCGACTTGGGCAACTAGAAAGAGTGGCTAGTGCTGGGTGCACGAGAGAGAGTTGGTATGTGGATGTACCGCCCGAGTCAATTAAGGACTGAATCTGGTAATGACCTCATGTAAAATAGTGCAACCACAAGTCTACCCTGTGTATGACCTGGCTAACTAATTTGCTCGCCTTCTCGCAATTTCACCACTGGTGGTTGTGTGGAGTGTACAAAGGGAAAGGGAGTCACTGATCTGCACGGCGCCAATGGGGGACCTCCCAGGGGCAAGGCCTAAGGAGGTGATACCTAGCGGCGTGAAAGTGCGATGAGGTGGGACATTGTAAAGGCCTTGTGATAATCATCTTAGTCACACGCCTATGGAAGTGTGTCAGACAGAAATTATAAGTTGATTATCTCTTGTGGGTAAAGTGTATGAACTCTGCAGAGTAAGAAAACTATCTAGATAGTCATGCTCACGGTCAAGAGCAGTGCTAAGAACTTGCTTGATCTAGCTTTTTTTTTTATAAAAACAATTTGTGGATGGAATGGAAAATATGGGGCGGGACCCTAGGGATTTGAGAAAGCCTGGTTTGGGACCAGTAGTAATTATGAGATAGCCTGAGCATTGAGTGGACGGACTCACTCAATGATATAGGAGATGGAATCTCCAGTAGTACTTTACAACAAAAACTCAGTTTATAAAACTTGTGTTAGAAAAATGCGAAGTCTCAGGATTTGCTACTACTTAATCTATTTCAATAAATGGCTTTGTGCAAAATAAAAGAACCATGAGCCTCCCCTTTAATTAATCCTTGCATGTATAATAATTGCATTGTGTGTTGGCTCGTGAATACGGTTGTGTACTCATGCTCGCTATTTATATTCTTTTAGTCAGTAAGCCTAAAAGAAGGTTTCAAGGACAATTATGGGCATTGGACAAGACTGAAGATCAAGAAGGCCAAGAACTAGGTCGTGAGCCCACTGTCGATTGTTGGTGGGTATATCGTGCGGGTTCCACGTGTTACACTTTGATGCTGCTTCCGCTGTTGTTCTTTGAAAGATATTTGGCCTATTCGGCCATTCTGTGAATCAAAAGCCGTAAGATATATTTACACTTTGTTTAATATTATGCAATAGCTTTATATTTTTGTGATATGTGTTTGAACTAACAATGTAACCGTGTGTGCTATCTACTGATCCAGGGAATGACACAAATATACACAGTAGGTCCCAAGTTCCAAATTTGGGGTCTGACAACCATGTTCTCCACAACCACGTCCTCTACATCTTGGCATAACTATTAACCAAAATCAATAACACAACAATCAGTCCAAAGCATCAAGATAGAGCATAAATCATCAACACAAAATAGCAGAAAGGTAAATGCAATGCTTTACCCATCCCTATCCTACTGTGCATCAGTGTGTTAAATTTTTAAGTTAGTTAACCATTATCAATTTTTAGTTAACTTTACTAATCCTAAGGCAAATTTTAACATATTAATTTTACCTAGTTGTTAATTTATTCACCACAGATCTAAAGCCCGCTCTGATACCAACTGTAACACCCCGGCCCAACACTGAGCCTGGAATGCCACTAAACCACCACAACTACCGATTTAAATCACATATTACAATAAATTCTAGCAAGCACATGACGAATAAATCCCATCTATGGGACAACATATGAAATAATAAAGACATCTGAACTGCTTAATGATCAACACAATATATAGTAATACTAAATAGGGAACTAGATAGAGGATAAACAAGCCAACGAATGAATAATCAACTTATAACTATCATCTAAGCCTAATCAACAATTATCAAGTCCTAGAAGGAATTATTCATCGCGCCAAAATAAACGTTCACATGGCCAATTAATTCATTTGGGTGAAGAAAGTGCGATTGTCCATGCGTGCTAACCACCCCCATGAGAGATGTCATCAACGACCACCTACAACAACAAAATAAACAAGGGTGAGTCCAAGACTCAGCAAGCACTAGATACAATGGTATAAAACACAAGCTCATTAACTATCGATGTATTATCAAAAGTCTCACCGTTCTCATTCTCATTCTCAACAACATAATTCTCATATATGGAAATGCTATGATGCACCTCTTTCAGCTGATACTGGTATAACGAAGTGTTCACCTGTCGGAGACACAATTTTCTCCCCAACCTTCTTGAGGGTGGGGTCCCTACCTCTATAGGATTTTAACATGGGGCACGCCGGATGTAACACCCTGGTTTTCTGAGCTTTTTGAAAAATTTTAAAATAAAAAGAACCATTTGGTTTTGATGAAAGTTCAAAGCTTAACTTGAGATTTTTAGAATTTGAGTGTTTAAAATGACTAAGCCAAACTTTAACTAATCCTACAGCTTGGTTTATTTGGTGATTGTTTGAGCTATGGAGCTATCTCTCCCTTTCTCTATAGGTTCTGCTCTCCCCTTGCCCAGCTCTTGTGCCCAGACCCCTCTCCCTCCATCATGTTTGGATATTCTCTTATGTCCAGACCTCCTCTGCACCTAGACCTCTCTTGTGGTATAAACCTCCTTTTGGTTTAGATCTCCTCTTTGTTGGTTTGAATCTCTTTGTGGTTCAGACCTCCTCTTTGTTGGTTTGAATCTCTTTGTGGTTTAGACCTCCTCTTTGTTGGTTTGAATCTCTTTGTGGTTCAGACCTCCTCTTTGTTGATTTGGATCTCTCTGTGGTTTAGACCTCTTTCCAGTCCAAACCTCCTTCTTCACTTGAATCTCCTTTATGTTCCTTTGGACCTCCCTGTATTCATTGGAATCCCCTCTGTGTTCATTTGAATCTCCTTGTACCCCTTTGGACCTCCATGTGTTCTTTTGGACCTCCTCGGGTCCATTAGGACCTCCGTGGCCCTTTATTCCCTCTTGGCCGTCAGAACCTCCCTCAGGTTCATCCTGACCGCCAAGACCTCCTTTGTTCTCATCTTAACCGTCAAGATCTCTTTTGAGTTCATCTTGACCGTTGAGACCTCCTTGATCTCTTCTTGACCGTCGGGATCTCCTTTGAGTTCATCTTGACCATCAAGACCTCCTTTGCTCTGCATCTCGATCGTCAAGACCTCCTTTGGACCACTTTCTGTGGATCTCCTCTATTGGATCCCTCTCCCTTTGAAACCCCTCTGTCTGGACCTCCCTTCGCTTGGATCTAGTGGTCCAGACCTCCCTTCGTTTGGATCTGATGGTCTAGACCTCCCTTCATTTGGATCTGAGGGCCCAGACCTCCCCGTGGCTTAGACCTCCTTCCAATCTAAAGACCTCCCCGTGCGGCTCAGCTCCGTGCCTTCATTTGGAATCGTCCAATCTGCATTGGACGACCTGATCCTGTGTCATGTTCGGCAAGTCCGAACGTCCCATCCTTTTTGAGCCACCCGATCTGAATCAGACGGCTCTGTTTCACTGTGCCTTTCCCTTTGCCCTTTTGACCTCTTTCTCTTCAGGACCTTGTGGTCTATTTGTAAAGACCACCTTTACGGGATTTCCTCAGGACCTCTTTGTCCTCCCGACCTCTGGTCTTTTTGTAAAGATCACCCCTTGGTCTTTTCGTAAAGACCACCCTTGTGGGTCAAGACAACCCTGTTTACAGGACCTCTTTATCCTTTGGACCTCCTCGTCCTCTGGACTTCTGCGTGGTCTTTTTGCAAAGACCACCCTCCTGGTCATGACCACCCCTTGTGGTCAGGACATCCCTCTTGGCCGCGACCTCCCCTTGAGGCTGTAACCTCCTCTCTTTTGTCCTTTAGCCGCAACCTCCTCTCTTTTGTCCTTTAGCCGCGACCTCCTCTTTTGTCGTTTTGACGTGACCTCCTTTGGTCAGGACCACCCCTTGTGGTCACGACCTCTTGGTCTTTTTGCAAAGACCACCCTTGCGGTCAAGACCACCTTTGCTGGTCATGACCTCTCCCTTGGTCATGACCACCCTATTGGTTTGACCACCTCACCCGTGTAGTTGACTAGTCCCACTAGTCAGTCCTGCTTATTTCCTCCTTCTCTCCTCCACAGAAGTCTTTGCGCAGTTAATGCTATCACTTCTGTGGTACCTTATTTTTTCTTTTTGTCTTTTCCCTTACCTGCTCCATCTTTTCCTTCTTTTTCAGGCCATACCTAGTCTTGTCCTTCACTGAGCCTCTCAGGGACACTCTCTCTTCCTTTCTTGGCTATAAATAGCCTAAGCAGCCCTCCTTTCTTCACCTTTGGCCACTCAACTCTCTCTAGCTCTTGTCCAGCTTGTCCAGTGCTTGAAGCTTCGCCTAGGAGTTCGTCGAGGCTGCGCCGACGCCTCCTCGCCTCCAAGAAGCTGCCGGAGTTCGCGCTGCCACCTCTCTACCGAAGGAGTTCGCTGAAGCGCCAACGTCACCTTCAACCGTCGTCGCCGAGCCCTCGACCTCCTCCCTCTCCTCTTCTATCTCCCTCTCGTCCTTGGTGAGTACCTCCGTACCTCCTCCTTTGGAGCTCCTGAGGGCCAATTTTTGCAAAGATGACCTTTTTGGTCTTCTTGCAAAGACGACCTTCTCAGGACCTCCTGAAAGACCTCCTTGACCTCCTCGGGACATCCTCCCTAGGACGTCCCTTGAGCTCCTCAAGACCTCCCTCGGCAAAGACCACCCTCTCGGTCTTTGCTAGTCTTTTCGCAAAGACCACCCTCCCGGTCTTTGCAGGTGTCTTCGCAAAGATGACCCTCTCGGTCTTTTTGCAAAGACGACCCTCTTGGGTCCCCCTCTGGACCCCCTCCTCTGAGACCTCCTTTTGCTCTCTCGGGACCTTCTCAGGACCTCCCTTTTGTAAAGACCACCCTCTTGGTCTTTACCCCTTTTGGTCTTTTGCAAAGACCACCCTCTCCAAAAGACTTCCCCCAACTCGTTGGACCTCCCTTCAACCTCTTGGACCTCCTCCTAAGAGCCCTTTCTTAGTTCATCTTGTTCTGTTCTTTGCTATTTGGGTTTGTTTGGAGTTCATTTGGATCTTATTGGCTGTTATTTGATTTTGCTTTGCTTTGTCTCGTGTAGATTGCGACTCTTCAGGGAGCCCGAGTTCTCCCAACTAGTTCCTCAAGCTTTCAGACCAGGTAAGTTACACCCTTGACCATGTTACACCCATTACTTCAAATTACTTATGTCGGTTTCAAATGTTACTACATGCTTAGTTTTACTCAAATATTTCAATACCTGTCTTTAAATCCATAGCTATGCCTAAATCCTTTGTACGACCCATATTGACATTGATTCAAATATGTTGTCACCCTAGATAAAACCTGGTTGATGCAATAGTGTGAGCCAGGACCTCTCGAGAAATTTATGCTTAGACATGCTTAGACCACAATCTTGGTTTGGGAGTTTTACTGCCAAAAAGACTAATGTTATCTAAATGTTTTAAATGCTGAGCCATGGCATTGGGTTGTCATGGAGGTTTGAAAAGGATTTTGTAAAGCAATGGAAAATGGTTTGGACTTGGACGAATTTGGTTGTTTGGTTGGTACATGTCTATGCACGGGGGTCGTGTGATCCAATGCCCCAGGGTTGAGGTTGTCGCCCAAGTCAGTTAAGGACCGGTCTACGAGCGATAACTTGCTATGCCTCACCGTGCAACCACATGTCCAAAATGGGGTGGACTTGGCTGACTAATTTGCAGAGTTCCATCGTAGTTGATCCTGTTGAGCAGTGGGTAGTCTTTTATGGCTTGTCATGTTATGACCAATGTTAGTCCCACTTGGCGCAAGAGGGGGCTTGAACCCTGCGGATGGGTAATCCAAAGGGGGCAAAACCTTAGCGAGGGTGGACTGCGGTGGAATGATGCATTCTAAAGGCCTTGTCACGTGCTCTAGACCTCTCACCTTCGGAAGTGAGTGGTGGCATCGACGGTTGCCAAACAAACTAGAGATCTCATGTCATATAGGTAAAGTGTGCAACCTCTGCAGAGTGCAAAACTATTTGAATAGTCGTGTTCGCGGTTATGGACGTGTTGGCAAGCCTCTCACAGTTAGATGTGGGTTTTGTTTTCAAGAGGAGCTGATAAATTGGTTTTGGGTTTCCATCCAATGGGTTGGGCAGGGAGCCTTGTGACAGGAGGGTATCCTTCACCACTTGTTGATGAATGTTATCCAACTGAGATTTAGAAAATGAATTTTAATTATTGTTAACTACCTTGGAACTTAGTAGTTGTATTTAAATGAAACTTGGCTTTATGCAAATCAACCATATTAAGCCTTCCTTTGAGATATCCATTTATGCATGTCATTCTGTTATTTGACGGGTGTAACTTGCGAGCACGATTGCTGTGCTCACTCTTGCTTAATATTGTTTTTGAGCAGGGAAAGAAAGCTTGAGGTGAGATGCGCAGAGGACCTAGAGGTCATGGCCAACTAGGATGCGCCCTCCAGCCGATTGCCTGTGGTGTATCGGGTGGTCTACTTATTCGCCTTCCGTTGTATTGTATCTTGTTGGCTCTTAAGCCTCCCTTGTAAATCACTTTGTTGATATTAATAAAGTTCTCGTTGATGTATGTTACCACTTTTGTATGTTGTGAGAGCTAGCTATTGATCCTTGGGACTATTGATCCTTGGGACTAGCTCGGTTCACACAGAGGACCATGGGGTGATCCCTGACCACCACGACCACCCTCGGGTCTTGTCGTGAGAGGTCTTTGGGGTGATCCCAGCCCTCCACGACCTCTCCGGGTCTGGTCGTGAGAGGACTTCAGTCACCTCAGGTCTCACGACCTCTTTAGGATTGGTCTCTTGACCTCTCCTGAGTTGAGTCGTGGCACTTGGGGTCCTCCCCGTGCCTCACGCCCACCTTGGGACCCTCAGGTCTAGTCTCCAAACCTCCAAGTGGTCCGACTGGACCTCCTAGGTGGTCTTGGAGGTCCCCTCGGGTGGTCCTACTGGACCTCCTCGGAGGTCCTGATGGCCTTCCGGGAGATCCTGGAGGACCTCTCGAGTGGCCTCGGGTCGGGGCGTTACACCGGATTAGCCATAAACATGGCAATACTCACTGTCCTGGCCCTTATGCAAGTAAATGATGCAACAATTTATTAAACATTACTATTCTCACAATGTCATCCCCATGGTAGTTGCACCAATATCGCAATATATATCTTTTCATCAATATTGCCATGGCAAATATTTAACTTAACAAAATATAAATAAATCTTCTGGTAAATAAACAAACATGAAAACGGCAACCACTCGTTCTTCATCATTATACCAAGCACTTTTATCTTTAGCTTCTAAGAGCAGGATGATGCAAAGGCGACACGACGCTTGAGGCAACACTCCCTGGACAACGAATTTACATACATTCAAAAATATGCCAAACACAATACCATAACATCACATAATCCTCCCTAGCACGATTACGCAAAAATGATCCACATAACTTGATTCTACCGATCAACATACCCGCTGTCCCAGTAATAAAAATGGTCTAACTTTTACATCTGAACCACAAATCTAGCAAACTAAGACTTTTTGGAATTCTCACGAAAAAACCTACAACTACCTTGTTATGATGAACATCTGATTCCACTATTTTCCTTCCCATTTCATTTCCCGAAGACCGTCCCAGAATCTGTCAGGACAGCCCATTTCACAATTTCGTATCTTTAATTATAAAACTTGAAAAAGTATGAATGATACCAGTTATGGAAACTACACAAAATTTCCTAACTTATTCAAGTTATCACCAAATTTTAATTATGCCATTTACTATAAGAAACTGACCCGTGTTCACAACGTCTAACAGCTACGTCCAAATTCTGGACAGCGACCTTCCTGAGGCTGTAACTCTTCCCCCGCTACTCTGATTCTACAGATCTAGACCTTCCTATAAATCTAACTAGATTATCTAACTTTTATCTAATTGGACCGACCTCCGAATTTGAGCCTAGGTATCCCTAATCACCCCTGCAAGGCTCTGGTCGTAACTTGACGAACTAGGGCAGAACAACATCTACTCCTCCCATTGACCAAACAACCCACAACTTGAACAACGACTAAACTAGGGCAATCTAAAGGGCTTTAGATCGTTACCCTTGGATATCACGTTGAAGATGACAAATTCCCTGCGAAATCTTCTATTCTCCCCTTCTTTCCTTCACCTTTTCCCCCCGTCCTTCCCTCTCTTATTCCTTGCTGGCCTCCTTTCTTTCCTTCACAACACCACAAAAGCCCAAGCTACTCATGTCAGCACAGCAAGCATGCAGTGGCAATTAGCAGCACTGTGCATCTTGCATGTTCCTACACAAAGCATGCAACAACAATTACTAGCAGCTAATAGCAGCAGCACCGCTACACAGGGAGCTTGGGGCGACGCACAGGGGGTGGGGTAGCTAGGGCTAGGGTGTCACATCCTCAGCCTAATAAAGAGAATTATTATGCATCTCATTAGCATGCATCATGACTTCTAGCATTTACATTATATATTGCACTAGGAAAATATGTGAAAGAGATTAAAACATATGTTGTAAATGGAACTCCAAAAAGGAAACAAGAACAAAACCTTATGAACATCTCCTGGGAATAATTTATTCAAATACTATGGTAATTATAATGAATTAATATAATTTTTCCCAAATTTTTGGGATAGGTTCAACCCTATTAAAATTCAAAACACAATTATATGACCTACCTTAAGTTTGAATTTATAATATACAAATTATATCATAAACAGTATGATATTATAATTTTTATAGACACTAGACCTTCCCAGGAACATCTTTGATTTATTTCACAATTTTATGAGATTTATTTCTATTTTTAGTACCTTGGTCAAAGTAGGAGAAACAATTTAAATCTCAGTCAAACTAGTCTAGTACTGTTGGACCGACCCGAGTCCGACCCAGCGCGGCCGACTCGACCAGTCCACTAAGTGCACCGACGCATGCACCCGTTAGATCTAAATCCGACGGCCCAGATCGTCGCACCCCTTCAACAACTCTAGCCATCACATTAAATCTCTGCCGTTAGATCCCGATCTAAGGGTGTACATTGAGCCACGTCGCCCCGTTTCTTTTCCGCGCCTTGAGTCGCTGTCGCCTCGGTCCCACCTGTCAGGGTCATCTTCTCCAACGGGCAGGCGCTCGCGCAGAGGCCGAGCTCCACGCGGCCGCGAATCCCTTCGGCGCTCTGAGCCCTGTCACGTCCACCGCCCAAGTGAGCCACTCCGAGTCGTTCTCTACACCGCGCCCGCTCCCACCTTTCTCTGAGCTTAATACCCCTTGGTCGCTCTCATTTCCCCATCTTTCCTCTCGGTCCGAGGAAAGAGGAGCTCTCCTTCGTTCTCCTCTCCAAGAAGCATTGACCGGTGGTAGCCCTCGGATCTGTGTTCCTTACCTTACCCATTTTGCTAATCACAATGCTTGATTGCCTTGTAGCCGGGTTCATCTTCAAGCTCTCGGTGAGCTCGGAGCGTGCAAGGCGACCCCTTCTTGTCATTTTCGTCTCCGGTGAGCTCCTCTCAATTTCTTCCACACTTTGTGCCTTAGGGCCTAACTAACATTTCCTCGACTAATTTGTCGGATTATTGATGAGAGCTAGGAAATTTGAGATTTTCCCCATTATCGCTAAGAACCCTATTTCGTCCTCCATTGTCGATCGGGTAAGCGATTTCCAATCCATCGCTTTTACACCATCTCCTTATCCTCCTTAACCTCCTCGGAGAACTCATGGTCCTTCGTTTGTGCCCAGTGCCCCACCCTCGAAGCTTGCCGCCGCCATTGCCGTGGCCAACCCGCACCCGAAGCTCCGGTCTCTCCTAAGCCTCGGTGAGCTTCCAAATGCCTTACCTTAGCTTATCGCGACGCTTGTTTGCACACCATGAGCTAAACTTCGCACATGCACGCATAACCGTAGTGGCGTCGCCGCGTAACTCGGCCGCCGCCGTTCTAGGCGGTGTAGCCGCGCCACCACTACCGTGAGGTGCGCGCCGCTATTGTGGTTCTAACCCGCCCTTGGCTCATGTGCAGCTGCGGGCCGAAACGCCAATGAGGGTCCGTGGCCAGCGAGCCCATTGTCGGGTTTTCCGACGAGCATCAGAGATGGTCATTAGGGATTTAATGCAAATGATTAACCTTTAATGAGGATCTTTGTCGGAAAACGTGGTTAAAACGTATTAAGTGAACCTGCAGTGTATGACATGCGGGCCCATGGCCAGTTTAGGGTTAGTCGAGTTTGAGTGATACGTTTTCCCATATGGAAAACGTATTCCTAATAACCTCAAATAGAAATTACGTTTTGAGTTTAAGAAAGCGTATTAGGTTGAATACGTTTTCTGTGTAGCTCAGTTGGTCGTGTTGACCGAGTCAACGGTGACCCAGGGGCCCCGCTGGTCAGTGACCGCGGCTAGAGTAGAGCCCGGTAAGAAAAGTGATAAATGGATTAGCAAATTTGAAATCTGTTTATTTACACACTGAAAAATATGTATAACTTCAAAAATACATAACTAATTCATATTAACTCCAAAAACAGTGAAACTAATTTTGTTGATCTTAATTTTAACTAAACTTTATTATGAAATTGGTTTCACACATATCACTATCCCAGATAATATATTTGATGGGAGGTGATCTAAAACCTAAATTATTTGTATACTAGTAAATGTTGTTAACTTTAAAAATACATAACAAATTCATCCTAACTTCAAAACAAATGAAACCACTTCTGGTAATTTTCATTCTTGATGAACTTCATATCAAAATTGGTTTCAACCCTGTCTCTGTAGCAGAGAGTATTATTATGGAAAATGATCCATAAACTTATTACTTTTACAATAGAAAATTGCTGATAACTTTAGAAATTCATAACTAAATCATGGAAATCTCAAATGGAGCAAACTCAACTGATTTAGTCTTGTATTAATATTCCCTATTTATCCATATAACCCTCTGTTCCCCTACTGCTCTATAAAGTTTGGCCTCATAATTAAATTATTTAATGAAGACGCATTCGAAAGCTGAAATTCAAACCATCATAACTCTCGCATACTAAATCCAAATGGAATAATTATTTCACCTAAATTCATCTAAAATCATGGTTTACCTACTGTAGAAAAATCATGCATTTTTTAGTATTTTGAATTTTTGGGTATTTCTCGATGTTTATTCGGCATTGTATTTATATAGATACCGAGCCTATTGATATTGACTTATACGCTACTGAGGAAGAGCAACTGAATTACCAGCAAGGCAAGCATCATTTGAACTTTCTTTTGCATCATATTTGATCCCATTTTTATCAAGTTAGTGCAATGATAATTGCTTGCATGCTATTTTTGATAATGTCGCTATTTTTGTGATGAATAGTTAGATACATCCTATTATCTTGTCATTGTGGTTATCCATGAATTATTCCAGTACTGAAATGCTAAGATAAGTTGTGTGATTTACGTGGTATGTGTTTGCTTAGCCATGCAAGTCTAGGATTTAGGCGATTGTCGGGAATAACCCGACAATTATGGGATATACACAACTTTCAATTTATGCTTTTGTTTCAGATCTTCGTATCTGTTTTATGAGTTAAATTTTATCATTTTAAATAAGCTTTTGGTCTGGACAAGTGATGGTTAGTGATGGTGCCTTTGTGCACGAGACTTGGGTAAGTGGTTGGCTTGTCTGGACAATCAAGGACCGAACTTTGGGTACCTACGGTTCAAGCAAAATTCATGCTATCACACGTGGTGTATGGGTGCCGTATGGTTAAGTAGGGGGAAGCTTTTGTTGTGTTAGGTCCCTCGGTTGTGGAAATTATAAAGGCATGGGACCATGAAATCCCATGTTTTCCTTATGGGCCGATAGGGCATATAGACCGTGACGTCTTATGTTGCCTAGGAGCCTGTGGTTTTATGGACTTAGCCCAATAGGATCTTCTTGCTAAAATGACCATATCTTGATTTATCTACCGGCATACCATAGGAAGTATGCTATATTCGGAGGCATCTGGAGGCTTACGGGCTAATCAAGTCGTGTGGGTAAAGTAGTACACCCCTGCAGGGTATAAATCTATTCGAATAGCCGTGTCCGCGGTTATGGACGACCGCTTGAGTTTGTGGCTGCTTATTGTTAGACTTGGAATTAAAATTGTGGTATAACTTGGTATTGTCATGAATGGGATGTTCATGCTTGTTGTAGTATCAAAGTGGACAGCCACTTTGGTATTTGTATGATTCATTTGTTATTAAATTGATTACTTATTCATATGCTTTACTTCTACTTCAAATCTGATTTTGAAATGGCACTTAAAAATCTAGTATGTGTAGGTTGTAATTTGTTGCGTCTCTTTTGCAAAACTAAGCCAATATGAGCCATCCTTTGGAACAACCTGTAGCATGACTAATTTTTATTTGTGTAAGACTTATGAGTACCTTTGTACTCAACCCGTTGCTACAATTTCAGGTGAGGAAGTGTATGAGCCTGTTGAGCTTGTTAGCGTCGATCTTGGCGACGCTAATGAGTGATGCTAGCATTTAACTCCCAATCGGTTGCCGATGGGTTATGGGGCATACCATGCTGGACCTTTTGGTTTATTTACTTGCTTCGCTGCTACTTAAAACTTTTAATTGAATTTGGCGGTTGGCGCTTGTAATAGTTGTAAACCTTAACTATTATGTGTACGCTGCTTGAACTATCTATGTATGTCGTTGTATGGATGTGATCAACGTTGTATGAGAGTATGAGCATATTGGTCGCTGATCTTGGGAGCCAATATGATCGCATACTCGCTGTTCGTGGCTTCCTATTTAACTCACTAAGTGTAGTGCTTGACTTGTTGGAGAACCGACAATCATGTAGTGCTCGCAGAGGAGCAGCGTGCATGATCGTCGGGGCTCTATTTTGCAGTTAAGCCTTTCACTAAGATCGAGTTAAGTTGGAATCCATTAACTTGAGGCTCTAGAGTTATGTCTTTAAGACCATGCTTAGTCTCGGTCTTACGGAGATAACCCAGGGGTCCTCACATAGGGCTACCACCCCCTTGTTTCTATATGGCCGGCCGGCCTACTTGGGCCGATACGCTGTGGGCTGAAGGCCCAAGTTTTCTTATTCTCCCTCAAAAACTGAATTTCCACTTTAATTCACTTAATTCCTTTTCTAATTCAATTAATTTCTACAATTTTACACAAGATATTACAAAACACCAATTAGGTAATAGGTTAAGGTTTCTTCTCATCCGGCTGAGACCTAACCCGGTCACTCCTTAGGGAGTGTCAGGCTGACCCTGCCCCACCGACCACCTCGTCCGCCTTAGTCGGCTCCCCCTCACGTCACCAGCCCCCGTTTGCGGCTCTAGGGCTAGAAAAATAGCTCGAGGCTCGCGAGCTAGCTCAGCTCGGGCTCATAAATTTTCAACTTGAGCCAAGCCTAGCTACTGGCTTGCAATATTTTTGAGCCGCTCGCAAGCGGCTCGGTCTGCTCGTTTGGCTCATTTCTCTGCTACCTCCCTCTGCAACCTGATTCCTGTCCCGACTACCCACAAACCCCACAGATCGAGTCCACCCCGCCTGTCCCCTCTGCCCACATTCTTCGCCACACTGTCCCCACGCCGCCCTCCTCCTTCAGATCACCCCTGTCCTTTGCCCAAGTCCTCCACGCCGCTACCCCATCGTCCATCCACCGTCCCCACCTCGGCACCTCCATTCGAACCCAAGCATGACGCCACCTCCTCCCTCATAACTCAAGCACCGCCGTCGCCCCCTCTCTCCATGTCCCTCCTCCTCTTGCCTAGTTGAGCCGCCGCCGCCATCATCGTCCTCAGTGCGGGTACGAAGGAGGAGGGGCTCGGTGACGGAGAGGGCGTCGTCGGGACAGAGAGCGAAGGGAGAGTAGGACATGAAGCGGTGGAGGAGGTCAGGGTAGGCAAAGCAGACAGAGGCAATGGGGGTGAGGTGGGAGTAGAGGAGGAGCTCAGTCGATGTAATACCCCGACTTGTTTTGAGAGAGAGAGAGAGGAAGAGAGCAATTGAATTAGAGAAAGAATTTGAAGGTTTTAAAGGGCTTTTTTTTTTGCATTTTTGAGAACTCAGGCCTTGGGCTATCGGCCTGCAGCTTTGGCCCAAGGGGCAACCAGCCCAGGAAGGGGGGAGGGTAGCCAAACCCTAACCCATCCCTGATGAGGACATCAAACCTAACGATGCAACCATTGCTTCGACTCGCTGCACTGCATCCTCTACTTCAACAACATTTTCTCCAATAGGACTTTCGGCTAATGCAATGCCATATTACCCAATTGGATCGAGCTACGTCTACATGTCATGGTGCTATGTCTACATGCCATGGTGCTACATCTACATGCCATGGTACTACGTCTACATGCCATGGTGCTACTCCACGTGCCAAGCAAGAGTTCATGCTGGATACGTTTTGGAATCCAGTTCGGCCTCCCGAGATAGCATCGACTTCAAATGTGCATAACTTTCACATACGGAGTCCGTTGGAAGTCCACGAGTACTTGATGGAAAGCTTATTTCATCCTCTTTCCAACGGATCTAGCCACACCTCTAAATTCCTTATGTGCACATCAAAATCACCAAAAGAAGATGTCATATCACCTGTTTGGGCCAATTTGGGCCTTGTAATCGTACTCAACTTGGCCCATATGTCAGCGGGCCACCTAGGGGCGCACGACTGTTCACATGAACAGTACCATGAATAGTACCACCCCCTTTGCTCTTAGATATGTGCAGCTCCCCCTCCCCTATATAAGGAGGCTGTACCCCTCTAGTTTACTTGGATTTCGTTTATGTTTAGTTTGCCTTTGTTGCAACTTGTATCTTCTGCGTGTGTCAACTAGACCACCCAGTCAAGATCCTTATTTGGAATCCCAACTCAATTCAAATATTTAAATTCCTATTTGCAATTTCAGATTGCGTTTTATCTCGTTCTTGCGTGCTTCTTCGGTGTATGCAGGAATCGACATTCGTGGTCAGGTCAACCGGGTATTCGTGCACGGTTGATAACGACTTGTCGAGTAGTTCAGCGATTGCGTGGTTTCAAGCCTTGCGAGTTCATATTCAGGATCGTGACAGTTGAGCGACTACTACCGAATTTATCTTCTCATCGAAAGATCGGGCCTGAACAGGACCTCCGTGGTTCACTACTAGGAACACTCATCACGCATTTGTTCGAATCGTCATCACAGCATTTTTCCAACCGCCTATATTTGTTCGTCTGTGATAACAAGCAGTTATCACAGACGGTTCAAAACCGTCTGTGATACTCACTATCACAGACGGTTTTTTGTTGGAACCGTTTGTGAAGGCTAGTATCACATACGGTTTTCATTAAAAATCGTCTGTGATAGTACCATATCACAGACGGTTCTATTTAAGAACTGTCTATGATATTTCTAGTATCATAGACGGTTCTTAAATAGAACCGTCTGTGATATGCTACGTATCACAGACGGTTTTTAATGGAAACCGTCTGTGATACTAGCCTTCAAAGACAGTTTCAACAAAAAACCGTCTGTGATAGTTCATCATCCTAACTACATTTTTCCTATTTTTTGGCTAGCCTCAGGAATTGCTAGCCATGCCCCCTGAAAACAAGCATGCGCAAAAACAAATACATCACAGATAATCAATTGTTGACAAACTCAAAATGATCATTACTGAAAATAAATTACAAAAGATCGCATTTGTTCAAGTATTGTCGCTATAGTTACAATTGGATTACAATTGAGTCAATTATTTGCAGGTGGTTGAGAGGTTTCGGCGGGGTGATGCTTTGGGTCGGCGACGGGGTGAAAATCTCCGTTGTCATCAATGATATTTGACATGATAAAGGCGCAGAGCTTCCCTCGAATGTCCGTGATCTCAACCGCAACGAGTCCATCCAAATGTATCAACAAGTCCTGTCGCTAGCAAGAGTAAAGTGGTAAGCATATATATTTAAATTTATAATTAGAAAATAATTATTTCGAGATTGACAAACCCCGGATCCTTCTTCCTAGTCAGTAATGATTTGTCGATATGATAGCAAACGAGATTGCACATAACTCATCTTTTTTTTTTGTCAAGCAACCGCAAAAATAGAATTACATATATAGGTATAGTCATTTTGAGACGCGTTATTATGAAGTATGATATAGGATTATCGTGTTGTAGCGCTGCATCAAAAATTTCGCCTTGTGTGTTAGTTTACGCTGTTTCCATTGTATATTCCTTCATTGGCAACATAGGCGATGAACGACCTACATGATTTCAAAAATTATCCTCGCCATTTCAAACGAATGAAGACTACAATAGAGTTATGTATGGAGGAAATGAGTATACCTCTCGAGTATTCCTTTCGAATGTTGAATTTGTAGTCGCTATGATTAGGGAATCAAGGTATATCACATGGTTCCTCTTGGTATAATGACTAAAACGATCCAAAGGGTACCTACTCATGTATGTCGCTATAGTCATTAAACCTAAGTTCGTGCTGTGTATAAAGTACAAATGAAATTTGTATAGCAAGTAGTGACACATACCCCTCGTTGTAGGGCACCACTATGTACTTATTGTCTACCTGATGAAGCAATGCCGCCGCTATGTATTTCTTGACGAAGGATGGGTCTGCTTCGATGGTTTGCAAAGATACCACATGTGGGTTGAGGAAACCCACCGGTTCTTTCCATTCCCGAACTTTTTTCCACATGTATCCATACACAAGCAATGAGTTCTGATATTTATCGGTATTACATGAATGTAGAACTTGATTGTATGCACTTATAGTGTCCAACATTGTAGACCTGAGGCGTCGAGGCCTACGATATTGAATAGGTCATATAAGTCGTTGAAGCCCACGACGAAGTGGTTCGTCCCATTGAAGAAATGCTCATCGTTGTATCTGATAGTGATTCCAGTATCGCACCCCTTCTTTGCTGTCTTCTGCATGTACCAAGCATGCAAAGCCTGACAAGCATATCCAGCACGCATTAATACTGTGTGGGAGCACAACGGTTTTCCGATGATGTAGTTCCCGGACATCCCAGACTTCCCGGACTTGGGAGGCGCCTTAACGTGCATCAATTTCGATTTGACCTTAACGATTGGCAGCGTCTTCCTGCGAGACAACTCGGGAACCAATACGGCGGCACACTTTTATTGTTCCTTCGGCGTCTTCTCCACGGGAACCGATGAGGTGGCCTTCTGAGGCGAAACATGAGGTGGAGTCATCAAGGGTCCCGTTGGAGAGGAATGGTCATGTCCAGGTTGCGGCACTGCTAGGTCCAAGGCGATGTCCTTCTTGGGCCATTGAATAAAAGTGTGCACAGCATCCCCTAGTATTCTGATGTCTTCGTTCGGGCGAATCTTCACCGGGACGGCCACAAAATTATCATGTACCATATCCACCTCGACCTCGGCGTAACCTCGCGCTAACCGGGAATCGTCAGATCGCCCTTCTTGGTATGGATACACCATCCTCGCAACCTCAATAGAAAGGGACCCATCCATCCTCACTTGAGCTTGCGGGCGTCGGCCCTACAAAACGATCGCAATTAGCTAAGGCGCCCTATAGGTCTATCTTTGGTGCATTCCATAAATGTACATTACCTTGATGTCGCTCTATCGGTAATTGGACGTTGTCATGTTCGAATTATGCATGGACGCGACGCCATCTCGATGTCGAAAGCAGATCGCTCCCAAATTAACAGGTAGCTTATGATCGCTCAGAGTTGATTCATTTGATCCTGCAATGTCGCTAGCTTTCCTTCAAATTTTTCAGTAATCATCTGTACCAACCAGTCCTCGTGCTCGGCCTTGGATCTCTTCCTACTCCTATACGTGCAGTAGTCGTCTGCGAATCCATGACTCCAAGGTACGTTAACCCCAAGGCCTCACGTGCGACCCGGGTGCTCCTTGTTTCCTGTACGTGAGATAGTATATCCTTCTCCCTGTCTGCTTGGAAGGAGCCTTGGGAAGTTTGGGCAGTCAATTCACGCTATAAGAGGTCATCATGTTATTCTAGACACTATGAAGTTATGGACTTATTAACAACTAGGTAGTTCGACATATTTACCATACGTTGGGACACTTCCTGGTCTGCCGGGTTTGTGAAAGAGTTGCTGCCCGAAGACGAGACTTTTGCCCTCTCTTGTAACCAGCTTCGGGAATGCGGGTCTGTGATGTCAGCAAATGGCCCGGTTGCGTTCGCCTCCGCCGCCACCCATTCCTCGAATTTACCCGCGTACCCAGTGGTGTTGAGTCTGTACGGGTAAGTGTTTCGTGTCTGGAGAGCTTTGTGCGCCGCACTTTGCTCCTTAAATTCGGCCGTCATCTTCATAGCCACAAAGGCGTCCCATGCTTCCCGCATCAAGAATCCATACTTCGCGAAGGGCGTCTAACTCGTGTTCACGTACTTCGTGACAAGAATGCTCTTGAAGGTCCACCACAATTTATCCATCATGAGCATCGCCGTCCGTTCCACGCGTGCCATGTCTGCTTCTAGGATAGTGAACTTGCTTGAAAGTTCTGTCCACAGCGCGCCTCTCGCTTCTTTCATCAGATCCTTCCACCTTGGTGTGGTGATGGAGACCCGTTCCCTTGCAAGTATCCCGCAGATGGTCCGGAATCTCACCGCTGATGTCTGGGGACTCAGAGGGACCCCAAAGTTACTGACCTCCGTGATGACCAGTCGGCCCACAGGCATTTTCGATTTTCCTCTGCCATCTCGCTTCTGTATCATCTGCGGCGTCGGTGACGGCGACCTCGTCAATGCCTCTCGCCATCTCATGGCGTCGATTTGGGCGAAGACGGTGCCTCTGCCATCTCGCTTACTTACTATCTATATAAGTTACATATGCAATAAAATGGATTGCAAGTGTCCCAAATTAACATATACATACGAAGTATCTCTATGTCATTTAAACTGCTAAACATATACCACATGTATATGAATGAAATTGCATAATTAATTCCAGACAAGGCACGAGGGAGGACCAAATTAACATAATCAAATGTAAATCATTCAAGTCATTTAAATTGACTGAAATGCAAAACATGTACACATGTATATGAATGAAATTAGCACAGAGCACAAAAATTTGAAATTAATGTGAGCTCTCATATGGCGAGTTGCACAAGAAACAAACTTGGCCATCTCAGCACTAAGGTCTATTCTCTTTATAAATTGGATAAGAAAACTAAAATTCAGATTTTGAGCTCTATCCAAAGCTTAACTAGACTGACATAACAATCACATGTATAACAATCTCTTGTGATCTTTGTATAGATAGAAACTAGTGATACGAATCTTTTGCATAGATAGAACTTGAGCCCATCTTTGCCCGAGCCTACTTCATCAAGCCCGACACACTGGAGTGTACGATTTGCTTCATGCCGTGAAGGATTGGCATGAAGCAAACTGTGACGCCCCGTGTCATTACCCCAAGGGTAATCACACTTAGGCATACAGATTACTATTCGTTTGCTCAGTAAAACACTGCTCCAACAAATAGTAAGCCTTTACCAGGGTTACACAGCAGAACAATAAGATAAAAACTATACCTTTTTATTCCAGTAATAGCCACGCAAGGCTATGGTTTTTAGTACAAGTATTACACAGCTACAAAAGGAATTTCTCCGCTTCTCTCGCCAACCTTGAAGTCTCAGCCGTCTATTCGTCCCACGAGTCAAATATGGTGCCCATCTCGCCCTGGTCCTCGTAGTCAGTGCCTTCTCCTCCTGCGGTTACTCCGGTACCTGCATGTCCTTCGTCCTGCTCAAGATAGTTCTCGGCCGGACTAGGATCTACAAAGGAGAATACTAACAAGGTTGAGTACACGAATGTACTCAGCAAGCATTAATAGCAAAAGAATGCACCTGATTGACTCTACCTCAAGTCCTTATCAAAATTCCTACCTCTTATCTTATTCTGAAAATAGTTTTCAAAACTTAGGTTGCAATTTTAATTCTGAAAAGACTACTTGATTACTCGGAGAGAAGATAGACCCCCCGACAGTTCCCGTAGACTCCAATCCAAGAGACTGGTATGAATTCATGATTTGATATAGCGCTACGCAGGCTTGTACCACTTTACCCATAGTTATTCTGAGCTCTAAATGAGTTGGGTCCCCTGCATTTCCTTTTATGCAGGTTCGAGTTCAAAATACAGAACGTTTTCTAGGTTACGTGATTAAGTCTCCACCCATTACTTTTCGTCGGTGCTGATTTAGTCACGCTGCTGACCTCATCATACACCGAGTTCCAGTAATGTTGGTTGAGGCGGCTCTCTGCCCCAGTGCTCAACACTCCACCATGGGGCGGCTCTCTTCCGTGCCCAACACTCCAATGTGACCTATTGTGGAGATCATAATTATGTAACAAGATAGCATTTTCTGCCCACCGAAACGGGAAAATAGTTGGTACTGAATTTACGGCTTCAGGCCGAGTAAGAGTTTTGTTTGTCCTTATATTATAACCATATGTAAAAAAGGGCCCACCTCTTACCTCATCATCATCGTCATCATTGTGTTCCCCTGCCAAGGCCCCCTTTTACCCACCTATTAATTCTCATTTCTTTCTTTCTTCCTCATTCTCATTTCTTTCATATTCATTTTAATCATTTTCATCTCAATCATTGATTTAAGTTTTGAGAAAAAAAATTTGATGCAATAAACATATAATACAGCAAAATACAGTTTACATTTAAGATAACTATGTTTATGTTCAAGAGAATCGCTTGCCTTTGGAGTTGTAGGAAAGATTGGCGTTGATGAAACTCTGTTCAACTGTTCCCGTCGGTGCTGGTTCGTCCTCTGAAGCAATACGGTAGCACAAGTAGTAATATAAGAAAATACGTAGTTGAATTTTGAGTCATAATAATAGATACCTAAGTTAGTAACTTCTATTTGTTAGTACAATTTAATTTAAATAAAGCTTTTCGAGATCCAACACTAAGTTAGCACTCCCTAAAATAATCGTCCTACTGTTTAAGCGCACTAAGGTCGAAACCCGAGGTTCCCACTAAACTAAATAAATTAACAAGGTTAAACCGCTCAAACTACCCAACTAAAAACCAGCGACGCGCAAGATTGCTACACGAGCTAACTAGTCTATTAATCACAGAAATAACGGCTACCCAATTATTTAGCAACTTAATCTATAGATTGATTTTAGGTTGCTTAATTCGGCAAGACCCAAGTCAAACATTAATTGATTTTAGGTTGCTTAATTCGGCAAGACCCAAGTCAAATTATTTACTTGCAGGAATTAAACAGCTAACAATTAATTGATTAACAAAAGCTACTGGCGAAGACATTAATCGCATCAATTAATAAAATCTACCTGTTCCTAATACTATGCCCAAACCTAAAGTCCTACATCTATCTCTAATCTTATTTCTAATCCCACTCTAATCTCACCCTCTCTCTCTCTCTCTCTCTCTCTCTCTCTCTCTCTCCCTCGGCCGTCCCCAAAACTCACACACACACACACACACACAACCCACACAACACAGCACACACAACACCTTCTTCCCCAAATCTCTCCCCTTCTCTCCACCCTTCCTCTCCCTCTTCACAAGCCGCCACCGCATGGGGGGGTCCCACAGCTCGGCCCGGCTTGGCTTCACTGCTGCTGGTCGGCCACCACCAGCCATGGGCCCCTCTGCCGCCACCGCAGCCTCTCCTCTCCCTCAAGCAGGTACTGCTTTGCCGAGCCTCACTTTGGCCCCTCGGCCAGGCTCCTGGCCACACCGACGGTCTCTCTGGGTGGCCACCATACCACGCGCGCCTCCCGACTCTTCGCTGATCCGTCGGCTCCAAGGCGCCATTGGTCCGGTCCGGCTCCTTCGGTGGCTTGGCACCCAGCCGCCACCGTCAGGCCGAGCCACCCTCTCCGGCTCCACCCAGCCCGACCGCCTCTACTGTCGTCGCCGGCCTCCCCAACTCCGGTTGCCCCCTTCCTCCTGGCGCGGCCGAAGGCCAGCGCCATCGCTCACCCTCTACCACCTTTAGCTCCACCCCTCACTCGCTCCCACTGTGCCGATGGCTCGGCCCGGCCTGGCCCATGGCCGCCACTCGGCTCTAGCGTCGCCTACCTGGTCTCCTCGGCGCGGCCTAGGGCCAGCGCTGCCTCGGCTCTTCCTACGGCTTGGCCTACGGCCGCCGCTGCTACCCTGCGGCTTGCCGTAGCCTAGCCCGGTTCCTTACCTCTCTAAACCCCACTTCTGATTAACCCAGATTTACATGTTTCGATTGGTTCGTTTTTACTTGCTTTGCTTTAGATGCATGGTTGATGCACATGCTTGGTGATGGTGGTGGTTCGGCCAATTGCACTGAGGTATCACCCCCTTTCCCTCTCTACTCCTGACTTCCTCCCTTACTCTGTGATGCTAAGAACTAGGGCTTATGAATGTGCAAGGTCGATTGATGCTTGATTTGGATGGCTCAACATGATGCATTTCTGATGATGGAAACTATTGATGGATTGGGGGTGAAATGGCTACCTTGCTGGGTTTGATTTGGGGCTAGGATGGTAGCGTCGGGGTGCTGGTCGTCGCTGCGATGGTGATGACCGCGTGCCAGTGCTCTCCTTCCCCTTGCGCTGATGCTCCCCTTCTTCCTCCTTGCGGTAGTGGCTGGGATGGTGGAGCTCCTAGGCTTGCTTCCCCTCTCTCCCTTGCGGTTGTGAACTGAGAATGGGGAATTTCTTGGGCTGTGATGGGATGAAATCTGAGCTTGCCTTCAGTGGTTCTTGCTCCTGGCTGCTTGGC
Organism: Phyllostachys edulis; assembly: GCA_036346405.1. Taxonomy (NCBI): domain Eukaryota; kingdom Viridiplantae; phylum Streptophyta; class Magnoliopsida; order Poales; family Poaceae; genus Phyllostachys; species Phyllostachys edulis. The sequence goes on from CM070566.1 coordinate 32,302,567, forward strand.
TTGCTCTTGGCCTTGAGGTAGGAGTGTGGGAGAGGGAATGCTCCTGACTTCTCCTCCCTTTGGCTGAGAAATGTGGCTGGATGCGTTGCTTTGTGGGGGGAGAATGGCTTATCAAGGGGTGATGCATTCTTATGGGAGATGCATGCGGCTGGTTAATGTCCACTATGCCCTTGCTCTTATCCTTATGGCAAGATTTTCGCTGGGGGCTTTTTGGTCTGTGGTTAGGAAATCACTATGCGGGTGATTTTCTGTGGCTGAGTAATTAAGTATACGTGGGTGTCGGATTAAACTAAACGCCGGATGAGGAAACCCACGGAAGTGACAGGTACCGGATGACCTCGGGTGGTCTGGACATCTTGATGATCAAGTACCGACTCCTTCCGGTTGGTCTAGGTATCTTGATGGTCAAGGGACCGACTGCTCATATTGATCCGGGTATCCTACTGCACTTTGGAAAATCTGACGGCCACTCCCTAAGTTCTACTGCTCACAAATACTACTTTCAACTCAGCTTGCTAACCGTTTTTCTGATTTTTCTAATGATCGATGGAAATGGATCGCGAGATGGTTCTATGGACTGGCGCTCAAGGGACGAGGTGGCAAGGATGGCTGCTGCTACACGAATGCAAGAAACGGATTATGAATTAATTAATTTGTTGTTGTGAATACTGCAGTTGGTTGTAAAATTAATTTTGAAACAAGCAACGGGTTTGTAATGTATTACTTCTGTTTTACGATTGGATTGATGTAAAGCTTGCAAGGTTGTAATAATTATACGCTTAATACCAACTCTGAAATTACACTTTGCTCTGGATTTAAGGAATTTTAATTGTCGCTAATTACCGATTACTGTTAGTTAATTTAGGTTAATTTTTACGGGGTCTCACACAAACGTACACTCAAGTGTATCAGGATCGATGAAGTAGGCTGTGTTTCACCTAAACATTTAGGATGAACGCCCAAGGAGCGAGCTAGCTAGCTGAATTCAGGCCTCGAGTTAGCTCCTATTCTAACACTCGTAACATTCCAGCATATTTAAATGACCAAATTATCATATACATATGAAATTTCTCCATGCCATTTAAAAAGAAAAATATGCTCAATATATTCATTATAAGAACAACTAAAAACAGCATGAAGCTAAGCAAATAAGATTGCTCAATTGCTCTCAGTTGACTAATTGCATAAGACAAAGTTTTTGCAATCTCAGTCCTTTGTCAAAATCTCTTCACCAATCAATTTTGATAATTAGAAAACAGATCTTGAGCTCAAACTACAACTTTCTCATATGTCAAGTTATCTTAGAGTAGCAGTTAAACTTTCAGTCCACAGATTACAATTTAACTATCTTAGTAAAATCAAATCACAAAAACAACACATAAAGCATTCTGTAAATAGAATATCTGATCATATGCCTTCAAGATAATTCACAAATTTGTATCAACAATAAGCCTAATTGACAGATTGAGAATAGAAATGCAAATATCTCACAGAAGATCAATCAGATCACAGAACATACAAGTGTAACCTTAATTCAGATATAACTGAAAACAGAAAGTATAAAGGCTACTAATTATAACTGACCATATAAAGCAATATGACAATATGATTAAGCTCAAGTCTATTTCTAATTATCTATTTGATTTCAGATTTTGACTATCATCACAGAGCATCAACAGAACCCATCATAGAGCAAGGGAGGGGGAGGGATAGAGCGAGTAGAGTGGTATACTAGAGGAGGCGCGAGGGAGTACCGGAGGAGGCACCTTGGAGCCGCCAGAGGAGGGAGCCGTGATGTAGGAGAGGAGGATGGCGATGCTCGTCGGGCTGGGGTCGGAGCAGGGAGGCGGCCGGTCGTCGGGCTGGAGTCAGAGGAGGCCGCGTGTCAGAGGAGGGAGGCGGCCGCTCATCGGGTTGGAGTCGGAGCAGGGAGGCGGCGAGCCCTAAAGGAGGCGAATGAGCGCACGAGAGCTTAAGGGGCGCGGGAGTAGTGGAAGTGACGAGCAAGAGCAAAAACCCTAGCAGTTCCCTCCTTATAAAAAGGCTATCACAGACAGTTCTATTATAGAACTGTCTATGATAAGGAATCATAGACGGTTCTTAATAAGAACCGTCTGTAATATGGGACGTGTCACAGACGGTTCTATAATAGAACCGTTTGTGATAGCCTGAAAAACCTGGTGACAATCTGTGATATCCTGACAAAACTTAGTGACAAGTGATTGTCAAGTCCATATGAACCTGGTGACAAGTATGATGACAATCATGACATGTCCATATGAACCTGGTGACAAGTATGATGACAAGTTCATAACACATTTGACTTCAAAAATTCATATCTAATTCAACTCAACTCCAAATCAAGTGAAACCAATTTTAATACTCCACATTACAATGAACGTCCACATTGACATCAATATCAAAGATGACAAGTCCATAACATGTTAACACATGACAATTTCACGTTGACATCAAAATATATGAGAGATTACAAGTCCATAACACATGATGTTATGGAATAAATTAATTACAATAGAGTAAATTCTTAATTAAAATATAGCCCTTCATGATGATCAATCCTCACTGGGTTCTTCCTCGAGCCTGATGCCGTTTTCAAAAGGAGGCAACTCGTCAAATTAATTGTATTCTTCCTCATCCACTACATTCTCAACTCCGACAATCCTCCTTTTTCCATGAAGAACTACGTGGCGCTTCTTATTTGCCGGGTCGGTTACATAGAAGATTTGAACAACTTGGTTAGCTAGTACGAATGGTTCGTCTTTGTATCCGACACATTCGAGGTCCACGGTAGTGACGCTGTACTTGTTGACCTTCACCTGTGGGAGATGGACCTAATGGCACCGAAATAGGGGGATCTTGAAAAGCACGTAGTCGAGCTCCCATATCTCTTCTATTTGCCTATAGTAGGAGCTCCTCAGCCCATCGGTACTGAATGCATCTATGCGAACACCATCGCTCGATCAGGCTCTTCCTATCCCGAAGTTGTCAGATAAAATGTGTACCCATTTATGTCGTATCCTTGCCATTTGACAATTGTAAATTGTGGCCCTTGTGCCAACCATAGCAGCGTATCATCACTTGATGATCTCCTAGTGATTCGCATCTTTAACCATTCATTGAACCGACGGTTGTGCTCTCTTGTGATCCAAACCTCCGACCGGTCTAAATTCTGTTGGCGTACTATGTCTTTGTACTCGTCGATGTACGGGGACACTTGGGTCATGTGTTGCAAGACCGTGAAATGGGCTTGAGCATATGTATCCAGATCGGGAGTGATTGATTTCCTTCCGATGGTCCCGATACCATCCAATCTCCCCTCATGGCGAGATAGAGGCACACCTATCGGTTCCACCTGAGCCATGTAGTCAACGCAGAACTCAATGACCTCTTCGGTTGTATAACCTTCAATGATGCTGCCCTCCGGTCGAGATCGATTCCGTACGTAGGACTTGAGAATTCCCATGTACCTCTCGAACGGGTACATATGACGTAGGAACACAGGGCCGCATATCTTTATCTCTTTCACAAGGTGAACAATGAGATGGACCATGATATCGAAAAATGACAGAGGGAAATACATCTCAAGATGACATAGAGTCATCACCACCTCGGCCTGTAGAGCATCTAGTCCTTGGGGATCGATGACATTCTGAGCAATTGAGTTGAAGAAATAACAAAGCCTTAAGATTGCCACTCGGACCTTGTTCGGCAAGACACTCCTAATTGTAACAGGAAGCATTTGTGTTATTAGCACACGACAATCATGAGACTTCATACCAATTAAGTTTAAATCTTACATAGAAACATGTTTCTTAATGTTAGCAGAGTAACCAGATGGGACTTTCACACCATGCAAGCTTTGGCACAGTTCATTTCTCTCGGCCTTGGACAGAGTGTAGTAAGCTGAGGGAAGGTACGTTCGTCCTGTGTTGGTCTCTTTCGGTGATAACTCGGTCCTTTGTTCATATCAACCAAGTCACGCCGTGCGTTTACACCATCCTTTGTTTTGCCACTAATGTTCAGTAAGAGACCAATTAACCTATCACATACATTCTTCTCTATGTGCATAACGTCGATGCAGTGGCGAACTTCTAAATGCTCCCAATAAGGCAAGTCCCAAAAAATTGACCGCTTCTTCCAGATGTTTTTCTGATGGGTTCTTAATTTACATCCCTTCCCAAGTACAACATCGATATCCTTAACCATATCATAGACCTCTTTCCCTCTAAAAGCCCTTGGAGCTGAACCGTCCTCCTTATTTCCGTCGAATTGTTTCTTCATCTTGCGGTATGGGTGACTTACGGAAGGAACCTACGGTGACGATATACATAGTTTTATGCGAGTTGTTCACCATACACTCTCCATAGCATCTAAGCAAGCAGGGCAAAGCTTTGGCTCCTTTTGTACTAAAGCCCGACAGGTTACCAAGGGTAGAAAAATTATTGATGGTGCAGAACAACATGGCACGTAAAGTGAAGTTCTCTCGTTTGTACGCATCCCATACCTGTACCTCTTCGTTCCACGATGTCACAAGATCTTCCAGCAATGGTGCTAGGTACTGTAACACCCCAGCTCAACATTGAGCCTGGAATGCTACTAAAATTAAACTAAACAAAACTAAACTATGATCAATTACCGAACTCGGCAAAACCTCCTTTGTAAAATTAGCTATACCGAGGTTCCATCAATTGATCATAGCAATTAACACTAAACTTAATATTCAGGTTCATTCAGGCATGCAAGATAATCCAATAATCATAAACAAAACTTGCTATTCTCCTTATTACAAATAAACTAAAACAGTTAACCAATCATACGCGGATCTCAAACAGTTTGCTAATTATTAGAATAAGGACTAAATAGTAGGCGCCTTAAGGATGAGTGGTAGTGAGTGCATCCAAACATCTACTCCCTCCCATGCATGCCGTTCTTGCCAGTTGTACCTAAAATATATCAAAGCAAGTGTGAGCCCAAAGACTCAGCAAGTATCAACAAGGTTAAAGCTAAAATCACAGTCATAGCATCAATATTCTGAATAAAACATTTCACAAATCATAAACTTCATGCTTATGTAATGCGTCCATGCAATGCACCTTTAAAACTTTGTCTCTTTTCGTATTTTACCGGTAATACGAGGTATACATCCGTCGATGTATACCCTTGCTTATGCACCCCGGCATAGGGACCAAGAGCCTATACTCCACAAGTATAGGGACCTATGCCCATCACCATCATGATGGGGACCTCTTTATTATTGCCCACATTCTGCGAATGTGGGGACCTCAAGCCCGCCATTTACATGACGGGACCTCAATAGTTCATACTTGGTCACCAAGTGACCAAGACTCAATCATGCTTAACATGCATATGCACAATGACATCATCTTCCAAATATATGAACTCAATATGTACATAATATCATGTAAGCATTAACATCATACACAAGAAGCTTTAACTATAACTTGCATTTACCAAGATATATTGTAATTCATCACATTAACATCCATGCATGGCTATTACTTAACAAGATACAATCAATCTCAGCAAACAATCATAATTATTCTACAACCCGAATACTTGCCTCAACCGTGCGAGACCCGTGGACGCGAAGAGGGTGCTGCCCCTGGGATCACGCTCCCACCTGAACATAATGATAACCCAAACTAAGACAAGCTTACTGGACCAAGTGTATAAATAAGAACACAATAGAACTCACTAAACTCCCAAGCGTTTCCAATCTTCTAATTTCTACCGATCGATTTGGTGTTCACTGCGGACAGTCAACTTCTAAAATACATAACTTTCTGTTCACGAGTCCAAATAAGATGTTCTAATACTTTCTGAAAATATAATTAAATTAGCTAAATAAACTTAGTTGGGGAGCCCTTCTGATTCTGCCATCTACTACTCCTACCAATCCAATCTACAGAACATCCATTATCACGTCGGGTTCTCTGGACAGTACACTAAAATTATCATAACTTTTGCTACGAAAGTCCAATTCTTACGTTCTTTAGCTTTCTGGACAGGTGAGGAAATTACCCATCTTTTTCTTTATAACGAGATCCTCTAATTTCGTATTTAAATAATAGATTAACTCAAATTTCTACAGACTGTCAGAATGCTGACAGATTATCAGGACAGTGACACTAGAAAATTCATAACTCGCTAATCGTTAATCAGATTAGGGCGTTCTTGGCGGCCACGGAAAGCTAAGGACACAGCCCAACTTTTTCTAAGAGATGGGATCCACGGATTTTGCCTCTAAGGACCTCAAAACCGCCGTTCAACCGACTGGCCAGAAAGGGATCTAATCAGCCGACATTGCTAAACATCCAATTAAACAACTAATCCAATTAAATATTCACGTAAAGCAAGCCAGCCGATGCATACTACTTTTCTTGTCGTTGCACTAGCAGCATGGCATGCAATTCATTAATCCCACATCATGACTAGCAATTAAATAATCAAAGAAGTACACCATTAATTAAACTTGGCAGTGCCCTTGATCTAATCAAATAGTACAACACTAATTAGTCACTAATAAATTAGCACTAGCTAAATCCTCTCTCTCTCTCTCTCTCTCTCTTACTACTTCAATGATTATACCGCATGCATCATCTCTAATTAAATAATCTTAGCAGTATGGCATACCAAGCAATTCCTATTAAACTAATATTTGTAGTACACCAACTACTAGTCAAAGAATAAGACCAAAGTAAATATCTACTTTACCTACGTATGGACTGCAGCAGCAGATCAACAATGGCCAGAAGCTTCACGCGTCGCGCACACAGTTCCGCCAGGAGTCGACAAGTTGGCCAACATGCGACCAGGCGGCAGGTGCAACGCTACGTGGGCGAGCGAAACGAACCAAAGACCTCCACGCGCCGGCGATCGCAAGAAAGAGACTATCAAGGCAAGACAGAGACGGAAAAGAAAACGGCGGCCGAAGGAAAGAAATAAAAGAAAGCTAGGGTTTCTAGAATCCATTAACCCCACGATCTTTTTATCTCGGTACATACCAATTCCTCTCTAAAACTCCAAAATAACTTGTTTTCACGTATCTTTTTTTTATCTAATTACGCTCGGGTCCTCAAGAGGGTTATTTCGGGATGTTACATTCTACCCCCCTTAACAGAATTCGACCCCGAATTCTCATCACGCTTACGCCAAAGTATAATCACAGCTAAAACTTACTAACATAACCACGTACCTGCTGTGAATAACTCTGGATATTGCTCGCGCATGCGAGACTCCTATTCCCAGGTGGCCTCTCTCTCTGTCTGCTGCGACCAAAGCACCTTGACGTTCTTTAAAGTTTTGTTCCTCAACGCTTTTTCTGATCTTTCTAGAATTTGCACTGGCTTGGACTCAAAGGGCAGATCCTGCTCAATAGTTAGAGGTTCTAGTGAAACGTGATGCTCCGGATCTCGCAGGTACTTCCTCAACATAGATACATGAAAAACGTTATGCACTCCACGCATAGACTCTAGAAGGTCCAAGCGGTATGCCAACTTCCCAATCCGCGCTAAGATCGTGAAAGGCCCAACATACCTTGGGCTAAGCTTCCTTTGGTACCGAATCTCACCACACCTTTTGTGGGAGATACTCAAGAGCACCCGATCTCCCACCTCAAATTCCAAATCCCTTCTCCTCACATCTCGCATAACTTTTCTCTTCGCCTGGTCGCTAACAGATTCTGCCTCACCAAAGCCACTCGCTCAATCGTCTTTTGGACCCAATTCGCCTAAGATCGCCTTCTCACCCACCGCTTCCCAAAGAGGGGTGACCTACATTTCGCCATACAAAACCTCGAACAGTGCGGCTTTAATACTTGAATGGTAGCTGTTATTGTAAGCAAATTCCGCCAATGGCAATCGGGTCCTCCCAACTACCCTTCCAGATGTAACACAGACCGCAACATGTCCTCCAAGGTCTCAATGGTGCGCTCGACCGCCCATCTGCTCGTGGATGAAATGTCAGATTCAGACGGAGCCGGGTGCCCAAAGCACCTCGCAAACTCTCCCAAAACTTGGATACAAACTTGGCATCTCTGTTAGAAATGATGGTCTTTGGCACACCATGCAATCTCACAATCTCCCACACATAGATAGGAGCCAAGTCGCTCGCTGAGTGGGTCATGCGGATAGGAATAAAGTGCGCCGATTTGCTGAATCGATCTACTATCACACAAACTGCGTCCTTCCCTCACGGCGAACGAGGTAACGCGACTACAAAGTCCATGGAGATATCATCCCAAGGCCATTAAGGGACCTCCAATGGCTGCAATAACCCTGCAGGACGCTTATGTTCGGCCTTCACTTGCTGACAAACACCACAAGATGCTACATAGTTAGCAATGTCTACTTTCATTCTCTTCCACCAGAAGTTCTTCTTCAGATCACGGTACATCTTCGTCTCACCCGAATGGACAGTGTACGGGGTGCGATGTGCCTCCCTCAAAATATCATCCTTAACCTCCGCCTTCTGCGGCACACACAGGCGACCTTTAAATCGCAATGCTTCAGACCCATCCAAACAGAAATCCCCTTCCTTGCCCATCTCCAGACGCTTTCTGACCCTCTGCAATAATTGGTCATACTGTTGTGCCTCCCGCACCCGCCCGAATGGTCGACTTAAGATTAACGTGTTTCGACCTGAGCCATGCCTGCATAGCAGTAAGATATTCCCATGCGATCAAAATCAGCAATTAAACAATCCAGAGTAGCAGGCGTCGCCTTGCGACTAAGAGCATCAGCCACCACATTTGCCTTGCCGGGATGGTATTGAATCGTGAGGTCATAATCCTTGATCAGCTCCAACCATCTGCGTTGCCTCATATTCAAATCCTTCTGAGTAAAGATGTACTTAAGGCTTTTGTGATCAGTGAAGACATCACAAGATTCACCATACAGATAGTGCCTCCAAAGCTTCAATGCAAACACTACAGCGGCCAACTCTAAATCATGCGTTGGGTAATTCTGCTCATGCTTCTTCAGCTGCCTAGATGCGTAAGCCAATACCTTGCCATCTTGCATGAGCACACAACCCAAACCGACACGAGAAGCGTCGGAAAAAAGCGGAACGCTTCCTGGTTCAGAACAAAGGAGAACAGAGCGGTCACCACTTTTCTTTCAAAGTCCGAAAACTACGCTCACAATCATCATCCCAATCAAACTTCACATCCTTCCGAGTGAGCTCGATAACGGCCGAATGATGGAGAAATCTTGCACAAAACGCCGATAATAACTCGCCATACCAAGGAAGCTTCTCACTTCTTTGACGTTGGTCGGCCTTCCCCAATCTACCATCGTGGAGATTTTACTTGGATCAACCGATATTCCTTATCATTGATAACATGCCCCAAGAATCCCACCTCCGACTTCCGAACTCGCACTTCTTCACTTTGCATAAAACCTATTCTCTCTAGTGTCTCCAACACCACCTCGAGATGACGCTCATGTTCGCTTCGGTCTTTGAGTAGATCAAAATATCATCAATAAAGACGATTTACAAAGTCATCCAGATACTCATGCAAAGATCCTATTCATTGTCTCCATGAAAGCAAAGCAGAGCATTCGTTAGTCCAAAAGGCATAACTTTAAATTCAAAATGCCCATACCTCGTGGAGAACGCCGTTTTCTCAATATCCTCCTTTCGGACAAGAATCTGATTGTATCCCGACTGGAGATCAATCTTTGAAAATACCTTTGCCCCTCTCAATTGGTCAAATAAATCTTTGTAGGACCGGAAAGGTGACTAGAGGGGGGGTGAATAGACGCTTTCTCTAATTTTTCACCTTGATCAAACTCAACACTACTTTCACTCCAATAGCTATAAAAGCTATGAAGATCAGATATCTGCACAATGATGACCTGTGTTGAATTCGATCAGACCCCAAAGCTCAAGACTACAAACATCTCAAAACCGCACGCACACCCACAGCAAACAGAGATTCAGTCCAAACAAGATGATAGCCCAAGCTAATAAAAAGACTAAACAGATTCGGTCACAGTAACAATAAACAAAAGATTAGTCACATCAATGGTAGATGGAAATCCTTAAGCCTTCCCTCGTAGCAACTAGAATCGGTAAAGATCAAGATACATGCACTTCGCTCAAAAGCCATTCTAGTGCCGCTAACATAAGTTGCATCACCACAATGCATCAAACCGACAAAGAAACACAGAGGTCGCAGCCTAAGCAATTAAGCAGATCAAAACTCAGAGCAAAAAGATGATCACTAGTGCTGCACCAAATCATAAGAAGCTGACAGACCCAGCCAAAATAAAATAGTCGGATCATTTAAGGCAGCTACTGAACCAATTAAAACCATAAACAAAACTGCATTCAAAGCTTTAAAATGACTTTGGGTCAAAAAATCAGTCAGACCATCAAGCCGCCACCAAGCTCTCTTCTTTTCTCAAGAACTGCGCGATTTTTTTTTCGGATTTTTCAGACAGCAATTAATTAGACAACACAATTGGTCGCTTCTGTCTCACCTAAAAAACGCAAGTCGATAGACCTCCGGTTTTTCTCGAGCTTTTTTCATGCAGACAACCTCCGGTTTTTGTGAGTCAGATAGGCGAAGACGCCCAAGACAGATCTGCTATTTTGCGGGAGAACTCGCATCAATCCAAGCAGACATGCACAGCGGCACAGAGAAAAACGCTGCAAGCTCTCCTTTTCTTCGGGCGGAACAAGCTGGAGATTAAACTAATTGACACAAATTGCCAAAGTCAGCTGAAATTGAAAACAACAAGCGCCACGGCCTCGCTTCAAACAAATCACACAAGGTTCTAAGGCAAGGCCCACGGCTCTAGTTCGACGGACACATGAGACACAGTCAGCCGCCGAGCGAATTGCTAAGAAAAATAAAACACTAAGTTGCGCTTCAAACAAAGAAACTCAAGATTAAAACAAGAGATAAAAGCCGCCAAAGAAAATCTTCGATCCGGTTTCTACGGTGCACAAAGGTCGAGCAAAGATGAACAGAAACAACAAATCAATGCAACATCAAAAGTCAGACAGAGATGGCTACAAGTCAGCCGACTTGAACTTTCGGTTTTTTCAATAGTCTACAAGCCGATCAACTATGCAATCCAGCCTACACCACGACCGACTCAAGAATAAACAAATCTCGGTTTCCGGATTTTATGGGTAGCCAAAAGAAACTCAAAACAGAGAACATCCAAGATCTATTTAATGCACATCATATCATCAAATCAAACACGGATGAAACTCTTACACGATGAGAACAAAAGCCGCGAACCGGTTTCTCTGGGCGCTAAATTCAATCAGAGAAGCAGCCACGAAACCCGCTTCAAAGAATGTTGCACGCAAGAAGATTCCGATTTTTAGGCGGCTCAACAGGCTCGCCATACGCTCGCTCTTTTCTGGCGCCGTCAGAGAGGCCGCCACGCCACTCCAGATTTTTTTTTTCTTGATGACCTATTCACCAAGGCTACCCTAATCTCCAAAAGCAAAGAACTGTAATATTCCATCTCCTATTCCTTTTATAGGGCACTCCAAACCCTAAAAACTAAATGGGCTTCCGTTAAGGCCCAACAACAACGGAACACATACGCACGCATCTCAAAGCGTCATCTTCATCGTCGATTGATCTAAACCGCTTCACCATGCGCCGACCCGCGCCGCGGCTTAGTCAAAAGGTCATCAAGATGGTATTTGGTAAAATTACCAAAATACCCCTTCTCGATCCTTTCCGAAGACCGAGTCCATTCCAATTGAAGCAATCGCCTGCTTCGCCACGTGTAGGTTGATCAACGGCTCCATGTCGTCAAGTCTCTCCCGTCCGGATCCCACCGGCACCACTGAGCACTTGCAACGACTCCCGCGCCGCTTGATCCAACCAACAGACCGAACCGCCTGTTGGTCATCCTTGTCCATTCTGCGCCACGCTTGAGTCCTCTCGACCACCCGCATCCTTGATCGTTTCGACCTCGGCTCTCCAAGCTTAGTCCCGATCCTCCTCGCCGTTGACCGTCATTGACCTGCAAGCCACCTGCACAGCAATAGACAAGCAAACACGAATCCAGGAACAAGTTCTTCACAACTTGACCCACGTTAGCCAAAACATGCAATATGCAACACATATGCACTATCAAATATGGATATGACCTATCCCAGAATCAAATCACCACTTATATCAACATTCAGCACAAAAGCCGATCAGACCGCCGCTGACCTGACAGAACTGAAACTTTGTCGAAAACGCGTGAAACTTCAAACCAAAAGCCACATTGCCAATTGTTTCATCATCCTAAGATCATGGGCATATCCCCATGATATCCACAATCTCCCCCTTGATGAACACATTGGCAATCTCTCAGAAAATGTAAGTTTGTGGTTTGAAAAGTAAAAAACTCGCAGTTTTCGCACAAAGGCACAACTTGGTCCAAATGCAAGAAAAAGCAATGGAAATAACCAAGCTGGCTTCAGAATAGCATAAACAAGTGAGATAAGGCAAAAGAAAGCACAAAAGCTTCCAAATCCAGAGAATCGACAAAATCTCACTTAAGGTCCATATGAAAGAAACAATTGTTCTATTTGACCTTAGATCATTGTGAGTCTTCAAGATTTGCATTTCAAATTCAGAAAAGGCAATAAGACCAAAAGAATGCAATATGAATGCTCCCCCTCACTATGATCATCTTTTTTAAATTTCTCCATTTCTCCCCCTTACAAAACTTCTCCCCCATAACCAAAAAGCTCTTTATTAACATTACATTTTCGCTATTTCTTCTCCCCCTTTGACAATGGATTCATCAAGGAATCATCCCTTCCTCTCATCCAGAGATGACAAATGCACAAAAAAGGAAGAAGCAAAAGAAAGAGCATGCATGAAATGCAATGGGGTGGCTTCATTTTTGTTTTGATTTTTCAATTTTTAAGGTAAAAGAAGCTTTGGAGATTACTCAAATGAACAGGCTAGCATTTCTACCATTACTCAAGATACAACAAGCCTGACAAAGCTAGCAAGATCATGTTAAGACATATATAGCAAAGCTAGGCTAAAGAGCTCAATAAACCACATGTTGTTGGATTAAATTAAGCAATGCTTCAAAATCAGCAAGTTCAACAACAGTTATCCTAAAGTGATAATGGTCATATCAGAATGTCATTGTGAGATCTAGAAGCTAGCAAAGACCATCTTAGAGACAAAAGTCCTGGATTGAATCATTTAGCTCAATTTTTGTCAAAAGCCCAAATTTTCAACTATTTTTCATTTGCAATGAATATTCAAGTTGATTAAAAGGTCTATCTTAGTAAAGAAGATCATGGACTAGGAGCCATCCACAACCTCTTCCTAAGCTTCAACCAATTTGACAATTTGCATTTTACCATGTGCTAGATCTCAAGCCTCACTACGACCATCTCAAGCAACAAAAACTTAAAAGAGTGGTCTAGGTCATCCAAAACTCCCCCTGAGTTCATGCCTAGTACAATGGCAAGCCGTCTCATGAGAAAGAATTGGTGAGATCAGTTTTTTCGCACAAAAGAGATCATTTTTTATTTTGCACAAGGGCTGTTTTTTTTTATTCTTTAAAGAATTGAAAGCTCAAAGATGTTCAATACTAGATTCCAGAGCTAACAAAGCAATTTTGACAGGGCCAATGTCACAAAAGGATTACTAATCGTGCAACTAGCTAAAAGATCCACAAATTGCAATTTTCAGTTCAAGTTATATTAAAAGTTCTAGCTCAATTAGCAAAGACATTGCTGCACATGTAAAAGCATGATAATTCTAGCAAGTCAAGGAACTAGACACAATCTTGAGCAAGAATTTGAAATACCAAAGCTCAAGAGGGTAATAAGCAAAGCTTCATTAATTAAAAGAAAGAAGCGGTAAAGCTTATATTACAAGTATCTTTTTGTGATTTTTCATTTGTATGTAATATGATACAATGAGATGCACAAAAGATGTAAAAGCCTACAAAGATCAAGAAGATACCACTTGAGAAAGGTATCAGAAAAGATCCACAAAAACTCAAATGAACAAGGAAAGTTCAGATGAACAGAAAAGATTCAGAAAAGAACTAAGAAAGTTCCGAAAAGAACCAACTCCCCCTCAAACCAACCCATAGGGATAAATTATCCCTAACTTGCTTCTCAAGGTGGCAAACCTTGTTGGGTCTAAAAAGCTTTGAGGGGAGAAACCTGCCAAAAAACCTTGGACTCCACAAAAACTAGCACAAAGACCTCAAAAGCCACACGATCTCTAGGAAAAGCAACTCAAACAGCTAGGGAGCGAAACACCAACACTAAAAAGCTTACAGGCAACTTAAAAACCTGCTAACACTAGTGATTGGGAGACAAGCTCGACCTAGGCTGTGAGAAGAATGCATCCTAGTAAATCATGGGATAAGAAGAGTGCCTAGAAAGGACACGTGCTAGAACAGAGCCTCCTATCTACCTTGAACACAAAACAGATGCTATGCACGGTAGACTAGGGATACCATACACAAAAGTAAGGTACAGAAGCTCGAACTCGAGTCGACTTTGCTTGGCGGGAGATGTAGCGATGATGAAAGAAGATTCATTCCTTGAAGCTCCAGAAGTAGTTGCACTCACTCATCATCCTCATCTCAAATTCCTTTGTCTCCAAAAAGTGATAGTCAACATGAAAGCACAAATGAAGAAGAACCAACAGCTTGAGGTGATAACACTTGTAGGACCACATGTTCTTCTTCTCAGCTGAAAGACTACACAAAAGAGACAGAAAAGTCTATGCCTTGGTACTGGGTTAGTGAAACATTGTCTAAAGAAACAGTACCAAGACACATGACTAGCAAGGATAGCAATAGATGATCCAAAGCTCATTTAAGCATATAATCAACAGTTCAGGATATGAGCATGAATATAGATAAATCAATTGCAACACATGCTATCCAAGACATGACAAAGCTCAAACTATCCTTAATCAACAATAAGGCACAGGAGCAAGCAAACAAGCACATAGCATATCACCCATCATATACACAGTCGAAAGCAAGCTAGTGAAAGCTATGGCAAGACTCATGCATCCACAATTAACCGTAAGGCACAAAAACCATGTAAGCATAGAGCATTTTAGAACAAATCAAGAACAATGTATGCTAACATGGATATCAAGTGAACATGTGGATACACAAGGCAAAAGTCAACAAGAGCAAGATAATAGGATACAAGACAACACAAGCTCATGATGACAAAATCAAGCTCATACACCCATGGAAATAAAAAGCAACAATAAGATACATGGATATATAAGCAAGATAAAAGAAAATGCATGATGAAGGATATCAAAAGAGTAATACATGCCAATATGGTACAAGTGAGCACAAAACAAGCACAACATGCCAAGAATGAATAATCATGAAAGTAAATGCATGAAGGTATAAGATAGCTCACCAGACATGTGAGAGCACCAATCATGAAAGCACATGCCTCTTGGAGGCCATTATTGAGGTGGAGAACCATCAAGTGACCCGATCATGTGATGAAGCAAAAGATCGGAATCTTTAAGTCCATGTTCTCCAACCCGCGTTCTTGGTACCTACACATGAGAAAGGCAAGGTGTCCGAGTCTTGGGTCCCGAAGGGTTAGAGAGCAAATACTTGGGAACCCAAACCTTGGACACACCACCACCAGAAGCAGTCGAAACATTATGTGAGTTAGCATGATGCAAATGATGGTCCATGCAAAAAGATCCAATCTCATCCTTGAAGACACGCCGCGAGTGGACAGCTTGATGAGGAAAACGAGGTCCATCTCTAGGAAAGCGGCGATGTCCTTGCTTGAAAGCACCATGAAGAGAACCAACAGAAGCATCAAAAGAGCTCACACAACCTCGCCATGGGTGTGTACCTCGATGAACAAAACGAGGTCCACCTCTTGGACAACGGCGGAAATCCTGCCTCGAGGCATCTCGTGGACCAAAACCAAAGCCACGCAAACCATGTCCACGGTGCTGTCCGACACCACTAGAAAAGGTGTCAAAGAAGCCATCAACAAATCAAGTCTTCGTGCTTGGCTCTTTAGTGTGCATGTCATGAGAAAAACTATGCCCACTAGGAGACTTAGAAGCATGAGCTCGACGCATTAGTTTTGCATGTCGGAAACAAAAATCTACATGATATCCATTCTTCCCACAAAATGAGCAATGGTGTAAAGGTCTACTAGTAGACACGGTCCGAGAGGACGAAGCACCATTAAGGCTCAAAGAAGAAGTCCTAGAAGAACTAGCATCATGACTCGTCCTCGTATCGACACTAGACCCACACATGCCATGAGAAAGGCTATGTGTGTTCCTAGAGATACGACGACGGACTCGACGCTCATGTTTCAAATGGCGAAAGCAAAACTCAAGAATGTGTCCATTCTTCTTACAAAATGTGCAATGGTACTTCTCTTTTGAAGATTTAGTACCATTTGAGAAAGAAGCACATTTGTCATTTGAAATCCGTTGGACAACATAAGAAGAGTCCGTGAGAGTCGAACTCACCAAAGAAGAGCTATCCAAAGCGATGCCACAAAGACCAACATCAAGTGACTCACGTTTAGCACAAAAAGACTCCAACTCTGAATGCAAAGATGCAAGAGAAATCTTAAAAACATCAATCTCGGAGTGAAGGCAAATACAAGAGTCACATGATTTGGCGCTCATATCATCGCGCAAAGACTCAACCTCGCTCTTCAAAGAAATGCAAGATGTGCAAGAAATTAATGATGCTTTCGAATTAAGCATGCAGTTCAAAGCATCAATTTCAGTTTCTAAATAAGCACAATTCTTGCAAGAGACTAAACCATCCTTAAGCAATTTTTCATGTTCTAAGCACATGCTACAAGGCCTAGCTTCGATTTCAATAATCTCAGCCCTAGCATTTTCTAATTGCTCAAGGTGAAAGGAATTAGTCAATTTAAGCTTCTCAAAATCAGCAAGCATACCTACACAAGAATCATAATTATTTCTAGCCATAGAACTAAGATTGCCTATTTCTAACTTAGCATTGTCAAGTTCATGATGTAAGGCAATACAAGAATCACAAGGCATAGAAACATTTTATTTCAAAATTTTATTTTCAGATTTTAGGCATGCAAGAGAGTTATTCAGGTTCTCCATGTCTACAAGCAATGAATCATAAGCATTCATGGAGGTTTTCAATTCGGCAAGCTCATGAGACAAATCACCTTTCTCTTTTTCTAACAATTTGACTTTCTTCCTAAGAGCAAGCAGTTTAAGATCATATGAATATAAGACATTAATGAGTTTTTCTTTGCTCACCTTGCTTAGCTCAAGTAAGAGATCGTCCTCATAAGAGTCATCACTATCATCAAAAAGCTCATCATCGTAATCCTCTCCATCATGTTCATCCTCAAAAGTCTGCATGCATATGTCATCGGGCTTCTTCTCCTCGCTCCAAAAGTGACTCATCCACGAAACTAGAACAAGCAAAACAAAAGGATTCGCCACAAATATCACAGGAGAAATACTCCTCCATCGCCATTAGACTTATCATACATTCAAATATTTTGTTACGGCCAACACCATTGGTAAAAGAACCACGACAAGATGCAAGGAAACGCTCACAAGTCCTCACACTAATCGCCATGCTCAAAGATCAATAAAGATCACAAAAGAGCAAACTTGGCTCTGATACCAATTGTAGGACCGGAAAGGCGACTAGAGGGGGGGGGTGAATAGACGCTTTCTCTAATTTTTCACCTTGATCAAACTCAACACTACTTTCACTCCAATAGCTATAAAAGCTATGAAGATCTGTATACAGGCACAGCGGATGACCTGTGTTGAATTCGATCAGACCCCAAAGCTCAAGACTACAAACATCTCAAAACCGCACGCACACCCACAGCAAACAGAGATTCAGTCCAAACAAGATGATAGCCCAAGCTAATAAAAAGACTAAACAGATTCGGTCACAAGAATAATAAACAAAAGATTAGTCACATCAATGGTAGATGGAAATCCTTAAGCCTTCCTCGTAGCAACTAGAATCAAAGATCAAGATACATGCACTACGCTCAAAAGCCATTCTAGTGCCGCTTAACATAAGTTGCATCATTCACAATGCATCAAACCGACAAAGAAACACAGGAGGTCATAGCCTAAGCAATTAAGCAGATCAAAACTCAGAGCAAAAAGATGATCACTAGTGCTGCACCAAATCATAAGAAGCTGATAGACCCAGCCAAAATAAAATAGTCGGATCATTTAAGGCAGCTACTGAACCAATTAAAACCATAAACAAAACTGCATTCAAAGCTTTAAAATGACTTTGGGTCAAAAATCACCAGACCATCAAGCCGCCACCAAGCTCTCTTCTTTTCTCAAGAATCGCGATTTTTTTTCGGATTTTTCGAATGAAGAATTAATTAGACAACACAATTGGTCGCTCTGTCTCTGAAAAAAAGCGCAAGTCGATAGACCTCCGGTTTTTCGAGCTTTTTTCATGATGACCTCCGGTTTTTGTGAGTCAGAGGCGATCTGTGACGCCGACAGATCTGCTATTTTATGGAGAACTCGCATCAATCCAAGCAGACATGCACAAGTGACGTAAAACGCCGCAAGCTCTCCTTTTCTTCTAGGCGGAACAAATTTGGAGATTAAACTAATTGACACAAATTGCCAAAGTGCTGAAATTGAAAACAACAAGCGCCACGGCCTCGCTTCAAACAAATCACCACAAGGTTTCTAAGGCAAGGTCCACGGCTCTAGTTCGACGGACATGAGAGACACAGGCAGCCGACGAGAATTGCTAAGAAAAATAAAACACTAAGTTGCGCTCAAACAAAGAACCAAGATTAAAACAAGAGATAAAAGCTGCTGCAACAAAAATCTTCGATCCGGTTTCTCACGTGCACAATGTCGAAAGCGGCAGATGAACAGAAACAACAAATCAATGCAACATCAAAAGTCAGACAGAGATGGCTACAAGTGCCGACTTGAACTTTCGGTTTTTTCAATAGTCTACAAGCCGATCAACTATGCAATCCGACTACACCCGCCGACTGCACTTCGGCCAATAAACAAATCTCGGTTTCTCCGGATTTTATGGGCACCAAAAAGAAACTCAAAACAGAGAACATCCAAGATCTATTTAATGCACATCATATCATCAAATCAAACACGGATGAAACTCTTACACGCATGAGAACAAAAGCCATGAACCGGTTTCTCTGGCGCTAAATTCAATCGAGAAGCAGCCATCGAAACCCGGTTTCAAAGAATACCCGCCCAAGAAGATTCCGATTTTTACGGGCGGCTCAACAGGCTCGCCATACGCTCTGCTCTTTTCCTGGGCGCCGTCAGGAGAGGCCGCCGCCACGCTCAGCTCCAGATTTTCTTTTTTTTCTTGACAGCCCTATTCACCAGTGGCTGCCCTAATCTCCAAAAGCAGCAACCAGAATATTCCATCTCCTATTCCTTTTATAGGGCACTCCAAACCCTAAAAACTAAATGGGCTTCCGTTAAGGCCCAACAACAACGGAACACATACGCACGCATCTCAAAGCGTCGTCTTCATCGTCGATTGATCTAAACCGCTTCACCATGCGCCGACCAGCCGCCATGCTTAGTCAAAGGTCATCAAGATGGTATTTGGTAAAATTACCAAAATACCCCTTCTCGATCCTTTCCGAAGACCGAGTCCATTCCAATTGAAGCAATCGCCTGCTTCGCCACGTGTAGGTTGATCAACGGCTCCATGTCGTCAAGTATCTCCCGTCCGGATCCCACCGGCACCACTGAGCACTTGCAACGACTCCCGCGCCGCTTGATCCAACCAGTCGCACCGAACCGCCCGTTCGGTCATCCTTGTCCATTCTGCGCCACGCTTGAGTCCTCTGACCTCACCCGGCATCCTTGATCGTTCTGGACCTCAGCTCTCCAAGCTTAGTCCCGATCCTCCTCGCCGTTGACCGTCATTGACCTGCAAGCCACCGCGACAAAGAATAGACAAGCAACACGAATCCGGAACAAGTTCTTCACAACTTGACCCACGTTAGCCAAAACATGCAATATGCAACACATATGCACTATCAAATATGGATATGACCTATCCCTGAATCAAATCACCACTTATATCAACATTCAGCACAAAAGCCATTCGCATCACGTGACCGACAGAATCAAACTTTGTCGAAAACGCGTGAAACTTCAAACCAAAAGCCACATTGCCAATTGTTTCATCATCCTAAGATCATGGGCATATCCCCATGATATCCACAATCTTCAATGCGTGGCAAAGGATATTTATTCTTAATGGTCAGCTGGTTGAGAGCACGGTAATCAATACACATGCGCCAACTACCATCTTTTTTCTTGGTAAACAAAGACCGAGCTCCCCACGGAGACACACCGACGAATAAGATCTTTCGCCTTTAGATCGTCCACCGCTTTTTTAATTCCTCCCGAAAAGGACGTGCATGACGCAGACAGGTCATGGAAACCTACGAGCGCCGTACTAAATCAATCTCAACTCCATTGGGCGAGGTGGGGCATCCCGCAGATTCGCCAAATACGTCCAAAACCCACGAACCATCGAATACTGCAGCGATCAGGGACGAACTCGGCTTCTCTACCAAGGACAAGAGAAATCCACTCTTTGCTGCTCGACTACCAGGAAACAAACTAGCCAACACACAAAGAGAGTAAGAAGGGGCACTACCTTGAAACACTATCTCCTGCCCAGACGGAGCTTGCAGAGTTACTGTCTGCCAAAAGCATGATATGACAAAGACGCGGAACTATGCAACCAATCCATACCCAAAATAACGTCAAACGGTTCCATCTTCATAACCATCAGATTAGCAATAAAGTCTTCCCCATCTAAAGAGATCACACAACCAGGACAGACTGTGGAACTAGAAAGAATTCCTCTAGGAGAATTAACTAGAACCGACTGAGCTATAGACTGCATACTCAAATGTGCTCTGCTAGCAAACTCTAGTGATGCAAAAGAGAAAGTAGCTCCAGAATCGAATAAAACAAAAGCCTCCACTAAGTCCACAAGGAGCATACCTGTCACCACATCGGGACGACCCACCGACTCAACAGTCGGCATGGCATAAGCAACTATTGCTGGGGCGGCGGATGCCCCAAAGACTGGTATGGTGGTGCAAAGAATTGTAGGGTCTTGAAGGTCTTTAAGAATCGAAGCGGTGCCGCGGGAGTAGGCGGCCAAAAATACCCCGGTGGTGGGATCCTCCAGGAGCTGAGAAGTAAGATCGTGGTGCCCCTATGATCGGGTGGGAGTAGTGCTAGCATCTCTGACTGACCCGAGAAGGAGCGGCTGCACTTGCGCCGGCGCGCCCAATTGGCTCCCACTTGATAACACTAGCTGGATTCCGCCGACAGACCACCGCCTTATGACCCGCCAGACCACAGTGGCGACAAGATCCAGTCCAGGAACACTCTGAAGCGCGGTGCTTATTACCGCACTTGAAACATATCATTCCTTGCCCTTAACCGACGAAGCATAGGAGCACTCCACGATGGCCGTGATGTGTTGGAAGACTGTGGTTTTGTATACCTGGACTTAAATGAATTTTGTGGGCCCTTGAACTTCTTGGAAACGGGCTTCAGGGATGACCCGCTTCCTCCTCCAAAGCTCCTCTTTTGACTGCCACCTGCGTCAGAAGGAACCACAGAATCACCCATACCTTGCATATCTTCCCCGAGCTGCATCTCTAACTCCATGCCCCTAGCTTGTTCCACCAAGGAGCTAAAATCGCGTAGCTCCAACGCTCCCAATACCTTACGAAACTCCTGTCTGAGCCCTCTACGAAACCTCTTGGCCTTCTCGGCTTCATTTGTAGCCACTGCTGGAACAAAACGGATTATGTTATTAAAACCCGCTTCATACTCCGACACTGTCATCTTACCCTGCTTGTAGCTATTCAACGATACTTCCATCCTCTCCACGAATGAAGCTGGATAAAACCTCCTCCGGAATTGCTCCACGAACAACTCCTGTGTAATCGGGCCATGGGCGATGGTCCTAGCGGTCGAGACTCCTCCCACCGATATCCGCCAACCCTTAAGCCGAAGGCCCTTTAACTGCGCCCTCGCCTCGAGGTCATTCCCAGTGCTCCAAAGTGTCTCTCCATGTGTCGCAGCCAATTTGCAGCATCAACTGGCGTGCCCAGCCCATCAAAAGTATCCAGTCGCAGAGCGTTCCACTGGTGTAGTCCCATAGCACCCACCACAAGTACCGCGGCAGGAGCCACCAAAGGAGCGGCTGCGGGTGCAGCCGGTGGCGCCTAATTCCCCTGAACTGCTGAAGCAACCTCCTCTTCGGATCCTTCAGAACTAGCCTCTCCGCCTACAGAGCTCACGAACTTGGGCGGGGCGTTGCACAGCCTCGGCGCTTCCTTTTCGGCCACGACCACGGCCACGGCCACCACCCCTTGCCATCTCTAATCATCACAAACAAGCACAAATTCAGACATTAAGCACACCACAAACAATAATAAACAACGAAAGCGTAGATGCAATGCAAACCCAATCCCCACCTATTGTGCCTAGTGTGTCAAAATTAATTGCTTCATTAACCGCGGACCTCTGACCGCTCGATACCAATCAGAATAACACAAATTTCAACATTGAGCCTGGAATGCTACTAAAATTAAACTAAACAAAACTAAACTATGATCAATTACCGAACTCGGCAGAACCTCCTTTGTAAAATTAGCTATACCGAGGTTCCATCAATTGATCATAGCAATTAACACTAAACTTAATATTCAGGTTCATTCAGGCATGCAAGATAATCCAATAATCATAAACAAAACTTGCTATTCTCCTTATTACAAATAAACTAAAACATTTAACCAATCATACGCGGATCTCAAACAGTTTGCTAATTATTAGAATAAGGACTAAATAGTAGGCGCCTTAAGGATGAGTGGTAGTGAGTGCATCCAAACATCTACTCCCTCCCATGCATGCCGTTCTTGCCAGTTGTACCTAAAACATATCAAAGCAAGTGTGAGCCCAAAGACTCAGCAAGTATCAACAAGGTTAAAGCTAAAATCACAGTCATAGCATCAATATTCCGAATAAAACATTTCACAAATCATAAACTTCATGCTTATGTAATGCATCCATGCAATGCACCTTTTAAACTTTGTCTCTTTTCGCATTTTATCGTGTCGCGGGTATACATCCGTCGATGTATACCCTTGTTTATGCACCCGCATAGGGACCAAGAGCCTATACTCCACAAGTATAGGGACCTATGCCCATCACCATCATGATGGGGACCTCTTTACTCATTGCCCACATTCTCATGAATGTAGGGACCTCAACCCGTCATTTACATGACGGGGACCTCAACAGTTCATACTTGGTCACCAAGTGACCAAGACTCAATCATGCTTGACATGCATATGCACAATGACATCATCTTCCAAATATATGAACTCAATATGTACATAATATCATGTAAGCATTAACATCATACACAAGAAGCTTTAACCATAACTTGCATTTACCATGATATATTGTAATTCATCACATTAACATCCATGCATGGCTATTACGAACAAGATACAATCAATCTCAGCAAACAATCATAATTATTCTACAACCCGAATACTTGCCTAACCCGTGCGAGACCGGTGGACGCGAAGAGGGTGCTGCCCCTGGGATCACGCTCCCACCTGAACATAATGATAACCCAAACTAAGACAAGCTTACTGGACCAAAAGTATAAATAAGAACACAATAGAACTCACTAAACTCCCAAGCGTTTCCAGTCTTCTAATTTCTACCGATCGATTTGGTGTTCACTGCAGACAGTCAACTTCTAAAATACATAACTTTCTGTTCAGGAGTCCAAATAAGATGTTCTAATACTTTATGGAAAGATAATTAAATTAGCTAAATAAACTTAGTTGGGGAGCCCTTCTGATTCTACCATCTACTACCCCTACCAATCCAATCTACAGAACATCCATTATCACGTCGGGTTCTCTGGACAGTACACTAAAATTAGCATAACTTTTGCTACGAAAGTCCAATTCTTACGTTCTTTAGCTTTCTGGACAGGTGAGGAAATTACCCATCTTTTTCTTTCTAACGAGATCCTCTAATTTCGTATTTAAATAATAGATTAACTCAAATTTCTACAGACTGTCAGAATGCTGATAGATTATCAGGACAGTGACACTAGAAAATTCATAACTCGCTAATCGTTAATCGGATTAGGGCGTTCTTGGCGGACACGGAAAGCTAAGGACACGGCCCAACTTTTTCTAAGAGATGGGATCCACGGATTTTGCCTCTAAGGACCTCAAAACCGCCATTCAACCGACTGGCCAGAAAGGGATCTAATCAGCCGACATTGCTAAACATCCAGTTAAACAACTAATCCAATTAAATATTCACGTAAAGCAAGCCAGCCGATGCATACTACTTTTCTTGTCGTTGCACTAGCAGCATGGCATGCAATTCATTAATCCCACATCATGGCTAGCAATTAAATAATCAAAGAAGTACACCATTAATTAAACTTGGCAGTGCCCTTGATCTAATCAAATAGTACAACACTAATTAGTCACTAATAAATTAGCACTAGCTAAATCCTCTCTCTCTCTCTCTTACTACTTCAATGATTATACCGCATGCATCATCTCTAATTAAATAATCTTAGCAGTATGGCATACCAAGCAATTCCTATTAAACTAATATTTGTAGTACACCAACTACTAGTCAAAGAATAAGACCAAAGTAAATATCTACTTTACCTACGTATGGACTGCAGCAGCAGATCAACAATGGCCAGAAGCTTCACGCGCGTACGCACACACAGGTTCCACCGTGGAGTCAGATGCGCTGGCCAACATGCGACCAGGCGGCAAGTGCGACGCTACGTGGGCGAGCGAAACGAACCGAAGACCTCCACGCGCCGGCGATCGCAAGAAAGAGACTACTGGCGGCGCACAGGAGACGGAAAAGAAAACGGCGGCCGAAGGAAAGAAATAAAAGAAAGCTAGGGTTTCTAGAATCCATTGACCCCACGATCTTTTTATCTCGGTACATACCAATTCCTCTCTAAAACTCCAAAATAACATGTTTTCACGTATCTTTTTTTTATCTAATTACGCACGGGTCCTCAAGAGGGTTATTTCGAGATGTTACAGGTACACATCAAAATCATTCCCATGTTGCTTCGGCCCTTGGATAAGTAGTGACATCAAAATGTACTTCCGCTTCATACACAGCCAAGAAGGAGGTTGTACATACATAGATTCACGGGCCAGGTGCTATGTCAGCTGCTCATGTTACCGAAAGGATTCATTCCATCCGTACTCAACCCTAACCTTATGTTCCTCGGTTCCGCACCGAACTCTTCGAAGCTCCGATCGAAGTTTCTCCACTGAGCAGAATCAGCAGGGTGTCTTAGCTTTCCATCTTTCTTATACTTCTCCGAGTGCCAACGCACCAATCTTGCCTCCTTTGGGTTCGCAAATAAACACTTCAAACATGGGATCACAGGCAAATACCACAATATCTTAGCAGGAGGTCCTTGCTTGACCTTAGCAGTATTCTGACGTTTGTATCGGGATGCTTTGCACACGGGACATACATGCATGTCTGCATACTCTTTACAGTAGAGGATACAATCGTTCGGACATGCATGTATTCTTTCTACTTCCATTCCCAATGGACAAAGAACCTTCTTTGCTTGGTAGGTGGTCTTTGGGCAACACGCTTCCCTCGGAAGGATGTCCGCTAGAGACCTAACAACGCCGTGAAACTCTTATCGGACCAACCATTGCTTGCCTTCAATTTAAGCAGTTCAATCACGGTTGACAACCTTGTGTATTTCGGCTTGCAGCCAGGGAACAAAGGTCTCACCGAGTCCTCCATTAAGCCCTCAAATTTACAAAACTCTCTCTCATTGTAGTTCTCTTCTGCATCGCGTAGCATCTGATCCAGATTGACATCGTGCGACCTATCCTCATCAAAAGCACAGTCTATATCCGTCACATTGTTGACTTCCTCGGCAATGTCATCATTATTAACTTCTGGTATAATCTGCTCTTCACCGTGACTGGTCCAATATGTATACCCTTTTTGAAACCCTTCAATCAAGTGCGCTTTGATGTGCACCGAGTTGTTAAACATCTTCGATTACATAATCAATGCATGGACAAGACATAAAATTTATCCCTTCTTCAACATATCACCTTTCGTGGCTCTTCTAAAAGCAACCACGCCATTAATGTACTCTTGACTCACACGGTTCACACCGTACATCCGCTTGGTCCATCTACGCCACGCATGTAACAAATTAGTGTCAAATTAAATTAATAAACCGCAAGTACGTACTCTTCCTATTTACCAAACATACTTAAATTGGTTAGCGATTAATTTATAGCAAACATAAAGGGTTATAGATCGTTACCCTCGGAGCTCACGAAGAAAATACCAAATATCTTTCGAGAATCCTCTCCTTCTCCTCCCTTCCTCCTCTCCTTCTCCTCCATTCCCTCTTTGTCGGCGGCGCAATGGGCTTCCTATTTACCAAACATACGTAAATTGATTAGCGATTAATTTATCAAACATAAAGGGTTATAGATCGTTACCCTCGGAGCTCACGATAAAAATACCTAATATCTCTCGAGAATCCTCGCCTTTTCCTCCCTTCCCTCTCTGTCGGTGGCGCAATGGGCTTCCTATTTACCAAACATACTTAAATTGATTAGCGATTAATTTATAGCAATATAAGAGCATCTCCAGTGTATTGAACCGATGCCAATTCAAAGAGATGCCACGTAAGCATTCAAAGAACTAGTCATTTTTCCCCCAATGTATTGATCCGATTTTTAGTCTTAAGTGGGACTGACATCTTATTAAAAAAAATCAAAAAAGAAATAAAATCTCTCTCAACCACTCTCTCTCTCTCTCTCCATTTCCTTCCCCCTCACAGAACTTAATGCACACATATGCTAACCACCCCAATGAAAAATATTGTTCTATTCACTTGCATCCAAATGCAAAGTTTGCATCGGTTCCTAGAGTTTTGCTTCGGAATCAGCAGCTTCCAACGTGTGGAATCGGTTCTTAGCATTAAATCTAGCCATTTGAACCGGCTTATAAGCACGTACATTGTAGATGCTCTAAAGGGTTATAGATTGTTACCCTCGGAGCTCACGACGAAAATATGAAATATCACTCGAGAATCCTCTCCTTCTCCTCCCTTTCTCCTCCTCCTCCCTTCCCTCTCTGTGGTGGCGCAGTGGGCGTTTACCTGGTGGCGGCTCAAATGGGAATAGGCAGGGGTCTGGTCCATCTATTTGTAGTGCGAGGATATCACAGACGGCTCTTCTTATGAACCGTCTGTGATATATAACTATCACCAACGGTTTTTAAATAGAACCGTCGGTGATAGTTCACAGACGATATGTGTTTACAACCATCTGTGATACTGGAGATTATTACAGATGGTTGATTAATACAACCGTCTGTGATCTATCACAGGTGGTTCTATTAATCAACCGTCTGTGGTACAGGAGATTATCACAAACGGTTCTTTTAAAGAACCTAAAAGAACCGTCTGTGATAGTTCCCAGACGGTTCTATTAATGAACCATCTGTGATAGGCATCTATCACAGACAGTTATTAATAAGAACCGTCTGTGATAGGCTGGAACCAGGCCTAGACAGACCCAACACAGACAGTTCCTTTTGAATCGTCTGTGATGAGGCGTCTTCTATAGCTTGTTTTGTAGTAGTAGTTCATCAAGTGGTATCAGAGCTACAGTTCATCAGTGAGAAATTAGTACCCTTAGTAGTAGATTAGTTTTTCATACCTAGAGTCTAGAAAATTGCCCAAAAAAATCGCATTTATCATCCATACCGAACCAATCTGAGCTTTTACAATTTTCTTTTCGGTATTTTGCTTGTTGAAATTTTGGTTACATCGTCGTGTCAGTTGTTGAATTCTACTTTAGTTGAAGTCTAGTTCGTCGTTGTCTAGTCGCATCTCGTGTTTCCTTTGCGTAGTTTTGTCTTTGTCTTTTCGCATCTTGTGTTTAACTGCTCTCTCCCGTGCCACCATCATCGTTGCCGTGCCACACCATCCATCCCCTGCCGCCACCTCCACAAACTCTGCCATTGCTTTGCTCATCGTCCGTGGCGACCACAAACCGCTGCCCATTGTTTTTAGTTGCCACGACAATCGAACGCCACCACCAGCAGACCCCCGCCACCGCGATCACCCACGCTAAGTTCTTCACAGTGCATCCTCGTTGATGCGTGGGAAATCAGCCAACCCTCATCTGTAGCGACGTGGAAAAATTGAGAAGGGCGTCTGATGATTCTTTGCTGCTAGAATTGACATCCCACGTCACGTTTCCACTACTCCAAATCAGGTTCCGAATTGTTTATTGCATGATCTGAGTCCATTCATTGCTTGGGATGGCTGCATGCTGTTTGGTACGTGAGAAAAAGGCTGAGCTGCTGTAAAGAGATTATTTTTTGGCTGTTTTGAAAGAGAAGAGAAAGGAACTCGATTGATTTTGGTGGTGGCAAAGTGCCCTAGATTGGTTTCGGGATTTCAGAGAGAGAGAGAGAAAAAGAGAAAAAAACAAAAGAAAAAAAACAGAAAAAAAAAGAGAGTTTGCTTCAACTGAGTCCATCTTTCCGAAATTTGAAAGCACATCAAACCTTTGCCAAATCTAGTGAAATTTGGTGGAGCCCTTCTTTCTACATCCAAAAGCCTCCACAAAAAATTTGAGCAAGTTTGGCCTAAGGGATCAAAAGAGCGAGCAGCAGGTGGTGTGCGACGAGCAAGAGGATCCTCCACTCTTAGCAGTTTCAATTGAGGCCGAAACGAATTCGAGTCCGTTTCCGACACCTCTTCAGTAAAACAGGCATAACTTTTGCATACGGAGTCGGATTTCGACGTTCTCAGACTTTCCGGAAAGCTAACGATGACGCGCATCCAATAAAAATGACTAGCTTTAGCTTGTCACCCTCCAGGAGCCCCCAAAATCGGCCATCTTCGGCCCCGAATTCGCGTCGCAATATTTTGGTTTCTGTTTTTAGTGATTCTTTCGGTCTTCCCTTCGGAATTTGGGGTTCACCTTAACTGTAAAGTTGTAGGTCTCGTCGAAACCTTTCAAACGAGTATATATATAAGCCGTATAAAACTTTGTTTTTTCATCGTTTGAGACTAGCTGCTGTTTCTACTCAATCTAGAGGGTTGTTTGCATTGCACCGATATTGTTGTTTTGTGCTCTATGTCATACGAACAATCTTGTGCCCTTAGAAAGAAGTTTGAGTAGTTGGCTAACGTCTCTCCTAGTACTTGTTGTGAGGTTCTCCATTGCTTACATCAACTCACATTTATCGTTGCGTGTGTGTACATACACTTCTCTACATAGGGCTTTGATGAGCTAGCTTTGATTAGGCTAGGATCAGCAATTTTGACGAGTACTTTGAATAATCTTTCAACTTGCATTAACTGATTTGATTATTGCTGATCCTTGCTGCCATATTGAATCCTTCCGAGCTCCACTTCCTAGCAACTCAGTAGGTATCGTTCCTCGCAATCGTTGGGCTAATCGCAAGTGAGAGTATCACGAACCAACCACCGGTTGTACCACTTCCTTGCTGCATTGGTAAGAGCTTGTAAGAACTTGGTAAGGCATTGTGAGAGAGTGACTTGTGAAACTCCAGAATTTAGTAGTTTATAGGGACATATACACTGTGATTTGTTCTTTGTTTTCTACTAACGATGGCAGGGTCACACGGATCTACATATAGTGGAAACAATAACGACTACTCTTTGGGGCATACTGTTGATGGATCTTTCAAACCTCACACAAGAGAGCTCGTGTGACACATTGAGCACCAGCTTGGTGAGAGTGTTCGCGATGCCTTGGACAAGATCAATAACAACCTCGCGGTGCTCCACACACGCGTTGCGCTCCTCAAACGTCAGCCACTTGCTGAAAACAGGACCCATGATCATGAGCCAAGAGTGGAGGATCCTCTTGCTCGTCGCACACCACCTGTTGCCCGCTCTTGGGCACATGAGGTGGAAGAAGCAGATGTGAACAACTACACTGCTGATACATAGTCCGAGGGTGGTTTCAATCCCATTAATGATCGTGATCACCGGCAACGACGCTTCAATCGACAAGGTATGAGAAGAGATCCACCACGTGAGGTACGTGGCCGTAATGATTCACTTGGTAAAATTAAATTCACTATGCCTCCTTTTGTTGGTAAATACGATCTTGATGCTTATCTCGCATGGGAGTTAGTCGTAGACCAAAAATTTGTATGCCATGAATTTCCTGACAATAAAAGGGTTAGGGCTGCTACTAGTGAGTTCACATATTTTGCTTCTATTTGGTGGGATGAATTGTGCCGTAATGAACGAAACATACCTAGAACTTGGGATGCTATGAAGAGAGCTATGCGAGCTAGATTTGTGGCTTCATATTATTCTCGTGATTTGCTTAATAAATTGCAACGCTTAAGACAAGGTAGTAGTTCTGTAGAGGATTATTATCAAGAATTGCAAACTGGTTTGTTGCGTTGTGGTTTAGAAGAAACTGAAGATGTTAAGATGGCTAGATTTTTGGGACGATTAAACCTTGAAATTCAAGACATACTTGATTATAAAGAATACAATTGTATCACTTGTTTGTTTCATCTTGCTTGCAAAGCTTAAATAGAAGTGCAGCGTCGACAATCTCGCTCTAGGAGCAATATTGGAGGAACTTTTGCAGGTCGGTCAATGCAGCAAAAACACATGGCACCCTCCTCCACTTCTGACCGTGCGCCCCCTGCTGTTCCTTCCACTCCTGCACATGTCCCTGAGGCAAACAAATCAGCAAAGGTACAAGTTCCCACAAAAAGTGCTTCTTCCGCTGTTTCTATAGGGCGAACCAGAGATGTACAATGTCACCGTTGCAAAGGATTTGGGCACTTGATGCGTGATTGTCTAAGTCAGCGAGCTTTGCTTATCAAGGACAATGGTGAGTACACTTCTGCTAGCGATATTGAGGAAGAACATGTTTTGGTTGCAACGAACATGCAGGTGATGAAACTGAGGAAGAACAATTAGGCCATGAGGCATCTGATAAGTACCCAAGCTTAGTTGTCCAGCATGTGCTAAGTACTCAAATGGAGCTTGCTGAACAAAATCAACGCCACACTTTGTTTCAATCAAAGTTCGTCATTAAGGAACATTCATGCAAAATCATCATCGATGGCGGAAGTTGCAACAATCTTGCTAGCACCGACATAGTCGAGAAGCTTGGCTTGACCACAACTCAACACCCTTATCCTTACTACATTCAATGGCTGAATTCTTTTGGTAAGTTGAAGGTGACTAAACTTATGCGTGTACATTTTTCTATTGGATCATATCAAGATTATGTTGATTGCGATGTCGTACCTATGCAAGCATGCTCATTATTATTAGGTAGACCTTGGCAATATAGCGAGATATCTTGAACATCATGGTAGATCTAATCATTATACTTTCACATATAAAGAAAAGAAAATCACTTTGCTTCCAATGTCTCCTGCTGCCATATTAAAGGATGAATTAGAAAGAACTGAGAGAACAAGTAAAGAGAACACAAAAGATGATCATAAGATTATAGCTCCAAGTGAAATTAAATTGAAAGCACATGTAATGTTAGCTACAAAATCTGATTGCATTGACTTGGAACAACATCAATCTGAATGCTCTACTATAGTTTGCAAAGAATCTTTGTGTCTTTTAGAAGATATGCATGTTTCTTTGTCTCCTGTTGCTACTAACCTTTTGCGGGAAAGTGATGATTTGGAGACAACGATTGAGTCGAGGACGACTCAAATTCAAGAAAGGGAGGATGATGAGGACATCAAACCTAAGGATGCAACCACTACTTTGACCCGCTGCACTGCATCCTCTACTTCAACAACATCTTCTCCAATAGGACTTTCGGCTAATGCAATGCCATATTACCCAATTGGATCGAGCTACATCTACATGTCATGGTGCTACGTCTATATGCCATGGTGCTACTCCACGTGCCAAGCAAGAGTTCATGCTGGATACGTTTTGGAATCCAGTTCGGCCTCCGGAGACAACACCGACTTCAAACGTGCATAACTTTCACATACGGAGTTCGTTGGAAGTCCACGAGTACTTGATGGAAAGCTTATTTCGTCCTCTTTCTAACGGATCTAGCCTCAACTCTAAATTCCTTATGTGCACGTCGGAATCACCAAAAGAAGATATCATATCACCTGTTTGGGCCAATTTGGAACTTGTAATCGTACTCAACTTGGCCTATATGCATAGTACCACCCCTTTGCTCTTAGATATGTGCAGCTCCCCCTCCCCTATATAAGGAGGTCGTACCCCTCTAGTTTACTTGGATTTCGTTTATGTTTAGTTTGCCTTTGTTGCAACTTGTATCTTCTGCGTGTGTCGACTAGACCACCCAGTCAAGATCCTTATTTGGAATCCCAACTCAATTCAAATATTTCAATTCCTATTTGCAATTTCAGATTGCGTTTTATCTCATTCTTACGTGCTTCTTCGGTGTATGCAGGAATCGACCTTCGTGGTCAGGTCAACCGGGTATTCGTGCACGGTTGATAACGACTTGTCGAGCAGTCCAGCGATTGCGTGGTTTCGAGCCTTGCGAGTTCGTAGCTAGGATCGTGAGAGTTGAGCGACTACTACCGAATTTATCTTCTCATCGAAAAATCAGGCCAAAACAGGACCTCCGTGGTTCATCAATCCCCCCTTGCATGTACCTGTGTATAGGCTTGGTAAAGTCTTGCGGAGTATATTCGTGTACTCACTGTTTGCTTTTGTTTACTAATCTGGACATCAGGTGTTGAGGTTGAATCGGGTAAGAAAGATTGCGTAGGAACGTCAATTGCTAAGATTTGAATCCCAGTCGGTTGCCCTATGGGTTATGGTAAGCCATTGGGACTCCATCGCTGGTTAATTTATGATTTTATTTTAGTTTATTTATTGTTTTCCACTGCGTACTTGATATTTGATCTTGTAATATTATGATTACCTGTGTATGGTTTGATACTGTTTGTGAAGGTATATGTGTACCGCTCCTAGGAGGTACATAATACACTGAGGGCCGGGAATTTCTCTTATGATGCTAGGACCGTTGGGATGGTTAAGCATTACAAATTAAATCCCAAGGGCTCTCACAAAGGGTAGTATCAGAGCTATGCTAACTGTAGGTTAAAGCCGTAGCAATAGATGTTGTTAGGAGTTGGTTTGCAAAGAGTATTTTCAAACTAGCAAAGATTAGGCAAAAATGCAAGTAATATAATTCCTTTCTTTCTTACCCATCCTAGCATCTAATTCTTACCTCACCATTCATTCGGTTTATGCAAAATAAACTTTCTCCATTACTCATCTTCCTTTTCTAACAATAGAAACGCTAAGTAGTCACTAGTAAAGAGCATCGACGAATGGATGAGAAGACGATGCCTTGCTGCGATGTTAAGATTAAATTAGGGTTTATCCTTAGAATATGTACACACCAAATATCCCACGAGATTCCTCATCTTCTCCTTCTCCTCCCTTCCTCCTCTCTTTAGCTTCCTCCTTTCTTTCTGCTCTCTAAGGTGGCGCAATAGAGGAGGCAACAGGGTGGCGGCTCAAACCGTTCTTAATTAAGGGGGTAGAGGTGCTAGGGGTAGGGGGTCTGTCGGGACCGGATATTTATAATGACAGAATATCACAGACGGTTCTTAATAAGAACCGTCTGTGATGAGGAGACAATCTCTTCATCACAGACGGTTCTAGTTATAAACTGTCTGTGATAATTACGTATTACAGATGGTTCATCTGTGATGAGACGTCTTGTATAGTCTGTTTCATCTGTGATGAGACGTCTTGTATAATCTGTTTTATTGTAGTGATACATGTCATCTGTACTGTGCTATCCAGCTGCTAGCACCTAACAAAAATCGATTGTAGCAGGGATCCATATTATAGTTTTTTTTCTGTCCTTTTTTTTTTGGCATAAGGGGCCAAGCATACATTCCCGTGGTAAGGAGTAAGGAATTGAACGACTGGCTCTAGTACCGTCAGAAGTTCAGGTACAGCACATCAGGCCACTGCCATAATTTACAAGACATTCAGCATCATTGCAAGCAAAAAATATACACAAAATAACTAGCCAGTCCCATGTTCCATTGGACCAACTTCAATTCTCAGAAGATATACTCCGGTGTTTCCAGAGGGAAAGGAGCCACCTTGACATCAAATTGTTCCTCATCGTCTCTTACTCTAATCTTTTCCTACAGCTCCCTCAACGTGGGCTGTGGGTGGAAAAGATTAGTGCAAGAGAAGAGTACAAAAGAGTGAGGAACTATAATTTAGGGTGTGTTTAGTTGAGTGAATGAAATGGTTCAGGTACCAGATGGTTTGAGATATTGTATGATCACGCGTTTGGTTACATGAATCGAATCAATGCATTTAGACGGACTCGTTCTACGAGAGGGAATATTTACTTGATATGCCGAACGTTTTCATTCCACAAAAACAACTGAACCACACGGTTCAGCACCGCGTCGTCTGCTCCAGCTCCATATGCATTGCATTTATTACACTTGGAAAATCTTTATCAATGATTAAACTATAACCTAATAAATCAACTCCTCCAAAGAAAACAGAAATAAGTCCTTACAAAGACCTCCGTGAAATAATTTATTCAAATACTATAATATTTATAGTGAATAAATATAATTTTTTATCAAATTTCTAGAACCTAAGTTAACCCACAAAAAATTCAAACTCATTTCGAAAGCCCTTGCTTTTGCAGAAAATTAAAATTATAGTTTTTGGAAATTAATCCAAAACCGAATTATTAGTTTTACACTAGAAAATGCTTTTAACTTTGGAAATTCATAACTAATTCATGTGAACTCTAATTGAGGTGAACCAAGTTACTTTGGTCTTATAATTTTATTTTCTATTTATCTATATAATCCTTATCTCCACCACTATTCTATAAAATTTCACTAAATAATTAAAATCAGATAAACAGTAACCGAAGTATATTTTTCAGCCTTTTTGCAAAACTTGATTTTCAAACTATTACAACTTTCACTTGCTAACTCCAAATGGAATAATTCTTTCACCTAAATTCATCAAAAATCATCATCTAGCTGCTGTAGAAAATTCATGCATTTTTGAGTAATTTGAATTTTTAGGTTTTTGTCGGTGTTGATTTGATGTTGTTTTTGTTTTTGTATAGAATCCAAATATTTTTAATAAATTTCAGTATTTAAAATACTTTCCTTGCCTCAAATTCGGATTTGCAAAAATATATAAGTTAATTATGTGCAAAACTATTTCCAAACTTGAATTCAAATTCAAAACAATTTTAAAAAATTACATTGAAAGGCTTGCATTTGAATAATTCCATTCCAACATATGTGGAAGTTAAACTCACCACCTCAGTGAGAAGGTTACCACAGCCCACTTCATCATTCAAACCAAACAGCAGCTTGAACCATCCAGAAACATCTTATACAATCAACCAAACATATTCATGTATCATCTCATACAACCAACCAAACAGATTGCTTGTACCATCTCATCCAGGACGATCCCATCCTATTTGTACCATTCCATCCCATTCAACATCATCCTGCCAACCAAACGCTACCTTAGAGCGGCTTGTCAACCGCAGCCCCACTCACTCTTTTTCCTCCCTCCCTCTCGGCCACCCTCCGCGCCGCCCCACATCACCACCGCACCGGCTCCCACCACGCCACCCCTTCACCACTGTACCGGTAGATCTGAAAAAATAGCTTGAGACTCGTGAGTCGACTCAACTCTAACTTGTGAAATTTCGAGCTGAGCCGAGCCTCCTGTTTGGCTCTTGAAAAATATCAAGCCGAGCTTGAGCTACGAGCGAGCCGATTTGGCTCGTACATGTTGAGTTGACTGTACAGTCAAATTCCCCAGCTCCCACCCCCACCTACTCCTAATACCCAATTCCCCTTTCCCCACCCCACACACCCCACCATCCCGATCGGCCGCCGATCCCCTTTCCCCACCCCATCCATCGGTTCCTGACGCCCTCGCGGAGCCGCCCCGACGCCGGTCGCCTCGCGGAGCTGCCCTGACGCCCTCGCCGCCGCCTCCGACCACGCCGTCGCCTCGAGGAGCTGCCCCGACGCCCTCGCCGCCGCCTCCAAGTTCCGACCACGCCGTCGCCTCGCGGAGCTGCCCCGACGCCGGCGAGATCCCTGCTCTCCTCCGCCTCCACCTCACCCCGGCAGCGCCCCTTTGCTTCTTCCACGGCCGTGCAATCCGCATCCTCTTTCCCTCCGCCCCCCTTCTCACTCCCCACACCGCTGCCCCTCTCCACCACAGGCGAATCCCAACGGCGGCAAATCGTCTTCCCCGAGCTCCAAGCGTCCGGATCCGCGTCTTCCCCGAGCTCCAAGCGGCCGGATCCGGCGGCCGCGCGTCTTCCCCGAGCTCCCGGTGGCTGGATCCGGTGGCGCCATCCCCTTCGTTCCCTTGGCTGGATCCGTCTCCGTCGTCCCCAAGTGTGGCGGAAAGAGCTACGGTCAGTGCTGATAGGGGATAGAGAAGAGAGTAAGGGGAGAGAGGAGAGATGCCACAATGTTTGAGGTCGACCTCAAGCAAGCCACGTAGGCCTTAAGGCCTACTTTTTCATCACATTGTGGATGCCCTTATTCATCCTTCAAATTCATACTCGTGAAAAGGTGTAGGGTCACAAATGGCCGGAGCGATGGTGAGTGCTTCAACTGGCGTGATGAACTCACTCCTTGGCAAACTCTCTGCATTGCTAGAGAAGGAGTATGCCAAGTACAAAAATTTCAAAAGCGATGTGCAGTTTCTGAGAAATGAGCTGAGCAGCATGAGCGCCGTGTTGCAGAAGTACTCTATGCTGGAGGAACCTGACGTCCAAGTGAAGGTCTGGATGAAGGAGGTGCGAGAGCTGGCTTACGACATTGAAGATTGCATCGACACTTTCATGATTCATGCTGAACACCAGCCTGATGAGCCTAGTGGCATTAAAGGGTTTGTCCGTAAGAACATCCGCAAGGTGAAGAAATTAGCTTCTCGTCTTAAAATAGCTAATGAGATCCAAGAACTCAAGAAACTTGTGGTGGATGCAAGTGAGCGGCGTGCAAGGTATAAACTTGATGAAACCTTGTCCATAACTAGTGATGTGGCAATTGATCCTCGGATACCAGCATTCTATGCCGAGGCAAGTGGGCTTGTGGGTATTGATCCCCCAACAGACAAGATAATCCAGTTGCTAATGGAGGAACAGGGGGGGAGTGTCTTAGCGCAACAACTCAAAGTGGTGTCTATTGTAGGATTTGGAGGTTTGGGTAAGACCACTCTTGCCAACCAAGTGTATCACAAAATCAAAGGTGAATTCAATTGCACAGCTATTGTATCCTTGTCGCAAAGGCCTAACATGAAGAAGATTCTAAAGGATATACTTCATATGGTTGATGATGATAATCCATCTGGGGCAGGAAAAACAAAGCAAAAGTTGGATGATGAGCTACATATCATCGATTTGATTAGAAAATTCCTTCAAGAAAAGAGGTATGGAATAAAAAGGGGAGAATTTGTTTTTGTGATGGAGTTGCATTTTCAATTTCATTTTGCCACTGGTTCTCTGACTAACATGGAGCTTGCACCTGCATGTCAATGAGATATTCGATGGAAATGC
This sequence comes from Phyllostachys edulis, assembly GCA_036346405.1. Classification (NCBI taxonomy): domain Eukaryota; kingdom Viridiplantae; phylum Streptophyta; class Magnoliopsida; order Poales; family Poaceae; genus Phyllostachys; species Phyllostachys edulis. Next base: position 32,340,343 of record CM070566.1, read on the forward strand.
ATTAAGTAGTTAAAATATAATTGTCTGGCAATAAAAAATTATTCAGTGTTTTTTTAATTGCAAAAGCTAATTAATTACTATACATTGAAATGAAATGTGCTTATAAATGCATGGAAGACTTACATAGAAAACGTTGTGGAATTAATGTTGATGACATGGAACCAAGTCCATCTAACCTATAACAGAACAATCTATTATTAGTGCTTTCTCACCTAAAAAAATATATTTTATGTGCTTTCCGAGTAAAATGGTCATTAAAGTAATTCTATTTGTCAAAATAGGTTTGTTTTCTTATGTGGTTTTTTAAGATGTTGTCTTCAAAAAGTTATTCAAAACGTTTTTAAAAGGATTACGTTTGTAAAGACTTTTCTAAAAAAAATCAATTTTTCATTGAATGTTGCTTTTTAATTGTATTCATGACATATATTTAAGCCAAAGTTCAGTCAGTAATTTCATTGATGTCATAATACAAATTTCTCATGTAGGTATCTCATAATTGTTGATGATATTTGGAGTACACAAGCATGGGAAGTTGTGAAGTCAGCTTTGCCTGATAATAGTTTTTGCAGTAGGATAATTACAACTACACGCATTATTGGTGTAGCTAAATCTTGCTGCTCTAGCCTCCATGATCAGGTTTACTACATTGAACCTTTAAGTGATGAGGACTCTAGAAGGTTATTCTTCAAAAGAATTTACCACTCCGAGTGTAGGTGCCCTCCACATTTGGAAGAAGTTTCGCACGCAATCTTAAAAAAATGTGGTGGTTTGCCATTGGCCATACTTACTATTGCTAGTATGCTTTCTAGCAAATCTGATACAAAGGATGAGTGGGAGTTGGTGCAAAATTCTCTTGGGTCTGCCCTTGAGAAACATCACAATATGGAAGGAATGAAAAAGATATTACTACTTAGTTACTATGATCTTCCTCATCATTTAAAGACTTGCTTGTTATATCTGAGTATATTTCCAGAGGATTACAAGATTGGAAGAGAAGAATTAACATGGAGATGGATAGCTGAAGGATTTATTGCTGAAGAGAGGGGGAAAAGATTGGACCAAGTGGGTGACAGCTATTTCAATGAACTTATTAACAGAAGCATGATCCAACCTGTGGGTATTCAGTATGATGGCAAGGCACAATGTTGCAGAGTCCATGATTTCGTTCTTAACATTATCGTATCTCTGTCAACCGAAGAGAACTTTGTTACCATTACAGATGGAATAGAGAGCACCTCATTACCAAACAAGATTCGACGTTTGTCCCTGCAGTCCAACAATCTTGATGATGAAATAATGCACACAACCATAAGAGACCAATCTCATGTTCGTTCCCTCATTGTCTGTGGGTTTCCGAAGCAAGTTCCTCATCTTCTGAATTTCCATGCTTTACGCCTGTTGGATTTATATTCCTGTAGTTTCTTGGAGAAGCACCATGTCGAATGTATAGGAAGTATGCTTCAGTTGAGGTACTTGAATCTTTGTTTTACAAATATCACTGAACTTCCTGAGCAAATTGGGGACTTGCAGCATTTAGAAGTGCTAGATGTAAGGGTCTATCCAATAGCTAAACTGCCAAAATCTATTGTTCGACTGAAAAAGCTTGTGCGTCTATACGTGGACTGGGTGAAACTTCCCGATGAGATTGGAAAATTGCATGCTTTAGAGACACTATCAAGTATATGCATCCCATGCAACTCTGTTAAAAGTGTTGAACAGCTTGGCTGCCTGACAAAATTGAGAGAACTTGAAATATCTGTGGACTATCATGAGATGCTCAGTGTTGAAAGGAAGTGCAGGGAGAGGTACAGGCAAAAGTTGATCTCTTCTCTTCGTGAGTTGGGTAGACACAACCTTCAAAATCTTTACATTTATTATCCAGGTGAAGAGAAATTTATCCTAGATTCCTTGATGGATTCCTGCTGTGCTCTTCCACTTCTCCGAGAGCTTGTCATAAGCAACTACATTTCTGTGGTTCCCAAGTGGATGAATATGCTTGTCAATCTCGTCCGCTTGAAACTCTGGATTACTAAAATTGAAGAAAGAGATATCCGTGTACTTGAGGACATCTCCACACTACTCTTTCTAGGCCTAGATCTATCATGTGCCCCCGATGAAAGGCTAGTTGTCGGAAGCCAAGGATTCCAATGTCTAAAGGTGTTCGAATTATCTTGTTCAGGTTGTGGGATGGGCCTAGCGTTTGCACCAGGATCTATGCCGAAGCTCGAGATACTTCATCTTGAATTCTCAGCAAGGGAAACAAACTCCAAATATGGAGATTTTAATTTTGGCATTCAGTATCTTGCGAGCCTACAGCATGGCTATCTTCAAATTTGTCATGGTGGCGAAACCTTCGAGGAGATGGATGCTGTGGAGGCTGCAATAAGGGAGACATCAAGCGGCGATCTCAACAACCCAACACTTGTAATCAACATATAAATGTAGCATTACATGGTGAATGATGAGGATGAGAACGAAAATGAAATGCTGTGATTCTGTGAAGGGGATGGCACCCATAAAGGATATGCACCCAAGTTGCTACCATCAAGATTGCTGCGCGATAAATTTGTAATCTCAATAACAGCCATTTTATTTTCTGACTATTCTGTTTCTGTGGAATTTTCTAAATCATTATTCACTGGGAAAAAAATAACTTTTGTGTTTCTCCTAGGTGTTGACCAAGTTTGACTTGAAAGTTTCGTGTAATGGTAGGCCTCCCCCGTATCTACTAGATTTGTTCTATGCCGTATCTACTAAATTTGTTCTATGAGATTCTTTTGGCTTGAATTTTTTCCCTCAACAAATCTGTGTAAGTTTGTACGAATGGACTTCTTGATTTTACTTCAGTAGCTGCGAGAAATACTATAGGTACAGTATTTTGAGACCGATAGTACAGAGCTCTGCAGTAACAGGGACATATTTGGTGCAAATAGGAGTTTTGGTAGATATATGTATATACGCGATCTGATCTTTAGATTTACAAATCTACGGTCAAGATCAACAATGCAATCCTACCTCCTATTTAAACTAAGTGTGTTTCAATCTGGCAGGGGGTTTTCGCAAAAGTGCATTTATGTGGGAGGTGAGATTGCATCGTTGATCTCAGCTGTAGATTTGTGAATCGAGAGGTTAAATCTTGTATGTGCATATGTCCATCAAAACCCTATGTGCAGCTGATATGTTAACATAGTACAAAAGTATTCTAGGAAGAGTGCTGACCTTACTGTATACAGAAAAATACTGTATCAACACAGTTTATACTATAGTACTGTACACTATTGATTTAGACTGTTCGTTGGCGATCGGATGGTCTAGATGAGCTTTAATGCTCATGTAGTACCCCGGAGCATCTTGGGTCTACTACTACAGTACTCTGCAGTATACTGCACAAACAATACTGTAGAAACAGTGCCGGCTACTCCGTACGCAGGGACATAATGCAACGCTTTTCCCTTATGTAGTGTAGCGGGATGCGGAATAGTATTGATCTAGACCGTTAACTGGCAATCAGACAGCCCACTGGATGAGCTCTAATGCTCATGTGACGCAGAGGATTCGCGTCCCGCGAGGCTGGACGTCAGGCTGCACAGGAAAGCAGCACCAACAGTCGGCCAAACCGAATTAACGGACACATTATGTCATTTCGGCTATTCCTGTTTAATTATGTTTTAACTCTTGGAAACCAATTTAGTCAAATAGGCCGAATTTGCTAATTTCCGTAAATTAAATATAAATTGCACTTAACCTCAGGTATATCATCGTTAGTTTCACTAAACATCATGTTTAACCAATACATTCACTTAACCACGTGTTCTTTCACTCCTCGATGCAGTTTGCCCCAGCCTTTTATTTTGGCTCGAGTGCGAAGTGCCACAAAGCGCCACACTGGAGTCCGAAGCGCCACGCCGAACAAGACGAAGCGGCTAGTGGTTCGCAGACGCTGGATTTTGTAGTAGTATCATTTGTTCTCTTTTGTTTTAAGTAGTTACGCATCGTCTATAGACAGTATGTATAGTAACTATATCAAAAAACTAATTGTAGTTCGTTTGTATCCCATTTTAGTGATTTTGGAATGATTAGTATATACTAGGGTTAATATGAATACCCACGGTTCACTTACTCACCTTATGTTCATTCTTTCCTCACTCCATCCTTTATGCATTACAATATTTAAGGGGGTAGAAGATACCTCAAAGTATGTATTAAGTATTTTGATTCTTACACTTTGATCATGCATATAGATTCTATATTAACTCAAGCATATCATGATACTTAAGTTCTTAACAAGAATCACAACTAAAAAGGATTAAGTATAGCTCAAGAAGCATGGTTAGTAGGTCATCTTGGTAATTAAAGTATGAAAATGACTAGAAGTATACTTTGAAATTGTCCTTAATTTGCACTATCTTAAAATTGTTAGCTAAATTAGAATTTAACAACTTACCATGATTATTTAGGTGCCTTTCATGAATCTAAAATTTGAAGGTCATAGATGTGTAGTTTGATGTGCTAGATTGTTGTGAAATTAAAGAGCACGCTTGTCTTCTAAATTGTTAATAAGTGAACTTGTCATAACATGAACTGAGGATAGCTTATTTTTATTTATGTGCAATTAAAAGTAATTAAACCAAATTAGGTTGTACCAGTAGTTCTATGCTTTTTGTTAAAATGAAACGCATCCCTTGTTAATGTGCGATTTTTGACCTAGATTGATGGAAATGTACTCCAATGTCACTAGGCAATCTCAACAATCTTAAGAATTTTCTTTTGAGCATTTGATAGTGTGTAATTCGCAAATATAATTTTTCTAGAGTCTAGTACAATTGTTTTACCCAGAAATTAATTGAAACACTATACAATGTTGTTCTAACCAATTTTGAATCTAGAGCTAATCGGAGGGTCTAAGCTGTTAGAACCTAATTTATTGGTGTTGAGTATCACCTAAGTATCATGCTCTAGGCCTTATTGATTGTATGTTAAGGACTAGGTCATGGTAGCGTGGATTCATGTTGTTTATTAAATCTCATTTCACCTAACTTAAATGAAAATTGTTAGGCTGTATTTTGATAAAATCATGTACGCATGCATGTGAGTCTTGCATTCCCACAAATCAAACCTAAATTTTTCATAAAGTTGATATCTCAAGACGAAATTCTGTTTAAGGGGGTAGAGCTATAACAACCCAAGATCCCTAAGTTGGATTAGTTAAACATCTAATGAGCATTTATAAAATTTTGGGCTTTTTAAAACTTTTGTTGCAAAGCAAATGTGTTAAAACCTAGTAATCCAATACTCCTCCAATTCAAAAGTCTAATTTGAATTTGGGGCAAGGCTAAAAGATTTCAAGTGTAGGAATGTATTTTTGGTTTCAACTTAAAAATATTAATACCTCAAATGCTCCTAGAATGCTTGAGGTAGTTTCAAAAAGAATTTCAATTTCAAAACTTGAATATATACTTTCTTTATCTCATAAATGCAAACTGAATATTATTTTGAAAATTTAATAGGACCCATAGCTGGGAATATTTTAGTTGAGCTTTTTATGCTCTGGTATGCTTATTTGAAATTTTCTGGAATATTTGGAGGTTATTTGGTTCCCAGTTAATGTGCATGTTCCAAAGTGGAAGCTGAATTTAAAATACAAACAAAACTTATGAACAGTACTTAGAAATAATTTTTCTAGGTTTTGGAACAACTAAGAAACTCACCTGCAAAATTTCACAATTTTTAGAATTAATTTGCTATTTTTAAACAACCAGTCAAAGTAGTAAATTAAAAGTCAAATAACAAAAGCATGAGCTTCAATTAATTTTAGAGAAAAATATAATGCACGAAAAATCCTGGAAAAATTCCATAAGGATCTTAATTGGGTCTTAAGACTTTCCTATAAATTTCATGATTTTTGGAACTAAAACAACTATGTCAAATAATCCCTAAACAATCTGAGCTTTTCTTTTGGAAAGCTAATCCCTTTTCTCTCTCCTCACTGTTTCTCCGACCCAACCCGGACCACAACCGAGCCAACCTGGTCTGGCCTGACCATCTCGCCCTGACCACCTCTCCCTCTTCCACTGACCTACGGGCCCTACCTGCAGGCCTTCTCCTCCACGCACCCAACCCTCAACACCATGCATGCCGGATGCCGCCACACCGCCCCACTTCCCATACTACCGGCCACCTTGTGCGCTCCGCCTCATCGCCATAAGAAGGCCAGCCTGAGGCTTCCTTGTCCCTCCTTTCCATTCCCCTTCTCCTCCTTCCCTCTACTGCACACCAAGGAGCCCCAAAGCACGCACGCCGCTCTCGGTCGCCAAGCCGCCCATGGTGCCACTCCGCCATTCCGGCCAACACCGTGACCCTCCTACTTCTAGTCACGTCAAAACATGTCCCGGGACCATAGCCTTCAATCCCCTAAATCAATTTGGCTTTTCCTCTTCAGGCGCTCGCCATCGGCTCCGTCTTCTCCATTTCTGGCTCGAAGCGCCGCCGCTGTCGCCATCGTCGCAAGCTCACCGCATCAATTCCTCGCAACCGGAACATCGCCTCGGCTCCCTCATCCGTCACCAACCTCTGAGCGGAGCTCCCCTTCACCCGAGCGACCCCGCCATCGACGACCTCCTCGCACCGCCGTCGGTCCACGTCACCGGCCCAACTCCGGCCACCTCGGCTCCCTCCGAGCACACCGGTAAGTTCCGTGCCACCTCCTAATACCCATGCTTCCCTTGGTTTGCCCCTAGTCCACCCTACGCCGCTGTCGCCATTTCTCCCTCACGGGCGGCTGCCCCGTGTCCTCGCCCATACGCCCCACCACCTACAGGTTACACCCCACCACCCCTTGGACCACTCTTCCACCCCGGTTCCATTTTTGTCATCCACGGTCGCCGTCGTCCACCCAATTGCCAGTGATGAGCCATGAACCGAGTCGGTCGAACTGTCCCTGTTCTGACTTTCTGTTCTTTATAATTAAGACTTCCACTCTTGTCTTGTAGGAGCACTAATCAAATTGCAAATAGATCTTTTAAATGACTGATGGAATCACTTAACCATACTTGGCAATTGGATAATTAAATGAATGCTTTTTTTAGTTGTCAAAACAGTAGTCTTTTGGTTGAACTGAAGAACGGAGAAGAGAAAGGTTTAGAAAGAAATCATGTTATGTCAGTGAACCCTTTTGCTGGATCAACCAATTTTCCTGTTAACTAATTTTGTGAAGGTCAATTAGGTCACTCTAGGGAGTTCTCAAATTTGAAGTTGAGTTTAAAAGTGGTTCAGTCATTTGCACTTTAGTGCTGAAAAACTTCTTGTTGTAGGTATTTGAACAATAGTCTGAAGGTAATCAATATTGGCAATAGGTTAATGACTTTGTTAATACAGTAGTTATAAATGTTAGTGATTCATTTAGTCTTTAGACAACTATTTAACAGAAGTAATCAAATCTAAAAAATCAATTAGGGTTATGAATGTTCAGAAATCAGCAGTGAAACAGCCAATTTCCATTTATGCATTGTTGAGTAGAGAAGGTATTGAGAGTATAGTTTAGAATTTCAGTAAGCTACTGTTTTTCCGGTTGCAAGTGAATGGAATAGCTTTGTTGGGTTAAATAGCTTCTAGAGGTTAATCTAAAAGAGCTCCCCAATCTGATAAACTAGTGGTGATTTTCAAAACCAGCTGGGAGTTCTTTGTTTATGCTGAAAATTAATGAAATTGGGGAGAGCAGTAAGTAGAATTGGTAACTCTCAGAGATTTCAAACTTACAAACCTCTTGATGGTAGCTAAGTCCAGTACTTATATATGTCTGATAATACTTAGAAGTCTTAACAACATTATGAACATAAAACAGAATCATAAGCCTCATCAAGATCACAATGATCAGTGTTTAACAATAAATCCAAAGAGAGCAAGAATTTAAAAGGGAGGCAAGATTGGAAAAATAAATACTCTCTTAACAGTAAGACAAAGCCTTGCCATTTTCCAAAGCAAATGGTTTAGAAAATATAATTGCTAACCTTTCACATCTAGTCTAAAAGGGTAAAATTTATCATAGGACAAGATTTGAGTTTTGGTTAGTTAGTCAACAGTAGACCTTTTGTTATAGTTCAATTTCATAAATTCATAACTAGTTCAAATCAACTCCAAATCAAATAATCTTTGTCACTAAATTCATCTAAACTCATTGTCTTTCTTCTGTATTAATTTCGTAATTTTTGGAGACTTTTGGAATTCTGGTGTTTATTTGAATTTTTGGCTTTGTCAGTTCTTATCGTTAGATGACGATGATTCGGGAGTACAATTGAGAAGTTCCTGAGAATGTCCAGAGTTCCAGCAAGCAAAGGCAAGTACCCATTCCGTTGATGCATGTTGATCCTATTACATTCAAAAATTATTATCTTATTTTGCAACTGTATGTATGCATGCTTTATTTATCAAATTATGTTTGCGATTAGAGGTAATTAATCCTGTTGTATGAATTCTCCAAAATTGTTCATCCCCTACCACGAGCCTAAGTTAATAACCCTACTGGTGAATTAGAGCCCGGTAGATGTTATATGGTCTATTTATGTTTATTTGATGTCATGCTTAGCAATGCTTAGTTTCCGGTAGATTGGACGATTGTCGACTTTGTTGATGACCTTGATCACATAAATCATTTTTATTATGTTATAACTAGCACCCTGTGCTATTATATTTGGAAAAAACTAAAAATGAAAATAAAACGATTTGGACTTGGGCATATGGATGATGGCGTGATTATCAGGTGTGTGGTTGTATGCCTAAGTCAACAAGGACCAAACATCTTGTTACACTGAACCAAGCATTACTGTGTGCATCCACATGAGAGTCATATGGGTCCCCTCTTGACTTAGTACTTTGGCGTGTGTTAGCTCTGAGTCGCAGGTGGTGGCTGTGTGTTGTGTTAAAAAAAAGAGATGTGTTGTTGTGTTGGGTGTGCGGGAGTGGGATCCCGTTTAGGTTCCCCATACCGAGGAGCATTGTAGTTGTTCGAGGCTCTACCCCGAGGGGTAGTTGACTGAGGCTTTACAATGACTCCAACACAACATATGTGCTTCTATCCATACGGGCGGCTCGTAGTTAATGCACAATATTGGAAAACGTCTCGTAGCACTTAGCTCTGCCGGCATACCTTTGAAAGTGTGCTAAATCGCTTGGCAAAAGGAGCGGTCTAACATGTGGGTAAAGTTGTACACCCCTGTAGGGTTTAAACTATTCGAATAGCCACATCCTTGGTTATGGACATGCTTGGGGAGGTCTTTCGAGAGTTAGACTCAACATTTTGGAATTTAAACATAAAACTTGATCGGTGGTATTGAGAGTGTTTTCTCATACTATTGTTGTGTGCTGCAGGAGCAGCCACTTGTTAATGTTTAGTTGTTGTCTGATATTATTTACTCGCTGTTATTTGAAATATTAAAAATGTTTGCTCACTTGTCATTTAAATCTACTACATTGTATTCAAATTAAAACATTGCTTTGCACTGAAAATAAACATTATAGCCTTCCCTATTGAGTAGAGCTTGCATGTAGCTATGTATAGGCTTGGTAAAGTCTTGCGGAGTACATTCGTGTACTCACTGTTTGCTGTTGTTCAATAATCTGGACAGCAGGTGTTGAGGTTGAATCGGGTAAGAAAGATTGCGTAGGAACGTCAATTGCTAAGGTTTGAACCCCAGTCGGTTGCCCTGTGGGTTATGGCAAGCTATTGGGACTCTATCGCTAGTTAATGAGATCTCCATATTTGAGATATGGGCAATGAGATCCCCGTATAAAAAAGGACAGGCACTAGATCCCTGCATTTGATAATACGGGTGAGTGAACACCGACGAGTGTTACACTCAGCTATACCGGTATATGCAGAAGTGGAGACATGTACATGATTTGCATTGCACTCATAAAAATGAATTGTATGTTTTATAATGAGAACGCATCGTTGATGAAATGATGCTTGTGTATGGCTATTCTTACTTGTACTTGCAGAGTCTTGAACTCACCCTTGTTATTTGTCGCTTTAGGTGATCGTTGAAGATGGCATGCGTCTGGTGGGAATAGATCATGAATGAGAGCAATATTGAGCACTTCACATCACTAGACATTTATTTCCCTTGTTTAAAGTTCAGTTAGCAAAGTTAAATGTAATAACTGTTTATCTTGTGGAGTTCCTATTTTCACATAGTTTTGCTTATTATGGAGGTTGTATTATCTATTTAATTCTTGGTTACTTGCTTTGATGAGTATTTGTTTATTATTCCTTTGAATTGTGTGGTTTTTAAGCTTGCTGAAATTTAGTATTTTTATCTTGAGGGATTGTTATTCTGAATGATTAGATGTTAAGCTTATCTATTGACTAGAAAGTTTTGCTAGTGTTGATAGTGATAAGTAGTTATGTGTTAATTATTCCATTCGGTTATAGGCTTTATGTTGCTGAAATTTACGACTTGTCATATGGTAGAATGATTATTATTTGATTCTAGCTGATAATGATTCTTGGTTAATGGCTAACTTTAGTAGCGATAGTAGTTGTGTGTGACATTTCGGGCTTTTATTAAGCTGGGGTGTTACAGTTGGTATCAGAGCGGTCTTTAAGTCTGTGATGAATAGATTAACAACTTAGGTAAACTTAATTTACGAAAAATTTGCTTTAGGACTAGTACAATTAACTAAAATTTGCTAATGGTTAATTAACTTAAAAATTTGACACACTGGTGCATAGTAGGATGGGAATGGGAAAAGCATCACATTTGCGTTTTCGTTATGTCACATTGATTTATGTTGTGAGATGATGTTGTATGCTTATGATTTGATATATGATTGATATGAGTGATGGTAGTGGATGCCGAGAGGTAGAGATCGTTGTTGTGGCCATAGGTATGGCCAGGTTGTACCACTGTTTGTGGTATGGAAATAGTGAAGGGGTTTTCTCGGGTAATTTAGTTACCGAGGTTGGGAATGAGTTATTTAGGGAAGTTGTTGTCTTCCTTGAGTTTGTATTTGGTTTTCTGGTTGTAGTTTCTTGTAATTGATGAACTTTCTTCGGATAGTGGTTGCAAGGCAATTGATGGGCTTTAATTGGTCTCTATTCGTTTTATAGAGCAATTATTGTCTTTTCCGACTGTTGAGTTATTTTCGCTATTTCTAAACATTATTATTGGCAATATTGTTCTCTTTCGTGGGGGTTCTACCTTTCTTGTTGGTAAACATGACTTGGTTAATCGTTTGGTATTTGAGATAATGGGAATTATCCCTTACAAACTCTATTGAAGAAAGTTTTGACTCTACGCATTTCTTTTGGAGCAGTTGGAGTGTTGAAGTTTAGTCCATCTTCTCTAAGAAAGAAAGCGTCAAAACTATTTTTGTAATGTTTTGTTGTGTTAAGTGAGAAGTTGTAAGTCTAGAAGATAAATGATAATGTATGAGATGTCAAGTTGGGTCAGTAGCGTGATGCCTAATTAATCTTAACAGATGTCCTTGGTAGCGTGGGATGGATAACTTATTGCTACCTTGTAATGATTGCATGATGAGTTGAGATTAAGAGTATATCTATTCCTAATTGGAATTAATAGAATTATTAAGAGGTGTGGACATTGATAAACTAGTTTAATCACTAAGGGTGATAAATTTGGTAAACATCTTGGGTAAATTGGATTAACGGGTCTCAACGGATTAATCTAACCCCTTGGGATGGTTAAGTCCAGAAGGTGTTAGACTATTGTCTTAGTGGATATTAATCTTGGAGTTATCTTTTATGGATATGTAATGATCATATGTAATTGTCAGGTGCAATTATTATGTATTGAAGTATGGTGTTGAGCGTCACTAAGAGATGAACTGATGGGAGGTGATAGGTGATCTATGTGTACATGATGGTGGGATTGTAGGATAATAGTATTTCTTTGATGAAATGGTTGATCATTAAAATGGTTTAGTTTGCTAAACTTGTTGGATTATTTCATCTCAATGGATTAATTTCACTGTGTAGGTAGGGAAAGCTAAGGATGTATTTGACTGTTGTCTTAGTGGATAATAATCTAGAAAATAGCTTTAATTGTCTACTTTATGATCCTAAATTTACTAGTAGGAATGCAAATAGAGAAATGATCATAAATTCTTCCTTGACTGAATAATCATCAGTTGTTTATGATAACCTGTAGATTGAAATTAGTGTGCATTAATTGGTGTTGAGCATTGCTAATAGGTGAATGGTTGGAATTTAAAGGTGATCTATATAAGTGTGTTTTGTGAGGATGACTTGGGGCAGCATTGTAACACCCTGGCTATGCGGAAGCCAGAATGTTACCTAAAACTCCAACACAAGGCAACAATACAGTTTTAATTTCAACACTCTATCAACTAATGACAGATAAAGATCAGCACACAAAAGAACGACTATAAGAATTGAAGTAGATTTCAGCAACTTATCAAACTTCTAAATGACCAATCATAATGAGTCATTCAAGATAAAAACTATCAAGAATTTATACGATGAATATTAAGCATTAATTAGTTCATCCAAATCATAATGAATGACGATCTCAACCATCAAGACCCATTTATTACAACCCAAAATTATCAAATGAAAGATAATAGCAAGACCATTAACTAAAAGGTGAAATATGTGAAGTGAATGAAGTGATCCATGTGACTAATCCCTCCTAGAGCATGCCGTCTTCAGCGTTTACCTAAAACAAATTAACACTAGCAAGAGTGAGTCCACGACTCAGCAAATACAACAGAATGATATGAAAAACGCTAGAACAAGAATAAATCATTCACAATATTCGAATATATAAGGAACATGGTAGAAATCTTATGCAAGAATGAAAATGCATGCTCTCCACTTCTGCTTATACCGGTATAGCCAGTGAACACCCGTCGGTGTTCACTCAGGCCCGCATTATCTAAAATGTGAGGATCTAAGGCCCGTATGAAGAATATTTCATATCGGGGATCCAATTTGCCCGTATTGGAATAGTGGGTCTTACTTGCCCATATTGGAATGATGGCACTTCACTACCCACTCCCGTAGGTGAAACATGAATGAATGAATACATTGAATTGAAAACATACTCTCAATGAAGCATGGAATATCAACCATGAAAGGAATCATATAATACTGAAATTATTCACAAATTTTGCCCATATTGAAATGATGGGGCTTCACTACCCACTCCCGTGGGCGAAACATGAATGAATGAACACATTGTAATGAAAAACATACCCTCTGAAGTATGGATTAACAACCGTGAATGGAAACAAGAATTATTAGAATTACTCACAAGTCATAGAATTTAATCACCGCATAAGCATCAAACACGGTGAACAATTAAATGATCAATACAATCCAAGTTGTACTTGCCTCAACTGCAAGACGGATGATGATGACAGGAAGGCTTTAACCCCGGTTATCACCACCACCTGACAACCGTAAAGTATACTAAGAATACCGTTCAAAAGTGCTCATTATAGAAATAGAACAAAATGAAATCGATCACTCCTAATCGCAACCCGAAACTTAACCGATACACTCCCAAAACCCAATTTGTCCAAACTGACAGCTATCAAAGGAAAATCTATAACTTTTGAGTCAACACTCCAAAATTTATGAATCTAAATTTTCTAGAATCTACACAAGCATAGCTACAACATCTCAGGTGACTGAAAGATTAAATTATCCCATCTAAGCCTTTGTTTTTATCTCCGAAGACCGTTTTGTCACCTTCGGTGTTAACAACTTAGGAATTTCGTATCTCTTAATTGGTACATCCACATTCAATGTTATAAGCCATTCTGGAAACTACAGAGAACTAAATTCCTCAATAAATTTATTGCAAGTTTTCCCAAAGTTCAATAAAGCTAGCTAATAGATTAACCTTTCTCTACTGTCCACAACAGAAGGACAGACTACAACAATAACTTCCAAAATTCATAACTTTCGTTCTAACCATCCAAAATCTATGAACTTTATATTCCTGGAATCATCATAAAGTTATCTTTATATTCCTAGAATCATCATAAAGTTATCTACAATAACTTATTTGGCGAGATCCTCTTATTCTACCAACATCCGAGTCTAATATTCAGTTAAAAATCCAAGGTTATAATCTGGCGGACAGATTAAACAGCAGTACAAGAAAATTCATATATTTCAAATGGTTGAACCAAAATTCATGATTTGTAACAATATGGAAAGCTTAAGAAATTTCCTACGACAATCATGTTGGGTGAACTCCCTGAATAAACCATTAACACATATTCTTATTTAATAAATAAAACGACTGCTAATATTCGTTAGAATTTCTGGGCAGCAGTAATGAAACCAATGTAACTTCTATACCACAACTCCGAATTGGGTGATCTTTGAACCTATGGAAAGCTGAAGACAAACCCCACAAATCTATAGGAGACTCTACCCTCCAATTCGGATTTTAACTACACGAAAACTGACGCACAAGCATTGAACAGATTTATGAAATTAATCGCAGCAGAACAACGATCCCCTAATCATGGTAATTTACGAATCTAATATGATCCAACCAGCGAGGAGTCATTTTTTACCCTTGAAGACACGCGTGCCTGCTGAATTCCCCCACGAGGTGTTCCTCTCCTCTTCTTCTCCTCTCTCCCTTCCCCTCCTCCTTCCTACGGCTAGCCACAAAGTAGGGAAGTGGCGACCCGGGAAAACGACAGCGCGAGGAGGGAGTCTACTATAGCAGGTATCGTAGCGGCAGCATGGTACTATAGCTACAGTACACCTAGGGTTTTCCCCTCCTTTTATTAGTGGCCGACCCCTCATGGGCCTCCTGGGCCAAGACCCGAGGCCCAGATTGCCGAAGAACTGGAGAAACCCCCTTTTCCTTGTGTCTAATCTCTCTTTTGAACGCTTTCTTTCTTAGAATAAATTAGAGTATTACAAGCATGCTCTTGTTAAAAGATGATTTACTTCGATAGTGTGGTTTGTGCATTTGGTATTCTCTTGACCAAGTTGAGTGTTGCAATCTTATAGAGATAACAAAAATATTATGAAATTAGTTATTGTGTTTCTTTTGGAAAGATTGATGATAGGATAGTAAGGTATGTTGGTTCTTGCCGGGAGTGCATTATATGATGTTAGAAAGATTAACAATAAATGGTTGTGAGAGTGATGTTGATTCCTTTAGAAAAGATAGAATATCTTGATTGCCTTTCGTGATATCACTTAAATGAAAATGTTTTGAGATTTGCATTCATGGTCTTTTGGAGTTCATGATTTAAGTAGCAGCTGAAATTGGTTTAGCAAAGTGACATGTTGGAAAGTTCCCCTGGTTCTAACTAGACTCATGTGATTTGATCATAAAAGCCCTTCTTGGATGAGTTGGCAAAGTAAGGTTGTAATCAAAGAAAATTGCTTCCTTTGTAAAATGAAATAGTGTAGTAGAGGTATTTGAGATTGGAGACAAGTTTTGTAGCTTGTAGTTTATTGAAGCGTGCTTAACCTTGTTGATTGGCCGCATAAGAGTTCCTTAAAATTCAAAAACAATGCTTTATTCTTATTGGTTGAGGTTTGAAGTAATTTGCTAATGAGGGACATGTGCCCTCAACTTTGATCTCATCTTTTGATTTTCCTGTGATCATTGTAATTTGACTATTTCTTTTGGTCTTATGCTCATTGCGAGGAGTAACGCTTTCCTGGGTGCTGAAATTTGTTTTTGTCTATCTCTTCCTTGTGAGAAAGGATTAACCGATTCGTTTTACAAGGGTCTTTTATAGTGTATAGTGGCAACTAGTTGGTTGTGGTTAAGTGAATGATTCTGTGAGATGTTGGATGTCAATTTGTTTGAGATGCATTGAGTGATAAATTGATTTATTGGAAAAATCCTTGAAAAGGATTTGATTTAAATAGAATGTTTGTCTTCGGAGCTAACCGATTACATTGTTGCAACTAGCAGAACCTAGAGTGATTTGTGGTCCAAGATCTTTTGTTCATTTTGACAGACCATTAGAATTATCGAAGGTATGGGAATCTTGAACAATTTATTAGATTGTCGTGATTTGGGTACTTTGTAAGGTTGCAAAGGAGAATTATGATGATGTAGTTAATGAGAGTAGAATTTCGAACAAATCTAATCGATATGATAGTTATTGGGATCATATGGATTGTTGAATTATTATCAAGTATGATTTGGCTTCAGTGAGCAACACTTTGGGAGTTAGAATCTTTCTAAAGATAATTTGGTCGAGAATATGTTTACATGTTGATGTTAATGATTGAGTATGTTTAGATTGTGGGAATTTTAGTCATTGAATCTGAGGATTTCCCTATCTTTTACGCCAGAAGTTCATTGTAGAAGTCTTGGAGGTTGAAATGGGGCTTGTGGTTTATGCTAGAACCTTGGTCGCTCTTTGATTATGTGTAGAAGTAGAAGAACAAAAGTGGATTCCAAATAGTGTGTTCATCATAGATAGAATTCTTTTGATGTAGTTAATGAGAATGTGAAATGTGAATTTCAAGTTGATTATCCTTAACGGATTGAGGTGATGTGTGAGTGGGTGAAATCCATGCTGAGGTGCATTGGAAATTATTTACCAAAGTAACTCCGTTGGTGGAGGAGTTGGCTAGAGTATGTTTTGTGGGGTTAGTAGAGTCTCTCTACAAAGGTGTGAATGATGTATTCGGTTTGAGCTTAGTGTGAGGTTGCCAATTTAAGAGAAATAAGTTAGTGTGTTATGCGATGATTTGGAATCTCATGGCTTAAGGGAAGTTAAATTCTTAAAAGAAAGAATTGAGAAAAAAAATTCTTGGGTAGTGAAATGTTCTCTTGATTCTTGTTTGAGCTGTGTGTTTATGACAAATGTCATTTGCAATTTGAGTTGTCTTTATGTTGATATGTGTGGTTCTTTCCAGTTCAGAAAAACAAAGGAAATGCTTGATTTGGGCATTCGAGTGATTTTGCCTTTGGCTTACGTGGTATTTATTTGCAAACTGCCTAATTGAAAGGTGGAAAGGTTTTCGTGATGAATCTTCGATTTTGGATTTAGCCCTTTTGGTGGGGAGTTGGCATTGCGTGGTTGCGATGAGAATCCTTTATTTTCAATTGGATTCTATTTTTTTTTAAGGAATTGTTTAAAGCGAGTTCTGTTGTGCGTCCCTTGTTAAAGAAGGTGCTCCTTGTTTAAGTGAACAGATCGATTGAGAGATGGAACAAGAGTTATATGTGTTATGTGCAGGTTGCGTGGTTTGGTACCAAAGGAAAGATTAGCCCAGGGTACATTGGTTTGTTTCGAGTAGTTGCGGGAATTTTTGGAAGTTGGTGTATCGCTAGGACTGTCTCAGGACCTTGCACGGGGTACACGATATCTTGTATAACCTAGTGTTGGGAAAATAGTTGAGTTATCCGAAGTTTGAGGTTTCGTTAGAACTGTTGATCAACAAGTAAGACCGTGCTCTTGAGTCCTGTCTGTTGGGTGCCTCTGGAAAGGTCGGGTCGAGTGATGAGGCATGATATGTCAGTTATGTCAAGGTGCTTTAGTCACATCAGTCCGAGAGAGAAGCCACTTAGGAGCTGGAGTCACGTATGCGCGAGCAATATCCGAAATTGTTCACATCGGGTACGTGTCCTGTGTTGTTAACTTCAGTTGAGGTTGTTCCTTCAAGTAGAGCGATGAGTAGAATTTGGGGTCGAATTCTGTTTAAGGGGGGAGAATGTAATACCCCGATTTATTTTTAGAGAGAGAGAGGAAGAGAGCAATTGAATTAGAGAAAGAATTTGAAGGTTTTAAAGGGCGTTTTTGCATTTTTGGAACTCAGTCCTTGGGCTACCGGCCTGCTGCCTTGGCCCAAGGGGAAACCGGCCCAGGAAGGGGGGAGGGCAGCCAAACCCTAACCCATCCCCCCTTGCACCACTCCCTCTCTCATTTTCCAGCCGCAGCCCCCTCCATCCCCCTTTTCCAGCCGCCGCCCCCTTCAGCCCCCTCTTGCGCAGTCTTTATCATTTCGTCGATCGGAGCATCAAACGTCATCCGATCGGGCTCAAACTTCGTCAGTGTGTTATTGACTTGTTTCTATTCCATTTTTACGGTTGGATTGAGGATTAGATGAGAGGAGCACCTATTTTTAGAGGGGTTTTGTCAGCTTGGACTACTATAGTTTTAGCTCAAAGCAGTTTTAGTAGATCATCTGTTTGAGTGGTGAAACGTTCTCGAATTGGGCTAAAATTTTTACAAATTGTATAGAACTCGTGTAAATACATTCCTACCAATTTTAATGCAATACTAATCTTTGGTTTGTGATATATGAGTTAATAACCGAAGGGGACAGAACTGTAGTTTCAGGTAGCAAATCGGTTTTCTGCTGATCGTTTTGCACTGTAGTTTTGGGTTCTGTAATGGCGCAATTTTGTCTGTCCATCTCCTATAGAATTGTGGATAATTTTATTAACTTTCCATGGAATCTTGGTTCACCTTGTTTGGATGAGTAGATCTCAAGATATGATTTTTACAATGCTATTGTCCAGAATATCTGTCAGATTCTAGCAGCTATAGTAATTCGTATATTAAAAATAGTTACTGGTCAAATTAGGAAACCTGACCAACTAGAGAATTGTAGATAATACTTTAAGCTTTCCAGAAAGTCCAAGCTTGCACTATTTTAACAATCAAAAGGGAAGATATGAATTTTGAAAGGTGACTATTCTATTTTGGGACAGAACGGTGTTCAGGGAGGAACGGCGTGTTGGGTTGCGCTTAGGAGCGTTGATAGTTATTTAATTTTTTTGTAATATTGTATGCTCCTGGACGGTCTCCTTAGTATGTTTATGATATGCTCAAGTGGCGGTGTGAATTAGGGTGAAATGCCCTCTTCTCGTCGTCACCCATCTGCTAGAAATATGCCCTAGTGGCAATCATAGAGATGATTATATTTCCTTATGTTCATAATATTGGATAAAATGTTATCTTGTTCCAAGAATAATATTGTTAATATTGATTATCAAGTATGTGACTTGATTGTGAAACTCTATATTTCTGCGATAATTATTCTTATACGATCCCTGGTCGGAAACATATGAGGACACATATGAATAGACTAGCATATGTATTGGTTGATGGCTATATTTCATGGGTCATGGATATGGAGATATCAAACCAATAATATGGACACATGTTAGAGAACATGATGTTGGATTAGACCCACCTTGAGACACTATTGAGATTGTTATGATTCTATGTGTCGTTAGTTGGTCTCAAGCAATGTTGATGTATAATCATTAGACCTGAGATCAGCATGGTTTCCTACATATGTAATAACACTCTTAGGGGTTGCCAAACGCTACACCGTAACTAGGTAGTTATAAAGGTAGCTTTCGGGTATGCTATGAAACATGCAAAGGAATGTGACTGGTCGGATATGGGATTTGCCCCTCCTAACATAACAGGAGAGATGTCTCTAGGCCCCTCGTTGTGGTCGGATAAAGAAAGTACATGGCCATGCCACTAGTGGTCGAAGTGTTCAACCACGTGAAGTTATCCAACACTCGATCGAGAAAGTATTGAACAATCCATGGATGACACAACATCTCACCTGGAGTTCAACCCGACATCGTGAGGCAAAGGGAGTATACATGAGTAGGTCGCTTAGTTCGAGCGATTCTGATTTGTCGTATGGAGATCTGAGCTAGTCGTAGATCGGTCGAACGTAGTCCTGAGGTGGTCGTAACACAGTCGTGAGGAATTATGAACTGGTCGTGACCAAATACGAACTGGTCATATAGAGATAGGACCTGGTCGTAACTAATAAGGACCTGGTCGTAGATCATGTTGCATTAAGGTTCGTCCGATATAATTTGTGTGTATTCAGGAATCGTTATGTTCTACTAGGAGCCGCCACGACTCGTGATCGGAAAGGGTTTTCGAGTCACAACCGATTACGCATGAACCTACAGGGTCACACACTTAACGGGTTGGATCAAACCAGTACAGATACGATTCGTAAACGTGTTCGGATAGGATCCGTCACGAGCACTATATAAGTAGATGCATGTTGCTGTTGGGGACGTAGGTTTTGACACCACCGAAACCCTAGCCGCCATCTTCCTGAGAGCTCCACCGTGCGACTTGGTGCTAGCACATCGACGCATAGTTCTTTCCCTGGACGTGTGGATACCGTAGAGGCGCTACTGCGACTGTTGCGCTTGAGGACGATCCGCGATCTTCACAAGGAACTGCAGAGGTTGTTGGAGGAGACGATTGACTTGCGAGGACGCTGGACGATCGACTACGACCACTGCATCGACTTGCTCGACGCTGGACGATCGACTACGACCACTACATCGACGCGCTTTATGTTGAACCAGGCTGCTCCAACCCTTCTTCCGCTGCTCTACACGTCTGGTGGTAACGATCTGTGATCATCTACTTGCTTGGCTTCCTGGTTTACGTGGTAGAATTTTTTTTTTGTAGCTATCGTAGCCTACCCCATGGCCCAACACCATCATGGTTGAGGCAAGTACATTTTAGAGTAATAGTGGATGTTTGGTGATACAAATTGGTTTTATGATTGTTGTTATGATTATTCATGTGAATGATGAGTATTTCCAGTTGTTTATATGCTTTCGTAATTGATGATGCATACTGGAAAGTATGGCATTTATGGATTTCATTTTATTACATTTCATTTCAATGAGATCTCCATATTTGAGATATGGGCAATGATATCCCCATATGAAAACGAACGGGCACTAGATCCCTGCATTTGAGTATGTGGACGAGTGAACACAGATGGGTATTACACTCAGGTATACCAGTATATGCGGAAGTAGAGACATATGCATGATTTGCATTACACTCATAAAAATGAATTGTATGTTTTATAATGAGAACACATCGTTAATGTAATGATGTGTGAGAACCCGCATAATAAACCTAAACTAACTAACAGTAATCGGTAATTAACGATAATTAAAGTTATTTAAATCCGGAATAAATAGTAATTTTAGAGTTAATATCAAACGCATAATCGTTACATCTGGCAACAAGAGGGTTATAAAAACAATTTCTCTAATATCATTATCAATCAAGACCCAATTACAAAAATGAATCCATTGTAGGCATAAGTGGATCATTAATACAAACTCAGGAATATTTACACCTTTCAATACAATCAAAGAATACACCCTTGTGACAACCCTGCAAACATTGCATCAATCCAGTTACAGAGCATAAGTAATATAGTACAAACCCGATGCTTGTTACAAAATTAATTTTTGCAACCAGTTGTAATGTTTATAACAACAATTAATTAAACTATATCTGCTGCTTGCATTCTTGTAGCATCAGCTATCCTTGCCACCTTGTACCTTGAGCACTAGTTCATAGAGCCATCTCGCGATCCATTTCCATCACTCGTTAGAAAAATTAGAAAACGGTTAGCAAGCCAAAGCCAAGTTGAGAATAGAAAACAGAAATTAGAAGGTTGGAAGTGGCCGTCAGAATTTTCTAAAGCTCACTAGGCTTCCCTGATCAACTCAAGTTAGCCAGCCCCTTTGATCGTCAAAGTACCCAGACTAACTAGAGTTAACCGACACCTCTTTGCTTTCGTGGGTTTCATCATCTAGCGTTTAATTTAATCCGACACCCGCGTATAGTGAATTACTCAACCACATAAAATCACCCGCATAGTGATTTCCTAACCACAGACCAAAAAGCCCCCAGCGAAGATCTTGCCATAAAGATAAGAGCAAGGGCATAGTGGACATTAACCAGCCACAAGGGGCAGCCAACTGCATGCATCTCCCATAAGAATACACCCCCCCTCCCCTTGATAAGCCATTCTCCCCCCACAAAGCAACGCATCCAGCCATTTCACAGCCAAAGGGAGGAGAAGCAGCCAGGAGCATTCCCTCTCCCACACTCCTACCTCAAGGCCAAGAGCAAGCCAAGCAACCAGGAGATAGGAACCATTGAAGTAAGCTCACTGCCACCACCACCCCCATCAAGCCATCAAGCAAAACCACAACCAGCACAACCCACAAGAGTACGCAATATCACCACCATCCATCACCCACTGCCCTCCCAAGCCCAAGACCACACCAGGAAGGGAGCTAGAGGAGGAAGGAAGCTAGGGAGCTAGGGAGAAGCCGGAGAGCAAGGACGGCAGCAGCGACAGAGTTGAACCATCGACGACTACCAGAACCGTGCCAGATCGACAAGGTGGAGCAAGAGGAGAGCACCAGCACTGCCGGCACTACCATCCTCTTCCCCACCCCTCATCCCAACAGGAGGTAACCCATAGTAGCACCTCAGTATGCACCACACATACACATCATGCACCCATCGAACATCCCACAATAGCATCCATATTTAACTCTCAGTTCACATCTCATCACAGAGCAAGGGGAGGGTCTGGGTTAGAGAGGAAGGGGGGAAATACCTCAGAGCGAGGCTTTAGCAGCACCACCATCGCCACCAGTAGCAAGCCCCATAACCATATCCAGCACCCCCTTTGTTCATGCATAATCAACAAAACTCACATTAGAGCAATCATCAAAACTCAAACATAAAACCAAATTAGTAAAAGGGGAGTAGAGCGAAGTGAGCCAGTGTGCGCTGCTGAAGTCGAGCGGCGTCGGCCGTAGGCGGCCGACGCCGTGGGGACCGAGCCGAGGCAGTAGAGCCTTGGCCGCGCCGAGGAGGGAGTAGCTTGGGGCGAACCGAGCCTGGTGGCGGCACCTTGGGCACAAAGCGCGGCAGTTGGACTGTGGAGCGGGCCGATGGTGGTGTAAGCGTCGATGGTGGCAGGACGGCCAAGCCGCGCGCGCCGCAGCGGGAACGCGGTGGTAAGACGAATACGGGATGGACACGCCGTCGAGTAGGTCAGCAGCGGCGGTAGGCGTAGGGCCGGGCCGAGACCAAGTCGGAGGAGGTAGCGGGCTAGTGGCAAGCCAGGGGCCGGTAGATGCAACGCCATGACCGAGGGACTGACAGGAGCAGTGGCGCCAGGCGAGAGCAAGGGCGGTGGCGAGTGGACCGGCGCGGAGCCGAGGGCGCCAGAGGAGGCGGAGCTACGCAGGAACGAGACGGCGGCGGCGGCCGGGGCGGTGAAGCAAGCAGCGGTCGTCTTGGCCGGGAGGAGGCTACTGGTAGGAGCGAGGAGGCGGCCGGGAGGAGGAGCAGATCTGACGGAGGAGGCGCCATGGGGGAGATTTGGGGAGGAAGAAGGGCTGGGAAGATTGCAAACCGAGAGGGAGGTGGGTGGTGTCGGCTGTAAGGATAAGGGAGAGAGAGAGAGTAGGGGTCGGTGAGTAGTTTTGGAAGATAATTAGGGTTTAGGTGGGTTTAGATTAGGATTTTAGGTTTAGGAAGTGGTGTAGGAAAATTTTAAGAAAAATTGTATGAATTCCAGTAAACTGTGGTAATTAATGTTTGTAACAACAGAAATTTTGAAATAAAATTAACAGTTGTTAGCATTCCGTAACTAGCCGATTAAATGAATCCACTTAGGTTGCATCCGGCTAACCATTCTTATAAGTCCGTCGGTTGAGTATTTGTTAAAGTAAAATAAGCTACCAATAATTCTGTTAGTAGAAAGTAAAAATGCGTGTGTAGCAAACCTGTTCATCTTTGGCAATTAGTCAGGTGAAGTTGAAATGTTTTAATCATGCTAAATTAATTAACATGAAGCGGTCCCGAGTATGTGTAGAAAATTAATCTGAGACCTTTAAAATAAATTAATCACTGGTATGATCTGCTAAAGTAAATAAGATGTTCTAATATGTTAGAAATAATTTAACCAGGTTAGAATAATTAAATTTAACCAACCCCGAGTTTAATTAAGGCTGTAATTAAAATGTGTGTGCACTGAAAATAAAATCGGTTAGGCTGTTTTGCAGGCGTAGCATCAATTAAGCATAGTTGCACGCGAGTACATTTAGTATTTTTGTTCCTACGATTAAAGCTATTGCCGATAACCTTAATCCTAGAGCCGGTAGACTGTAGAACGACTGTAGTTGGGGAGTGCTAACTTTCGGGGGTTCGAAAAAATATCATTTAATTAAAATCTACTAACAAAAAGAACCATCTAACTACTGTGCTCCTAATAGCACACAAATACCACTAAGTATTTGCTTAATTATTTATTATTCACTTCGTTACGTATTTACAGCAGACGAGCTAACGCAGGCAACAATAGTCGATACAGACTTTGTCGGTGACGATCCTTTCTACAGTTCTAAAGGCAAGCGATTCTCTTGAATATAAACATAGTTATCTTAAATGTAAACCGTATTTTGCTGTATTATATGTTTATTGCATCAAAACTGTTTTCTCAAAATCAAATCAAATAAATAAAGATGGGAAGATAAGGAAATGAGAATGAGTAGAGGAAAGAAATGAGAACTACTAGGTTGGTAAAAGGGGGCCTGGGCAGGGGAACACAACGATGACGATGATGAAGAGGTAAGAGGTGGACCCCTTTTTACATATGGTTATAATATAAGGACAAACAAAACTCTTACTCGGTCTGAAGTCGTAAATGTAGTACTAACCATTTTCCCGTTTCGACAGGCAGAAAATGCTACCTTGTTACGTAATGATGATTTCCACAATGGGTCACATTGGAGTGTTGGGCACGGAAGATAGCCGCCCCAAGGTGGAGTGTTGAGCGCTGGGGCAGAGAGCCGCCTCAACCAACATTACTGGAACTCGGTGTATGACGAGGTCAGCAGTGTGATTAAATCAGCACCGATGGAAAGTAATGGGTGGAGACTTAATCACGTAACCTGGAAAACGTTCTATATTCTGGACTTGAAATCGCATCAAAGGAAATGCGGTGAACCTAGCTCAGAGAGTTCAGAATAACTGTGGGTAAAGTGGTACAAGCCTGCGCAGTGCTATATCAAATCATGAATTCATGCCAGTCTCCTGGATTGGAGTCTACGGGAACCGCTAGGGGTCTTTCTTCTCTCCGAGTGACAAGTAGTGTTTTCAGTATTAAAATTTGCCACCTAATGTTTTAATAAATATTTTCAGAAAAAGAGATGAATTAGAACTTGTAATGACAACAGAGATGAGTCATCCAGTGCATTGTTTGCTATTAATGCTTGCTGAGTACATTCGTGTACTCAACCTTATTAGTATTCTCCTTTGTAGATCCTAGTCCGGCCGGGATCTATCCCGAGCGGGACGAAGGACATGCAGGTACCGAAGCAACCGCAGGAGGAGAAGACACAGACTACGAGGACCAGGGCGAAATGGGCGCCATGTTTGACGCATGGGACGAATAGGCGGCCGGTACTTCAAGGCTGGCGAGAGAAGTGGAGAAGTTCCTTTTGTAAAAGTATAATACTTGTACTAAGAACCATAGCCTTGCGTGGCTATTACTGGAATAAAAATGTACAGTTTCTATCTTATTGTTCTGCTGCGTGACTCTATAAAGGCTTACTATTCGTTGGAGCAGTGTTCTACTGAGCAAACGAATAGTAATCCGTATGCCTAAGTGTGATTACCCTTGAGGTAATGACACGGGGCGTCACATGATGCTTGTGTATGGCTATTCTTACTTGTGCTTGCAGAGTCTTGAACTCACCCTTGTTATTTGTCGCTTTAGGTGATCATTGAAGACGATATGCATCTGGTGGGAATAGATCATGAATGAGAGCAATATTGAGCACTTCACATCACTAGACATTTATTTCTCTTCATTAAAGTTCAGTTAGCAAAGTTAAATGTAATAATTGTTTATCTTGTGGAATTCCTATTTTCGCATAGTTTTGCTTATTATGGAGGTTGTATTATCTATTTAATTCTTGGTTACTTGCTTTGATGAGTATTTGTTTATTATTCATTCGAATTGTGTGGTTATTAAGCTTGCTGAAATTTAGGATTTTTATCTTGTGGGATTGTTATTCTGAATGATTAGATGGTAAGCTTATCTGTTGACTAGATAGTTTTGCTAGTGTTGATAGTGATAAGTAGTTATGTGTTAATTATTCCATTCGGTTATAGGTTTTATGTTGCTGAAATTTACGACTTGTCATATGGTAGAATGATTATTATTTGATTCTAGCTGATAATGATTCTTGGTTAATGGCTAATTTTAGTAGCGATAGTAGCTGTATGTGACATTTCGGACTTTTATTAAGCCGGGGTATTACAGTCGAGGGAGGGGAAGGCGGAGGGGAGGAGCGGCGGTGGTCTTCTCCGTTCTAGTCTGGATGGAGGAGGAGGTGCGGCGGCGTGGTGGATGTGCCGTGCGCGTATGGAGTCATGGAGAGGTCAGAGGTGATAGAGGGATAGTAGCTTGGCTCAAGCTCGCGAGCGCGTATGGAGTCATGGAGAGGTCAGAGGTGATAGAGGGATAGTAGCTTGGCTCAAGCTCGCGAGTGATAGAGAGACAGTAGCTTGGCTCAAGCTCGCGAGGGCTCGCGAGCTAGCTTGAGCCTACTGCCGAGCCAAGCCGAGCTAGTCTTCCGGTTCGTTCCCGAAACTAGTCGAGCCGAGCCACTGTTTCAGCCGAGCTTGAGCAAACCAAGCTCGAGTCGGCTCGGCTTGACTCATTTCCAACCCTAAGCGGCTCCCCTGGGCCTCCGCAGGTACCTACCTCTGACCTCCCGTCCTCCTGTGGTTGGTTCTACCCGTCATAGCGCTACCAGCCATCCAGCCGTCGTCACGCCGGCCCTCCGCTTGAGCAAAAGGTATTTTCGTTGTACACAATAGACAAGCACAGAGCTGATGTGAAGCATATATTGGCATTATGCCCAACATGGATCTGACAAGTGAATGAACCTGGAGTTTTAAACAGAAAAATTTTATTCACCAATATAAATGGCTATCTATACTGCTATTGTGTTAACCTCAGGAAAAGTGCCTCCATGCTCTTCTATCGAGATAACTGGAATTACCAAAAGATTGTTCTGCTAAAACAGTTTGGTCCACACTATACAGTTCTGGTTAAAAGTAAGTCATATAGACTGAAGTATCATAGCTCAGCCTCTGCCGGCCTGTCAGCATTGCAAACTATTTGAGTGACAGATCTGAAAAATACTGTACAATGTATGTTTTCCCATTGTTGATGATAATAGGTGCACAGCCTTGGCCTTTTGCCCTTTTCTTTACATCAATTGAAAAATTGTGTACAATACCTTTTGAGGTTATATTTAGTAGCAATTGCACTGCAGATTTATAAATAGCATCCTCTTTTATCTGATGGAATTCATCATTGTTGACAATTACAGGAAGTGAAGGCAAGAAATCATTGCAACCAATTATTCCTGTGAGCTCATTCATAGCTTGAAGTTTCCATAAGTGCATTGGGGATGATTCCCTGTTCTCTCAGAAGTAGATCATCATTTGCACATGTACTGTGGTCATCAAAGAACCTCATCATCGTTACTCAGATGATCTTGTGCTTTTTTTCTGCCTGTGGTTGTATTCGTTTTGAGGCGAGAATTTCGGGAGCAAAACATGCGGGAGTGCCCTTGAAATCCTTTCCATTCTAAACTTTGTCGATGGATGCATGCGGCACCTGGATCGGCTCTTTTGACATTGTGGGATCAGTTATCCCTGTCGATTCTCTTGTTCTCCGTTGTGTGTTGTGAGAGAAGTAGAGAACTCAATATCTCATTTATCCAATCTACCAGATGAACTAAATATGTGGTGTAAGACGTCTGTTTCTACCTTGTGTGCTGAATGCAGTGCTCTACTGAGATGTAAATTTAATTTATTTGCAGTGATTTGTTTATATTTCCCATGAACTCATGACAAGTCCATATGAACCTGATGACAAGTCCATAGCACAACCCCAAATAATTTGGCTGAAAATTAATTTATCCACTGACAATTCATTTAACTTCAAAAATTCATATCTAATTCAACTCAACTCCAAATCAAGTGAAACCAATTTTGATACACCACATTACAATGAATGTCCACATTGACATCAATATCAAAGATGACAAGTCCATAACACATTAACACATGACAATTCCACGTTGACATCAAAATATATGAGAGATTACAAGTCCATAACACATGATGTTATGGAATAAATTAATTACAATGGAGTAAATTCTTAATTAAAATATAGCCCTTCATGATGATCGACGCGCATATAGCTAGCTTTCTCACTGGGTTCTTCCTCGAGCTTGATGTCGTCTCCGAAAGGAGAGGCAACTCGTCAAATTGATTGTACTCTTCCTCATCCACAACATTCTCAACTCTGAGAATCCTTCTTTTTCCATGAAGAACTACGTAGTGGTTCTTATTTGCCAGGTATGTTACATAAAAAACTTAAACAACTTGCTTAGCGAGTACGAATGGTTTGTCCTTGTATTCAACACATTAGAGGTCCACAGTGGTGACACCGTACTTATCGACCTTCACACCTTGTGAAAGTTTAACCCAATAGTATCGAAACAGGGGGATCTTAAAAAGTACGTAGTCGAGCTCCCAAATCTCCTCTACGAACCCATAGTAGGAGTTCAACCCACGTGCCCTGGTGATATTGAACTGCTCGTGAAATGCATCTATGCGGACACCGCTGTTCTGGACTATGCTCTTCCTATCCTGAGCTGCCGTATAAAATGTGTACCCATTTATGTCGTATCCTTGCTATGTTACAATTGTAAATTGTGGCCCTTTTGCTAACCATAGCAGCGTATCAACACTTGATGACCTCCTAGTGATTCGCACCTTTAACCATTTGTTGAACCGACGGTTGTGCTCTCTCGTGATCCAAATCTCCGACCGGTCTGGATTTTGTTGGCGTACCATGTCTTTGTGCTCGTCGATGTACAGGGACACTTGGGTCATGTGTTGCAAAACCATGAAATGGGCTTGAGCGTACGTATCCAGATAGGGAGTGATTGATTTCCTTCCGATGGTCCCGATACCATCCAGTCTCCCCTCATGACAAGATAGAGGCACACTTATCGGTTCCACCTGAGTCATGTAGTCAACGTAGAACTCAATGACCTCTTCAGTTGCATAACCTTCGATGATGCTGCCCTCTGGTCGAAATCGATTCCGTACGTAGGACTTGAGAATTCCCATGTACCTCTCGAACGGGTACATATGACGTAGGAACACAGGGCCACATATCTTTATCTCTTTCACATGGTGAACAATGAGATGGACCATGATATCGAAAAATGACAGAGGGAAATACATCTCAAGATGACATAGAATCATCACCGCCTCGGCCTGCAGAGCATCTAGTCCTTGGGGATCGATGACCTTCTGAGCAATTGAGTTAAAGAAATAACACATCCTCAAGATTGCCACTCGGACCTTGTTCGGTAAGATACTCCTAATTGCAATAGGAAGCATTTGTGTCATCAGCACATGACAATCATGAGACTTCATACCAATTAATTTCAAATCTTCCATAGAAACAAGTTTCTTAATGTTAGCGGAGTAACCAGACGGGACTTTCACACCATGCAAGCTCTGGCACAGTTCATTTCTCTCAGCATTGGACAAAGTGTAGCAAGCTGGGGGGAAGGTACGTTCGTCCTTTATCGGTCTTTTTTAGTGCTAACTCGGTCCTTATGTTCATATCAACCAAGTCACGCCGAGCGTTAACACCATCCTTTGTTTTGCCACTAATATTCAATAAGAGACCAATCAAGCTATCACATACATTCTTCTCCACGTGCATGACGTCGATGCAGTGGCAAACTTCTAAGCGCTCCAAATAAGGCAAGTCCTAAAAAATTGACCGCTTCTTCTAGATGTTCTTCTGACGGGTTCTTAATTTACGTCCCTTTTGAAGCACAACATCGATATCCTTAACCATATCATAGACATCTTTCCCTCTAAAAGCCCTTGGAGCTGAACCATCCTCCTTATTTTTGTCGAATTGTTTCTTCATCTTGTGGTATGTGTGTATCCTGGGAAGGAACCTACGGTGACGTATATACATAGTTTTGCGCGAGTTGTTCAGCCATACACTCTCCGTAGCATCTAAGCAGTGCAGATAGGCTTTAGCTCCTTTTGTACTGAAACCCGACAGGTTACCAAGGGCAGGAAAATCATTGATAGTGTAGAACAACATGGCTCGTAAAGTGAAGTTCTCTTGTTTGTACGCATCCCATACATGTACCCCTTCGTTCCACGGTGTCACAAGATCTTCCAGCAATGGTACTAGGTACACATCAATATCATTCCTAGGTTGCTTCTGCCCTTGGATAAGTAGTGACATCAAAATGTACTTTCGCTTCATATACAACCAAGGAGGAAGGTTGTACATACATAGATTTATGGGCCAGGTGTTATGTCGGCTACTCATGTTACCGAAATGATTTATTCCATCTATACTCAACCCTAACCTTATGTTCCTCGATTCCGCACCGAACTCTTCAAAGTTCCGATTGAAGTTTTTTCACTGGGCAGAATCAGCAGGGTATCTTAGCTTTCCATCTTTCTTACGCTCCTCCGAGTGCCAACGCAGCAATCTTGCCTCTTTTGGGTTCGCAAATAAACGCTTCAAATGTGGGATCACAAGCAAATACCACAACATCTTAGCAGGAGGTCCTTGCTTCACCTTAGCAGTATTCTTACGCTTGTATCGGGATGCTTTGCACACGGGATATACATGCATGTCTGCATACTCTTTATGGTAGAGGATACAATCATTCGGACATGAATGTATTCTTTCTACTTCCATTCCTAATGGACAAAGAACCTTCTTTGCTTGGTAGGTGGTGCTGGGCAATACGTTTCCCTCCGGAAGGATGTCCGCTAGGAGACCTAACAACGCCATGAAACTCTTATCGGACCAACCGTTGCTTGCCTTCAATTTTCGCAGTTAAGCACGGTTGACAACCTTGGGTATTCTAGCTTGTAGCTAGGGAACAAAGGTCTCACCGAGTCCTCTATTAAGCCCTTGAATTTACAAAATTCTCTCTCACTGTAGTTCTCTTCTGCATCTCGCATAGCATTTGATCCAGATTGTCATCGTGCGACCTATCCTCATCAAAAGCACAGTCCACATCCGGCATATCGTTGACTTCCTTGACGATGCCGTCATTATTAACTTCTTGTATAATCTGCTCTTCACCGTGACTGGTCCAACATATATACCCTTTTTTGAAACCCCTTCGAATTAAGTGCGCTTCGATCTGCGCCGGGTTGTTAAACATCTTCTGATTACCGTAATCAATGCATGGACACTACATAAATTTTATCCCCTTCTTCAACATATCCTGCTTAGTGGCTCTTCTAAAAGCAAGCATGCCATTAATATACTCTTGACTCACACGGCTCACACCGTATATCTAGTTTCGGTCCATCTATAGCATGTAATAAATCAGTGTCAAATTACATTAATAAACCGCAAGTACAAACTCTTCTTAATTATTGACCAAACATACTTAAATTGCTTAGCGATTAACCTAGAGCAAATATAAAGGGTTAAAGATCATTACTCTCGGAGCTCACGACGAAAATACCAAATATCCCGCGAGATTCCTCTCCTTCTCCTTCTCCTCCGATCCCTTCCTCCTCCCCTTCTCCTCCTTTCCTCCTCTCTTTAGCTTCCTCCTTTCCTTCTCCTCTCTAAGGTGGCACAATGGGGGTGGAGGCAGCAAGGTGCAGGTGGCGCAATGGGAGAGGAGGCAGCGGGATGGAGGAGGCGCTAGGGGCAAGGGTCCTGACCTTTTCCTCTCTAAGCTGGCACAATGGGGGAGGAACAGTAGGGTCGAGGAGCTAGGGCAAGGAGGTGGTGCATGGGGGAGGAGCAGCAGAGTGGAGCCAGTGGCAGGGGTTGTGTCAGGCGCATTTATAATGCCAGAATATCACAGACGGTTCTAAACAAGAACCGTCTATGATGAGGGCTTATCACAGACGGTTCTTGTTAAAAACCGTCTGTGATAATTCACAGACGGTTCCTAATAAGAACCGCTGCGTGATTAGTTAGATTATCACAAACGGTTCTTAATAAGAACCGCTCGTGATGAGCTGAACTATCGCTGACGGTTAAGTAATAAGAACTGTCAGTGAATTATCCTGAGCGGTTCTAGTTATAAACCATCTATGATAGAGTGCATTACGAGCGGTTTCTTTGGGCTATGCGTGATAAAAATAACACGAGCGATTCCAAATGAACCGTGCGTGATGAAGCGTCGTCTATAGGTTGTTTTGTAGTAGTGGTCGGAGCTATAGCGTGCCTAGTTACTCTCTTAATAAAAGCCATATCTATGCTCTTTTTTCGGGAAGAGACATGTATTTTTAGGCAGTATCTTGCGTAAGACATAGCTTGATTTTTTTACTCTTTCCACTTCACCTCAACAACATCTAACCGATGTGTCAAGTAACTTTTCCTCTCTTTTTTTTTAGGGCGAGGCGCTACAGAGATTAACACCGCCCAGATTGACCATTATTCTTCCCGCAGCTCGAGACAAAATCTTGGGTAGCGATAGCAGACTGATATCCACGGCACATATGCGAGAAGGCACCTGATAGCTAGGGGTGCAAACAGAGCGGATACGGACGGATATCGTTCATCCGTATCCTTTTCCATATTTTTCTCGGAATCGGACACGGACGATTAGTCGGATCTGAATCTGAATCTTGGATAGTCTCGGTCACGAATATGGAGTGAATACATGCGAACCGAATCTGATTGTCTCGGTCACGAATACTTATTCGGATATTGCAGCAAAACGAAACCATATATCTCGCACAAATAAAGATCAATCAACCATACTACATGTCCAAAATGCAACTAGATTAGTAGTTTAACAAGCAAATTTAAATGCATGACACGATAACAAATGGTGGTTAACTAGTTATGCAAGTTATCATGCATATATCAAAATAAATTGGTGCTGACACTGACAGCATGGAACACATGAGATGAATACGGAGATAATTTTATAAGAGAACTTCAATTATTCTTCCAGTTTGGTACACAAAATTATATAACCTTGATGCGAATTTTTCATGTATATTCATTAAAGAATAGTTCTTCAAGAGTAACTCTTTGCAAGTCACTATCAAATTTTCATGTAAACTTCACAACATTTAATTAAGAGTTGTACTTCGTCCTTATATGAGCAAAGAATTAACTGCAAATAAG
The DNA here is from genome assembly GCA_036346405.1 of Phyllostachys edulis. Classification (NCBI taxonomy): domain Eukaryota; kingdom Viridiplantae; phylum Streptophyta; class Magnoliopsida; order Poales; family Poaceae; genus Phyllostachys; species Phyllostachys edulis. Next base: position 32,373,401 of record CM070566.1, read on the forward strand.
TAAAAAGAAAAAAGAAAGCTCGCATTGTCAAACCTCTTCCGGTGCCAACATTGTAAATGCCAACTTTACTAGGCTTTTCTTGTGATTTTGTGTCAACAGACTTAGGAGGCAGGTAAGAGCTTGATGATCAATGATGCACTGCAGAACAAAAGATAAATTAAATGATTGATGCAGAATGTGTCAAACCTATAGAAAGATACAAAAACGAATGTCATACCTGAGTTTGCATGTCATCTCCAGTGACAATATTTCCAACAGTTTGTAGCGCAGGTATAAGCACCGCAGGTGATGGATGACTTCATGTGGGAAACAGCATACAAAGAATAGAAATGAGCATAAATAATAAAATCATACTAAATCAAGTAACAGAAAATTGTGATGCAGCATTGTCACATACAGGAGAAGCTCCACAAGCCGGGAACAAACACTAGCTTCGATCACAGTCTTCGTTGAGATCAATACCATGTGGCCTTTTCAGGGAGTCCAAATTGGTTTTATCATCCAGATCAGCAAAAGGCGAGCTAAGATCAGGGAAATATACTCCAACACAAGCAACTTGATGTGTCAAAATTTCCCTCAAAGCCATAATGATAATGGTGCCATGACGAACTTCCCAAACTACAATGCAACACCCAGTTAAAAGGTTGTATAAGCAAGACAAAAGGAGACAAATTTGGGAGTTGGATAATGAACTTACTAGGGTCAAACATATCATGAATAAGTTGATCCACAAATTGTTGGAAAGGCCATCTCCCATTCTCACTGTACTCCATATAGTCTTCATCTGCAACTGCATCAAATGCATCCTGAAATAAGGGAAAGGAAATGATTAAAACATCACAGATCGAAGACAAAGCCACCCCAACAGAGAATGCTCTAGCACAGATAATATGTGAACTAACAAATGAAACAACAACAGTAACAAGTCAACAAACTCGCAAGCGTGTGGAAGCACACACCCTCAAGCAAGCAAGCACTTGGCCACTTGCACCCTGCCACATTTGTAGACATGCTAGTCTATGCTAACAATTGAATGATGTGAAATGAAAGTTTTGCAGCTTCTACACCAATTAGGCTTCAAATATTGAAAAGTTGAACATGAAATGACTTCATCGAGGATTCAGATTATTTCAAGAATCCAATATAACTAAAAAGTTAACCATCTCATGAAAGTAACTCCAATATAAGCAAACAATTATAGGAGATTTGTAAGATCTTGGAAACGAAACAGTATGATTGATTGATCATACATTATGTGCACCAACTTGGTCAGAAGAAGTTCCATTGGACGATGCACAATTTTTTAGCACAACCTCATCATCCTCAGGTACAGCTTTTGTATGATCGTTTGCGTTACTCTTTGCTTTCCGCTTCAGCATATTGAGCTCCCTGGCACTTAATTGGCTTGAACGAAAATTAGAATGTTTGGTAGTTCCTGTTTTCTACTTTTCTAATCAACAAGTTTGCAAACCATCTACATAAAGATCTGCAAGATACCACACTGATCTATATATAATGCTTGACAAATTCAATACATCTAGCATTGCTTTGATTCTAATTGCACTTTGCTACTTGATTTTCAAAATTGATTGCGATAAAATTTTAAATTCATCCTATAGGGTTTTTTCATCTTTATACCAAAACATTGGAGAATTCCACTAGATGCCAAATTTCTAGTAAACCAGACTTGCTCAATTCAGTAGAGGATTCCTAACCAAATACTAAAAATGCATAGTAGGCCACTCAAACATATTATGATTATAATAATAGCTTGACAAAGATGTGTAAGCTGTAACATTGTAAACAATTTCAGGGTAAACATAACTATCGAATTTCAGGACAGAAGTTTACCTTAGTCGATACATGAGAAACTGGAATAATGCAGTAGAGAAATAAGTGGTTATGAAAGCCCTAGAAGGTAAGCATGCTGATCTGGAAGACAAGCACTCCACTTTATCAATAGAGAAGGATCTTGTATATGATCAAATAAGGGAACTGCATGATCAGTTGAGAATAAAAAATGTGGAGTATGAAGCTGCTGTGAAATCACATCAAATGGAAGTAAACAGCTTTGAGGAGCATATTTCTTCTCTGCGAGAGAAAACACATTACATGGATGAGATGCTTGAACAGGAAGAGAAAAAACACATGAGTGCTTCTATTAGTGTAGTGATATTGGAGAACTGTTTGGTTGATGTGAAAGATAAGAACTTTGCTCTATTATTTTGTAGACTGTTTCAGATGAAACCTTCAATATTCTGAAGCTAAAAGAGGAAAGTGAAGATGCTTGATTGATTTTCTTACATTTGCTCTACAAAATAGCAAGCAGAGTGATCAGACAAGAAAATGAACGAATAAAATAGATATAACTGGACAAACTACAGTGAGGAAACCACAACATTAGTAATAACTTCTTGTTTCTTCAATGGAAACCGGGATATGTGTAAACAATGTCAAACAATAAGACTGATTTTCCTTTCAGAAAATTAGTTTATATCAGTGATGTATCAAATCTTAGCAAGACATATATTGGCCGGGACTTCAATTAAAAATGGTATGGATCCACTGTTGTGTAATAGTATGATGAATTGTTGTCGACACATTCATAGAGGGCCGCATCTGGTAACCCAAGTTTCAACAGCCTACACTCCAAAGAAAATGAAAAGGAAAGCAAAATACCTTGTTTGAAAAAGAAAAAAAAACAGTTCACATAAACCAACTGAGAAAGACAAAAAGGTCAAGAATAATACTTGAGCTAAACATACAACACATAATAAGAAACTTTTCCATCTATTACAGACACCAAAGAATCAACATGGTAACTGTTGATAGTTCTACCTCACTTTCAGGTTGTAGATGTGACTGAAAGATAATCAACATTGTTTGCAAAGTCTTTAGTTGAACACTCTCATCTGTCATCTCTATGTGCTGCAGCAAGACAAACATCACAGTACAAAAATAATTAGTTTAAGGGCCTTAATATACTACAGGAAGATTGATGGAAATCAAATTATACCAAATATGTACATAGAGTGAAACAAAATAGAAGATCCTAATTCAAAAATAAACAGCTATAATAAAGAGTCAGGCTTTCCAAACATAAGCTTGGATTTTTTTTTCCTTCAAAAAACACATTATCAATAAATTACATGAGGATCATAAATGATTGCATACCAGGAAATGGCACAAAGGAAGCCCCAAACGATAGATTCTCTGAACCATATCTAACACCCACGACGCCATAATCTTCAGAATGCACCTTGCAAAACTTAACTTTAACTCCCTTATTCTGGTGGTTTCTAATCATATCAATTGAAATCAATAACAAGAATATGTTACATTGTATTTGGAAACATTTCTTGATAATGTCAACAAACAAATCAGTGGGAAGCTATCTAACAACGCCATGTATGATTTGCAACTGTAAACAAGATATATAGTCTACCTATTTCCCACTAGTAAAGGGAATGTCCCAAATGCACCAATACGATACTTAGGATAGTAAGCATATGACCTCAGCTGCAACATGCTGGATAACCAATTTATGAGCCAAAACAGCATTGCCTATGCAATTTCTACCAATGAAATACAGCATAAATCCTATTGGCTTCAATGATTTGCGTGGACTTAAGAGTAGTGAATCTGAATAAAACCTGGTGATTGCACTGGACTTGGAAGTATAGCTGTGGCATCATTTTTGTTGGTCACCCACCATTATCATCCATCGCCCACATCATTGAACACTAACAATAGCACTAACTAAAATAATGCAAGTATAGCTATGGCATCATTTTTGTTGGTCACATCACAGGGCAAGGGATGGGCAGAGTAGAGGGGGGTAGCAGGGAGTTTTACCTTGACATACACCGATGCTGTAATTAGTCCATTTTAGTCCACCTCCAGATCATGCATCATGCATAAGCAATTTTAAGCACACATCAGCAGATGCATACACTGCTCCAAGCCTTGCAGCAAGGATCAGAAAACCCAGAGGCCGGCCAAGCTCAAGCAGTCAACTCATTCTTGCATGCAAAACAATTGCTAGTCAATAATCAATAGATGCACAAAAAGAAATTAACTCACCTCAGTGAACTAATCAACTCAAACCAAAGCATGAACCAAGCACCATCAGCAAAAACTTAAGTACATCAGAAAATAAGAAGGGGATTAGGGAGAGGAAGAGAGGCTCAAGCTCGGGCCAGGCACCCGGGTGGTGGCGCGCAAGCGGCCGGCCGGGCCAAGCCGAGGGGCACCGGCGGCGAGGAGAGGTGGCGGCAGCAAGGCGAGGAGGATGGCGGCTGCAGGCATGAGGGCGCAGTGGGGGAGGCAGAGATGAGGAGGAGGGAAGCGGCGGCCAGGGCGGCGAGGGAGGAGGGAGGCGACGGCAGTGGCGAGGGAGGTGGGAGGCGGAGCCGCGGACAGGGAGAGCGCGGGTGGGGGAGGACCGGCTGAGGAAGTGAGGAGGAGAGGAGGGACCGCGGGAGGGGCTGCGGCGGTGCGGTGACCCTGTGAGTCTGTGACTGAGACTGAGCCGAGCTCAGCGATTTGCCGATTTGGGTTTTGTTTTGGGGGCCAGGGGTGCAAGGGGGGGGGAGCCGCGGGACCACAAGGGGGCGGAGAAAGCTCTGCGCAGTAAAAATCGGATAGTCTTCGGATAGTATCCGAATTTAATCGCGGATAGTTTCGAATAAATCGGATAACTGACTATCCAAATCCGGATCTGTATCCGGTGAAAAATATCCGAAAAAACTCTCCGGATATCCGAAAAAATATCCAAATTTTGCCCACATTTATTCGGTTGGTCGGTCGGTCAGAAACTATCCGCTCCGTTTGCACCTCTACTGATAGCATGGGTCATGGCCTCATGGGTGGGCCGGTCGGCTTGCAGCCCCCGTTTGGTTCCGCAGCCCGGGAAAGAAAGAGAAAGCAGGCAGCCCCTCCTGCAGTCCTGCCCGTGTGCTTCGATGCTCGGCGCTGCACGGCACGGGATTGGTCGGTGGCATCGCGAGCGCGGCGAAGACCGAACGATGCCGTCACCTGTCAATGCTTCCACTGCCGCCAGAGGATGCGCGAGGGCGCGGGCACGTACGTGACGGTGTTGATATGGTCGCGCGTGGTTCAGGCCAGAGGTGGGTGTGTGGCTAGGAGCGTGGCCCGCGCGTGTGACTAACCCAGCACAGCCGTCCCGCTGCTGCGGCGCGGTGAGGTCAGTAAAAGAAGTCAAGAAAAAGAGAGGAAACGGGCTATCTAACACCAAAGACCTCTAGTAATTAACCGCAGCCCTTGCCGTGTACTGACCGTCTCTTGTTCAGCCTAGATCAGGACGTTTGTGAGCACCATTAATTTTCGCTCTTTTATTCGTGCCTCGATCGTGTTTTGACTTCTCAGTACTAGCAGTTTTCTAACGTTAAAAGCAGCACTCAGCATCTACCTTCCTCAGGTTATTCCCATCCATTGATGTGTCATGCTTCTCCTAGTCCTCCTTGGGCTCCTCTTCTCCCTAGTTCACAGTCCTGAATGTTACGCTGCCACGGACACCATCTCACCTGGCCAGGCGCTTGCCGGCATCGACAAAATTGTCTCCAACAACGGGAGGTACGCACTCAGCTTCGTCCAAACAGGCAGTAAGTCCTTCAACAACACCGTCCATTGGTACCTTGGCATATGGTTCAACAAAGTCCCCAAATTAACCACGGTATGGGTTGCTAACGGGGATAACCCGATCACCGACCCCACCTTATGCGAGCTCACAATCTCCCTTGATGGCAACCTTGTCATCTTGAACCAGCGCACCAAATCCATCGTCTGGTCTACCCAAGCCAACACCACAACCAACACCACCATTGCTACGCTCTCAGACGGTGGGAACCTCATCCTACGGAACTCCTTGAATCCATCTGATATTTTTTGGCAGAGCTTCGACCACCCGACAAATAATTATTTCCCGGGCGCAAAGCTTGGCCGCGACAAGGTCACCGGTCTAAATCGTCGTATTGTTTCTAGGAAGAACTCAATTGACCAAGCTCCTGGTGTATACTCATTTGAGATAGACCCCACCGGTGCTGCTCAATTAATCCTTAGAGAATTAAACTCGAATGTAACATATTGGTCTAGTGGCGAATGGAATGGCCAATACTTCAACGCTGAACCAGAAACGCGTGGCGATATTAAATTTGTTAGCAATGACCAAGAGGAGTACTTCACATATACCGTACAAGATGAAAAGGTAGTCTTTCATGCTTCGCTGGAAGTATATGGTCAGATGAAGGGGTTCCTCTGGGTCGAGGCCTCACAGGATTGGGTAATTACATATTGCCAGCCGAGATATCAGTGTGATGTCTATGCAATTTGCGGACCTTTCACAATTTGCAATGATAACGCGCTTTCGTTTTGCAACTGTATGAAGGGCTTCTCCATCCGATCACTTAAGGATTGGGAGCTAGAAGATCGAACTGGGGGGTGCATGAGAAATACTCCATTAGATTGCAGTAGTAACAAAAGCACAACAGACAAGTTTTACTCTATACCATGCTTCAGACTTCCCCATAATGCCCAAAACATAGAAAATGCTACTTATGAAAGTGAATGTGCACATGTTTGCCTAAGCAATTGTTCTTGCACTGCATATTCCTTCGGCAACAATGGCTGCTATGTCTGGTATTATGAACTACTCAATGTGAAACAACTCCAAGATAATGACCCTAGTAATGCTAGGGTAGAGATTCTTAACCTTCGCCTTGCCGCCAAAGAAGTGCAAAATTGGGGAAAGAGCAGAAGGAGAATAGACATTGGGGTGGTCACTGTTGCTACTTTGGGTTTGTTTGGACTTGTCTTGCTATTGATGATGATTTGGAGGAGCCAAAAGAAGTGGACTCGACACACATTGAACAATGTTCAAGGTGGCAACGGAATTGTCGTGTTTCGATACATTGACTTGAAGCGTGCAACTAAAAATTTCTCGGAGAAACTAGGCGGTGGTGGTTTTGGCTCTGTATTCAAAGGGTTTCTACCTGACTCCGGTATCATAGCAGTGAAAATTCTTGAAGGTGTTCGTCAGGGAGAGAAGCAATTCAGAGCTGAAGTGAGTTCAATCGGAATAATCCAACACATCAACTTAGTCAAGCTGATTGGTTTCTGCTGTGAGGACAAAAGGAGGTTGCTTGTTTATGATTACATGCCAAATCATTCTCTTGATGGCCATCTATTTTGGAGCAACGTCACATTGCTGAATTGGCACACTAGGTATCAAATAGCTATAGGAGTTGCCAGAGGGCTGGCTTACTTGCATGAGAGCTGTCGGGATTGTATCATACACTGTGATATTAAGCCACAAAACATTCTCCTTGATGCATCGTTTATCCCTAAAATTGCAGACTTTGGTATGGCGAAGTTTCTGCAAAGGGATTTTAGCCGAGTTGTAACTACGATGAGAGGAACAATAGGTTACCTTGCACCTGAATGGATTAGTGGAGTGGCTATTACAACAAAAGTTGATGTTTATAGCTATGGGATGGTACTACTGGAAATCATATCAGGAAGGAGTAACACATCTGAAGAATGTACTAGTCGTGGTGGCAATGCTGTTTATTTTCCTCTGCAAATTGCCCGTAACCTTCTCAAAGGAGATGTGGAGAACTTGGTGGATCACAGATTACGTCGAGACGCCAATTTGGAAGAGGTTGAACGAGCTTGCAAGGTCGCTTGTTGGTGCATCCAAGAAGAGGACTTTGATCGACCGACAATGGGTGAGGTCGCTCAGATCCTTGAAGGTCTACGTGAGGTCGATATGCCTCCGTTGCCAAGGTTACTCCAAGCTGTTGCAGGAAGCTCGCCTTCAACTTGTATGTAATTTCTTTTTCATGGCAAACAATTGAAATTTGAGCAGGAAGACTACTGATATATATCTCTAGTCTCACAAACAAACTTGGTTATTTTTCAGCGCTGCAGAGCTAGCCTTATCGGGAGCAGAAAAATGATAAGAAGCTCATAGAGGCCAACGAGATTGATGTGGACCCGGAAACGAACATAGAGAGAAGGGCCTAGAGCCGCTGGACATTAGGTCAGGAGACATGAGGACGAGCATGTTGCATGCGTCACGATTCACGAGAGGTTGGTGATGCAGGCGTGTAAAGCTGCTGCCTCACATAACTTTTATGACAGTTTCAGCTTACAATATTGGTAACATTTTAGTTGGCAGCTTGTGAAAATAGATGCAAGTTTTGATCAAACCAGTTTTTTCTCATGAGTCACTTTCCTTGCATCATTCATACCAAATCGAGACATGTTGTGCACTGTCAGCTGCAAAGCTTGCGAAAGCTACTATGATTTTTTTTGGGTGAGCTGTTTTTTTTTTGTTACGTGTGGTAAACTAGGTATTATATTTATGATGAACTAATTAATGCAGTTTGTAAGTACTAATGTTATGTGTGATTGCTGAAAATATGAATAATTCATGAATGCTTGGATCAAATAAACAAGTTATATGTTTCCGTTAATTTCTTGCATACAATTTAAGGGGTTTTCACGTTCCGAAAAATATTCATGATCGTATTTGTTTCGATTCGTATTCGCTCCGTATTTGTATTCAACATTATTTGTATCTGGAGTATCCGAATCCGCATCTGCATCCGGGGAAAATATGAAAACAAATATGACAATACCATTATCCGCATGTATTCTATCTGTTTTCACCCTACTAGAGAAAGTACTACTGAAGCCAACGAAAGTGGCACTAGAAATCCTCCGTCAGATCCGCCGCTGCTTGTCGTCCCCGGCCGGAGCTCGGTCTCAGGCTCTTGCCGTCTGTGGTAGTTATACTACATTCTGCACCTGGTTGCCATGTCAGTACGTATGGCCGAGCCGGCCGGTGGCTTGGTTTGGCTAGTTTGTAACAAGAAAAGACGTGCGCGGTTTCCGGTGCATGCCATCCATCGATGCACTACTATTAAGCACCGCGCGCTCGCTAGCTAGCTTCCACGCAAGTCAGTTCGCTTCCGTCAATTTGACGAGCTTAAGATATCGTACTAAGTTTTGGAACTACTGCTTCCTCCTGCTAAGCCCACCTGCACATAAAGCAAGGCAGCACGACATATAAGAAAAAATTAACGTCATGGGACCGTATATTTCCCTATTAAATATTATACTACAACTATCTATCTATTTTTTCTGCATTAAAGTGAAGTATATAGTGAAGATATTGCAACAACTACATTTGATTCCCTCGAGGTCGACGCTCACTGCCGCAACTTGGATTTCTCTTGAGCCAGGCTTGGGTTTATGAGAGGTTTTGCAGACGAGCTAGTAGTGATTGTGTGTCGGGAGTGATGAAGTTTGAGCAAAATCTCAAGAGGGCTAAAGATCAAAAGCAAATTCAGAAACGCACTACTCACTATTAGTTGCACGCCCTACGCAACGTACAAATATGGCTCTCCGGTCGTCGCTTGCGTATCTGTCGTCACCGCTGGACCCGCCCGCAGCAAGCCCGCGATGCACCAGCGACCAGCGCCTCGTCTGCTGCTTCCGTGCTTCGCCGTTGTATGATTGAAATTGCTGTCTCGCTGAGTAGTATCGTAACTAGTAACAATCAGCAACAATGAACCTTCTAGATAGACCTGACCTAACCAAATTGGGCCAGTTATAAACTGCATACATGCTATTAATTTTTTTTTGGCAAGGCCCAGGTTGGCCGAGGAGATGCTCCGTCCCTAGATCAAGGTTACAACGTTGCGTTTGATACCAAAGGAAAAGCAGATTTAGGGTACGCTTTTATAGGCGAGAGAGAAGGGCCGATTACAAGGCATTTTTTCCTTCGAGAAAGCCATTCGGGAATGGAATTGGAGACTAAAAAAATCATTCCTATCCTACATGAAAGTGAGACTCGTTTGCTGTAATACCTCGACCTATTCGTAGTGCGGCCCATGTGGCTTATGTGGAGTTTGTGCTGGTGGGATTAGTCATATGTTGTTTATCTAAAGTGAGTTGTAGTAGGCATATAATGCCTGTTGGGTTCAAACGTAGCACCTCTGAATTAATCCTTTTACACGAAGCGATGACAAAAGTGTAAGTGGGGTGTTATGCATCTGCGGGTCTGCCTCATAGGTGAGCTGGGTATTGAACGGATTTTGGGCCAGCGTGTTACAGATGGTATCAGAGCATCAACTTTCATTGCACAAGTACGTGTGAGTGTGGGCCTATTAACGGGTACCCACGGTACGGAGGTTGCACCGAGGGGTGGTTCTGGAATTTTGTTGTGTATACGGTGTGCTACCGAGAGCGTTGCCCTCCTCCCCCCACCACCGGTTAGTGGTGTGGCCTATGTGGAGTTGTGATGGTAGGATTAGTCCCACATTGCTTGCCTAAAGTGAGTTTGTAGTAGCATATAGTGTCTGTTGGGTTCGAACTTAGCACCTTCGGGTTAACCCTTTATATGAAGCAATGTTGAAAGTGTAAGTGGGGTGCTATGCATGCACGAATCTGCCTCATGGGTGGGTTAAGCATTGATCGAATTTTAGGCCCGAGGCACTGTCGATGGACGAGAAAAATAGGGGATGTCGTAACCGAATCTGTCTGCCGTGGCAGATGCATGTGCATCCATCGAATCTATGTCAGGTGGGACCAACTATGAATGGGGTGGGAGTGGTTCGGCCCGATCATTGGATTATCGATCCGCCCCAAAAAATCAAACAACATGGGATGGAGTTGACCCAGGAAAGAATTGGGGCAAAAGGGGCACAACACACCTATTAGTTTTGTAGATCCAATTGGATTGACCCTAATCGTTCGACCAGAGCCCGCTCAATCTAGCGCTGCTCTAACCCCAACGTGCCTCCGCCGCCGCTCCCTGCCAGGCCACCGTCATCGACCCACGCCGCTCTCTCGACCTCCTCCAGTCACTCCCTAGCCCCCCTCTGTCACCCTCCCCGTTTAACCTTCGATGCGACTCCTCCTCCTCGGCTCCACCCACCGCGACTCCTCCAACTGGACTAAGACCGCAACCTTAGGTCCAAGATGTGGTTGAGCTGCGATGGTGTGGCTGTAGAGTGGCAGGTGAGGAATATGGCGGCGGCGCGGGGTGGCTCCGACGATTTGAGCCTGCAATAATTTCCTCTTCTTTCTGAAGTAAACCATGTTCTTGTTGGTTTTGATCTTGATAGGCACATTCTGTTATCTGTGATGGTGTTTTTTTCTTGTTGGTTTTAATCATGATCTTGTTCTGTTATCTTAATGGGAAGAAGAATGAAGAGGTCACAGTTGCAAGAAAAAAGGGATGCAATAGAAATTGTTCATTGACATATCTTAGATAGAAATGAGGTTGCTCCAAGAAATTGACGATATTTCATATAGCTGAATAGCTGGTGCCTAATGTTTCATAGTTAACAACAATCAAATAATATCTTTGTAATATGCAAAAAGGTTGTGCGTGCTAATTTACAAGAATATGTATATGGAACCCTTTGACATTTTACAAGAAACTGCTAATTTTGTACCCCTCCTGCGGATTTATGGTTGTCTGTTGGCCGTCAACATTAGATATGATGAGATGTACTGTTTGCTTATTTTGTTTTGAGGATGACCTTCTGTGCACTTTTGAAATCCAATTGTTTGTCATGGCTTACCAAATCCCAATTTTTTGTTACAAAAGATGGTTAATGAAGCTCTAGCTATTGTTTATGCATTTTTTATGTCAATTAATTTTCTTAGTTTTTTGTTCCATTTTTTTTATGCCTGGGATATTTTTCCCCTCCGGTCCACATTAAACAAAAAGTCTCGCGAGGCAGCCACGAGAGCCAGCGCTCGATCGTGGGTGGGCTGGGATCCTAAAGCCGCCCTTTGCCAACTAAGCCCGCTCAATCCTCTTTATATATTGTGGTTTATAGATGCTTTCATCAACCATATCAAGAAGACTATCATCCACCAAGTGTTGGCTTTATTCCAAATCTCCTCTGCCATGGGGGTTGGTGCTTATTTGATACCACTGATATCTTGTCCTGTGCTTCCTTGATCAGATGATAGATAATCAGGATTCTGAATTTCTGAAGAAACAATGCTAGCATTGCAGCTCAGATACATATTGATGTGTGAACAAAAGAAACAAACTTCTTGTTGATGTCATGGGGATATGCTCCTCCGATCCTCAGTGCCCTCCTATTCCTTTCTCATAATGGTCAAGAAAGAATACATTGCTTTGTTTCAGAACTTTGCACGTAGAGATCAGAAATTTAGTATTACTTCAGTATGCCACTTTATTTTTCTGTTTATTTCTTTCAAAATGAGCCAATGCAGAGGGTTGTATAGCAATAATCCAATAGCTAGCTTGGTAGTCTGCACATCTTATATTAACTAACTTCAAGACTGAAATAAAAAATCAAAATGAGCTAAAATGGTATTAATTAATCTATGGTAATGAACATAGGTTTATTCAGGGACCAGATTTCTGAATCCGAATCCGCTGTGTATTTCTGCACCAGTCCCAGATTAGTAGCTAGTACACACAGTGGATATGATAACAAATTCGGATCACGATTTCGGACACAGTGGATAAAGCAAATAATAGAGTATTGGCCTTATAGTCACTTATTACAATAAAGGTCACCTGACCAAGCTTTACAGTAGCAGAAATAATAAAAGATAAACTCTGAGTGATGGCCCATCAAATTGCCCACTGGTATTCGACTGGGGAGCACAACCTAGTATTCCGGATGACCTTCATCAAAGCCACAGGCGTAGAAGTCGTAATCCTCCTCGGCATTATTGAAGGCTTCTGAGATATATTTTGAGTGTAGCATGTGAGTACATAAAGTACTCTGCAAGTCTTGAGAAAAATGTAATATGTAGGCTTCACAATGGGGCTTATATGGTTCTTTTGCATAATGCAATATTTTAAGTTTCAACAATTTTCATAAAGCAGCATTTGACAAAAAGCAGTTTCAATAATTAAATTAATTATTCCACTAGTGAAGGTTCTAGCTATCAACCACTAGTAGCAAGGATCTATCCGCTAGCGTTCAAAGGATAGAGCTCTAGTTGCTCAACTGGCTCCAGCTACCAGAATAACTATCGAAGAGTTCTAACTGCTTTCGGGTTCCCAAAGTTTATTCTTTTGAAAACCAAACCAATATCTACCATGTGAAAGCGCACTTTGCCCGCCCTTGACCGTGGGCACGACTGTTCGAATAATTTTACACTCTACAGAGATTGTACAGCTTGACCTACACAAGATAATCAACTTAAAATGTTGACCATGACACGCTTCCTTGGGTGTGCGACTAAGTGATTATCACAAGGCTTTTACTTTAATTTGTTCTAACATCAGCTTGCCCGATGAGTTTTGCCCCAAGTCATGGACATCAACTACCATCGACCTATAACTCACCGTTGTGGGGGAAACCTACCCGAACATGGACGTCAACTACCATCGTTCGGCACAAGGCCCCAACAGACATGAAAGTACATTTACCATGCAGCACGACCCAAGATATGGAAGTACATTTACTATAATCAAGACAACACCTATCAACCACAGCTTGCGGGCGTAATGTTAGAACTTAGTAATTTAATTGGCCAGGACTATTCCATTCTAGCCATGTGGTTGTACGGTGAATGCTTAGTTTGAAATAATACAAGTGTTGGTCCTTAAACGACCAAGATGAGGTAGTCAATAACTCAATCCACTCGCCCCAGTCTAAACAAGTTTTCCACCATTTTATTTTATTTTTCGAACTACTGGCAATACCTATTGCCATAGATTTCTCAAACAATTTTTGCATAAAAGGGGTATTAATAATTCCCTCCCATAGGATGATCATGACCCAAAAGGCTTATCTAAGCAATTCTAATGTATTAACTAATGCAACAATAATGTTGACGAGGATCTAATAATCCTCAATTAATTAAGTTATTTATCTGTGATATTATAGATAAATAATGTCACTTATACAACCTTCAAAGGTGCCCCACAATATTAACAATAAGGGAGATCATATACACCTAGTGATCGTAAACTATTCTACAACCACCCTATACAGTCGTAAGTCCTACTACGACCACCTCATGGTCATAAGTTCTTCTGCAACCACCTACTAGTTGTAAGACCTACTATGATCACCTTATGGTCGTAAGTTCTTCTACGACCAGGTCATATACGACCACCCTATGATCGATAAAGCTTATAGACATGTGGGCACAATCGACTAAGGACATTTGTGCGCTGTGTTTAATACATGCAGTAGTTAATATATGCCGTTATTCCTAAAGATAGCTACACATATTAAACCTCTATCTCTGACAATAACTTCCCTTAAAAACATGTGCATTTCGTCAAGCGACAAGACGCCTCTTGATATAAAACAACTGCCACCCCTTCACGCGCTATATAAGAAGTAAAGTCGGAAGAACAAAGAAGAGGATCAGGTGATCAAGCAACAAAACAAACATGAGTCATTAGTCTTAGCCTTCGGCGACTTCTCCCTTGTAAACACAATCAATACATGAACATAGAAGTAGGGTTATTATTCTCTCAAGAGAAGGACTGGGTCTGTATAAAATTCACGTGTCCTTTTCTGTGTGGTTTCGCTCCTAGAGAGCCCCCAGCATTCATTCATAAGATCGATATTAAACCATCAACAAATGTAATCATTGCCATGGATTTGCTATACTAGGGTGACAATGGTTCATGGATAACAACATCAAATGAGGGTATATTCATCCTATGAATTGAAATAATCATTTTATGTAAATAGCAATGCATAATAGATTTGAACAATAAAACAGGATTTTGAAAACATAGGTACAACATGATCAAATGAGACTTGCCATTGTTGAAGGTAAGAGTTACTCCTTTAGATTGGTCCAAGCTTGCTTCGGCAACGTCGAACTCTACACACGTGAAACGAGGCACATAAGCACAATAAATCCAAATAAAATCCAAAAATTATAAAATTAGTACTGATGGATATATATATTGAATTTAGAAATTTAAATCATATGAATCGGAGTTTGAACGAGCATCCAAAAGTTTGTCATAAATGGAAATTGGTGAAAAATGAGAGAGAAGGTTATATTCCTTGGAATATTCCTTTACGGAGGAAGAGAATGACAGGTGGGGTCCCCACCTGTCAAAGAGAGAGAGCAAGAGAGGGAAAACAGAGGAAGAAATAGAGTAGGGGTGGGCGGCTCCGGCATGCGGCGATGTCGATGCACGCCGTCGCGGGGCGGCTGGCTGACAGAAAAAATGGATCGGTTAGGTTGCAGGTAGGCTATGGGAGGTGACGTCGCAGCCGGAGATGCACAGCGGCAGCTCAGGCGATGGTGGCGGTGGCTCGAGCGCATGGACGAGTGACGGCGGCAGTGCTCCGGCATGCTTCTTCGGGAAATGGTGCGAGCACGACGACGACGATGGCGAGAGGAAGCCACCGGGTCACTCAGGGAGGCCAGGGGTGGACCGAGGCGGCGGGGCAACGTTGGTCGGTATCAAAGAAGAAAGGGCAGCGACGCTGCTCCACAGAGGTTCCTCGACTAAATGAAGAGGGGGAAACGGAGGATGATGCTCGGGGAGCACAATGTGACTCGCACGGCTTGGCAAGAGCCTTGCTGGAGAGGGAGATCGAGGTGGGCGGTGCGGTGGTTGAAGTTCGAGGAGATGGCTTGGGTGGTGGCGACGTAGCTCTAGATGTAGTGACAGATGGAGAAGGGTGTGGGTGTGAAGGAAGAGGGTCTCGGTACTCACCTTTTATAAGCGAGGGCGGCCACCGAGCGGGCGCAGCACGACGAGGAGTCCAGCAAGAGCTCGGCTCCGGTATTGATGGCGTGTACCGGCGAGGGAAAACAACAGAGATTGAATGCATGCGGTAGTAGGGTGTTGATGGTGCGCATTGATGGAGGGGCACAACATGGGCGTTGTGGCGCAGTTGAACAGGCGGCGCGACACTCAGCCGAACAGAGGCATTGGTAGGAAGAAGAAGAAGAAGAAGAAAGAAGGAAGAAAGAAGTAGACCTTGGGCCATGTAAGAAAGAAATGGGCCCAAGGCAACAGTGATAGATTTCAGCCCAAAAACCGAAATTGAGTAGGATTTATGAGATTTGAATTTTTTGAGAGATTTCAAATTTAAATTTGAATTTTGAATTTCAGCTGAGGTTTGAATTGAGGAGAGAGATGAACAAATTCGGACGAGATTGATTCGAAGAAAGATGAGGATTTAAATTTTGAGCTTGAGAATTGGAAAGAGTTTTGAACTTCGGATTTGAGATGGAAAGATTGGAAATTTCATGACTTAAGTTAATTTTTAATATTTTGTAAAACTCCAAATAAGATCCAAATCTTTGAATTAATTAATTTCAAATAATTTTTCAAAATCTCCTAGTTTACCGTCAACAGTCTCCCCTGTGATGTTCAAGTGTGTTTGGAATGTCAAACCAGTAACAATTGAGAAGTATCTTCTACAATGCATTTTGACTCGTGAGTATTAGTTTCTACTTTCCACTGAGTTTGCCAAGTTTCTCAAATAGAACTTGGTTGTTACTTGTATCTCGGTAAGTACTTTTTTGATTAGTTGTTTAAGCAACACAAAGGAATTTCCTTGGGAAACTGATGTGTATTACTGTTACTCATCTACTTGTTTCTTCACTTCTTAGCTTAGTTGTGTTGTTGCCTGTGTTGAACATTTTACTGATCTGCCGTGTATGTATAATGTATTGTTGCATCATAGTGCTAATTAGAACTTGAGCAATGTTGGAACTTGGAAGATACTGTCGTGGATGATTTGGAATTTTGGATCTAGGGGATGTTTCTGAAACCTAAATCAATGTGTGGTGGTGTTAGCAATTTTTCATCTCCCATAATCTTGCAGCTATTCATCCTGCCACGGGTGCATTGATCTTGTCCAAGAAGAGAAAAGGACAAAAGATTTGCAATGCATGTTTAGTTTGATCTTTGATGTTTAGCGCATAGACTGATAGACTGGGTGCTTGACTGCAAAGAGGATAAGAACTAGAATTCATAGGTAGTGTCTGAAGGACCACTGAAAAGTGACGCTCATCCTCAAGGCTCCAGACTGCGTATGAATGGATATCTATCAAACATTGAGTGCGGCTGCGAAGCAAGGAACGGCCTCTGGGCATATCGCAAAGCAACACACTCTTCAACAGAACGGCGCACTCCCGAGGACAATCGTCTCCGCTGAGATGAAACGGGCTGACCCTTACAATCCAATGGGTCATAGGGGCCAGAGCAACACGATAAAAATGGCCGACCCTCGAACCATTTCTTAAGCTATGGGCTACACGGGGCAGGTCCGGGCTGGACCGGATCGGCCCACTCCCACCCCTAACTTCGATGATTTGTTAATGTAGACGAGAACTGGTTACTACTAACAGGGTTTCGATAAACGTCGCCGCCGGAATAAAATATACCAAAAGAGATCATACATGTGCATCACATATTTTGCACGCATGTAAGTTGTAGATGTATCTCCTGGTAGATTTATTTTTCAAGAACTTAAATGATACATCATACATGTCCATACCCTATACAGTTCAAGGAAATTTTCGATCGCCTGTGTATGTTCAGAAATTGTTGTGGGCAATCAGGCGCGCCCTGACCCAGAACTACTGTTAAACATACAAACGGCCATGGCATCTCAAAGAGAGGAAAATAATAGATCAATACGCGTGTATGAGCATGACCTGCAGCTTGCACACGCGCGCCCATGGTTGTCTAAGAAATAAAGAACAAATTTTATTTAAACAGCAGTTTTAGAATTTCAAAACAATTACTACCTCCGGATCCAAATAGATGACGTGCGTGCGTGCAACTACCTACTAGCAAACATCATGTATAAAAATCTGGAGGGAGTACTTGACCGGAAGAAAGTCGTAATAATGTTTTTTTTTCTGTTTAATGTCTAATAAAATTCCGACGCTCCAGCACATTAGCAACGGCCAGGTGGCAAATTTAAGAGCAGAATCTGAGATCAAACACAACTATACAAGACAAGAAAGACACGGGCATTATCCTTAAACAATATGGACATGTGGTTTTACAGGTACAAAAGGCTAACCGGTTCCTAGGGTGAACTTCAAGAAAACTCCACTTTACATGAGACTGGAAGCTACCCAGCAAACTGGTCAAAAAGTTCTATAACCTTTTATTTCATTAAAAGGGACCGCAATTTGTGCATGAACAAACTACAGCAGTGCTGTAGAAATGACCTATATCCCGGTTAAAGTGTTTCGCTGATCACTACAAGGAAAGTCAAAATTTCACATAGCCGAAGCAACGATTATTAACAAAAACTATGTTGTGTTTTGTAGTTTGTACCATTTGTACATAGGTCACAATTCTCTAATGGGAGGCAACAAATGTTCTCCAGCTGTCCAACAGAAATGGATGCCATGGCTTCTGCTAAGTGCAATATCTTGGTCTCAAAAGGCATCAACCTCAAGAAAGACATCATGCTCTGCTCGCCTCGCCTTGAGGAAAAGCTCGACAATCAAGCAAAAACTTGCAATTGATGCAAAAGAAAAGGTGTCAGCTGGGGGCTTGCTGGAGTAGCACACAAAAGAATCCATTGCCGAATTTATCTCACGCATGCATGCGTTCCTGTATCGTATAATTGGGAAAATGTTATTTGACGAATGACAAAACATATGAAAAAACTATAACATCAACATTGTAAAAAGTAGCTAGAATTAACTTAGTCACAACTCACGGCATATAGTCATAAAAGGTTTCAATAATGATGCTGTTTCTGGTACTGAAACTGTTTGGAAAATACTAGAATTTCCTCTCCATGGTAAATGTACACCTGTAATACAGTAGAGGTCCTACCGTCATAATACTGCATTATATGTAATCAATGATGGTCAGGAAATTTCTATAAACAAAAGTATCAATCATGAAGCGCCAATACTGATTGTTAAAACTACTAGATTCCCATGAAATACACGCAAAGGTGCAAGCGTAACTATTGAAGGCGCTCTGGAATATAAGTGCTTAATCTGAACATATATACTGCGAAGTCAAGAAACACTCAAGGCATTTGATTGCAGTGAATAAGAGTATAAGAAAAAAATGCAGCTATAAGAAGAATCCAAAACATTAGCTACTATCGAGAAAAAACATACTTGTCTGTACGGACTCTTTGGCTGATGCTGTCAGAATCAGCTCATTCCAAATAAGGTGCAATGAGGGCATCCAATTTGACAACCCAGAGCGCAACTGCTGACGTTGTTTGTGGCATCGTTTGAAAGTATACAGTGATGTCGTCCAGATATGAACTAAAGCTTACAGATGATGAACTTTTATATAACCAATCCTCATCCATTGCCCCAACAAAATCAACAAGAACCTGAAGGGAAAAGCAACATGGCAAAACAGAACACAGTACATACTGAGCAATTTACTGAAAACAGAATAAAAGATTTTGATATTATAATCTAAAAAGAAAAAATAACAAATGTATAGCAGACCTGTAAAAGCTCTGGCAATGATGATGTTCGCCGCAGCCGCTTAACCCACACCTTGTGCGAAGACTTCATCCATAAACCGGCAAAAGCTGCCTCAGGCATGCATGCCTACATGAGAACAGATTATAAGAAATAAAAATCTGGCTAGGCAGAAGTTATGAAATACGTATGCTTTTTGGGGACACTTGTACAAACAAGTGAGTGACAACTTTGTGTCACCAGGTACTGTAGTTTTTCAACAAAGTTCATCCCAGACAATAAAACTGCATCAGACAAGCGTTTTTAATAATCACCTCAATGGAATGAATCGCTGCTTTAAGTGCCTGTAGCTGTGAAGGCAGAACTTTATGAGTTGGAACACCGTGCACATCCTCAGGCTCCCTACATATTGCCACATGTATAGCATATCTTTCTTCAAGATCAAAACCAATCTCAAAAGTAGAGTGACATATTCTGCAATGTTTTTCATCTCTCCAATACAAATCATGACAACTTTCACAGCGAACTAGTGATTCCTTAAATGATTTCTTGCCACACTTGACAGCAGTAAGAGAAGAATAGAAAGAAGTCCAGATCCATTTATCTAATGCTTGCAATCTTTCCCACTTCAATATCTTCTCATCACCTCGCCTCCCAACTTCAATTAATATTGCAGATGATGTGTTTAAAAGATTATCAGCTAGATCTGTTGGAACTGAAGAATTGTCAATGTCTGATATGGGTGAAGCTCCATCTGCACTACTTGTCTCGGAGCGAGACGGATCAGATAATGTTTCAATTCCAACTACATTCCCATCTTCCAAATGATTTTTCATGGCTTCAAAAAGGCACGCTTGTCTCTTTTTCATTGATGCAAGAAGATGAGCTTCCCTAGTGCCTCTGCTATCTAGGACAGAGAGCAGAGAAAGTAATTCCTGAAATGCACAATATTTAAATAAAATGGTAAATTTATCCATGGAAGTTAGCCTCAAGTGAATAAATAAGAGGCATAATTATATATCTAAGCAGTGTAAGCAGGTGGACAACCTGTGGTGAATCAATCATCTCCCAGTGACCATCTTCTGAGGACTCGAAGTAGACCCTACGGTGCCCTGGATCATCTGCCCTACAAGGCCCAAGGAAGAGCCAGTAATTATTATACCTGCGGTCAGATCCTAAGAGAACAATTTGTGGTTGGTGTGCAACTCCTGTAGATGAATCATTCCTGCCAGAGCTAGCGATGTAATCCTGACTTCCCTGGCTTCCTGACTGGCCTTGATTAGAAGAATCCAAACTGTACTCATCACTAGATTGATACATGTCTCTTATTGATTTTTTAATTTTCCCACCTGACGCGTGTGACTGCGCTCTCGGTATGTTAGGCAAGACTCTTTGTGGTTCCTAGAAAAGGTAGGGGGAAAAATGAAGCTTCTGCAATTTTACAATAGGACAAACAAGTAGATAAACAAACATTTCCTGAAGGCTGAGCTTGAACTTAGCACATAAAACACAATATTAGATTGGTGTAAAAAAAGAAGAATTGACAAAATTAAAAAATGAGTATGATGTGCATGTTCACTTTGAAGACTTCAACTGACAGTTATACAGTAGCCTCAGTCAAGCATTCTCTAATGAATAAACCCAATTCTCCTAAACATGCCTGTAGCTATAAAGGGGAAAAGGTGTTATTAGTATAGTAGGTATACGATTCTACAATTCCTAAAGCCTAAAAAGGCATAATGTATATGCATTAGTCGTGGCATGAAGTGAATAAAGAATATCAGGAGACAATTTTACATAAAAGGTTCACAAGTTTGGATGATCCCTCAAAACAAAACTCTGCAACAATAATGCCCGCATGCTTCTACAAAATGAGACCTAACTCTCTCCATTAACCTGATCACTTTTAAGAATATTCAACTATTCCCATAGTTACATTGCCAAGCCAGAGCACTATGGTAAGATAGCAAACTTCACGCAATACGACAACATCAGCAAGAATTAAAGAGAAATATATTATTTAAGTATCAGATATTCAGATGGTCATTTTACAAGCTCAGTAAAAGTTTACACAATCTTGTTTAGAACAATGATGACATGCTGCAATAGAAAAATAACAAAACAGAGATGACGATTACCTGAAGTCTTGGTACAGAACCAGCACCAGAAACAACATCCATTAATGCAACCAAGCAATCCAACTTCTCGTCAATGCTTAGATCTGAATACTCGCCTTCCATCAACCCCAGAAGCCATCGTTCTCCAGAATAACTTTCATCAATTTCAGTACATTTATTTAGATTTTCATGTACATTTTTCTGCTTCCTCCTAACAATTCTACGTTCATGCTCAGAAAAGCTCATCTCTTGTGAACCATCAGATTCATCACCACAACTGCTAGCATCTCCACCATCAACACTTCCACAATCCTCGGTATCTGATCTAGGATCTTCCTTTCCTTTAATCCAAGGATCAACGCGGAGACGATATGCAGAAGCTGCAATCTTCTCAAATAATGTGATGTCACTAGAGAGAGTTGAATAGATCAGCTGCTCTACTTCTGATGTGTCGGAGAGGCTAAGATCAACAATCTGAAGAGAGAACAATCAATAAAATGCTATGGAGATACTTAAGTTAAAAAAATATAAAGAAGATTAGTTGTCATCAATATCAACACTTATTTCCAATATTATAAAGATAAATACCTCTGGTGCTTTGGTGAGTTCTGAAACCTTTAACCCACCACTTCCTTTCTTAGACAATAGCGCAAACAATTCACCTTTCAGTGTATGAGGACGCAAACCATACTTAACCATTTGATTTTTCTCCTGTAAGAAGGAAACAAAAGGATATATATTAGTTTTAAACAGCTTTAGATTACTTGTAGACTAGTAAGAGAAATCTAGAGCTAGAGCATATAAACAAATAATAGAAGATAGGCCGCGCCATAGTGCGACGCTGTGTGAAGATGCCAATACCCCCCATCTCTTGGTTTTCCTTTATAAATAAAAAAACGGCAAGCTATGCGTATTTATGTGCTTTGTTTCATTGGCAGAAAAACCAATGTATAATTAAAGAAAAAAAGAGAGAATAGATGTTGGCAGCTCAACCCGAAGTTGTGTGTGTAAGCCCAGCCCAATTATCAGAAACTTATAGATGAAGGTGGAAACAAGTCGTGTGGCATCTGCTCTAGACCCGCGATGCTCCATCGCTATCTTTTCCTGCTCTTCTTGCTTGTGCAGTTCTTCTCTTCCTAGCCATAGCCAAAGAGATTGGAAAGCGTATGTGGCAGTAAGGAGGCGGCAAATCGACAGGGATTGTTTATCGTGTTAGTGTTCTTCTAACCGTTGTGGCAGTCGTAATTACCACTCCATACAGTTACGTGACATTGTTCAGTCCTGCAGTCATTATTCATGTGATTTTTAAAACAAATATTATTCATTTGATTTCCTAACCATGGTTTTAAAGATGTTTTCCTAAAGTTATTAAAGCATGTTTGGAACACAGGAATAGAAAACATAGGAACGGGGAAAACACAGAAATTAGAAAGGAATGTGTCTGGAAAACAGAGAATTGGAAAACAGTGGAATTTTTGAGGATTTGGTGTTTGGAATGCAGAAATAGGATAACACATAAATCCTACTAAGAATGCGTAAAACAGATATTTCTTGAGGTAAACATTGCTATTCAATTCTTTATTTTCTCTCTCTCTCTCTCCGTTTTAATTGGATCTGTTCACTGCTTCACCTACCCAAACTTTCCCCATTCCTATTACCCTATATCATTCGATTGACTGCCTCCATCCCTTGCAATCTCTCTCACTCCCCCTGATCCAATCATCTTCCCCATCAGTGTGACTGATGGCGAGCTGTGCCAAGCAATGGTAAGCAGCGGGGCATGAGGTTGTGGCTACGGCTGTGGTGGTGGTACGATAGGCAGTGGGAGATTTCAAGCCATGGCAGGGAGCTTCACGTCGCTGCTCTTCATTGCCCTCCCCCTGACCACCATCCTTTGCCTCCTTTTCCTCTCTCGGTGGTCTCCGACCTCTTTCTTGCCTGATTTCACTGTCAGCACCGCCCTACCACGCTGCCGCCTCCCATCGTATCACCTCCGTGTGGCAGCGGTGTGGGGAAGGCGAGGTGGAGGGGTGCCGCTGGGGGCGAAGAAGGTCACGGCACTGGGTTGGGGGTCAGCGCGAGGGTTCAGGGGGTCAGCGAGCTCACCGGCGCATCCTCCTCCACCCCCGTCTTCCTGCTCGTGGATCCGCCCTTTAATCTTATCCAATGCCCAGTCGCTCTGTCTCCTCTTCCTCGTCCCACGCGTGTTGTGGTCCTCGTCGGTGCCGGCGTGACCGGATCCGTTGTCCTCCACAATGGCCGCCTCCCCGAGACGCTCAGCAAGCTCCAGCCTCCAGGTGCGCGTGTGGGGAATTATCTGGAATATTTGCAGCTCCAGGTGCGCGTGTGGGGAATTATCTGGAATATTTGCCTTCTTTTCTAACGGGCTACCTGTGCCCGTTTTTCTCCTTAAGGCCTACCTGCGGCCGTTCTTTCCTGCAGCCCACATGCTGCTCGGCCGAATCTCAGCCACACATCGCGAGATCGAATGGTCAGGAATTGTGGACCAATCAGAGTTCTGGAATCCCAGCAACTTTAATTATATAGCTAGATAGATAGATTGCGCTTGGTACCTTAAAGGTATGCACACTGATATACAAGTGCTAAAATAATCAAGAATAATGAGGTATCCCATAAGTACCTTGTTAATGAAATCCCGATTCAGCATATGATGTTTGGAACCAAAACCTGAAGCAACCAGAACTTGTCGTAGTATTTCAACCCAAGTAAGAGAATTCAGGGATTTGATCCAAAAATCCACATCAAATTCTTGTTCCCGAACCTGAAAGAGAAACAACTTCAACAAAAATGCATCTTCACAAGGAAAACAGTGACGCAATATATTACAAATTCAACTATCGAGGTAAATCATTCAGCTATTAAATTTTTTAGATAAACTCTTCAAACAGGAAAAAAAACTACTCTGTTTGCATGATTTTTGACTGACGAAAGCTTTTACGATTCCACATCAATGACCTATTTACAGTTCTTTCATATATCTGATCAAAGAATCAGCTCTAATAAGAGTATCATCATGTAGTCCCAAGCAACCAATAAACTACTTACATCACATCTGTAATACAAGAAAGCCAAGCCAGTTTATAAAAATATGCAGGTAGCCTAGTGAAATTCAGATGTTACATTGCATTCTATGAGATGGACGAATATCTCAACTGAAACAGAAGTTTGACACTATAAGATTGGTGAAACCACAGTTTTTTGGAATAATGTAATAAGGCTTTGTCAGGTCCTAGAAAGTAATAATGATCACCTGAAATAAAAAAGGTACATGTTGCACTTATTGAAAGCTATCTACTATTCAATATTACGAATTACGATGAACACTATAAGCTAGTAGCCTAGTACTACTAGATAATGAACTGGATTCCTCCTACGGCTGAAATCTATTAGACCGTATCAGTCCTTATTGCCTTTCAACTTCAAGGAAATCATTAACTCAATACTCCAGAAAAGACTAGAACATGGGCATACAATAAATATTACAAGGTGATGAAATGGTTAGACAAATAGCTCAGTTCTCAGCACTAAAACCATGGAGGTCAACTTTCTGATGCAGCATTATATTCGAACTATCAGTTTACGTAAGGGGACATACTTAAATCTAATCAAATGAATACGCAATGTTTTTGCTCTTTTAAATTCATTGGTGGACTGCATGACATAGTTGAAATGATGTCAGAACCTAGTAGCTCTAAGGAAGCAAAAGGTAATTGAAATGAATTGAAGTGTATAGCAGCATTTTCAAAACTCACAAAGTTCATAAAACTTAAAAATCTGCAGTCTTTAGAAGATCGTGGAACAAAAACACCTCCACTGCCCTTTTTTGTGTTTAACAAAAGGAGCTTGAGAAGACCAACATGTACTTTCCCCAACAACGAGTCCTGGAAGTCACATTTGCGCCATGAGAAAATAATACCAGGAATCATGCCAATTCCAGATAAATTTGGTTAAAAAATTTCACCTTGTCATGGAATGCTTGCACAAACTCATCAAATGTAAATGGATCGGCATCCATACTACCAAAATGAGTATAGACAAACTGGACAACCTGCCATGATTTTTTCCCAATTAATGGATGTGTAACGACATAAAAATTATTACAGAAGAAAGACGATCATGCTATTGTTCACACATAAGACAGTAACACACACATAAAATGAAGAATAAAAGTGGTTAGCCAAGTATAGGTAGAGGCTATTAACCTTTATAACTACATGTCTAGGTCATTAATTGTAACATCCCAAAATTTGGATGTATTTCAAATCCTTCAAAATATAAGATTTTAAAAACCTTTTGATGCATTTCGATTTCGCTGGATTTTATCTGAAACCTTGCTGAGTTTTGAATTTCAAGAAAACAATTAACAAAATGTACACTTAATTTAAATCGATGAATTATAAGGACAAATCAAAATACAATTTGAACTCAAATTATTGATCCCGAAATTCAATGAAAATTTGAATAATAAATTTATTCTAAAAAGGAGATAAAAACCCCAAAACAGTTGGCCCCAATCCGAGACCGGCCTAGCCCATCCCTTCCTTTGTTTTCCCTTCTTCCTTCTTCTTGGGCCGACTGCTTTTCCTTCCTTTCCCCTTGGCCCAACTACGACCCAGTCCACCTGCCTCCTCCTGGCCACTGTGCTCGCCAGCGGAGCGCCATTCCTCGCTATACCGCACGTCGCCAACCCACCACTGTAGCTATACCACCCCGACCAGCGCGTGAGCGCCCATGCCGCACGACCCACTGCCACACGCAGCACTGCAGCACCGTCACCACGCACAGCTCTAACTCACACCGCTCGTCTCGTCTCGCCGCCACACTCTCGCGAGAACTCACGCCTCCCTTTGCCATATTTAAGCTCCGCAGAGCCGTGCATCGAGCTCGTCTCTTCATCTGCATCACTTCCCTCAACTTCTTCCTCAAGAAAGCGAGCAGGAAAACAAGCTCACGGAGCTAGCTTCACGTCCTGGCCGCAGCATTCGTTGAGCCAGGCTGCACGATCAGGTGAACCTAGGCCATGTCCACCTTGTCCTATCCATTCGAATCGGTTCCTTCGTCCTCCTCACCTTCTCTTCTCTCTCTCACAGAGTCACAGGGAACATCATCTTCTTCCTCTCCGGCCTCGCCACAACCCATGGCCGCCGCATCAACCTCGTTGTTCACGTTGAATGCAGTGAGATGTCCCAAATCTGTCCGTGTCACATCATGTTCCCCAACATCACAAGCAGAAGCCCCTAATCAGTTTCTCCTTTCCTCGATAGGAGCACCGGACGCCGTCATCCTTCTCTGCTCTGACCGAAAACTACCGCCACAACCGCCATTACTCATTTGATGAGTCCCGGCTCAATTCCTCTCACCTGGAGCATCCCCCACACCCTCTTCCATCCTTTCCCATCACTCACTCGGGCTATCCTTCTCCGCAGTGATGCCGCCGCATGGACCTCACCGCACCACCCCAGGTCACCGTCGCTAGCCCACCTCTAGACATTCCCCGCCTCCACAGTCTGCACCGGTGAGTTCCTCCCACCTTCCTGATGCTCATGCGCGCACCGCTTTATTGGATTAGTCGTACCGCTTTATTGGATTAGTCGTTGGCTTGCCACCACCACCTTAGGCCAGATCGTTGTAGCCACCACGCACAAGCCAAGGCCAACCACAGCGTCTTCTTATTTCTGCTGGCCAGAGGAGGGTCGCCGGTACCACCGCAACCCATTTTGGGGCTCGCGGGTCATCCCCAAGGTCCCGCACACCGGCGTCGAGCTTGGCCCGAGCACACCCATGGCACCTCCCCTGTTCCAGTGGGAATTAAGGGGGAAAGCACTGTAGTAATGTCATTAAGGATTAATGGCATAATTAGTAAATAGTTATGTATTGGCTAATATTCGTATCACATGTGGCCCAAGGTGATTCGAAAATCTAATTAGAGCCTAGTTTAAGTTCTGAGTCTGACATGCGAGCCCCACCCTTTAAAACACATTGTGTAGACCCGGTCCATAGACTCGTACCGCTGACCTGTGGGCCCGCGGCCCATGCACTGTTTCCGTGGACCGTGTCCACGTGGACCGTGATCCCACCTGTCAGTGACTCGTTAATTTTCCTTAAGAAATTAATTAAAATAGAAAATAAAAACCCTAGTGGCCCCACCTGTCAGTGACTGTTGATATTTTCAAATAGAAAAAAAATTGGAAAAGAAATTAAAATATCCTACGCCCCCACATGTCAGTCACAGTAAGAATTTCTAACTGAAAAATAAATAAAAATTAGTAGGCCCCAACTGTCAGTGAGAGACCCTCTCCTTCGTTTGTTTTGGGGTTTCCTTGAATTTAAACTTTGGAGAGCTTGTTTTAACTCCAAATTTGATGATTTTTTTTTCTAGATTCATACCCAGTAAGAATTTCTAACTGAAAAATAAATAAAAATTAGTGGGCCCCAACTGTCAGTGAGAGACCCTCTCCTTCGTTTGTTTTGGGGTTTCCTTGAATTTAAACTTTGGAGAGCTCGTTTTAACTCCAAATTTGACGATTTTTTTTCTAAATTCATACCCTACCTAACAGTAGCAAAAATCTGAATTTTGGAGCTTATTTAAATTATTTAATGCAATTGTCCCCATGACAAATGAGCCCCACAAATAATTAATTTAGCTAAAGGTTAACTAGGAATTGTTAGTTTGTCATTGACACGTAGGACCTACGCATTAATTAGTAATAATAATATTTAGTTAAATACTACTTTTGTAATTAAGTTAGATGTAATTGTTTTGCTAATAATACAATTACATCTAGGACCCCCGTAATTAGATGATTAAGCAAAATTTGTTAGTCATATATGTTAATCATGGATAGTTAGTGTGTCATGAGGTGATAGTCTAAAGGTCCATTACTGTCTAGGTTCAATAGTTTAAGATGCCAATTAAAAATTAATAAGGGTTAGATGTTAATTGTAAATAATTATTGAGTCATTAGTATTCACTTTAAGAAGTACAAACTCCATTAGGAAGTCTGTTAAAATATAATTATACACATATGCATGCATGGCCACACGAGTAATTATATTAGTTCAAAATTAGCTCGATGGTATGTAACTAACACCTAGGAACAACGTATTAATTTGCAAAGATAATATTTAGTTAATATCCATTAGTATGACACATGAGCCCATTAGTAATTTAGAAATAAAAAAATAGGAAGATGGATAGACACCTGCAAGTGGGCCCTCCCATCATGAATTATCTATCTAGGCAATTACTAATATGTCGGCCCAAGACCATTAGGGTGTCTATTAAAATGTAGTTTAATATAGTGAGGAAAAGACATGTAGAGCCCGCACCGTAATTTCTAATAATAATATTTGATTAAACGTTGCTCAGTATATCATGTGGATCCTCGTAACTGTCCATAGGTACCACCTGTCACTCGTGGAACTTCCTTGATAAATACTCCCTCCGTTCTTTTTTACTTGATGTTTTTGACGTTTTGCGGTCTTCGAGATGCGGCTTTGACCGTTACTTTTTATAACTTTACATTAAGATGTAGTAATAAAATTATAATATTATGATAGTATTTTTAACAACAAATCTAATGATATAATTTTTATGTAGTCAACCTAGATAGTTTTAAATCTATTGGTGGCCAAACTTTAAAAAGTTTGACCACACGGATTCTAGGAAGTCAAGTAAAAAAGGACTGAGGGAGTAGGAATTAGTAAAGGCAATCATTAAATGGATTAGACCTCACATGTAAGTCGTGATGAAGTGTTCCTAATGAAACGCCAGTAATTTAGAAACAAATCAAAGTCAAGTTGATTGCATCTATCACCCACCGCTATCCGCTTCCAATAGAAGAACAATTCGTCAAATAAATAAAGATAAGTAGATCCTACCTGCTAACGTAATCTCTCCCATTTGAATGACCTAAGAGAAGTATTCCTGAGAATATGCTCTCTATTTCCATAATTTCTCTACCGGTGAATATTCCGAGAGCCCAATCTCTCTCGTCCTAACTCCGAATCAAATAATTCCTTATCCTAAATTCATCTAAAATCCAATCTATACCCTCATACCAAATGTATGAACTTTGGGATTTATTTGTGTTGGTTTGAATTCTTTTCCCTCTGTTGAGTGCCTTTGGATTTATTTGGTTGTATTCAAGTGTTCTTGAATTCGATCGTATTTCGCGTAATTAGAATTTGAAGTCCGGAAGGAGCAGCAGTCCAAGCAAAAGGAAGAACAAGACCAAGGGTATCAAAATATTGAGCAAAGCAAGTCATCATTTTGATCATATTGCACCTACTTTTCAACGCAATTATGTTGTTTTAAATTATAAAATTGCAAGCTATACTTTGATTACGATTATGTTGTAATTAGCTCATAGTTAATTCCTTAATGTTAAGTGAGCTATTAAATCCTACTCCTTGATCTTGAACACCATCCTTTGTCGCCCTAGGAATAATGGTAAACTTAATTAGTCATTAAGTTCGTATCTAAGTGCCATGCTTAGCCTTATTTAGATACATTAACATGTCGGCATTAATTTGCCACGACATCATTCAAACCTCAACTTGATTTGGGCAACCATTGCATGGAATACGGGAACTGTTTTGGACACAGACCTTTTTCCGTACGGCACAAGAGGGGGCCTCTAGCTCCGGTGGATAAACCCCCCGGTTGTTGGAACCTTAGCAGGCATAACTGTGTTTAGAGCATTGTAAAGGCCTTATGATGATTTTTCTTAGTATCACGCCTACGGTAGCGTATTGACATTACAAGATGACCGTCTCTTGTGGATAAAATTGTACAACCTCTGCAGAATGAAAACTGTCTAGACAGTCGTGCCTACAGTCATGAGCTATTTCTGTTTTACAAAAACAATGTGGGTGGGATAAAACTGTCGGGCAGATGGAATCCTAAATTGTTGTCCTGGGTGGATAAAACATAGTGAATGTTATTCGGTGGATGGAACCATGAATTGTTGTCCTGGGTGGATAGAACCCAATGAATGTTATCGGGTGGATGGAACCCTGAATTATTGTCCTAGGTAGATAGAACCTCGAAAGCACCGACACGCCAGCAAGGTGCCGTGTCCATGTCAGACATGGACACGGCTCGGATACGTATCCTCGGCGTGTCAGAAATTGCAGTCGCGAAAAAAAACAAAAACAAAATCGGATACGTATCAGACACGCTAGGATACGAATCGGACACTTGGGCCCATGCAATTCGGCCCAAAATGAACAATCCCCATTCAATTCGGCCCAACTTCACCGGTTAACCCTGCTTTGCCTGCTACCTGACCCGAGCACTCAAGCAGACCTTCCGCTCGACGCCACCGCAGCGCCCGCCCTGTGCGTCGCCATCGCTAGATCCGACGCTCCCGACGGCCACCGGTGGATCCCGACGCTTCCTCCAGTGTTGTCGCCGCCGGCTCCATTCCCTGGTTTGCTTCTTCCCCAGTTCCCCTTTTACCTTCCTCGATGTCACCGCCACGGCTTTCCTTTCCTGCTGGCGGTTCTCCACGGCCCCTCCTCCAGCGCTTCTTCTTGGCGCCGCTGCTAGCTCTTTGGTCGCCACTCTCACTTTAGTCTCTGCTGCGCCGCCTCCTCTCGGCTCGTCGGCCCGCGCCCTTCCTGACGGCTCGCGCCATGCCTCTCTCCTTTCGCCTCCCTTCGCTGCCTGCCGGGCTTCCTTCGCCATGCCTTTCGCTCACTGCCTTGGCCTTAGCTCGGTCGGCCTGCGTCGCCAACTCGGCTCTGCGTCCTGGCTCCCCGGTGCGGCCCTGCTCTCTCGTCGCACCCTGCCGACCCGCACCTCCTATGACCAGCTCGGCCTCTGGCCGCCGGCCACCTTGGGGACTTGTAGAGTTGTAGGATCATCTTTGAGGTACATATTCCTAACATTTTACACTTTCTGTTTAATAAACATGTAGAAAAGCATTCAATAATACATATGCCTATATTATTATTATTATTATAGCCGTGTCCCCGTGTCGCCTTTTTTTAGAAAATGGTGTATCCTGTATCCGATACGTATCGTGTCCGACACGCGTGTCCGCATCCATGCATCCTAGGATAGAACACATTGAATGTTACCGGTGGATGGAACCCTTAATTTGGTTCAAGGTGGATGAAACCTAGTGAATATTTTGGATGGATAGAACCCTAAAACCTGACATAGCATATGGTGGATCGAACCATGCTCTTTTCGCAGGTGGATGGAACCTTGCCAGTATTATATAACAATTACTCAATTTCGTATAACTAGTTTAGTCAAAATGTTAGGTCACAAGCTTTTTACTCAGCCTATTTGGAAGATAGCTTTCCGCAAACAAAAGAACCCAAAGCATTTCTTTGATCAGCCTTGCATCTATTATAATTGCATTATGTGTGTTGGCTTACTTAATACCTTTGTACTCACTGTTGCTCAATTACTATCATCCAGTACGTGGAAAATAATAAGGCTTTGCAGGCGCTTAATTGTGTTCGCCATGACCGGAAATCAAAGCCAAGAACTAGGTCACAAGCCCCAGCCAATTGCCTATAGGCATATCCTGAGCGTCCCACCTGTTGTGTTATTGATTTCGCTTCCGCTACAGATATTTAAGGTATTTGGTCTAATCGGCCCGTGTGTAAGTCAAGCGACCGTATGGTCTACTTATGTACCATTTAGTATTATGTAATAGTTTTGTGTTTGCGTGATGTATTTGATATTCAATTTGTAACTATGTGCACTAGCTACTGATTCAGGGACTAGTACTTGTATAAATAGATGGTCTCGGATTGCAAATCCGAGTCCTGGCATTAATGTTCAAAGTAAATTTAAAAAAATCACATACAGATGACAGATCTGTGTGAAAACATGTGTTAAAATATTCCTAGTTCCCGGATGTAATAAATCCATGAGGCTATTAGTTGGACGCATGAAAAAGAATCGGTTCCAATATGGAGAGATCCAATTTTAGCCTTTTAGGTCAACCTTGTTGCCAGACCAGCATAAGACACCTATTTTCATTGACAATGCGGTAATATCTATGAAGTTACATGAGAAACTTGAATAGATATTAGAACCTGAACTGCTTTTCACAATTTCATGTAAGGTAAATTCCATCAAAATGATGATGATGATGATTCTCCCTAGTAGTAAAAAAATAGGTACTGCATGTAACCTGGAAAAGCTTTTTCACCATTGCAGGTGATGACTGCCAAGGTCTTGTGGAGAATGGTTGTTTCATCTTGACACTTGGTGGAGGAAACCTGGCAAGTAAATCTGCAGGATAAAAGTGATAGTACTTCAGTAAATCATTTATTTACAGAACATGAGAACAAATGCACGGGATGGTATTGCAAACCTTTACAAAGGGGGCAGCCGTATCTCCCACTTGAAGAAAGATGAGCTGAACATCTTAATGGGTTAGGACCTGCTTGTAATTCACTGAGCTCAAGCTCCTCATCATCAACTAAAGTTGGCTGTTCAGTTTGTAGTTCTGAGGATTCTGATTCATCAACTGAAAGATGGCACTCCATTGGTGGATGCTCCTTTGGAGTAGTAACTCTGCTACATGGCGCCTAAAATAGGGGAAAATCATCATTATTGTTAAGCACGAAAAGCACTTTAGGTCCCATTCTGCTAGACAAGAAAATAAAAATGTCAACATTCAACATTTCTGGCTTTTCCTCCAAATTCCCCCCATTTGGTAGCTCTACTGGTCTACAAATTTGCTCTTTTTCTCCATATATTTTTCTAGGACAACTGAGCAGAGTTACCTTTCTTTTATTTGGAGGAGGTCTGCTCCTTTTATCTACCTTTTTCCGTGCCATAATTTGTTTCTGCATATAAGGAAAAGCCAGATGAAATTATGAGTGACTAATTCTGAATTTGAAAAGAAGACAAACTAAAGTAACATAGGCTGTATCGGGTAAAATCAAATAAGCGACTTTACTTGAATCAGCTTTCCGTCATCATGATCCTCTAGTCTGTCACAATCATCGAATGGTCTCAAGGACCTCAAGCAACCAGTTTCATAAATGAAATTAGGGCCTGTTTGAATGTTGCCATTACATGAATACATTGCATGCCACACTGTCATTAGACCTTTGCCAATTCCATGCTTCTGAAAAGGACCACTGTCCTCGCATGGCAGAGTGGATCTCTGGGTGGTAGATTCCATGATCTACAGATGAACAATTTTGAAGAGAAATGGGTGCCCAACATTAGAGATCTCAGCTTGACAAATGATAATAAATTAACATGGATTACAGTAAAGAAAGAGGTGTACATAGTTAATTTAGTTGGCAGTATTTTCAGCTCAGGCACTAAAATGATTTGTAAATCAGCATCTGGACGTAAAGAAACACAAGAATTTCAAGAGACAATATAATAGAGCTCTAATCTTACATCTGACCAAAATAAAAGAAAAATGAAGGTTATAGTGCCTCAAGAAAGATGGTCACAGGCTTACAGCAATAACTGAACAAAAGCAGGGACTGCAGTTCCTTTATCCCAGTTCAAATGTGGTGTCAAAATACATAGGATTTCTTATTGTACTGATTGACTCAACAAATTTTTGCCCTCCGTAATCAAAGGCAAAGCACTAGGCCTGTTGATACTTGATTTTCAGAGCCCGTGATTCTAATTATAAGAATAAATAACTGTATCTTTTTCCTAAAATAGGGGCTCCGGTATTGCAAACAAAACATTAGGTTTGATGAGGTTGACCCTCAGCACACGACATGGCACTAGATCATAATTAGGCAACACAAATGGTATGGCACCAACCATATTCAACAAGGTTTAGTACAGGAAACAAAAGGCTAGAAATGAAAATGAATCCATGTGGTTAGCCTAAATAATTGTAATAATACCTTTCTCTTCTTCATAACTCTTTTGTTCTGGTAGGAATGATAGCCTGTGGTATCTGCAACTACAAAAGAAAAAAAGAGCATTTAGATCAGTTGAACACAATATCATTAGGGTATTAACCACATCTACAAAATGCAACTCGGACATGAAGTATGAATAAGATGTTAGCAGCATTAGTATTAGAGACATCAACTGCAGACCAGAATTAAGCAATGAATGAGCTTGGAAACTGCATTCAGATCATTTTGCTTTCCTTTTTTACGCAAAAGTCTAATAGAAGCTTTGCACCATAACACAAGCAACCACAACTTGCCACACATGTGGATAGTGAAGAAAATAATAAAGCACAAGCTGCTCAATATAAATATATAATCACAAACACAATGGCACAATGAGTGAATGGATGGCACAAACAAAAGGTTGAACTCCCATTCCCATAACATGCAAACAGTAACAACGAAAAGGTTGAACTTCCATGGCGTGCTAACAATAACACTTCACTCTATAAAGTAATAGAAGTTTTTTTAGATGGATGCGAGCACTTAAGATATGTAAACACATTCACATCCCATGCAAAGGAAGAAGTTGATAAGAGTTGTTGATAGAACAGCATGGTTGATTAAGCTTTCAAGTTAGGTATTTTTCATAGTTTGACCCATTGTGGACACGCATAGAAATTTATGGCTATGATGTTAATAACAATTCAATAACCTTGATTTGCTACTGGAGGCATACCTCTGGGATGGCAATGTGCCCTTTGGGGAAGGGGGTCGAATTCACTCCCAAGGGGTGGACCATCCTTGCGGAAGACTTTCCTCAGGATATAATCCTTAGGAAATAGAACTTGTGATCGAAGTATGTGTTTCTCTCCTATAAAACTCATACTCCTATCAACAGAACTGTCATCCTCAGGCTGTAAACCCACAGTATTGTACATGGGACATTGGCTAAAAGAGGAAGACCTGCTTCTGCTGCATCTACGCCCATTTGATCCTGCACCAAGTTGCCTTTCCATATGTGTCTCCATAGCTTCCATCTCTCTCCTCTCTTTCCTCCTCCGCTCCTTGAACCACATTCGCACCTGACTGTAAGCCAGACCAACAGATGTTGCATAGTCTGCCATGTCCTCTGGCTTTGGATATTGTACCTCTGGATCAAAAGATATTTAGCCACAGCAAAATAAAATATATAACACAGTCATTAGAAACAGAGCTTGAAGGAGCATTAGCATATACTTACCAGAGTAAAATCTCTCCAGCATCTGGATTTGCAGGGGAGATTTCTTTGTCCCTGCATTCTCCCTCTTTGCTTCAAGGCCATTGATCATCACCTGAACAGAGCCATAATTAGTTATCAGCGTACCAAGCAACAGAAAATCCAGTAAATGGTAGCCTCACATGCTTAAAACTGACAACCGTGCCAATACAGACCGATAGCAATTGATCAGCAAGTACTACTCAACTTACGACTATTGTTGTTAGAACAAACACTGCCTACAAAAGTACAATTCGAGGTGAGGCAAATTTCTTTCAAAAAATGATCAAATCGATCACAATCACAGGCCTAGTAACCAAATCGATGTGCCATATCTCAAACCCATGTGGACTTAGCTTAGTTATACCTGTATCCACTTCAACCTATTCCTGACAAGAAAATTGTCAAATCCAGCTCGGGTACACCCTCAGTTGTCCCACAACTGAATGAACCACAGCTGAAAAACAAACCCCATTCACTAATTATTACTTGCAAACAAATCAAACCAATTCAAGCCCAGTATGCCCCCTTCAAACCCTACTGGAAAAAAAGCTAACGTCTCGACAGCCCAAAACCCACGACACCTTCATTCCTAATCCCTCTCGCGTTCAAATCCCCAAAGCAGCCCGCAGAACGAGCTCAGGAATCAATCAATCGAACTGAAACCGGAAATGGCCCCAGCACTCACACACAAACCCTCACCCGTCACCCAAGCCGATCGCACCCCACAGAACAAACCCACGCGCCCAATCGCCCAGACCAGAACGCGATTCCCACCGAAATTGACCCAATCGGGCCGAAGCAGCAGCGCCAGAAACCAAGCCTCGAGAGCTAGTGTCGGGTCAGAGGGGCGTACCTGCGCGGGGGCCATGGCGGGAGGGCGTAGGGTTCTAGCAGGCGGCCATGGGCGGCGAAGGCGAGGCGGCGTTGTGGCTTGCGGCGGCGGTGGTGATGACGGCTCTCTCGGTGAGTTAGCGGCGGTGATTCGAGCAGAGGAGAGGGGACGGACGGAGCGAGCCCAAAACCCTTAAACCCTCGTCTCGGGGGAGTGGCCGGGGGAGTGGCGTCCAGGAATGAGGATTGGGGGTTGGAAATATCTGTGCTATGCCGCCGCTTGCAGGTACTCCCAGGCGAGTCGAGAAGAAAAGGCTGGGGCGTGGGGTTGTCGGCCTGCGCGCCGCATTGGGTTGGGCTTGCCTATGGGCCGGGCTTCACTCTCTTCTTCCGCAGCAAGTTCTCCAGGTTGTTTTTGTGGCGCTTTTGCACACAAATACGCTTAACACATAACCACAGTGTACAGCTAGCTAGATAGGTAGATAGATAGGCTTGTACTCTTATCCATATTTATCGATTCTATTACGGTACATAGCCGAATCAGGCCATACCAACACCCAAACCGGCATATCGTAGCCATAATCCCGTACCAGCCTAAATACCGATCATTCCTCAATACTGGCCATTCTGGTACCAGGCAAAATTGAAGTGACCACTCATTTGAATCAGCTCGGAAGGCTCAGTCCAATACTACTCCTTCGGTAAGTGAAATTATGCTAGACTATAGTAAAATATATGAAGTTATGAACTCATGTTGTATTATTTAACTACGTCGACATTTGTATTTATAAAGTTATTGAACTATGCATCATTTTTATTCTATGGTTATGTATTTGAAGTGAGATTCCAAGTGAAATTATGTGTGCATATAATTACATATATATATACACACATATATACATATAAATACATACATATACATATACATATATATATATATATACATATTATTATATTAAAATCCGGAACGGTACGCCTGAATAGACCGATATCAGCGTATTCCATTCTAAGAGGCAAACCAAAATAACACTCGAAATGGAATTGAATTGAGAACTAGGGTATTATCTCCTTTTGCCGATGACGGCTTGATTTTCACACAGGCATCAACACGGGGGCGGAGCGAGTATATGACGTTCTTGATAGTTATGAGAAGGGATCCGGGCAGATGGTGAACAAAGACAAATCGGTCATCTTTTTTAGTGCGAACTGCGGTGATGACCAAAAGGAGAAAGTTCGGCAAGGCATGAGAATCACTGCAGAAGCTTTGGGTGAATAGTATTTGGGCCTTCCCACAGTGTTGGGTAGAAGAACTTCCGAAGTTTTTTAGCATTTGCCAACAAAAATTCGTAATCTCATGGGTGGTTGGAGTGAGAGAGAAACTCATCTGCGCCGGGAGGGAAGTACTCATCAACAGTAGCCTAGGCTGTGCCGACTTATGCTATGAGTTGTTTTCAACTGTCGGCGGCGACTTGCAAAAAGATAACAAGCTATCTCTCAAACTATTGGTGGGGTGGTGCTGACCATAGCAAAAAAATCCATTGGCGGAAGTGGACGGACCTGACTCGATCGAAAATATATGGAGGCGTTGGGTTCAGGGATCTCCACAAGTTCAACTTAGCTATGCTGGGCAAACAGGGTTGGAGACTCATCACAAACTCTGTTTCACTGTGTGCCAGAGTTCTTCGTGGGAAATATTACCACAATGGAGGTTTCCCTTCGGCAAGGAAAAAAGAAGAACTATTCACATACATGGCGGGCAATTCTGGCAGGAAGAAAGGCTTTGGACTTGGGACTTCTGCGACGTATCGGCAATGGTTATGCGACATACATTTGGCGAGATCGGTGGATCCCGGATGGAGTTAATTGTAGGCCAGTTGGTAAAAAAAAACAAGGGGCTAATGCATCAAGGGTGAATGAGTTGATTGCTTCAGATGGTTTATCCTGGGATATAGATGCTCTTTAGGAGAATCTAGTACCAATGGACATACAGTTAGTTTGCCGCATCCTTTGGGTCGTTTAGATGAAGGTCTGTGGGCTTGGTCGGCTGAAAAGCATGGAGTTTATTCGGTCAAATCAGCGTATCATCTCCTGATTGAAAATACCCATCAAGCACATGAGGTAAGGTCAGGACTCAGGAGCTTCATCGACGTCGGTGAGCACAAATAACCCTACTTGGAAGGTGGTATGGAGTATGCAGATTCTACCAAAAGTAGGGGTGTTTTGGTGGCATGTGATAAATGAGTTCATGCCATCCTGTGTAAATCTGAAGAGAAGGCATATAGAATAGGCTAGCTTCTGTGAAACCTGTGGAGTACGAGAGGAAACCATATATCATGTGCTGGTGGAGTGTACATATATGCTCATTCCTTTTGGCCAGCATTGAAAGAGATGGTGAATGTTAAGCTTCTGGCTCTCCATCCGTCAACTTGGATGGTTGATCTGGTAGACAACAAGTTCTGCAAGGAGGAGGATGCATGTACTACTCTATACTGGATGTGGTTGTGGACCGCGAGGAATGGGCGATGGCATGGAGAATCCCCACTAGGGATCTCGCAAGCAGTTGTGTGGGCAAAGGATATTGTGTTGGATCTGATCGACACCTCCAAACCTGCAAAAGAGGCTCGTGTTCATGCTTTTGTACTTTTGCTGCATTCTTTTGTTATTCATGCTTTCTGAAATTTTATTCAAGTTTAAATGAACCAAAAGACTTCAAGTACTCAAACTAATGTTTAAAGTAAACTCTGGGAAAAGTCTTGTGAACAGTTTCTATAAATATTTTTCCTAGGTTCTGGAATATCTAAATGACTCACCTGAAAATTTTCATAATTTTTAGATTTTATTTGCTATTTTAAAACTGCCAGTCAAAACAGTTGATTAAAAGTCAAACAGGAAAAATAGAGGATTAGAATAATTTTAGGGAAACATTCAGTGCATGCAAAACTCTGGAAAAAATTACACAATATTTTTCATAGTGTCAGTAACCTCTCATAATAATTTTAGAATTTTTGTAGTTGATCTTCTAGGTCTAAAAATTCCTAAACCTTCTCATCCTTTTTCAATTCAACTTGGTCAAACCGACCGAGTTGACTCAGTCCGACTCGACCGAGCCAAACCGACTGAGGCCACTTACCTGAGCCTCTGACTGGTGGGCCCTGGCTGTAGATCGTCTTCTCCACACGGCTGAGCTCCCTCACCAGCTCGCCCGTGCGCACGCCCATGGCATGCTCCACTCGTGTCAGCGCCAACTGTCGCGGCCCTAGTTTCGGACGCATGCAAGCGGTTTGCCCGCCTCGACCGCATCACCGTACATGCTCCTATCGCCTCTCCGTCGCTCACCCCATCTTCTCACAGTCTCTCAGCCCCGTCAGAGCGCCATCGCCCATGCCAGTGCCTCCCTCCTCGCACTCTCCGTCCTCCAAATATAAAAGCTCCCCAGTGGTTTGCTCTAACTCCTTTCGACACCACTGAGCACTCCTTACCTCCGATTTCCATTTCCCGAGAGAGAGAGCATGACAAATTCAAGCCTCCATTTTCTGGCCACCGCGCTTCATCATCGTTCCGCACGCACCCGTGGAGCTCTTGTCTCTCTCCTCGCGTCACATTATGTTCTAGAGTCTTAAGAGGTTATCCCCTAATCCGATTCAGTTTTGGTCCACAGGAACACACCTTCAACCTCTTCTTCCCAGTCTCCGGCTGAAGTGGCCCTTTTCACCGCCACAACCTCGATGGTGTACTATTGCAAAAAAGGAGATTAAAAAGATTTGATTTTTCTTTTCCCGTCCTCATGGCCTTTCTATCCTTCTAATCGAACTTGAAATTGGATTCAAAAGAAAGCGATTGTGAAAATGAAATACCTCTTTCAGAATACCCTTTTAAATTTTAAAAGGTCTCCCTTCAATTCCTTGCGATATTACCTGTCTACTAATCTCTCTTAAACTGTTCCTACCTCTCTTTCCCTTCCTAGTTGCTCAGGAGGATCTCTCCTCGTTGTCTCCACCGCCGCCGCCGCTGTCCGAGTTAATTTATGTATATCGAGTGGGCTGGCGCGCATCATGATCAGTCTAAGGTACTTTGCATGAAGCTAGCTAGTCTTTTCTTGTGTAAACCGGCTGTCCTTTTTCCTCCGTACAAGAAACCAGGGAAACGTACGTGTTATTCCATGGGAGACTCGTGCACGTTGTATCTGGCTAAGATAGCTAGCTAGGAGTGGTTTGCAACTCCGGTCAGACATGATCAGTTTTAAGCTTTATCTATTCTCTTCGTTTATAAATATAGGTGTTTTAGGAAGCGCACAATCAAACTTTTTCAAATTTAATTAAAAATATATATATAAATTATTTGTATTGGATATGTGAAAATGATATCATTATATTAGTCATTAAGTAATATAATAAGTGTATATTATTTTTATAAATATATTCTTATAAAAAGTAATTATCAAAATTGCATATTACATACGGCGTCAATGTCCAATAAGTCATAATAGAGAGTAACTATTAGTAGGAGATGGAGCTTAATTAATAATTAATTAGATAGTCCACACGTAGGCAAGTCGTAAAGGACGACCGTCATCTATTAATTCTCGGAGTACGTGCACGCATGCAAGGTCCGCAATTACGCAGCTAGCAGACTAGTCAAATTAAAATGAGTTTTAGAGCATGTACAATAGGCTTATATCTGTCGACAATAGTTATTGTCACGTAGGATTTTTGTTGACGTGGATAAAAGAGAATGAAGAAAGAGAAAAATGATGTCTATAATTCTGTAGCCGACTATAGCACAAGAAACAAGAAAAGCATTAAAAGATTGTGTGTTCTATAAAGACAACTAAAAAGATAGCAACCATCTGTACTATTGTATGAGCTGTCTTTAGTGTTGTCTACAGTTGACATAAAGCGTGGATATCATAGGGATATGTGCATGACCTTAGGATGATGGTATAATTGGCAATGGCTTCGATGGTTTGTCAAATCACGCGTTTTTAGCGAAGTTTAAAAGCTGTCAGAACAAGTGCGGTCGATCAGGCGTGTTGAGTCTTGGTCGAGCCGGTGCAGTTCGATCGACCGACCGTTGAACTGCGGTCAATTCGGACTTGTGCTGATTATCAGCCATTTTGAAAATTTGGCTTTGGGGTATGTTGGGTTCATAGGCTATAATGCATATGTGTTACATGATGCATGTTTTCACTAACGTAGGTCAAGTTGTGAAGAACTTGTTCCCGGATTCGATTTCTTTGTCTATTATTATGCAGGACGCTTGGAGGTCAAAATGGGAATGGTAGATAAAACCTTGTTCACTCTCAAGCATGGCAGTGACTTTCTGTTGGTTCAGATTTATGTAGATGACATTATATTCGGTGGTTCCTCTCATGCTTTGGTGTCCAGATTTTCAGATTCTATGAGCAGAGAGTTCGAGATGAGCATGATGGGCGAATTGACCTTTTTCCTTGGTCTTCAAGTCAAGCAATTGAAAGAAGCCACCTTCATTCATCAAAGTAAGTACATAAAGGACCTTCTTTGGCGCTTCGACATGGGAAGCAGTAGGCCAATGTCTACTCCCATTGCTACATCCACCGTGCTGGACCCTAATGAGGATGGAGAGCCCGTGGACGGAAGAATACCGCATGACATGATTGGCTCTCTTCTCTACCTCACGGCGTCGAGGCGGACATACTGATTTATGTGTGTGCATGCGCTCGATTCGAGCTTCTCCTCGTGCCTCTCATCGTCAAGCAGTGCGTCGCATTTTCAGGTACCTCCAGGACACTCTTGATTTTGGACTCTGGTTTTAAATCGATTCTGCTCTCTCCATTCGGGCTTTTTAAATCTTGATTTTGCGGGGTGTAGAGTGGATAGGAAGAGTACTTGACACTTGTCATTTCTTAGGCACATCTCTTATCTCTTGGTCATCTAGGAAACAGTCATCTGTTGCCTGATCCTTCTTAGAGGCCGAGTATGTAGGCTGCGACCGATGAGTTGCTCTCATGTTCTCTGGATCTTGTCTACTCTACGGGATTATGGGTTATTTTTGGATAGTTCATCTTTTCTGTGATAACACTAGTGCCATAAACATTGCCAAAAACCCAGTGCAACACTTTAGGACCAAGCACATTGACATTCGGTATCATTTCCTTAGAGACCATGTAGAGAAGGGTGATGTTGTGCTTCACTTTGTAGAGTCTGAGCAGCAGGTTGCATGTATTTTCACTAAGGCTCTTGATGCTTCTCGTTTTGCTTCTTTGCAGGGAGAGTTGGGGGTTATTAGTCCCCTTGGCCTGTTTTGAGGGGGAGTTGGCTCTTTTGCATTCATTGTAACATATTGCATTTTAAATTCAGCAACTTGCATTATAATATAACCTTGTGGAGCTTTGACTATTATCCTTGTATGACATGGTTTCATACTTTATACCCTGCCATGTCTTGTGCTAGTTTGCTAGGTTTATCATGTCTTTCCATGTGTAGCTTAGCTTTTGCCATGCTAGCTCTATTA
The DNA here is from genome assembly GCA_036346405.1 of Phyllostachys edulis. Lineage (NCBI taxonomy): Eukaryota > Viridiplantae > Streptophyta > Magnoliopsida > Poales > Poaceae > Phyllostachys > Phyllostachys edulis. Next base: position 32,416,409 of record CM070566.1, read on the forward strand.
AATGTGAAATACTTGAATTAAAACATGACTTGTTGGATCTTGTGACTAGTTTTGTTTTAGTGATCCTCTCATGATTCATGCAATGTCAAATAGGCTACATTGAGTCTGGAATCTAATTTGAGCTTTAGATTGAGCTATGCTATTTCCTAAGTCAAGCAAATGAAAAATGATCTTTTATGTGCGAAAAAACTGATCTCACCAATCCTTTCTCATGAGACGGCTTGCCATTGCACTAGGCATGAACTCAGGAAGAGTTTTGGATGACCTAAACCACTCTCTTAAGCTTGTTTGCTTGGGATGGTCGCGGCAAGGCTTGAGATCTAGCACTTGGCTAAAAACAAAACAAATTGTGAAAATTGGTTGAAGCTTAGGAGGCAATCCTAGTCTAGGACTTGCTTTGCTAAGATAAAACCAATAAAAATTTTAGCAAGTGCTAAATGTGCTACTTGTGCTAAATTTCAAAGTGCTTGAACAAATTGATTCAATATTTAACTCATAGCACTCTAAATAGTCTCAATTCTAGCTTCTTGGCTCAATTTAGTTTATTGACATGGCTTGACTCATTTTTGGATACCTTTGGCTGAACTATGTTCTTGTGCACCTTTAAATGCTAAATTTTCATTTAAACACAGATTACTGCTCTTTTGGTGTTAGCTTTGCTATATATGCTTTGCCATGATTTACCATAGCTTCTTCACATAATATGGCTTGGTGTAATACTTGTGCAGTCCTCTTAGATAATTTTCATGACTCCCTTTGCTAAATATTGAATGAATTGTAGCATTTCCATGTCATTCATGCTCTATCTTCCTTCATGCACCTTGATGAATCCATTGTCAAAGGGGGAGAAATGGTAAAAATGGACAAATAGGAATAGGGAGAAAATGAAATTTTCAGGGTGATCATAGTGAGGGGGAGCATCTCATATGCATTTTTGTGTTCTTATTGCTTTTACTGAACTTGAAATGCATTTCTTGTAGCCTCACAATGATCAAAGGTCAAATTGAACAATTGTTCTTTCATATGGATCTTAAGTGATATTTTGCAATTTTCTGAAATTTGAAGCTTTCTTGCCTTCTTTTGACGTATCTCACTTGCCTATGCTATTCTGGAACCAGCTTGGTCATTTCCTTTGCTTTCTCTTGTATTTGGACCAAGTTGTGTCTTTGAGCGAAAACGTTGAGTTTTTTACTTTAGAAACCTCCATTTTGCATTTTTGAGGAAATTACCAATGTGTTCATCAAGAGGGAGATTGTGGATATCATGGGGATATGTGCATGACCTTAGGATGATGATATAATTGGCAATGGCCCGATGGTTTGTCAAATCACGCGTTTTCGGAAGTTTAAAAGTTGTCGAAACAAGTCTTGGTCGGGCCGGCGTGTTGAGTCTTGGTCGAGACCGATCTGGTTCGATCGGTTGGTGATGAACTATGATCGATCCGGACTTGTGCTGATTATCGGCCATTTTGGAAATTTGGCTTTGGGGTATGTTGGGTTCATAGGCTATAATGCATATGTGTTACATGATGCATGTTTTCACTAACGTGGGTCAAGTTGTGAAGAACTTGTTCACGGATTCGATTTCTTTGTCTATTATTATGTAGGATGCTTGGAGGTCAATGACGGTCAACAGCGAGGATGATCGGGACTAAGCTTGGAGAGCTGAGGTCCAAAACGATCGGGGATGCCGGTTGAAGTCAATGGATTCAAGCATGGCGCAAATTGGACAAAGGTGACCGAACGAGCGATTCGGTGCGACTAGTTGGATCAAGCGGCGCAGAGGTCGGTGTAAGTGCCTTGGTGGTTCCGGTGGGATCCAGACGGGAGAGACTTGTCGACATGATGAGAGCTGTTGATCAACCTACACGTGGCGAGGCAGGCGAGTGCTTCACCAAGCTTGGACTTGGTCTTTGGAGAAAGATCAAGAAGGGGTATTTTGGTAATTTCACCAAATACCGCCTCTGTGACCTTGGGCTAAACCGCGGCGCAAGACGGTGCGTGGAGAAGCGGTTTAGTTCAAGAAGAAGATGAAGACGGCGCTTCAAGATCCATGCGTGTGTCCCGTTTGTGTTGGGCCTTAACAAGAGCCCATTAGGGTTAACTCTTTTAGAAGCTAAGCCTCTAGTATAAGTAGAGAGGGAGCTGTTCACAGCAGCCTCAAGCACTTCATTTGTAAAACCCTAGTTTGTCTTAGGGCATAGAGAGGAAAGGAGAGGCTTAGGGTTTTAGAGAGATGAGTTAATGGTGTGCTCATGGTGTGAGCTTTGTCCTCCTTGAAGGAGTGGCTGTAAACCAGCAACAATCACGAATCAATCTATGAAAGATTTCACAAAGATGAGTCCATGCTCGTTCTTGTTCTCTATTTCTTGATTTTGGGCTTTTCTTTGTTCTTTTGATTTTTGGTTGGTTTCTTGCCCTCATCTACCTTGCTGTGATATGTGGGAATACATCTAGGATCATCTAGATCATCAATCTCCCACGAGCAAGTGTTGGATCAAGTTTTCGTTTTTGCTCGGTTTTGAACCAATTTGCGTTCAATTGGAAAAAGGTCAAAACTTTGACGTGAATCTACTCGATCGTCACTTGGAATAGGTTCCAGATAGTCTTAGGAAGGTGTGTTCCAAGTTTGGTCAAGTTTGGTCAGGTAGATCAAAAGTTTGATCGATTTTCGTTTTGGAACCCGAGCTGTCTGTTCTATTCATCGTCAGGGCGGTCAGACCGCAGTTTCTTCGTCGGTTAGTCCGGACCTCGGTCAGACCGGGCCTAAGCCGTCGGTCAGTCTGGACCTCGGCTAGACCGACCCTTGAACGTCGGTCAGACCAGGCCAAGGGTTTGAGCTCTTGAGTTTTGTGTTTTTTGTGTTGGAGGTTGATTAGATTCAGCACATGGTTTTCACTATGCGTATGCACTGATCTTCTTAGCTTTCGTAGCTATTGGAGAAAAGTTTGTGTTAAATCTAATTAAGGTGAAATTGGAGCGAGCGTCTATTCACTCTCTCTAGTCGTCTTTCCGATCTTATATAAAGAATTGCTACAGACTAGTGTCACTTTAATTATGTAACACACCGCCATGCAGCCAGTGTCGCAAAACCACGTACTGCTGGTCGTGGAAAACAATATATACATGTAAGGTACAATACAAGTGGCCTTGAAAGATTATTCGCATATAGCAGAGGACCGGTGGAGCACGGGTCTCTCTATGGATGATGAAATCATTTATCTATTGATATTTCCTTTTTCTAACCTTGACTGACGAGGAGTTTGTTCTGGATAGGCATGTATGGATGGATGATGGATCGCTCGACTGGTCTCGAATCTCGATGCCATGGACCGACGAACACTAGTAGCTAGTACACGCGTTAGTTCCCTTGTTTGGCATGCTGGTGCTGACTGCAGCACACGTACTTCACAAGGATCCGTGTAACGGCACACAAGGATTGACTTGACACCTTTACACGTACGGACGTACTACTAGCTGCGCGCACGCGCTGTATATATAGACATGTTCCACGCTTCCCATTCTTCACAACATCCATCGATCACTGCAAATACATACAAGCTAGCAGCTAGCCTGTAGAGTTAACTGTAGTACGTACGTTGATCGATCAAGCAGAAGCAGTAGTGATCTGGCTGAGAAACAATGGCGCCCCGACGCCGTTCATCTCTCCTAGCGCTTCTCTCCCTGGCCTTGGCCCTCTACTTCCTCGCCGGCCCGGCGACGGCCAGGAAAACCGGCCAACTCACCGTGTTCTGGGGCCGGAACAAGGACGAAGGCACCCTCAGGGAGGCCTGCGACACCGGCCTCTACACCACCGTCATCATCTCCTTCTACAGCGTCTTCGGCCACGGCAGGTACTGGGGCGACCTCTCCGGCCACCAGCTGTACGGTATCGGCGACGACATCAAGCACTGCCAGTCCAAGTTCGTCGTCGTGCTACTCTCCATCGGCGGCGGCGGCAACCAGTACTCCCTTCCGTCCTCCCAGTCGGCGGCGGACGTCGCCGACAACCTCTGGAACGCCCACCTCGGCGGCTCCCGCAAGGGCGTCTTCCGCCCGTTCGGCGACGCGGTGGTCGACGGCATCGACTTCTTCATCGAGCAGGGCTCGCCGGACCACTACGACGAGCTGGCCAGGCGCCTCTACAGCTACAACAAGAACTACCGCGCGCGAGTTGGGGTGCGGCTCACGGCGACGCCGCGGTGCGCGTACCCGGACTGGCGCGTCGAGAAGGCGCTGCAGACGGGGCTGTTCGAGCGCATCCACGTCCGGTTCTACGACGACGCCCAGTGCTCCTACAACCACGGCGGCCTGTCCGCGGTGATGGAGCAGTGGAACAGGTGGACGGCGAGGTACCCGGAGAGCCAGGTGTACCTCGGCCTCGCCGCGGCGAACGTGCCGGGGAAGAACGACAACGTCTTCATCAAGTCGCTCTACTACGACCTGCTGCCCAACGTGCAGAAGGCGAACAACTATGGAGGGATCATGCTCTGGGACAGGTACTACGACAAGCAGACCAAGTACGGTCAAACCGTCAAGTACTGGGCTTGATGATCCATCGACCTAGCTGCTAGCTCGATCGATCGATGAATACTTCATGTATGCGTTTCTGTGCGTGTGCATGCTCTGACTAAATAAGAAGCTGTGAAAGCGTGTGTACGAATAAAGCGATCGAGATCCATAATGAGATCTCAAGTTGTGTGTTAATTAGTGTGGTTGAATAATTCTGTGAACAATAGGAGAGTTATATATACATTGCAACCTGTTTAACTAATGAAAAGCTGTCGTACCTTATTTCTGGAACCCTTTTTGCTGTCATGAGTGACAAGAGGCTTTTGTAATTTACATCTTCTTCAGATTAAGATGTTGTTACCTCCAGCTAGCGCGCCAAGTCGGTCATAATTAAGGCGACTCGATCGAGAAGATGGACACGATTGATCGTGAAACAAATTAAATTAAGCTGACATAAGCAGAATGAATATAGTAACAGCTCAATTTTGTTTGCATTTGAAACTTCTTTGGATTTTGAGGGTTTTCGGAAACTTCTGTTGCATTTTGTGAAATTACAAAAATTTGGTTGCATTTCAAAAGTCAAATCAAAATCCTAGCCTTAAATGGAATTGATAAAAATGTACAAGACAAGTTAAGTTCAAAAATCCCTTTGAATTCGAATCCTCAATTCAAATTCATCTCAAGAACAATTCAAACAGATTGCAAAGTTATTCATTCCCCCTCCTCCCCTCGGGCCGCAACCGCGTTTTCCTTCCCCCTCGGCCTGCTCGTGCCTACCCGGCCCAGTGCGCCCGCCTCCTTCTCCCTTTCTTTCCTCTCTGTGCGAGGCCCAACTAGTGGCCCATCTCCCTCGCCCACCTGGGCGCACCCGTTCACCAGCTTGTTGTTGGTGATATGCCCTAGAGGCAATCGTAGAGATGATTGTATCACATCTATGTTTATGAGTTATGAATAAGTGTTATTCTGTTCCTTGAATAAATCATCAGTTATAAAGACTAACGAGTATGTGACTTGTTGGTGAAGCTCTTTTAACTTATGGTAATATCGTTCTAAATGTATCCCTAATCGAATGTCACTGGTCGGAACACGAGTGACTCTATCGACCAGCACATGTATTGATTGATGACCATGTTTCACCAGTCATAGATATAGAGATATCGAATCAATAATGTGAACACATGTTAGAGAATATGGGGTTGTATTGACCCACTTTGAGACACTGCTCAGATTGTTATGATTTCATATGTCATCAGTTGGTCTCAAGCAATGATTGTGTATAATCCTTATACCTGATATCAGCATGGTTTTCTACATGTGTAAGAGTACACTTTGGGGTTGCCAAATGCTATTCTGTAACTAGGTAGTTATAACGGTAGCTTTCAGGTATGCTATGAAACATGGGGAGGAATGTGAGTGGTCGAATATGGGATTTGCCCCTCCTAACATAATAGGAGAGATATCTCTGGGCCCTTCGATGTGGTCGGATAAAGAAAGTACATGGCCATGCCACTGGTGGTCGAAGAGTTCGACCACATGATGTTATCCGACACTTGATCGATAATGTATTGAACAGTCCATGGATGACATAACATCTCACCTGGAGTTTAACCAGATATCGTGAGGCAAAAGGAGAATACATGAGCAGGTCTTTCAGTTTGATCATATACGGACTAGTCGTATGGAATCTGAAATGGTCGTAAATCGGGTCGAACATGATCACTAAGTGGTCGAAACCTAGTTGTAAGGAGTTACGAACTGGTCGAGACAAATTATAAGCTGGTAGTATAGGGATATGAGCTGGTTGTTAGTGATAAGGACCTGGTTGTAGATCATATTGCATTAAGATTCGTCCGATATAATTCGTGTGTATTCGGGAATTGTTATGTTCTGCTAGGAGCCGCTGACGACTCATGATTGGAAAAGGTTTCTGAGTCACAACCGACTACGCATGAACCTAATGGGTCTCACATTTAACGGGTTTGAACAAAACGTGTTCGAATAGGATCTGTCATGGACACTATATAAGAAGATGCATGAAGCTGTTGGGATAGATGTGAGATACGCAAGTTGCTCTACTGAAACCCTAGCCGCCATCTTCTTAAGAGAGTCTATCGTTCGACTTGGTGCTAGCACACCAGCGTACGATGTTCCTTCCCTGGATGTGTGGATACCATAGAGGCACTACTATGGTTGCTGTTGCACTTGAGGATGATCCGTGATCTTCACAAGGAACTGTAGAGGTTGCTAGAGGAGACGATCGACTCGCAAGGACATTGGATGATCAATTACAACCACTGCATCGACGTGCTCGATGTTGGACAATCAACTATGACTACTTCATCGACGCGCTCTTTGTTGGACCAGGCTACTCCAACTCTTCTTTCGCTGCACTATGCGTTTGGTGGTAACGATCCATGATCTCTTGCTTGCATGGCATCCTGGTTTACGTGGTAGAATTTGTGAATTGTCAGCTAGCGTAGCCTACTCGTATCCCTTCAGTGGTATCAGAGCCATCCTGCATAGTTTTTGATCTAGATCGGTCGCATATACTTGATATGTGGCAGTTGTAGATTGGATCTATTACTGGTTAGGTTTGGTAACCTAGATTGGTTCATATAGATGGAACGGTCTAGGCACTGGTTGATAAGATCGATTGGGTTTCGGCGGTAGTAGATGGGTTTGAGAAGAGGTATAAGTTAAGAGCACCAAATGATTTACTCGACTTGTTTACGACTGCCTTGCATGATACTCCTACCGATCAGAATTTCGCCATCAGAGTATGTCGTAGTACGTGGTCGTATCAAGTCAATGATCAGATTGGTTCGGAATAGGGTTAATATGATTAATCCGATTATTTCCATTGTTCGATTACGTGAATGAGATTCATGTTTTGGGAAAAAAAATTTGAGAGCACTGCCCTCGACCAGCGAAGAGCACTGCCCCTTCGAACCCCGCCCGCTAACCAGCTAGCGGGACCACCATGGTTGTAGCCACGTTATATGGTATTATATGTTCATGTCACCCGATAGAATTGGATTCTATGCATAACTCGTTTTTGAAGAGATTGATGTGAATAGTATGGCCCATTGTGTATGTGATGCATGTATGGATTTCTCGTGGCCTATGTGTCATACTGTGAGATAGCCATCGAGCTACATATTATTGTAGAACGGTCTGCGTATCGACATGTGATGCTTGGTAATATCATATGTAATTCATTACTAGCTCTTAGGAGTAATTGCTTAGTTGATGAATGCGGTCGGAGATTTCAAGCATGATGGTCGAAGGATAGGAAGCATGGTGATGGAGATCATCATGTTGAGGGCCATACTATTCACAGTTTAATATGATTCTCTGCGAATGTTTATTCCTGTCATGCTATTTGATCATGTTTTATCATTAGATGTTTTCACACAGTAGAATAGTATCCCTAAAAAAAAATTTGATGCCTTTCCAATTGCTGTGACCATCACAATTTTGATCATTAATTGGTAGGTCTACCAAAGTAGAGTGCTATTAACTATCTTAATAAGATGGGATGTGTGTCGGACACCCACATGCATAGTGTTGGTTTTACTTAACAAGGCTATTAAAACAATTTTGGGCCTTGGGGCATAGTGTTGGTCAAAAGTGCATGGAGATGTCACCGATCAAACAAGAGTCATATGTGATATGATTAGCAAATGGTTGCTTACCTAAAACCACTAAGTTTCTAGCAGTGATGCCAAAGCTCACTAGGACTTAATGATTTATAGATCTTGAACTCACTATATGTTGTTTGAGGGAAATATGGTTTATAGTGGGAGTATCTTTTATTGACTGTTGATGATTAAGTTCGACTAGGTATGGACTGGTCGTATAGTGACATGATTAGATCCAGACTAGTCGTATGGTAATACGACCGGATCCAGACTAGTCGTATGGTGATACGACCGGGTCTAGACTAGTCGTATGAATATATGAGCTGGTCGTAGACTGGTCGAACATGACCACCAACATAAGTGTCTGATAGAAGATCTTTCTTAAACATAGTGTTGAATTTTTGCATATATTTCTGTTGTAGGTCATGACACCTACTACTTCTTTTGTACCTACCTTTAATTTGTGATATATTCTTGAGAAAGAAAAGTTGAATGGAATAAATTTCATTGACTGGTTTCAAAATTTGAGAATGGTTCTCAAACAAGAAAACAAGGAATATGTTCTAGAGGGTCTCTATCCCAAGGAGCCGAATGCTGATGCTACTTGTACTGAAAAGAATGCTTATGAGAAGCATTGCAATGATGCAGTCGATGTGCACTGCCTGATGCTTGCAACCATGAACTCTGAGCTTCAGAAGTAATATGAGACCACAAACGCTTATAATATGATTGTAGGTTTGAAGGGTATGTTTCATAATCAAGTAAGGGCAAAGAGGTTTAACACCTCTAAGGCATTGTTTTCTTATAGGTTATCAGAAGGTAACCCGATCAGTCCTCATGTGATCAAAATGATTGGTCACATTGAGAGCTTAGAAAAGCTTGGTTTTTCCCTTAGCCAAGAGTTGGCTACTGATGTGATTCTCCAATCGCTCCCTACGAGCTTTGAGCCAGTCATATTGAATTTTCATATGAATGACATGGAGAAGTTGATGACCGAGTTGCATGGCATGCTTAAAGGTGCTGAGGAGAGCATCAAGAAAAGTTTCAATCATATGATGATGGTTCAAAAGACTACTACCTTTAAGAAGAAGGGTAAGTCGGGAAAAGGCAAAGGCAAAGGAAAGACTCAAGATGAGATCGAGAGTCTCAAAGTTAAGCTTAAGAAGCTCAAGATGGGTCCTAAGCCTGAATTAGAATGTTACCATTATCATGAAACTGAGCATTGGAAGAGAAACTGCAAGAAGTACTTAGCAGAGATGAAAAAGAACAAGGGAAGTAAGACTTCCAGTTCAGGTATGAATGTTAATAGAAATTAATCTTGCCACTTCTCTAACCAGTTCTTGGGTATTTGATACCGGATTGGTTGCTCATATTTGTAATTCGATGCAGGGACTGATAAGGAGTAGAAGCTTGGTAAGAGGATATGTTGATCTTCGTGTGGGCAATGAAGTAAGAGTTGCTGCATTAGCTATTGGCACTTTACCATTAGCCTTACCCTCAGGATTAGTTATGGAGCTAAACAATTGTTATTATGTTCCTGCCTTAAGCAAAAAACATTATTTCTGCTTCCTGTTTAGGAGCAGAAGGTTCTGAGTTTAGAATAAAGAATAATTATTGTTCAATTTATTTTGAAGATATGCTTTATAGCCATGCTCCATTGGTGAATGGATTGTATGTTTTGAATTTTGAGGATGAGCCCATCTATAACATAAATGCTAAGAGACTTCGACCTAATGAATTGAATCCCACTTTTATCTGGCATTGTCGTCTAGGTCATATAAATGAGAAGCGTATGATGAAGCTCCATAAAGATGGTCTTCTAAACTTATTTCATTTTGAATTATTTGAAACATGTGAATCTTGTTTACTTGGCAAGATGACAAGAGCACCTTTCACGACCAGAGTTGAGAGGGCGAACGACTTGCTGGCCCTCATACATACGGATGTATGTGGTCCAATGAATTCTCCTACCAGAGGTGGTTTTCAATACTTCATAACATTTATTAATGATTTTAGTAGATATGGCTATGTCTACTTGATGGGACATAAGTCAGAATCCTTTGAAAAGTTCAAAGAATTTCAGTATGAAGTGCATAATCAACTTGGCAAGACAATCAAATGTCTATGATCTGATCGTGAAGGTGAATATTTGAGCCATGAGTTTGGTAATCATCTAAAGAAGTGTGGAATTGTTCCACAACTTACTCCGCGATGGACGCCTCAATGGAGTGGGGTGTCTGAACGACGAAACCGAACATCGTTGGACATGGTTCGGTCAATGATGAGCCAATCCGATCTTCCGTTGCAATTCTGGGGATACGCTCTAGAAACAGCTGCTTTCACTTTAAATAGGGTTCCATCGAAAACGGTAGAGAAGATACCATATGAGATATGAACTGGAAAGTGTCCTGGATTGTCTTTTCTAAGGATATGAGATTGTGAGGTTTATGTAAAATGTTTGACGTCTGATAAACTTACACCCAAGTCCGATAAGTGCTCCTTTGTAGGGTATCCTAAGGAAACTAAGGGATATTATTTTTATAATCGGGTTGATAACAAAGTGTTTATTACCCGTAATGGTGTCTTCTTGGAGAAAGAGTTTCTTTCCAAAGGAGTCAGTGGGAGCAAGGTGCAACTCGAAGAAATTCGAGAACCATCTGAAAGTATTTCAACTCCTACTGAACCTCTACAGGATGAACAAAATATTGTTGGACCTGTAGATGAGGCATCAGCGCCATGTAGATCAAAAAGGCCATGTCAATTGCCTATAAGGTATGGGCATGACGTTTTATTATTGAATAATGCTAAACCTAAGACTTATACAGAAGCGATGATGGACCCAGACTTTGAGTTATGGCTTGAAGCCATGAGATCCGAGATAAAATCCATGTATGACAATCAAGTTTGGAACTTAGTTGATGCACCTGATGGTGTTATGACCATTAAGTGCAAATGGATTTTTAAGAAAAAGATAGACATGGATAGAAATGTTCACATTAATAAGGCATGACTGGTCGCAAAGGGCTTCAAACAAATTCAAGGTATTGATTATGATGAAAACTTCTTGCCTGTCGCGATGCTTAAGTCTATCCGAATCATTCTAGTTATTGCTGCATATTTTGACTATGAGATATAGCAAATGGATGTCAAAATGGCTTTCCTAAATAGAAACCTAAGTAAGGATGTGTATATGACACATCCTGGGGGTTTTGTTGATACAAAGGAAGCTAGAAAGGTATGCAAGCTTAAGAAATCCATTTGTGGATTGAAGTAAGCATTTTGGAGTTGAAACATTCGTTTTGATGAAGTGGTCAAAGGGTTTGACTTCATCAAGAATGAAGAAGAACCTTGCGTTTACAAGAAGGTTAGTGGGAGTAAGCTTGTGTTTCTGATTTTGTATGTGGATGACATACTGTTGGTGTCTGGTCGAAAATGATATTCCAATACTTGAATCTGTTAAAACTTCATTAAAAAATAGTTTCTCAATGAAAGATTTAGGAGATGCAGCATATATTCTTGATATAAGAATCTATAGAGATAGATCTAAAAGGCTAATTGGATTAAGCCAGGATATGTACATAGACAAGGTGTTGAAACGGTTCAACATGCAAGATTCCAAGAAAGATTTCTTGCCCATAGCACATGGCATTAATCTTAGCAAGAGTCAGTGTCCTACGACCACCGATGAGCGAGACAAAATGAGTAGAATTCCATATGCTTCGGCTATTGGGTCTATCATGTATGCTATGCTATGTACACGACCCGATGTGTCGTATGCCCTAAGTGTTACGAGTAGATATCAGTCAGATCTAGGTGAAGGTCACTGGATAGCAGTCAAGAATATCCTTAAGTACTTGAGAATGACTAAGGATGCATTCCTTGTGTATGGTGGTGAGGAAGTTCTGGTCGTAAATGGTTACACCGATGCTAGCTTCCAAACCATCAAGGATGATTTTAGATCGCAATCAGGGTTTGTGTTTTGTTTGAACGGAGGAACAGTAAGCCGGAAGAGTTTCAAGCAAGGAATGGTTGCTGATTCTACAACAGAGGCTGAGTACATTGCTGCTTCAAAAGCTGCAAAAGAGACTGTGTGGATTAGAAAGTTCATTAATGAACTAGGTGTAGTTTTGAGTGCTTCTAGTCCAATGGCTCTAGGATCTCTATTGTGATAATAGTGTCCAGCCATTGCACAAGCTAAGGAGCCTAGATCATATCAAAAGTCCAAGCACATACTTTAGCGATATCACATTATTCGTGAGATCGTTGAGAGAGGTGATGTGAAGATGTGCAAAGTGCACACGGATTTGAATATTACTAATCCATTGACAAAGCCTCTCCCGCAACCTAAGCACGAGGCGCACAAAAGAGCAATAGGTATAAGATACCTATATGATTGACTCTAGTGCAAGTGAGAGACTGTTGGTGATATGCCCTAGAGGCAATCGTAGAGATGATTGTATCACGTCTATATTTATGTGTAATGAATAAGTGTTATTCTGTTCCTTGAATGAATCATCAGTTATAAAGATTAATGAGTATGTGACTTGTTGGTGAAGCTCTTTTAACTTATGGTGATTGTCGACGATCAAGTCGCCGATCTTACGAAAATATAGAGGAAAATGACACAGATCTCCTGGGAGAGAATGCGGCTGCTCTTTATAAATATGAACTGGATGTTTACAAGGGGTGTCTACGACCCGGTCGGGGGCTAATCCTAATTACACCGAGTATGATCCTTACTATGCTAATCAATCAGACTTAAAGCATGAATCTAAGGCTGATTGTGTTGCTCTAATCTGATGCAGGACGATCCGATCTCCCTCTTCTTGTCTTCACTCTATCCTTAAATAACTTCCGAAGAGGTGGCGGTTACTCCTGGAGAAGACGTCCTTTGCAAAGCGTTGTGACTGGTCGGAGTGAGACGATGGTTGATAAAGCATCAACTGCTCTACGGTTAAGTGACTGTGAGACACTCAACTGCACGGTGGTTGTTGTCAGTGTCTTAGGATTATGTAACGTCGCGTGGTATGGAATATCTGATATGTGTTCCATTCATCACACGCAGTAAGAATATACGAAATTAGATCCAGATACCAGTTCATAACTTTTTGACGACTACGGTGGGAGACTAGTCCTGAGGACCTTATCAGGCCGTGGTACCCATTCTGTAACCTCTGGAATCCTCACGACCAGTGAGGTCGTTAGCCTTAGGGGTTACGACCATGAAGACATATGGTCTTTTATTATGTATTATTGTAATACATAGAGGTTTTAATCCTCGTCAGCTAGCCCCCAAACTTTAAATGAATAGGTCATGTGAACACTTTATTCCAACGAAGTCGTATCGAGCAGACCCTCATTTAATGCCGTGACATACAAAGTGGTCTATATTCACTTTAAAGTTGAGAACTAGCCTTGGGAACAAAGGAGTTTTTCTGTCCGTTGGACAAAAAGGTTTTGTTCGTTAGACTTTAAGCAACTCTTGATTCAGTTAAAGATCAGAAGCTATAAAATCCCCATTGTTGGGCTTTAGAGCTTTTACGCTTCCAGATCTTCCTTCAATCCCCTACAGTTCCTTGCCAAGAAACCTTTTGGACCTCTGCTTTCTTTTCCGCCCAAAGCACCCTCCGACCACTTATTCATCCCTTTGAGAGCTTTCATCATATCGGGTCAAATCACAAAGTGGGTGCCCTCAGATTTGAGCGAGAAGAAGCTTGAGGCGCTGGAGAAAATTGGAATGCTCTCGGACAAGAATTTGATCAAATAGAGGTCAGCGGCCGGAGAGCACTATCCAAGCCGTGAAGATGGGGAAATCCCAATTTTTCTCGCCTACATCGAGTGCGGGCTGAGGGTGCCAGTGCACAAATTCCTTCCTCACGTGCTGGAGTACTACGGGGTGGAGTTGGTGAATTTGACTCCGAACTCCATCGCCAACATTAGCATCTTCGCCTATTTGTGTGAGGCGTACCTAGGAGTACGACCAAACTTGAAGCTCTTCAGGTATTTCTATCGGATGGCGATGTTAGGAAGATCCATGGCGGCTCCTGGAGAATGCACACTGTGCCTTCACGACGGGAAGGCCGACGAGTACATCCAAATGCACTCAAAGTCCTCGTGGAAAAAGAACTGGTTTTACATGACGGTTACGAGTGACGATGGCCTCTACTTCGCCGGAGTTAGGGAAAACGAGAATCCTAAGTGGAGGGGGACCGTGGAGAAGACAGGGTGGGTCACGTGGATGCCATTTTGAGATATGAGGATCAAGAGCTTGACTTCCTGGCATGTGGTGAAAGATTTCACCAAATGCCGAATCAGTCCTCTGAAGCTCCGTACACAATCCCTGCTCTGGTACACTGGCCGTGATGAAGCAATCACGGACTCACGAGATGGTAAGTCTTTGAAGAAGCTCTGACCAATATAATTTATAAATAGATTATCATAAAACCTTAAAATTTCTTCTATCTTTTTTGAAGCCCTTTCTCCTGAGGAAATTAGAGAGCGGATCAAGATGATCTGCTTTGGGAGCTTTAGTGAGAAGGCCGCATTTCCAACATCTTGGCGATAGTCTCTGTGAAGAGACTAGCGAGACTTAAGGTAGATAATCAATTGTCCTTTATCACACACACACAGATATATATATATATATATATATATATATATATATATATATATATATATATATATATATATCCTCCGATTAGTTTATTGATCTTGCTCTTGATTTTGTAGATGGTGGTTGGATTGAAAAGCATACAATCCGGTGAGGATCGTAATCCTACCGTGGTTCCGACCGATTCCTGCCTAGAGGCAGTGGAAGAAGATGATTCTTCCGAGGTAAGAGAGCAATTGAAAGAAGATACGTATACTTAGATAGAAAATTCCATCACCTAACCAAACTTGTTTTTTTGACTTAGGTGGGAGAAATTGAGGGTCCGCTTCACGACCTAACAGTTGTTACTGAAACAACTAATCTAGAGCTCGACGAAACCACACCCTCTGACCCGGTGGTCAGGGACCCTATCCTCGACCAGTTGGTCGAGAATATCGCTTCCGACCTCATGTTGGAGGATGTGAGGGGTTTAACCAACCCTGCCGGCTCAGAACCAGTGAAATTGGTTGAGCAGAAAAGGAAGGCCAGTGGTACGGAATTTATTCCACCGGGTTTCAAGGTCAAAACTAAAAAATCGACCAGGTGTGTATAAACGAAATAGTCATATGAGTACATACCTTTAAAAGTCTTTGACAATTAGAAGTTTTGATTTTCCTTTCTTCTTTCTGTGCAGATCTTCTGGTATTCCAGTCATTTCCGACCAAAAAATGTTGCTGAGGAACAGACACCCAAGGAAGTTCCCGTCCAAAGCACTTCTCAGGAAAAAACTCCTGAAGACATAGTGGTTGAGGAAGCCCCCGAGCAAGTGTCGGTGCCAGCGGTCGTTCAGGATCCAGTGGTGATTCTAACTCCATCTACGGAGGTAAATGCCCCTGATGACCCTCAACAGGTTCCGACCCCTGTTGATAATCCCTCTCGAGCTAACAAGTTCCCTTTTTGCCCCCGATTTATCGAGGATAAGGAGCTTGACGAGATTTGGGGAAAATTATCAGACCATCAAGCCAAGATAGGTCCTGGTACAATTTTTGCCGATTATAATGACATGGCAATTCGGGTAAGTATCTACAACCAGTTCCATAGTTTCTCCACTAAAAAGTTTATAAGAAACTTAATGAAGAATGCTATTTGCGTAGCACATGGTCGAGAATTTTGCTGTGGTCGGAGGATTGACCCAGCGAATAAGGCTCCTGGAGCAAAAATACTCCGAACTGGAAAGTAAGAACTTTCTTCTTAACTTTTCTTCTTCAATACTTTGTTCTTTTGTTTAATTATTCTCTCTTATCATATTTGATAGATTTAGAGAAAATAAAAGAAGAGGTTGTGGCTGATAAAGCCAGAATGACCCAGCTTGAGGAAGAATGCCAAGCTAAGGACCGGTCGATCGCAGACGTCATGACCATGTACAAGGGAGTCGTTGAGACTCTTGAAAAGAAGATTGAAGTTAATTGGTCGTAAACTTGACCAGCATATCATCTCTTCTAATCATACTTATTCACTATTTGTTTTATTCGTGTAGAGCAAACTCAAGCACTAAATATAACAAAGAAGGCTCTAGAATTTGAGCAAGATGGTGCAAAACCTTGATGAAAAAGTCGATGCACTTAAGAAAATGATCTTTGATATGGGATCAGGATCGAGTCTGCCTACCTTAAGAGATCCAATAGAGAAAATGAACTATTTAGGCCAACTTCAGGAAGATCTCAATGGCCTGCTCAAAACTACTAGAGAAAACTATGCCCGGACAATGAAAGAAGCTGTGGCTAGCGGAGTTAGTTTTGCTTTGGCAAAACTAAAGGCTTCCGACCCCTCTACAAATCTCCAAGCTGTTAAAGAAGATTTCAACTGCCTGCCTGATGAGGCGACCAGGTTTCTCGAGGAAGTAAAGCCTCTCGGAGACAAGGTTGCAGAGGAAATGGAGATTGGATCTCTATCAAGTAGCAACTAGTCTGGAGATTTCCAGGAGTAGGACATTGTAATATAAGAATTATAAAATATATAAAACTTACCTTTTGGCCATCAACAAGTCTTTTGTTTATTCTTTTGACTTTTGAAGTACTCATATATTCTCTAGCCCCCGACTGATTTATAGTAGAAGAACTTTAATATATAAGCAGTAAGCCAAGAAAGAGAACTTTATAGTCTTAACCATTATTTTGAAGGCATATACCGATTATATTATAAAACTGATCGTAGTAATACTAGGTAATCAATTTGGTAGGAACTAGTGTATGATTTCGACTAGTTATAGATCTATTTTGTAATAATCAGGATACCAAACAAAATAGTATATGGTAGGAAGAAAAAGACTTGCTTTGATGAGAAAAGAAATTATACAAAAATGTATGCAATGGATGACACGTAATCTTATTTATGTATAGTATCTAAAATTGGTCGGAAGAACTGCTAAGAACTGAAGACATGAAAGACACTTCATGAAACGTGCTCAGGCTCAAGTCCGACTGGCAGCGAGGATCGTAGGAAAAGAACCGTCGCTAGGAAGCTCCTTCTAGTGGACAGAACCACGTGCAAAAAAGGAGAGACTTCGACTAGGAGGCTTTCCGTGTCCCGATCAGTAGCCAAACGAGAGTAGAACAGAATCTTGAAATGAGAAAATATAGCCTTCACAATCTTGAGCATTTGAGTCACTACATGAAGTTATTTGTATTATGCTTTGATTACTCGTATATTTCTTTGAGAAAAGTGCGCGGTCGCGCGTGAGAATCATTCAGGGAATGATCACGACTGGGACCCATACAGCTGATGACTTAGAAGTCGTTGCCGAGGAGTAACAGAGATCCTTATAAAGGATGTTGGAGAGAAGATTGTCTTCTTCGACCAATGTGAATAACAACGGTAGACGACCAGAGTATATGTACAGATATATAAACAATATCACTCGTCAAAATAAATAAATGAATGACTAATCTTTATTTAACTAAAAAGAATTGAAAGAATGTACAAAATAATTTAAACAAAGAACTTACGCAATTGATCAATGTTCCAAGAATTAGACAAAACTTGCCCATCAGACATGGCTAGTCATACAGAACCTAGTCGGGTGATTTCGACCACAGTGTAAGGATCTTCCCACTTAGGAGAAAGTTTATTGCGATTTGCTTGGTTCTGAATTTTTCTGAGAACCAGATCACCTACAGTGAGGTTGCACCATACGACTATGGTACCTTCGCATGGCTTGTTGGTAGACCGTTGATCATATCAAGGCTTGGTTTCGTCATTCTTCAAGGAAATTGATGTCATCAAGTCGTCGTTCATTCTGATCGTTTTCGTTGAAACAATCGATTCGGCGAGCCAAGTTTTAGTTCTGGAGGAAGCATGGCTTCAGCACCATAAACTAAAAAGAAAGGTGTTTCACCGGTCGCACGACTGGTTGTGGTTCGAATGGCCCATAATACAGAAGGGAGTTCTTGAGCCCAAGCTCCTGACCGTTTGATTAACTGGTTGAATACTCGGCGTTTGATCCCCTGCATAATGATACCATTGGCTCGCTCAACTGCTCCGTTGCTCTGCGGATGAGCAACAGAAGCAAAATGTACCTTAATGCCAAGTTCTTCGCAGAATTCTTGGAATTGACCGCTTGAGAATTAGGCACCGTTGTCTGTGATTATACGACTGGGTACACCAAATCGTGTGATTACATTTTTTTGTGAGAAACCTCTCAGCAGCCTCAGTTGTTGTTTTAACAACAGGCTCGGCTTCGATCTATTTTGTAAACGTGTCAATCATGACGAAAAGGAGTTTGAATCCTTCGGGTGCTCTTGGGAAAGGTCCCAAAATTTCCAGTCCCTAGGTTGCAAAAGGCTAATAAAGAGGAATTGTGTGTAAAGCTTGTGCTGGCTGATGTACTTGTCGACTATGAAACTGACATTGTACGCACTTTGTTACGAACTCTTTTGCATCATGAAGGGCAGTTGGCCAATAGTATCCTTGTCTAAAGGCTTTACCGACCAGTGTTCTGTAGGAATGATGTGCTCCACAGACTCCTTCATGAATGTCAATTTGCAATTTAATGCTATTCGCTTGAAATATGCATCTCATCAACACTCCGTGAGATCCTTGTTTATACAAGGTACTTTCGATCAAAGTGTATGATTTGCTTTCCATGCTATACGATAAGCCTCTATATCATCTTTCAGAATTATGTCATGCTGAAGATAATTGTAGATCGATGTCATCCAATTTCTACCTTGATTGTGGCAGCGCTAACCGTCAACGACCTGTGGAGTATCCATGTTCTCACGATCGGTTTGTACAACCTGTAAGGAAGCATGTATGTTCTCGAAAAGCTCGACCACCAAGGGCGAATCGAGTTGCTCGAGAAAAACTCCGGACGGAATGGTTGACCTCGTGGAGGCCATCCGTGCCAACTGGTCTGCTAGAAAGTTTATCTTTCTAGGAATATGTTGGACCTAGAAACCAAAGAAGTGCTTTTCGAGTTTCCGTACTTTCACCAAATAAGATGACATCTTGGTACTCGTGCATTGATACTCTTTCCCTACTTGATTCGTTACTAGTTGAGAATCGCCTTTCACTAATAATCTGTGAATCCCGAGCGAACGAGCTGCTCGGAGTCCTGCCAGTAAACCTTCATATTCTGCCACATTGTTTGTAGCAGGAAAATTTAACTGGATGGCGTACTTGATGTGTTCGCCAGTAGGGGATATCAAGACAACTCCAGCCCCCGAGCCTTTGAGCATCAAGGAACTATCAAAGTACATTATCCACTCATCGTGGTATTCGTACCGGGCCCTTGGATGGGTTCAGGGTTTGTCTATTCGTCAATGAAGTCTGCTATTGCTTGGGACTTGATTGATGTTCGTGAGATGAAATGGCGGTCAAATGCCCCTAACTCAACCGCCCATTTTGCTATTCGTCTTGATGATTCCCTATTTCCAAGGACTTGACCGAGGGGATATCCGGTTGGTACGACCACTTTATGGGCTTGAAAGTAATACCTTAGTTTCCTTGAAGCCATAAGTAGACCACAGAGCAACTTTTGTACCTGTGGGTATCTTTCCTTTGGTCTATGTAAGACTTCGCTTACGTAATACACTAGTCGTTGGACGTTGTCACGCTCTACGACCAGTACACCGCTAACTGTCTGTGGCGTTGCAGCCACATAAATTAGTAATGTTTCTCTCGATCTTGGAGAAACTTAGACCAGGGGACTCATAAGGTACTTCTTAAGGTTTTCAAAGGCATTGTTTGCCTCCTTAGTCCACTCGAAACTTCCATGTTTTCGGAGAAGCTTAAAGAAATGCAATCCTTTTTCCCCTAACCGTGCTATGAAACGACTTAACGCTACCATACAACCAGTTAGTTTGTGGACTTCTTTCTTCGTGGTCAGAGGATGCATCTGGTCGATGGCCGATATTTTTACTGGGTTTGCTTTGATACCTCTAGCTAAAACTAGGAAACCGAGCAGTTTTCTAGCGGAAACTCCAAACACACATTTTTCCAGATTCAACTTGAGGTTTTGCCTTCTCAAGTTGTTGAAAGTCTCTTGTAGGTCGGGAATGTGATCGCCAGCATTGATGCTCTTTACGACCAGATCATCAACATAGGCTTCTAAATTTCAACCTATCTAAGGATTAAAGGTTTTCTGCATCAACCTTTGAAAAGTTGCACCAGCATTTTTGAGACCAGACGACATCTTAACATAGCAGTAAGTGCCATATTGGGTGATGAAGGAAGTTTTCTCTTCATCTTTTTTACTCATATTAATCTGGTGGTACCCTGAATACGCATCTAAAAAAAACTTAATAACTCACACCTGGAAGTTGAGTCTACAAGTTGGTCAATGCGTGGAAGGGGAAAATCATCTTTCGGACAAGCTTTATTAAGATCGGTAAAGTCAATACACATTCGCCATTTCCCATTATTTTTCCTAACCGTTACAGGATTGTTGAGCCACTGAGGGTGGTCAACTTCACGAATAAATCCAACCTTGAGGAGCTTGTTAATCTCCGACTGGATTGCCTCCTTCCGATCAGGTGCAAAACGCCGCAGCTTCTGCTTGATCGGTTTCTTGTCAGGCTGGAGAGCTAGACTGTGCTCTATCACCTCCCGGAGGACTCCAGGCATGTCGGACGCCTGCCAGGTGAATACGTCTTGATTGGATCGGAGGAAGGAGACGAGCGACTCTTCCTATTTGGGGTTGAGTCTTGCCCCGACTAGTATCTTTCGGGTAGACGAGTCAGTGTTTCTTGACCCAAGTGGCAACTTGGCGCTGTCCAGAGAAGCGCCCTTGTCGAGTAGTACCTCCTTTGTCTGGTCGGAAGGCTTTGGTGTCATCTTTGGCCTTGAGTGCTTGACCTGCGCGGTAGATGGATTAGCCTCTTTGGTCGAAAGTTCATCGACCAGCTCTAAGGATTTTCGATCACATGCGTAAGCCATTTTCTGATCTCCTCGAACCGTGATGACTCCCTTTGGTCCTGACTGTCGACGATCGAATCGCCGATCTTACGAAAATAAAAAGAGGAAAATGACGTAGAGTATCCTGGAAGAGAATGGGGGCTGCTCTTTTATTGTATGAACTGGGATTACAAGACTTGACTAGGGACTATCTCCAATTACACTGAATGTATTGAATACTACTTCTTCGGCTTCTGTATTGCCTTTTGTTGTTTGCTGTTGTGTCTCTCTGCGTGTGTGTGTGTGTCCTCCTCGTCTTCTGCGCTCCACCATTAAATAACTCATGAAGGGGTGGCAGTTACTCCTGGAGAAGGCGTCCCTAGTGAAACGTTACAACTGGTCAGAGGTTCAAGATAGTTAACAATGTGCTAACTACCTTGCGGTTAAGTACTTGTGAGCACCTTAACCGTAAAGTGGTTTATCGTCAGTGTCTTGTATATCATCGTATGATACGGAACGTTTTGCACGTGTTCCATTCATTATACGGTTGAGGGTGCCAGTTCATAGCTTTTCCGAGCAGCTACCTGGTCGAAGTCTAGTTCGACCAGGGTACCCATTGTGTAACCTCTGGAATCCTTACGACCAGTGAGGTCGTTAGCCTTAGGGGTTACGACCATGAAGGCGTATGGTCTTTTATGTATTAAGTTAATACATAGAGGTTTTAATCCTCGTCAGCTAGGCCCCGAACTTTTAAATGAACCAGTCGTGTGAATGCCTTCTTCCGTTGAATCTGTATCGGGCAGACCCCCATTTAATGTCGTGACATTCGAGGTGGTTTGCGTTCATTTTAAAGTTGAGAACTTGCCTTGGGAACTGAAGAGTTTCTCTGTCCGTTGGGCAAAAAAGAAGCTTTTTGCCATTCAGACTTTTATGGATAACCTCTGATCGTAATTTTAAAGATCTAAGGCTATAAAAAATCCCCCTCGCTAGACCTTTTGGATTATTCATGCTTCCAGATCCCCTTTCTGATCTCCTTTACCAAGAAAAAATCTTTAGCCCTCTTTTCTTGTTCTTCTGACCACAAAATCTCCTACAAACTTTACTCATCCTTGAGGATTTTCATCATGTCGGAGCAAATCACAAAGTGGTTGCCCTTGGAATTGAGCAAGAAAAAACTTGAGGTGTTGGAGAAGGTTGGGATGCTCCCGAACAAGAGTTTGATCAGATGGAGACCAGCATTTGGAGAGCATTTTCCAAGTCGCGAAGATGGAGAAATCCCTGTTTTCCTCGCCTACATCGAATGTGAAATTTGAGATTCTTGGTACACAAATTCCTTCTCCGTGTTCTTGAATTCTCTGGTGGAATTGGTGAATTTGGCTCCAAATTCCATCGCCAACATCAGCATCTTCACATATTTGTGTGAAGCATACCTGGGAGTGCCTCCGAGTTTGAAGCTCTTCAGGTATTTCTACCGAATGGTGATGGGGAGAACCACGGAGACTCCCGGGGAATGTACATTGCGCCTTCACGACGGGAAGGTCGAAGAGTACATCCATATGTACTCGAAATCCTCGTGGTCGTCATGGAAGAAGAACTGGTTTTACATGATGGTTACGAGGGAAGATGGCCTCTACTTCGCCGGGATGAGGGCGAATGAAAATCCCAAATGGAGGAAGACCATGGAGAAGACAGGGGTGGTCGGACGATGGGTAGACGCCATCTACGACCTGCGAGTCAAGGGTTTGACCTCTTGGCATGTGGTGAGGGACTTCACCAAGAGCCAGATTAGTCCGCTGAAGCTTCGGACTCATTCCGTGATTTGGTCCATTGGTCGTGATAAAGCTATCTCAGGAGGTGGTAAGTCTTTGAGATAAACTCCGACCAGTATTTTCATTTGAGTAATATACTGCCTTAAAATCTGTTTCATGTCTTATTTTTCTCTCTTCTTTTAAAGCTCTTTCCCCTGAGGAAATTAGAGAAAGGATCAGGCTGATCTGTGCAGGGGAGCTTGGAGAAAAGGCTTGATTCCCTGAGATCTTGGCCATAGTTCCTGCTGAAGAGAGAGCAACAAGGCTTAAGGCAATCAATAAAAAATCTCTTTTATCATGCGCACATATATATTCTCCGATCAGATTTTTGATCATACTCTTTTTTTGTAGTTGGTCGGGTTGCGAATCACACAAACTGGTGAGGCTAAACATCCCACCGTTGTTCCAATCGATTAGTGCCCAGATGCAATTGGAAGAGGATGAATCTCCAAGCAACATAACATTTCATAAGAATATATATATATATATATATATATATATATATATATATATATATATATATATATATATATATTAGTTTAGATAAAGATTTCGTCACCTAACCAAATTCATTTGTTGATTTAGGTGGAGAAAATTTGAAGGCCACCGGTGCGTGACTACGGAGGTTGGCAACCCCATACCGGTCGTTGACGACCGGACAGTTGTTACTGGAACAACTGGTATGGAGGCTGGTGAAACCACTCCACTCGATCAGATGATCAAGAACGTGACTTTTGACGAGTTGATCGAGGGCATCGCTTCAGACATCCTGTTGGATGATGCAACAGACTTGACCAATCCTGCCGGTTCGGAACCAGCAAGGTCGGAAGAAAAGAAGAGGAAGGGCGATGGTACATATTTTACTCTTCCGCGTTTTAGAGTCAAATCTCGGAAATTAACTAGGTACGCTCAAATGAAAGTGGTCGTATAAGTGCATACCTTTAATAATTTCTTGATAATTTGATGCCCCTCTTTTTTTAACTTCCCTCCTTTGCTTCGTATAGATCCTCTGGTGTTCCGGTCGTTTCCGGCTGCACTCCTTCGAGGACTAGGTATCGAAGAGGTCCATGAGCGCACCACTTCCCGAGCGAGTTCTGAGAAGCGATGGTCGAAGAAGCCCCGAAAGCGAGCATCAAGGCCAACAGTTGAGTTGGAACCATTGATAGTTCTAACTCCTTCTGCGGAGGTAGATGCCCCTAAAGGCCCTCAACAGGTTCTGACCATTGTTGGTAATTCTCCTCAACCTGACAAGTTCCTTTTAGCCCCGATTCGCCGAGGATAAGGAGCTTGACGAGTCATGGGGAAAAATATCGGATCATCAAATCAAAATGCATCCTGATTCAATATTTGGCGGATATAATGATTTGGCGATCCGGGTAAGTATCTACGACCAGTTTTATAATCTCTCCAAAAATCTTTTATAGAGAATTTTTAAAGAGAAAAATGCTATTTGGACCGCATATGGTCGAGAATTTTGCTGTGGTCGGAGGACTGACCCAGCGGATTAAAGACTTGGAGCAGAAACACTCTGAATTAGAAAGTAAAAACTTTCCTCTTAGCCTTTTTCTTTCTTCAATGCTTTGCCTTTTGCTAATTATTCTCCCATATCGTATTTCATAGATTTGGAGAAAATAAAAGAAGAGATCTTGGTTGAGAATACCAAGACAGCTCTGCTTGAAGAAGAAATCAAAGCTAAGGACTGGTCGATCACCGAAGTGACGACCAGTAAGGAAGAACTTAACAAGAAAATTGAAGGTAACAGGTCGTAAACTTGACTTATTATCTTCCTCCAATTATTTTTGTGCTTATCACCTGTTTTACTCTTGCAGAGCAAAAACAAGCTTTGAGTAGAGTAGAAAAGACTCTGAAATTTGAGCAAGACAAGGAGGCGGCTCTCGTTCAAAGTCTAGATGAAAAGACTGTATGTTTGAACAAGATGATCTTTAATATGGGATCAGGATCAAGCCTACCTACCCTAAGAGATCCAGTAGAGAAAATGAACTACTTGGGTCAACTTCTAGAGGATCTTAATGCTCTGCTCAAGACTACTCGGAAGAACTATGCCCAGGCCATGAAAACAGGCGTTGCTAGTGGAGTTAGTTTTGCTTTGGCAAAACTAAAAGCTTTCGACCCCTCCATTGATTTCCAAGTTGTTGAAGATGACTTCAACTACCCACCTGAGGAGGCAACCAAGTTCATGGAAGAACTCAGGCCACTCGGAGATAAAGTAGTAGAGGAGATGGAGGTCGGATCCCCATCAAGCAGTAATTAGTTTGGGAATATTTCTAGAGTAGACTCCTGCAAAAAGTGTAAAAATATTGAATATGTGTAAAACTTACCTTTTATGTCATTAACAAAACCTTTGTTTATCCTGTTTGACTCTTTTTTTTTTAATTCTCACACACCTCCTAGGCCCCGACTGCTTTATAGTAGAAGAACTTTACTATATAAGCAGGTAGCCAAGAAAGAGAATAAAAGTAGAAACCATCATTTTGAAGGTATGTTCCGATATGAAGTCAAAATTGATCGTAGTAATACTAGGAAATCATTGTGGTCGGAACCAGCTTATGACTTCGCTCAGTTATAGATCTTTGTTTGTCATGATCGAAATACCAATCAAAAGTTATAAATGGTTGGATAAGAGACTTTGTTATTTGACATAATGAGAAATGCAAAAATGAATGCAACAAATTATAAGCGAACTTTGTTTATATCTATTATCCTAAAGTCTGGTCGGAAGGAATGCTTAGATCTGAAATCATATATCATATTTCGTGAAACATGTTCAAACTCTCTATCCGACTGGTAGCGAGGATCGTAAGAAAAGAACCGTCGCTAGGAAGCTCCTTCCAGTGGGCAGAACCACATGCGAAAAAGGAGAGACTTCGACTAGGAGGCTTTCCGTGTCCCGACTAGTAGCCAGATAAGAGCAGAACAAAATCTTGAAATAATGAAATATAACTTTCATAATCTTAGGCATATCATTTAGTATAGAAAGTTATTTGTATGATGCTCGGATTACTCATGTATTCCCTTAAGAAAAGAATGTTGTCGCGCGTGGAAAAAAGCTCACGACTAGGACCAATACGGCGTATGATTTAGAAGTCGTTGCCATAGAGTAACAGAGATCCTTTGAAAGGATATCGGAGAGAAAATTGTCTTCTCCGACCAGTTTAAATTAACAATCATGAACGACCAGTCTATAGGTATATATATATAAGCAAGGTTATTTTATTTTTTAAAGAATAAATGAATTTATTGAAATTGAAAGAATTGAAAGAAAGTAAACAATAATTAAACATAGAACTTACGTAATTGATCAATGTTCCAAGAATTTGACAAAACTTGCCCATCAGACATAGCTAGTCGATGGAACACGGTCTGGTAACCCGACCACGATGTAAGGACCTTCCTTCTTGGGGAAAGTTTATTGCGATTTGCTTGGTTCTCAATTTTTCGAGAAGCGGATCACCTCTGACAAAGTGTGAGGTTGCACCTTCGACTATGGTACTTTCGCATGGCTTGTTGGTAGACTACCGATAGTACAAGAGCTTGGTTTCGCTGCTTCTTCAAGGAAATTGATATCGTCGAGTCTTCGTTCATTCTCGATCGTTTTCGTTAAAGCGATCGCCGAAAGCAGAGCCAATTTTGAGTTACGAGGAAGCATGGCTTCACCCAGAGACCTAAAAGAATGGTGTTTCACCGATCGCGACGATCGGTCGTGGTTCAGACGACCCATATCTGATAGAGTTCTTGAGCCCAAGCTCCTGATCCTTTGATTAACTGATCGAATACTCGGCGTTTGATTCCTTGCATAATGATACCATTAGCTCGCTCAACTGCTCCATTGCTCTGCGGATGAGCAACAGAAGGAAAATAAACTTTGACACCAAGTTTATCGCAGAATTCTTGGAATTGACTGCTAGAGAACTGGGCGCCATTATCTGTGATTATACGACTGGGTACACCAAATCGTGTGATCACATTTTTTTTGTGAGGAATCTCTTTGCGGCCTCAGTTGTTGTTTTAACAACCGGCTCGGCCTCGATCCATTTTGTAAACGTGTCAATCATGACAAAAAGGAATTCGAAGCCCCCGGGTGCTCTTGGGAAAGGTCCCAGAATGTCTAGTCCTCAGGTTGCAAAAGGCCAAGAAAGAGGAATTATTTGTAAGGCTTGTGCCGGCTGATGTACTTGTCGGCTATGAAACTGACATTGTACGCACTTCGTCACAAGTTCTTTTGCATCATGAAGGGCAGTTGGCCAGTAGTATCCTTGCCTAAAGGCTTTACCGACCAGTGTTCTGTATGAATGATGTGCTCCACAGACTCCTTCATCGATTTCGGTCAGCAACTTAATGCTATCCGTTTGAGATATGCAACTCATCAACACTCCATGAGATCCTCGTTTATACAAGGTACGTTCGATTAGAGTGTATGATTTGGCTTTTCGTGCTACACGATCAGCCTCTACATCATCTTCTGTAATTATGTCATGCTGAAGATAATTGTAGATCGATGTCATCCAATCTCTACCTTGATCGCGACAATACCAACCGTCAACGACACATGGAGCATCCATGTTCCTTTGATTGGTTTGTTCGACCAGAAGAATCATGTATGTTCTCGGAAGGCTCGATTACGAGGGTGAATCGAGTTGCTCGAGAAAAACTCCGTCTTGGGATGGTTGACCTCGTGGAGGCCATCCGTGCTAACCGGTGCGCGAAAGTTTTCCTTTCTAGGAATATGTTGGATCCGAAAACCGAAGAAGTGCTTTTCGAGGTTTACAGATTCGCCAGATAAGATGACATCTTGGTACTCGAGCATTGGTACTCTTTCCCTACTTGATTCGTTACCAGTTGAGAATTGCCTTTCACTAGTAATCTGCGAATCCCGAGCGAACGAGCTACTCGGAGTCCTGCCAGTAAACCTTCATATTCTGCCATATTATTTGTGGCAGAAAAATTTAACTAGATGGCGTACTTGATGTGTTCGCCAGTAGGGGATATCAGGATCACTCCAGCCCCCGACTCTTTTAACATCAAAGAACCGTCAAAGTACATTGTCTACTCCTCGTGGTGTTTGTACTCGGGCCCTTGGGTGAGTTCAGGGTTTGTCCATTCGGCAATGAATTCTGCTACTGCCTGGGACTTTATTGCTGTTCGTGAAATAAAATGGAGGTCAAACGCCCCTAACTCAACCGCCCATTTTGCTATTCGTCCTAATGATTCATTGTTTCCAAGGACTTGACCAAGGGGATATCCCGTCGGTACGACCACCTTATGGGCCTGAAAGTAGTGCCTTAGCTTCCTTGAAGACATAAGGAGACCATAGAGCAACTTTTGTACTTGTGGGTATCTTTCCTTTGGTCCATGTAAGACTTCTCTTACGTAATAGACTGGTCGTTGGATATTATCCTCTCTCGACCAAGACACCGCCATCGCTTGTGGTGTTGTTTGCCATGTACATCAGCGGTGTTTCTCCCGGTCTCGGAGAAACTAAGACCAGGGTACTTGTAAGGTACTTTTTAAGTTCTTCAAAGGCATCGTTTGCTTCCTTAGTTCATTCGAAACTCCCATGTTTTCGAAGAAGTTTAAAGAAAGGTAACCCTTTTCCCCTAACCTTGGTATGAAACGACTTAGCGCCGCCATACTGACTGTTAGTTTTGGACTTCCTTCTTCGTGGTCGGAGGTCGATCCGTCGATGGTCGCTATCTTTACTTGGATTTGCTTCAATACCTCTAGCCGAGACTAGGAAACCGAGCAATTTTCCAATGAAACTCCAACACACACTTTTAGGATTCAACTTGAGGTTATGCCTTCTCAAGTTGTTGAAAGTTTCTTGTAAATCAGAGATGTGATTGCTAGCATTGGTGGTCTTTACGACAAGATCGTCAACGTAAGCTTCTAAATTCCGACCTATTTGTGGACTAAAGGTTTTTTTGCATCAACCTTTGAAAAGTTGCACCAGCGTTTTTGAGACCAAATGGCATCTTAACATAACAATAGGTGCCATATGGAGTGATGAAGGAAGTTTTCTCTTCATCCTCTTTACACATACTAATCTGGTGGTACCCTGAATATGCATCTAAAAAACTTAGTAATTCGCACCCAGAGGTAGAATCTACCAGTTGATCGATGCATGGAAGGGGAAAGTCATCCTTCGGACAAGCTTTATTAAGATCTGTAAAGTCAATACACATTCGCCATTTCCCATTATTCTTCCTAACCATTACAGGGTTGGCGAGCCACTGAGGGTGGTTGACTTCACGGATAAATCCAGTCTTGAGAAGTTTGTCAATCTCTGACTGGATTGCCTCCTTCCGATCAGGTGCAAAACGTCGTAGCTTCTACTTGATCGGTTTCTTATCAGGCTGGAGAGCTAGCCTGTGCTCGATCACCTCCTGGGAGACTCCGGGCATATCGGACGCCTGCCATGCGAATACGACCTAATTTGCTCGGAGGAAGGAGACGAGCAACTCTTCCTATTTAGGATCGAGTTTTGCTCTGACCAGAACCTTGCGAGCAGGTGTGCCCGCATTTTCTGATCTAGGTAGTGACTTGGCGCTGTCCGGAGAAGTGCCTTTGTCGAGTGGTACCTCTTTTGACTGGTCGGAGGGTTTGGGTGTCACCTTCGGTCTCGAATGTCTGGCCTGCATGGTAGATGGATTAGCCTCTCTGGTCGGAAGTTCATCGACCAGTTCAAAGGATTTTCGGTCACATACATAAGCCATTTTTCGATCTCCCCGAATAGTGATGACTCCCTTTGGCCCTGGTATTTTCAAACTTTGATAACCGTAATGCGTGGCTATCAATAACTTTGCTAATGCTGGTCGACCAAGAATCCCGTTGTATGCGGATTCAAAATTTACCACATCAAACGAAATTTTTTCCGTTCGAAAATTATCAGGTCTTCCGAACGTAACCGGTAAGGAAACTTGCCCTATCGGCCTAGCTGTGGAGCCAGGAACTATGCCATGAAAAACATATTTCACTGGTTTCACTTTTGACATGGGGACCTGCATTTCTTCTAAAGCTCCCGCAAATAATATATTCAAAGAACTACCTCCATCTACTAAGACTCGATTAACCCTACAATTATTAATGGTTGGTTCAACAACAATAGGGAACCTACTTGGTCGAGTCGAAGGAACGGGGCAGTCGTCTTTGCTGAAGAAAATTGCGATGTCCGACCACTTCGAGTGCTTAATAATGTTCGGAGATTCGACGAGGTTGACCTCCCGCTCCATGGTCTTCAGATGACGTTTGGATTCGTATGAAGACGATCCTCCGAAAATCATGTTGACTGTGTGTTGGGGATCCTGGTACTCCATCTCTTCATCGCCATCCTTGTCCTTTTTGGAGCTCGTTTCTCCGGGTTCTTGTATTGCGGGAAATGGTTCTTCACCTGCATAATAATCCTCCAGTTTCTTTTGCCAGACTCGACAGGTGCGTAGATCATGCCCTGCCTACTGGTGAAGTGGACACCACTTCTTCTTTTTCTGGAATCTCTCGGTTGGAGCTTTCGTCTTGCCTCGACCGGCGTAGTCCTTCTTACCCTTCATGAATTTATCAGGAATGGCTAGGACCTCCTTGTCGTCGGATCTACGGTTCTTTTTCTTCTTGAGAGACTTCTTATTTTTTTTCTCTGGTTTGTCCAGGCCGGGCTGAGGAATCTTGTCTTTCCGATCAATAGCTTCGCACCACTCGATTGCTTCGCTAGCGGTGGCATATTTGTCGGCCATGTCAAAAAGCTCAACGGTTGTTCTTGGTGGGTTCATTGCTATATCCTCCGTAAACCGTTGATTTCTCGACTGCTTTTGAAAGCTTTGAATAACAGATGACTCTGCGACCTTGGGTATAGAATTGCGAACCTGGCTAAACCTCTTGATGTATTGACGTAGAGTCTCATCAGAGCCCTGTCGGATTCGGTGGAGATCATCCTCCTTCCCAGGGCGATCGTACGTACCCTAGAAATTTGCAATTAGAAGGTCACAGAGTTGCTCCCAAGTATAAATCGATTCGACCGGCTGATTCAACAACCATGACCGGGAAAACCCTTCGAGCACGGTGAGTAGATAGTTGGCCATAACATTTTCATCGCCTCCAGCAGCTCTGATGGTGGTGGTATAGATTTGGAGAAATTCCAATGAATTTCGAGTTCCATTAAACTTGACCAAATTGGCCGGTCGGAATCGGTTAGGCCAACGCACAGCATGGAGCCCTGCAGAGAAGGCTCGACAACATGTGATTGATTCATGGCGCCTTCTCTGGGAGGGTGCCGGATTGTAATTGGTCAGAGACCGGTTCCTAAGATTGGAATGTTGGAACTCCGGTGTGCCGATCCGGTCATAGACATTAATATGATGCCTTCGACCGCCTACTTGATTCAGACGATGCTGGAGATCGTCTGGTCCAAGCGATGGTTCTTCTCGACGTAATGGGGGAGTGGCTTCATGAAATAACCTTCTCCATTCGTGACTCCTTGGTCGGAATCGTCGAGGAGGCCTTGGTATCGACTGTTCCCGAACATGACCATGTTGTCCCCTGCTGAGGGAGGAACGTTGGGATGAAGTCATAGTTTGACTTCCTGAAACCCTTTGTTCCCGGTACGCTTCCGTGTGCTGCGTGGTCTGTTGGAGAATTTTGGATACTTGACCCACAAGCTGTACAAAACCTGGAGTTCCCGCTAAAGTGGGATCAGAATTATTTAACAATTCTTGAACACGTCGCAAGTTTTGTACAGCCATCAAGGTCTCGGGGGTTCATACCTTGGTCGTAGGTGTACGTTGACTGAACCTTCCCCGTCCCTCGGTTTGATCTGTCCTATCGCCTATTCTAGGTGGGGTAACACCAAAGTAATTAGTTGATGGACGCCGATCGCCTCGTGGACTCCGGAAGTTGGTGCTCGATGGCGGGATCATCTCTAACAACACGTGATGGCGTGGTAGAGAATGTAGGACCGTGCAGGGTATCTTGATTTTCATCTCCGATAGCGTTGACTTTGTGTCTCCAGCACCGATCTTCCGATGAGCTTCCATCATAACTAATGGAGAGCTTCTCAGTGTCTATGCCAGAAGTTTCCACGATGAAGAGCGGTCGGAAATGAGCACCTCCTAAGGTCTCTCACCGATCCGTGAATCGCCGATCGTATCTCGAAGCGTGATCATCCCCACATGGCCTACAACCAGTGGAGGCTTCATCGACACCGTTACCAGATGTCGGTTGACTCCTCGAATTGCCAGAAGCCGTGGGAGAGTATCTTTCAGCCATGATTTCATCGAGGGTATAGAGATTCTCGAGTGGGGGTACTGAAATTTCTTCACCTGTTTTGCCGGTCGGAATGACCGGGCTTGAAGAGGTCCTCTGACACTCCGAGCTGATCGGAATGGCTGGTTCCTCTAATTGCGCCACCGGTAATGGTGGCGCATCCTGGTCCATCCGGTCGATCTCGCTATCATCGGCGACGTACGAGCCGGCGGAGGAGGATGAGGAGGATGATCTACCATTTTCCTCCATGGCACGAATGCATCCTTCCATATCGAGGTTGGCATAGTCCGCCAAGTCGAAGCAATTCTCCTCATTCCAAACTCTGGGCATACTCGCATTAGCGATTGTAGGAACTTGGGTGAGGATTTGTATGAGCGAAGAGTTTCTTCAGGAAACTTACGTCTTCTTCCCCACGAACGGCGCCAGCTGTCGACGATCGAATCGCCGATCTTACGAAAATAAAAAGAGGAAAATGACATAGAGTATCCTGGAAGAGAATGGGGGCTGCTCTTTTATTGTATGAACTGGGATTACAAGACTTGACTAGGGACTATCTCCAAATACACTAAATGTATTGAATACTACTGCTTCGGCTTCTGTATTGCCTTTTGTTGTTTGCTGTTGTGTCTCTCTACGTGTGTGTGTCCTCCTCGTCTTCTGCGCTCCACCATTAAATAACTCCTGAAGGGGTGGCAGTTACTCCTGGAGAAGGCGTCCCTGGTGAAACGTTACAACTGGTCGGAGGTTCAAGATAGTTAACAATGTGCTAACTACCTTGCGGTTAAGTACTTGTGAGCACCTTAACCGTAAAGTGGTTTATCGTTAGTGTCTTGTATATCATCGTATGGTACGGAATGTTTTGCATGTGTTCCATTCATTATACGGTTGAGGGTGCCAGTTTATAGCTTTTCCAAGCAGCTACCTGGTCGAAGTCTAGTTCGACCAGGGTACCCATCGTGTAACCTCTGGAATCCTTACGACCAGTGAGGTCGTTAGCCTTAGGGGTTACGACCATGAAGGCGTATGGTCTTTTATGTATTAAGTTAATACATAGAGGTTTTAATCCTCGTCAGTGACATTTTCACACTCTGATAACCATAGTGCATGACTATCAAGAATTTTGCTAAAGCCGAATGACGAAGGATTCCATTGTATGCGGATTCGAAATCTACTACATCAAACGGAATCTTTTCTGTTCGGAAGTTGTCGGGTCTTCCGAACATAATCTGTAGGGAAAGCTGTCCTATCGGTTTGGTGGTAGAACCAGGAACTATACCATAGAAGGCATATTTCACAGGTTTCTCCTTTGACTTGGGAACTTGCATTTCTTCTAAAGCTCTCGCAAATAAAATATTTAAAGAACTACCTCTATCTATTAGGACTCGATTAACCTTACAGTTATTAATAGTAGGTTCAACGATGATAGGGAACCTACCTGGTCGAGTCGAAGGGATGGGGTAGTCTTCTTTATTGAAGGAGATTACAGTGTTCGACCACCTTGATGGCTTGATGATGGTCGGAGGCTCGACAAGGTTGACCTCTTGCTCCATGGCCTTCAGATGACGCCTTGATTCGTATGAAGAAGACCCACCAAAGATCATGTTGACCGTATGTTGAGGCTCCTGGTACTCCATTTCTTCGTCGCCATCTTTGTCCTTCTTGGAACTCGCCTCATTTGAATTCAGACAGGGAGTGGACCTTTACCCGCATAGTAATCTTCCACTTCTTTTGCTAGACTCGACAAAGCAAGTCATACCACTGTTTACCGGTGAAGTGGACACCACTTCTTGTTTTTCTTGTATCCTTCGGTCGGAGCTTTTGTTTTGCCTCGACTGGTATAGTCTTTCTTACCCTTTATAAACTTTTCAGGAATCGCAAGGACTTCCTTATCATCGGGTCTGCGTCTTTTCTTTTTCTTGAGAGTCTTCTTGTTCTTATTCTCTAGTTTATCCAAGCCAGGTTGGGGGATTTTATCCTTCCGATCGATGGCCTCACACTATTCAACCGCTTCGCTAGCAGCTGCTTATTTATCAGCCATGTCGAAAAGTTCAACGGTTGTCTTTTGGAGGGTGCATGGCTATGTTCTCCGTGAACCGTCGATTCCTTAGACCTGCTTTGAAAGCTTGGATGATAGAAGATTCTGCGACCTCTGGTATTGAATTACGAACCTGGCTGAATCTTTTGATGTACTGACGGAGAGTCTCATTGGATCCTTACTGGATTCGGTGAAGATCATCCTCCTTTCCAGGGCGGTCGTACGTGTCTTGGAAATTCGCAATCAGAAGGTCGCAAAGTTGTTCCCTAGTGTAGATCGATCCGATCGGTAGGTTAAGTAACCATGACCGGTCAGACCCTTAGAGTACTGTAGGTAGATTGTTTTCTATCACATTTTTATCACCACCAGTAGCTCTGATGGCGGTGGTATAAATTTGGAGAAATTCTAATGGGTTCTGAGTCACATTGAACTTATCCAGGTTGGCCAGTCGGAACCTATTTGGCCATCGTACAGCTTGGAGCCCTGCAGAAAAGGCTCGACAACCTGTAATCGATTCATGATGCCTTCTTTGGAAAGGTGCCGGATTGTAATCGGTCGAAGACCGGTTTCTAAGGTTAGATTGCCGGATCTTCGGTGTCCCGATCCGGTCGTAAATGTTAATGTGACAACCCCGACCGCCTGCTTGGTTTAGTTGATGACAAAGATCATCAGGGCCAAGTGATCGCTCCTGTCGACGAGGTGATGGAGTGGCTACTTGAAATAGCCTTCTCCCCTCATGACTCCTTGGTCGGAATCATCGAGGAGGCCTTGGTATCGATTGTTCCCCAATATGACCATACTGCCCTCTGCTGAGGGAGGAACGTTGGGATGAAGTCATGGTTTGACTTCCTGAATTCTTTTGTTCCCGGTATGCTTCCGTTCGTTGCATGGCCTGCTGACGAATCTCTGATACTTGGCCTACGAGTTGTACAAAACCTGGGGTCTCTACTAGAGTAGGGTTAGAATTATTCAAAATGTCATGAACATGTTGCAGGTTTTGTACCGTTACCGAAGGTCTCGGAGGATTCATGCTGGTAGTAGGTGTTCGAAGATTTGAACCTTCCCCCGACCTTCTAGTTTGTTCCATCCGATCAGCTATTCTTGGTGGGGCAGAGCCAGACGGGTTAATTGATGGACGTCTATCGCCTGTTACCTCGCATTTGGTGCTTGATGGCCCAGATTATTTCTACCAAAGACGTGGTGGCGTATGAGTGTGTAGAACCGCAAGGCATCTTGATTTGTATCTCTGATCGCATTGACCTCGTGCCTCCAACAGCGATCTTCCGACGAGCTTCCATTGTAACTAATGGAGAGCCTTCCAATGCTTCTGCTAGGAGTTTCCACGATGGAGAGTGGTCGGAGATGAGCACCTCCTGAGGTCTTCGTGGTGGGCTCAGCCTGATCCGGTGGATTGTCGATCATATGCTGAGTCTTATCATCCCTACTTGGCTCACGACCAGTGGGGGTTTCATCGACACCGTTACCAGATGTCGGTTGGCTCCTGGAATCGCTGGAAGCCGTAGGTGAGTACCTTTCAGCCATGATTTCATCGAGAGTATAGTGATTCTCGAGTTGCGGTGCTGAATTTTTGTCAGCTTTTTCGTCGGTCGAAAGGACCAGGCTTGGAGAAGTCTTTGGACATTCCGAACTGGTTGGAATGGCTGGTTCATCTGAAAGCGCACTTGTCATATTGGTGTATCCTCATCCATCCGGTCGATTTCTCTAATGTCGGCGACGTGCGAACCGGTGGAGGAAGAGGATGATGACATTCTGTTTTCTTGCATGGCGCGGATGCACCCCTCCATGTCGAGGTTGGAGTAGTCAGTCAAGTCGAACCAGTTCTCCTCGCCCCAAACTCCTACCATAGCCGCATGTGCGATTATGAGGAATAGGCGAGGATTTGATGAGCAAAGAATTTCTTCAGGAAACTTGCATCTTCTTCCCCACGGACGGTGTCAGCTGTCGACGATCGAGTCGCCGATCTTACTAAAATATAGAGAAAAATGACACAGATCTCCTGGGAGAGAATAGGGCTGCTCTTTATAGATATGAACTAGATGTTTACAAGGGGTGTCTACGACTCGGTTGGAGACTAATCCTAATTACACTGAGTATGATCCTTGCTATGTTAATCAATCAGACTTAAAGCATGAGTCTAAGGTTGATTGCGTTGCTCTAATCTGATGCAGGACGATCCGATCTCCCTCTTCTCGTCTTCGCCCCATCCTTAAATAACTTCCGAAGAGGTGGCGGTTACTCTTGGAGAAAACGTCCTTTGCGAAGCGTTGCGACTGGTCGGAGTGAGACGATGGTTGATAAAGCATCAATCGCTCTACTAAGTTAGGATCGTGAGACACTCACCAAGACAAAGGGTTGTTGTCAGTGTCTTAAGATTATATAACGTCGCGTGGTATGGAATATACAACATGTGTTCCATTCATCACACACTAAAGAATATACCTAGAATTAGATCCAGATACCAGTTCATAGCTTTTCTGAGCAGCTACCTGGTCGGAGACTAGTCATAGGACCTTGTTCGACTAGGGTACCCATTATGTAACCTCTAGAATCCTCACAACTAATGAGGTCGTTAGCCTTAGGGTTAGACCATGAAGATGTATGGTCTTTATTATGTATTAAAGTAATACATAGAGGTTTTAATCCTCGCCGCTGATGTCGTTCTAAATGTATCCTTGGTCAAATGTCACTGGTCGGAACACGAGTAACTCTATTGACCAGCACATGTATTGATTGATGACCTTGTTTCATCGGTCATGGATATAGAGATATCGAATCATAATGTGAACACATGTTAGAGAACATAGGGTTGGATTGACCCACCTTGAGACATTGCTGAGATTGTTATGATTTCATGTGTCATCAGTTGGTCTCAAGCGATGATGATGTATAATCCTTAGACATGAGATCAACATGATTTCCTACATGTGTAAGAGTACACTTTAGGGTTTCCAAACGCTACTCCGTAACTGGGTAGTTATAAAGGTAGCTTTTAGGTATGCTATGAAACATGGGGAGGAATGTGAGTGGTTGAATATGGGATTTGCCCCTCCTAACATAATAGGAGAGATCTCTGGGCCCTTTGATGTGGTCGGATAAAAAAAGTACATGGCCATGCCACTAGTGTTCGAAGAGTTCGACCACATGATGTTATCCGACACTTGATCGATAATGTATTGAACAGTCCATGGATGACATAACATCTCACTTGGATTTCAACCATATATCGTGAGGCAAAGGTAGAATACATGAGCAGGTCTTTCAGTTTGATCATATATGGACTAGTCGTATGGAGATACGAGCTGGTCGTAGGCTGGTCGAACATGATCACTAAGTGGTCGAAACCTAGTCGTAAGGAGTTACGAACTGGTGGAGACAAATTATAAGCTGGTCGTATAGGGATATGAGCTGGTCATTAGTGATAAGGACCTGGTCATTGATCATATTGCATTAAGGTTCGTCCAATATAATTCATGTGTATTCGGGAATCGTTGTGTCCTGCTAGGAGCCGTTGACGACTCATGATCGGAAAAGATTTCTGAGTCACAACCGACTACGCATGAATCTATTGGGTCACACACTTAACGGGTTTGAACAAAACATTTTCGGATAGGATCCATCATAGGCACTATGTAAGGAGATGCATGAAGCTGTTGGGATAGATGTGAGATACGTAAGTTGCTCTACCGAAACCCTAACCGCCATATTCTTAAGAGAGCCGCCGTGCGACTTGGTTCTAACACACCGGCGTATGGTGTTCCTTCCCTGGATATGTGGATACCGTAGAGGCGCTACTGTGGTTGCTGTTACGCTTGAGGATGATCCACGATCTTCACAAGGAACTGCAGAGGTTACTGGAGGAGACGATCGACTCGCAAGGACACTAGACAATCGACTACGACCACTACATCGATGTACTCGACGTTGGACGATCGACTACAACTACTTCATCAACACGCTCTTCGTTGGACCAGGCTGCTCCAACTCTTCTTCCACTGCACTACGTGTCTGATGGTAACGATTTATGATCTCCTGCTTGCATGGTATCCTGATTTACGTGGTAGAATGTTTGAATTATCAGCTAGCGTAGCCTACCCGTATCCCTTCACCTGTCTCTCGCTCGCTCTCTCGCTGTCCAGCGGTCCCTGACCCCATCGTCTTCCTCGGTCGTGCCATTGCCTCTCTCTCTCCTCTTTGTGCTCCATCAAAGCCCACACTCGAATGCACACGCTTATTATATACCTTGTCTCGTCATCGCCAGCTGGCTGGGCGAGTGGCCATCCAACAGCGCGTTAGGTATATACAGTGAAGCATAATGTGTGCAGTCGACTCACTTGTCTAATTCTGATGAATTAGAGTACCTCCTTGCGCACTAACTAATTAATTTGTACCAGCTACATACATATATAGATACAAAAACGAAAAAGGTTTGCATTGTACATCCAACTTGATGGCGGCTTATCCTATGCACATGTCCCATTTGGTGGACATGTGCACATAGCCCATCCCAGCCATCCATCCAACTGTCCATGGCCATCCTCGCACCCACCTCCCACTTCACGCTTCTTTGCAAAAAACCCTCGCGCGAAATCTTCCTTTCTTCATTCGCTTTGTTCGGCCTTTGCACCAGCCCAAGCTCCAAAAGCTTCCCCCATTCCACCTCCCGCGAGCTAGGGTTCACAGCCAAACCAGCCGCCCTCTCCAAGGGCGCTTAGCCGCACCACCAGCCTGAGCCTTGCCCCTCTGTCTCGTTGCTCTACACCTCACCGCTCTCCTCCGTCCTCCTTTGCGCTTATGCCCGCTCTCATCCATCCCCATTCCGCCTCGCACCACCCGAGCTCGAAGCTTCCCCATTCTTCCCATGACTTCGCTTCCCGTCTTCCTCACCGCCTGCCATATGTCCGCCTACGTCGTCCTCTAGTACGCTGCCGCCACAGTCTCCTCCTCTTCCCACCGCACCACCCAACCCCGCTCGCTAGGGTGGCCGTGCTCGATCTTAGTCTTCTGCGCCTCAAGTAAATGCGTCGTCGTTGGCAAAGTCTCCCTCTACAACCTCCTCGTCTCCTTCAACCAGGCCATTGGCACCACCACACCCTTCTTCACCGCCATCCTCGCCTACTCAGTTACCGTATTGGGAAGGCTCTACCAAGAGCTACGTATAAAACCATCCTTTGAACTCGAACTTAATATCATATTTATTCTTTTTGCTTGAGAAGGCTCGCCAGAGCTACTCTATAAAACCATCCTCAAGACCTCCAAGGGCTCGCCAAGAGTTGCTACAATTAGAGCACCACTAACACCGTTGTTACTTCCGGGATTTCGGATAAAAGAAGCAAAGACTGTACATGAATCAACATACATTATTTGTTCTACCACAACGTTAATAGATAACAAGCCTAATATGTATTTTTTTCTTGCGTGATGTGTAGTCAATGTATGTGCAATTGGTAACTGCTAACATCAGAATTAGCATGATATCGCAAGGTGTCCTCCATCTCTCTTGGGAGAACCCCGACCTGGTGCCTTGATCTAGCAGATGATGAGTTTCGCGTGGTATGCTGCCGGTTATTTCTGATTACATCCTTGATATTGGAAGGCAACTGCAGCCAAAGGCTCCATTTTCTTTCTTTTGGTGTGTGTTGTTTCAGCTGTTCAAAGAGTGTCACGAGTGTAAAATCCTAGGGCATGATAAGAACTGCCATATTCTGTTGTATGCAAGACACTTGACCCTGGTTTGTCATTTGCAGATTTGCAAGTAAAGTGTGGATATCATGGGGATATGCCTGAGATCTTAGGATGATGTTACAATTGGCAATGTCGTTGACGGTTTGTCGAATCACGTGTTTTCGGCAAAGTTTCAGCTCTGTCGAGCTTTAGCGGTCCGACCGCCCCGTGGCGGCCGACCGCCATGCTTTGACTTGGTTTCTCTGAATGATCATCGGGCGGTCGACCGCCAAAGTGGCGGTCAAACCGGCAAGTGGAGCGGTCTGACCGGCTTTGCTTGAGCGGTCTGACCGGCCATTGTAATCACTATGGATTTTGGAGCTGGGCCAAAAATAGAAGGTGTAGGCAAGTGAGAAGGTGCTTCTGCACTTGGTCTCATAATTTTTGGAGCTTCCAGGCAAAAGTTCTATTGGGTTGAAAATTCCAGTAGGTTTCAGATTTCCAGGATGGAATTTTTGGTTGTCATGGATCGGCGGTCGACCGCCTTTGGTCGGGCGGTCCGACCGGGGGGAGCGGCCGATCGCCAAGGTGGCGGTCTGACCGGTTGTGATCTGGTTCGTCGTTCTTCGTGGCGGCGATGTTTGCTTGTTAGGTCAAGTTCATGGGTTTCATGGCATATGTGTTGCATGATGCATGTTTTGACTAACGTGGGTCAAGTTGTGAAGAACTTGTTCCCGGATTCGTTTGCTTGTCTATTGCTGTGCAGGTTGCTTGGTGGTCAACGACGGTCAACGGCGAGGATGATCGGACTAGGCTTGGAGAGCCGAGGTCTAGAACGATCGATTTATGCCGGGTAGGTCAATGAACTCAAGTATAGTGCGAGAATGGATAAGGGTAACCGAACAGCAGCTTCGGCGATCGGTTTGATCAAGCGCTGGGTCGGTGCAAGTGCCATGGTGGTTTCGGTGGGAGCCGGATGGGAGAGACTTGCCGACATGAAGAGAGCACCGGATCAACCTACACGCGGCGAAGCATGGAGGTGCTTCACGAAGATGGGACTCGGTCTTTGCAAAAGATCGAGAAGGGTATTTTGGTAATTTTACCAAATACCGCTTTGGTGACCTTTTTTCCAACTCACGGCGCAAAGATGGTGCAAGGTGAAGCGGATTAGGTCAAGAGATGAAGACGGCGCTTTAAAACGCGTGCGTATGTGTCCCGTTTGTTTTGGGCCTTAACGGGAGCCCATTAGGGTTACTCTTCTAGAAGGTCTAAGCCTCCACTATAAATAGAGGAGGGAGGTGGCTGCACCCCCTCAACCCTTTTATTGCATTGTAAACCCTAGTTTTGCTTTTGTGCTTAGGGAGAGGATTAGTGGAGGTTAGGGTTCTAGAGAGTTGGATTTGATTTCGTGCTCATGTATTGAGTCTTTGTCCTCCATTGATGGAGTGGTCAGAAATCAATACCATATCAAATCAATCCAAAGAAAGTTCTCTCAAAGATGAGTTCGCTTTGCTTTCTTTCTCTCTATTTGATGATTTTGAGTCTTTCTTTGATCCGCGAAGTTTTTGGTTGGTTTCTTGCCGTGATCTAACTTGCTGTGACATGTGGGAACCCATCTAGGATCATCTTGATCATCAATCACCCACGAGCAAGTCTCTAGATCATATTTTGCATTTGGCTCGCTTTTGAACCTCCTTCGCTCAAACTTAAAAAGATAGGAACTTTGGCATGGATCTCTGAAATCTTTGATTGGAATAGGTTCCTAATATCTTTAGGAAGGTGTGGTTCAAATTTCGTGAAGTTTGGCCTTACGGATCAAAAGTTAGGTCGTTGCTTTTGGATTGCTCGCTGATTTTGCTGATTTTGCTGATTTTCCTGTTCATCGTCAGAGCGGTCGACCGCCCATTCCAGAGGTCGATCTAGGCAAACCGGTCGACCGCCCACGTGAGAGGTCGACCGCCCAACACTTTGAGATTTGAGTTTTGGTTATTTTTGGGTGTTTTGCTTTGGGGTTTGATTGATTCAATACTAGTCTTCCAACAGATCGGTATTTTGATCTTCATAGCTTCCATAGCTATTGGAGTGAAATTTGTGTTGAATCCATCTTTTGTGAAAAGTGAGCGTGCTCTATTCACCCCCTCTAGTCGCTTTTCGGTCCAACAAGTGGTATCGAGCCCTGTTAGTTCAATCTTGATCTTAACCGTCAATCGAACTTGGCGATGGATAAGTACTCAACCAAGCCGCATGTCTTTGATGGGCTCGACTATGCCTATTGGAAGAATCGCATGCGAGTTTTCCTTGAGAGCGAAGGACAAGCTATATGGGAGGTTGTTCGAGCCTCGCTTGCTTTTGCCCGGTTGCTACACCGGCTTCAAAGAAATTTCTTTTGGCTAACAACAACAAGGCAAAGAACCTTCTATATGCCGGGCTTGGTAGGCAAGAGTACGATAAGATTTGTATCTTGCGATCGACATGAGATTTGGCACACCTCGAAACTTACCATGAGGGATCGTCCCGCATCAAGCAAGTGCGCGAGAATGTCTACAAGCGAGAGTACAACAAATTCGAGATGCGCCCCGTGAGAGCATCGATGACGCCTTTACTCGCTTTTAACAAGGTGATCAATCGATGAGAGTCATTGACATTGAGTACTCTCAACTGAGAATGCCACCCACCT
Source organism: Phyllostachys edulis (assembly GCA_036346405.1). Lineage (NCBI taxonomy): Eukaryota > Viridiplantae > Streptophyta > Magnoliopsida > Poales > Poaceae > Phyllostachys > Phyllostachys edulis. Next base: position 32,459,012 of record CM070566.1, read on the forward strand.
CTTGGCCGCAATCAACACCAAGGAGTGGGAGATGAAGGCAATCGCCATAGAGGAGAATGTCGATCTCTAATCTCACTTTGAGCTGCTTTATAGCAAGCTAAAAACTCATGAGATCAAGAGAGGCGGTAATCCTAAGAAGGATAACATGGCTTTGGTGGTCGATCCTCTCAAATGGACTCGATGGTTCTTCCGAGTCTTCTTCCGTTTTTCTCTTGCGTGTTTATCTGCTATTCAAGAAGAAGAGTTTGAGAGTCTTCCCGAGGCTGATTTAGCTCTTTTAGCCAAGAAAGTCACACGGCATATAACAATGTCAAAAAGAAAAGAGAGGTGGCCCCGTGACATGCTATGAGTGTGGAGAGCTATATCACATCCGCCAACCGCCCCAAGCCGAAAGGTAAGGGCAACCATAAGAATGAGAAGTTTGCTTGGAAGAAGCCTAAAGGGGCAAGCCCAAGTATGATGTCGCTAAGCTCATGAAGGTCGCCACCGAGTCCTTGCCGCTTTTGGAGATCAATCCATGAGCGATGTGGACTCCGGAGCGAGGAGGACAAGGAGGAGGAGATTCTCAAGACAAGAAGGGAAGGCTAAGGATTTCACTAGCATGTGCTTCATGGTCGACTCACGACGCCGATGACGCAACGATGAGGTACCTCCTCCTATGATGTTCTTTCTGCTAGATGTGATAACATGTATGAGCAATTGCTTAGTCAGGATAAGGCTTTAGAGTTCACCATGGCTAGGAACAAGGATCTAGAGTCACAAGTCGAGAATTTGACATTAGAGCTTGTGAATGCTAAGAGTCTAGATGTTGATGAATGTTCATCCCGCCATGCTTTGCACTCCGAACTGTCTAAACTGCAATCTGCTCATGATATTGCTTTGCATCAACTTGAAAATGCTAGAACTGAGCTAATTGATGTTAAATCTGCTCCATGTGAAAAATGCTTAGAGTCTAGCAAGTTGGATGCTTCGTAATGTGAAATTTAGCTTTTGCTCTTTTCGCTAGAACGCTAACATGAAGTTAAGGATATTCTAGAAGCGCTTAGAGCTAAATTTGCTGCTTAAGGACACAATTGATTCTACATCTTGTGCCTCTTGTGTCGCTTATAAGCTTGAAGTTGCTCATCTTAAGGAGAAACATGCTAGAGCCATTAAGGGCAAGACTTGTGAATCATGTGCTAATGTTGAAAAGAGAATGCCTATCTCAAGGATACTTTAGAAAGATTCTCTAATGGTGAAAAACAGTTAAACATGATTCTAGATAAATCTAAAACTCCTTTTAAGAAGCAAGGTTTAGGATACAACTCTACCCAGACATGTCCAAACCTAATGTCATTCGTGTCTTGGAAAATGGCTTAGTTGAATTCAAAACCCAACCCGCAAAAACTGCTTTTAAATCATAGGTTTGTCCAACCTTCTTTTGAGGCAAAAGGTGCTTCTCCCAAGGGTACAAAATACCATTGCACCTATTGCAAGAAGAGTGGACATTTGGTTGAGTTCTATTGGTGTAGGTTGAAGAACGCTAAGAGAAATATTGCTAGAATGTCATTTAATCAACCTAGAGCTTTTATGAGACATGGTCATGCTCAAAAGAAGAAACCCACCTAGGATTTGTTGCACATGCTCATCACCATGTTCCTAGACAGATGCATCTCATGTTCTTGTTGCCATTGCTCATAATAGAACTGCTAATAAAGTCAAGGATAGCACATCCGCTTTGCATACTACTCAGCAGACGAGTGTCTCAAGATCGGATTCCCAAGTCGCTTTTAACTAACCCCAGATTGAGACACATCGCTTTTTGTTCCTTGATTTTCGTGATTGGCGCGAAGGGGAAGAACACATGGTTCGCCGACCGTGTTCACGCCACATGACCGGAGACTCAAGATGGTTCACCTCCTTCACGCGATCAATCGGTGATGACTTCATCACCTTTGGAGATGATACACAAGGGCGCATTGAAGGAACTAGAGTGATCGTGGTGAACGACAAGTTCATTCTCAAGGACGCCGCGCTTGTGTCTAAGCTAAGGTACAATCTCCTTCTCCTCACGCCTTCTTGATGATGGCTATGAGACTCGCTTTTAAGAAGAATGCCCGTCGTGGTGCTTGATTCTTTTGGTGAGCTCTGCTTTTGGGATTTCTAGAGTTGGTAGAATTTTTGAGCCGATTTTTGTAAATCGCTTGTCGGATCTCTTAAGTGTTTGATTGCATCTTCTTCTCGATATCCGGCTTTGGCACCGACGGTTGGGGCACATTGGTTTTGATCATCCGACACGAAGTTAGCGACCTTGATCTCATGAGAGGTTTGCCTAAACTCAAAGTCATCAAGGATGTCAGATATGCGCTCGTAGGCATGGCAAGCAAGTTGCCGCCTCACACCCGCCATTGACTATGGTTATGACCGACGGACCGACAGCTTGCTTCATATGGATACCGCTGGTCCCGCTAGGGTTCGATCGATCGGTGGCAATTGGTACATTCTTGTCATAGTCGATGATTTTTCGAGATACTCTTGGGTGTTCTTTCTTGCTTCAAGGATGAGGCTTTTGATCATTTTCATGACCTTGTTCTTCGCTTGGCTTCAACTTCCCGGTGCTTTGAGAGCGATCCGTAGTGACAATGGCACGGAGTTCAAGAATGCTTTTTGCCTCTTTTTGTGCCGAAGCGCAGATTGAGCATCGCTTCTTTCTCCACACGCCCCTCAACAAAATGGCGCTAGGAAAGGAAGAACAGACTCTAGTCGAGATGGCTAGGACGATGCCGATGAGTATAGCACACCGAGGAGATTTTGGGTCGAAGCTATTGCTACAGCCTTGCCATATTTCAAACCGTGTCTTTTTGAGACCGCCTTTGGGCAAGACTTCATATGAGCTTGCTTTTGGTAGAAAACCTCTGCTTTTCACTTTCGAGTCTTTGGATCAAGTGTTTTATTCTCAAGACAGAAACCTAGATAAATTTGAATCAAGAACTTGTGATGGTTTATTTCTAGGTTATCCCGCTCATTCGAGGGTTTTCGGTTTTTAATGTTGAAACTAACATTGTCCAGAGACATGCAATGTCACTTTTGATGAGACTAGCCCCGAGCTAGATCCGATGTTTCGTGACTTATAGGTGACAGAGAGCATTTTTGTTGAAGAAGATGAGGATGAACTTGATTTTGCTCCTTCATCTCTGTCGATGTTCCTGCAAGCCGCCCAAGCTCCGAACTCGCCACGATCGCTTCACCTCCAATTGAGGCTCCGCCATGACTTCTTCATCGCAGATTCTCCGGAGGTTGAGGAGATGCTATCTCCCCAGCGCCTTTGCACATTCGAAGCAACACCTCCGGATCGATGATTGGTAATCTCCATGAGCGAGTCACTCGCCTGGTATCATGATCCGAGTCTTTTCTCTCACTCGCATTTGTAGCTTCTTTTGAACCCAAAGATATATCACATGCTTTATCTCGATGCTAGTTGGGTCAATGCCATGCATGAGGAGTTAGAGAATTTTGAAAGAAATAAAGTTTGGAACCTTGTAGAACCTCCTAGTGGACATAATGTTATAGGAACCCGTTGGGTGTTCAAAAATAAACAAAATGAGGATGGTTCTGTGGTTAGAAACAAGGCTAGATTGGTAGCTCAAGGCTTTAGCCAGTTGAGGGGTTAGATTTTGATGAGACCTTCGCCTGTTGCTAGATTAGAAGCCATTCAAGATTTGCTTGCATTTGTCTGCATCTAAAGGTTTTAGGTTGCATCAAATGGATGTTAAGAATGCCTTTCTGAATGGTTTTATAGAGGAGGAAGTGTATGTTAGGCAACCCCCTGGTTTTGAGAATCCCAAGCACCCTGATCATGTTTTTAAGCTATCCAAAGCCTTGTATGGTCTTAAACAAGCCCCTAGAGCCTGGTATGATAGACTTAAGACTTTCTTGCTTAAGAATGATTTTGAAATGGAAAAAGTTGATAAGACTCTTTTCATTCTTAGGCATGGCAATGACTTCCTGCTTTTTCAGATATATGTTGATGATATTATCTTTGGTGGTTCCTCTAATGCTCTTGTTTCGGTTTTTTCGGAGACTATGTCCAGGGAATTTGAGATGAGCATGATGGGAGAACTCAATTACTTTCTGGGGCTACAAATCAAGCAATGCAAGGAAGGGATCTTCATCCATCAAACGGTACACCAAGGATTTGCTCAAGCGCTTTTGATATGGGTGATCGCAGTTTATCGCCACTCCCATGGCGATTTCGATCGCTGGATCCAGATGAGGAAGGAGAAGCCGTGGATCAACGCGAGTATCGCAAAGATGATTGGCTCCTTCAGACTGACGGCCTCAAGACCGACATCCACTTCACGGTCCGCCTCTGCGAGGTTTCAAGCATCACCGAGGACTTCACATCGCCAAGCCGTTAAGCGATTTTCGTATTTACACTCTACCCTTCAAGATGGCATTTGGTATTCTTGTTCTTCTTCGCATCCATTCGGGGTTTTCAGATTCGATTTTATGGGTCAGAGGCTAGATAGAAAGAGCACATCCGCACATGTCATTTCTAGGCACTTCTCTTGTCTCTTGGTCATCTAGGAAGCAGTCTTCATTGCACAATCCATCACCGAAGTCAATATGTAGTCAGCCGCTAGTTGTCAGAGTCGATTTTGTGGATGGTCTCCACTCTTAAGGATTTTGGGTTAACCTTTGCTAGTGTTCCTCTTTCTCGTGACAACACTTCGCTATTAACATTGCTAAGAACCCAAAGGCAACATTCTAGGACCAAGCACATAGACATTCGCTATCACTTCTTTAGAGACCACGTTGAGAAGGGTGATATTGTGTCGCTTTTGTGGAGTCCGAGGCTCGCTAGCCGATATCCTCACCAAGCCTTTAGACCCAACAAGGTTTGCCACCTTGAGGAGTGAGTTAGGGTAATTTATCCCTATGGGTTGGTTTGAGGGGAGTTGGATCTTTTCTCGATCTTTCCTTGTTCATTTGATCTTTTCTTAATTTTCTTTTTGAACTTGTTGATCTTTTTAGGCTTTTTAGGCTTTATGAGCTTTTCTTGCATCTCATTGTATCATATTGCATTCATATGAAAAATCCAAAAGATGCATTGTAATATAAGCTTTTCACTTATCTTTTAAAATTGATGAAGCTTTGCTTATTACCCTTTGGAGCTTTAGTGTTTCAATTCTTGCTCAATGCCATGTCTAGTTCTTTGACTTGCTAGAATTATCATGCTTTCACATGTGTAGCTAAGTCTTTGTTGTATGAGCTAGAACTTGAAAAACAACTTGAACTAAGAAATTTGCAATTTGTGAATTGTTTAGCCAGTTGTGCAATTAGTGCTCCTTTTGTGACATTGGCCCTGTCAAAATTACTTTGTTAGCTCTTGAATCTAGCTTTGATCATTACTTGAGCTTCTTGTGTTCTTGAGAATCTAAAACCGCTTCTTGTGAAAAATGAAAAATCAAACTTCAAGATTGTCTTATGCTTAAATTGTGCCAAACTACTTTACGAGACTGCATGTCAAAGACATGAACTTGGAGATAGTTTGATGATCCGCACGATCTCATGGGGACCGCTTGTCACAACCGACATGAACCTCAAGATTTGTCGCCTGTAGAAGCTTAGGAAGAGTTTGTGGATGGCTCCTAGTCCAGATCTTCTTCACTAAGATATACCTTTAATCAACTTTTGGTCGAAGCTTAGGATGAGTTTGTGGATGGCTCCTAGTCCAGGATCCTGTCACTAAGTTAGACCATTAGTCAACTTCAATATTTATTGCAAATGAAAAACAGTTGAAAAATGGGCATTTGAGAAAATTGAGCAAAATGATTCAATTCAGGACCTTTTTGTCTCTTAATATGGTCATTGTTAGCTTTTGGATCTCACATTGACATTTTGACATGGCCAGTATCATTTTAGGATCCCTGTTGATGAACTTGCAAGATTTGAAGCTTTGCTTAAAATGCTAAAATTCATTGCTTTATATTGAGCCTTCTTGCTTATCTTTGTTATATATGTCTTATCATGATCTTGCTAGCGCTGTTAGGCTTGATATGTTGTTTGTGCAACTTTAGAAATGCTAACTTGTTCTTTTGGGTAATCTCCAAAGCTTCTTGTTTTCAAAAATTGAAAAATACAAAAATTTAAGCCACTCCATTGCATTTCATGCATGCTCCTTCTTATGCTTTTTCCTCATTCTGTATTTGTCATCTCTGGATGAGAGGAAGGCGTGATTCCTTGATGACTCCATTGTCAAAGGGGGAGAAGATGGTTGAAAAAGGGGAGAAAAGGGGGAGTTTTGAAAAAGGGGGAGTTACTTGGAGAAAAATGGAAAATTTGAAATTTTCTGAAATTTGAGGATCATAGTGAGGGGGAGTTTCTTATTTGCATTCTTATGGTTTTATTGTCATTTCTGAACTTGAATTGCAATTCTTGATCCTCACAATGATCAAAGGTCATATCGAACAATTGTTCTTTCATATGGACCTTAAGTGAGTTTTTGACTCTTTCGAATTTGAAGCTTTCATGCTTTCTTTTGTCAGATCTCACTTGTCGATACTATTCGAGCCACTTGGTCATTTCCTTTGCTTTTTCTCTGCATTTGGACCAAGTTGTGCCTTTGAGCGAAAAACGACGTGTTTTTACTTTTCAAACCTCTAAATTTGCATTTGTGGAAAATTGCCAATGTGTTCATCAAGGGGAGATTGTGGATATCATGGGATATGCCCGAGATCTTAGGATGATGTTACAATTGGCAATGTCGTTGACGGTTTGTCGAATCACGTGTTTTCGCAAAGTTTCAAATTGTCAGTTTCTAGCGGTCTAACCGCCATGGTGGCGGTCGACCGACCATGCTTTGACTTGGTTTTTCGAATGAATATCGGCGGTCGACCGCCAAAGTGGCGGTCGACCAAGCAGGAGCTGCGTCTCGACCGGCTTTGCTTGAGCGGTCGACCGCCATTGTGATCACTATGGATTTTGAGCCGGGCCAAAATAGAAGGTGTAGGCAAGTGAGAAGGTGCTTCAGACTTGGTCTCATAATTTTTGGAGCTTCCAGCAAAAGTTCTATTGGTTTGAAAATTCCAAGAGGTTTCGATTTCCGTGATGGAATTTTTGGTTGTCATGATCGGCGGTCGACCGCCTTGGTCAAGGCCCGACCAAGAGGAGGCCGACCGCCAAGGTGGCGGTCCGACCGGCTGTGATCTGTTCGTCGTCCTTCGTGGCGCGCGATGTTTGCTTGTTAGGTCAAGTTCATGGGTTTCATGGCATATGTGTTGCATGATGCATGTTTTGACTAACGGGTCAAGTTGTGAAGAACTTGTTCCCTGATTCGCTTGCTTGTCTATTGTCAGGCAGTGTTGCTTGGTGGTCAACGACGGTCAACGGCGAGGATGATCGGACTAGGCTTGGAGAGTTGAGGTCCGTAACGATCGATTTATGTCAGTGAGGTCAATGAACTCAAGTATAGTGCGTATGGATAAGGGTAACCGAACGGCGCTTCGGCGACGATCGGTTTGATCAAGCTGCGCTGGGTCTGCAAGTGCCATGGTGGTTTCGGTGGGAGCCGGATGGGAGAGACTTGCCGACATGAAGAGAGCCACCGATCAACCTACACGTGGCGGCATGGAGGTGCTTCACGAAGATGGGACTCGGTCTTTGCAAAAGATCGAGAAGGGTATTTTGTAATTTTACCAAATACCGCTTTGGTGACCTTTTTTCCAACTCACGGCGCAAAGATGGTGCAAGGTGAAGCGGATTAGGTCAAGAGATGAAGACGGCGCTTTAAAACGCTGCGCGATGTGTCCCGCTTGTTTTGGGCCTTAACGGAGCCCATTAGGTTACTCTTCTAGAAGGTCTAAGCCTCCACTATAAATAGAGGAGGGAGGTGGCTGCACCCCTCAACCCTTTTATTGCATTGTAAACCCTAGTTTTGCTTTTGTGCTTAGGGAGAGGATTAGTGGAGGTTAGGGTTCTAGAGAGTTGGATTTGATTTCGTGCTCATGTATTGAGTCTTTGTCCTCCATTGATGGAGTGGTCAGAAACCAACACCATATCAAATCAATCCAAAGAAAGTTCTCTCAAAGATGAGTTCGCTTTGCTTTCTTTCTCTATTTGATGATTTTGAGTCTTTCTTTGATCCGTGAGTTTTGGTTGGTTTCTTGCCGTGATCTAACTTGTTGCGACATGTGGGAACCCATCTAGGATCATCTTGATCATCAATCACCCACGAGCAAGTCTCTAGATCATATTTTGCATTTGGCTCTTTTTGAACCTCCTTCGCTCAAACTGAAAAAGATAGGAACTTTGGCATGGATCTCTGAAATCTTTGATTGGAATAGGTTCCTAATATCTTTAGGAAGGTGTGGTTCAAATTTCGTGAAGTTTGGCCTTACGGATCAAAAGTTAGGTCGTTTTTTCGATTGCTCCGCTGATTTTGCTGATTTTCCTGTTCATCGTCAGAGCGGTCGACCGCCCATTCCAGAGGTCGATCGCTAGGCAAACCGGTCGACTGCCGCCTGTGAGAGGTCGACCGCCCAACACTTTGAGATTTGAGTTTTTGGTTATTTTTGGGTGTTTTGCTTTGGGGTTTGATTGATTCAATACTAGTCTTCCAACAGATCGGTATATTGATCTTCATAGCTTCCATAGCTATTGGAGTGAAATTTGTGTTGAATCCATCTTTTGTGAAAAAGTGAGCGTGTTCCTATTCACCCCCTCTAGTCGCTTTTTCGTCCAACATAAAGAGTATGAGGTTCCATCTTAGTTCTCAAACAAAGTCTCGTAGAGAAATCACTACACCATGGCATAGTATTAAGGGCAATCAAACTACCGGGAAAATCGCTTGAAAAGCAAATTATTTGTCGAATTGGTTTCCCAAGCACTTTTTGCTTGCTCGGAAGTGTCACGGAAAGACATTCCCTACAGATATCTGTTCTCGACGCTAATCGCCTTTAGATAAGTTATTTTTCCTCAGCTAGTGTTTCCCCATGAGTTAGTTGTTTCCCTGTAGTTAGAGTTTCCTAGCGCTAGATGCATTGCCGCAGCTAATCGCTTCTCGATTGTCTGTTTTTCCGATAGTTATATCTATTGCCGACGCTAATTGCCCTCGATTGTCTTTTTGCACCATTTAACCATAATTTAAAAAACATACAATTTTGGTAATCATACAACTCAAAAACATGTCATATCAACAATCAAAGATATTTGCAACACATAGATCAAATTCATATTTTGCAAAATACATTAACATGAAATATGAATGTTCCGATAAGCACAAAAGTACATGTGCAAGACATACAGAGTGCATGCAATTTGGAATTCGAGCATTCAAATATAGCCATGATGACACAATCATCTCAAGTCTACTCAACCTAAAGAAATGCTCTAACTCCTTCTACCACAATACTAGTCTAGCCTTGGCATGTACAAAACATCCACGCAAAAGAAGTCAATAAGTAGATGTCCACATAATGAAATCATCATGCTATCACCATTTGCAAAATAAGGACGATCACTCCATCAACAAACAATAACTTCAACAACCCTTATGTTTTGAACTTGAAAACAAATTGGAAGTCAATAACCACAAACCATATATAAGCCCAAACAAGATATAAGCGTCAAATAGGTAAGAATTAAATGTATACTCCCACCTATTTACATATGACGTTACATGAAAGCATTTCATTTGTAAGTGTTAACATAATTATGGTTGTGCTCCATGCAAAAGATAGCAATTCCCTTAAAAGGTTCTACAATGATGCACCAAAGGTACTTCTCTACTAGACCGTAGAGAGCATGCATTATTGCACTGGTATATAAATTTATTGCCAAAGAACAAATAGATTCCATAAGAACAAAGTTGTTTGAAATTTGTCTTAGGCTAGTACAAAGAATCAACTAAAAATGGAATGCACTCACCAATAGGTTCCAGCCCCGAGCACTAGCAGCTTTCTTTGGGAGCATAATGACATGCATGCATATTGTTGTTCAATCAAACAAGGAGCAAGAGGCTACTCAAGTACTCAATACTCAAGTACTCAGACTCTAAGTAGAAATCAAAGATATATAACAATCTGAAATCTTACTAACTAGTCATGGTAGATTTAAGCAAAGTTGTAGGTAGCTAATACATTTCTGCGTAATTCAATGCTTGAAACTATAACCACGAAAGCACCTCGATTTTTAGCGTATGAAATGATGTAGACCTCGCTTATGTATTCTGCTTTTTGCCTCACCATATCCGGTTGAACCTGTAAGATATTTTGTCATCCATGGACTGTTCAATACTTTCTCGATCAAATGATAAATAACTGCATGTTGTCGACTCATCGACCACTAGTGGCACGACAATGCACTTTCTTTATCCGACCACATCGAGGGTCCTAGAGATATCTCTTTTGTTATGTTAGGAGGGGCAAATCCCATATCCGACCATATCTACTAAAGTCATCAAGAAAAGTTATGAAGTATTGAAAACCACCTCCGTCAAGTGCTCATTGGTTCACATACATCCGTATGTACAAGGGCCAATAAGCCACTTGCCCTCTCACTTATACCTGTGAAAGGTGCCTTTGTTATTTTGCCAAGTAAACAAGATTCACATTTTTTAAATGATTTAAAATCAAATGAGTTTAGAAGACCATCTTTATGGAGCTTCATCATGCGCTTCTCATTTATATGACCTAGACGACAATGCAAAATAAAAGTGGGATTCAAATCATTAGGTCGAAGTCTCTTAGTATTAATGTTACAGACATGCACATCCTCAAGATTCAAAACATATAGTCCATTCACCAATGGAGCATGCCTATAAAGCATATCATCAAAATAAATTGAACAACTATTGTTCTTTATTCCAACTCATAACCTTCGCTTCCTAAACATGAAGTAGAAATAATATTTTTGCTTAAGGCAAGAATATAATCACAATTATTTAATTCTATAATTAATCCTAAATGTAGAACTAATGGTAAAGTGCCAATAGCTAATGCAACGACTCTTGCTCTATTGCCCACACGAAGATCAACCTTGCCTCTTGTCAAACTTCTACTTTTATCACCCTACATCGAATTGCAAATATGAGCAACCGATCCCAGATCAAATACCCAAGAACATGTTGGAGAAGTGTAACATCCCAAGTTTTGGAGTTTATTTGAAGCATTTAAAAATTAAAAAATAACCATTTGATTTTTTCCGGTTCAAGAAAAGTAATTTGAATTTTCGTAAATCAAAACAATTTAATGTGATTAATTTAAACTTCAGCTAAAGTAAAAGTTAGTTTATTTGGGTTCCTTGAGTTCCAGATAATTTTCTAGGAATTTTTGGAGTTCAATTGCTATTTCTTTGTGCCCTCGCCTGTCGTTGTTTGCCCATGCCATATGGGCCCTTTCCTTTCTTCCTTCCTTTCTCGATCAAGTGATGGATAACTTCATGTGGTCAATCTTCACCATTAGTGGCATGATCATGTACTTTCTTTATCCAACCACATCAAGGGCACAGAGATATCTCTTGTCATGTTAGGAGGAGCAAATATCATATCCGACTAGTCACATCCTCCGCATGTTTCATAGCATACCGAAAGCTACCTTTATAAGTACCTAGTTACAAAGTAGCGCTTGGCAACCCCAAGTGTACTATTACACATGTAGAAAACCATATTGATCTTAGGTCTAAGGATTATATATCATTATTGCTTAAGACCAACTGATAACACATAAAATCATAACAATCTCAATAGTGTCTCAAGGTTGGTCAATCCATCACCATGTACTCTAACATGTGTTCGCATTATTGATTCGATATCCCCATATCCATGACTGGTGAAACATGGTCATCAATTAGTACATGAGTTGGTCGATAAGCCACTAGTGTTTCAACCAGTGACATCCGACCAATGATACATTTAGAATGACATCATAAAACTTAAAGAGCTTCACCAATAAGTCACATACTTGTTAATCTTTATAAATGATAATTCATCCAAGGAATATAATAATATTTATTTTATAACTCATAAACATAGACGTGATACAATCATCTCTATGATTGCCTCTAGGGCATATCACCAACTGTTAGCACTTTTTGGGATGAGGTAGGCTCGCCTGAGTAATTGTTAAGGACTTAATCTTATGCGCCATTGAACTAGGTCATATCGTACAACCACATGTCTAGTATAGAATGGACCTAGCTAATTACTTAGTTATGTCTCAACTCTAGTTCTGATTTTGGAAGCGTGAGTTTCGGGATGGATATTCACAATGGTGCAAGAGGGGGGCCCTGTCTGGTCATGATGGCATTTAGTGTTGAAACCTTAACGGGCATAATTGGGTTGAGAATGAGCTTTGTAAAGACTTTGTGATAATCACTTAGTCACGCACCTATAGAAGTGTGTGACATACATTATAAGTTGATTTATCTCTTGTGGGTAAAGCTGTATAACCTCTGTAGAGTTAAAATTGTTTAAACGGTTGTGTCCCTAGTTATAGACATTGACCGAGGATTTCACACGAGAGGTAGAGTTTTTATAAAATGGTTGGAAGGTGAATGAGATGTTCACTCACTTGGTGGTTTGGTTGGGAAGTGAATGGGAGATTCACTACTTGTTTCAAAGAAATTATTTACTCTATTTAATTATTGTCATTTTAAATACACTTTGCAATATACTTACTGTGTTTATTGTCAATACTCGCTTTCTGCAAAAGAACCATATGGTTATTCCTTTGTTCAAGCATTGTGTGAATATTAATTGCGTACTATTCCATACGACTTGCTAAGTACTTTATTTGTTTGCGGCTTTAAACTTTGCTGCTCAGTTGAAGAAGGTCACGCTATTCAAGAGTTCTACGAGGAGTTCTTTGAAGACTTTGTAAACTAAGATGCTTCTCCACTGATTGTCTCAAGGCATGTCGAATGGTCACCCCATGTTTTATTTCCACCAGAAGAGTTTTATTTGTTTTTAAGCTATGCGTGGTAAGTTATAAACGCTGACCATAAGGTCCAGCTTTTTACTATTTGCTATTGTGCTACCTTTTTAGTTAAATTGTTGAATTGATGGTATTTCATTGATATTTCACTGTGTGAGCAAGCTACCGATCGTTAGACTAGTTTAGAATACACGAGGGTTTCGATGTGTAAACTGGTCCCGACATCTACCGCCTGTCATGCCCCAAGTAAACAACCCCGACCCATCAAGAACCGGACTAGTCCCACAATCACCACTAGTCCGCACAATTCAACAATGATGTAATCACACCATACAACAAACGATAGATGAAGCGCATAAATTAACAATAATTAACAAAAAGACCTTATCGTCAAGCATTTTATAGAGGTTTGCCGATAGGGCTACAACAAAAGAGCTCACAATGAAACAAAAGAACACGTATGCTATTCGACATACCCACAAGCAATCGAGTGGAGGACGTTTCTAGCACGAGAGGTCCTCAAGACCTTCTCTTTAAAGAGGTCTGAGCACCCCGGACGCCTTCTTCACCGCCGATCAACCAGAGGGCACAAGCCATGAGTACTTTGAATATACTCAACAAGTCAGAGGGAATGTATGCAAATAGTAATCATGCAAGGCTTTCCAAGGAGGTCTTTATGGTTACTTTGCGTAAAGCAAGATTGAATAGAAATACAATAAGTAGATTGCAAAGCACAAGTTGAAAGATTAATACATAAGTAAGCAAGTTTTCTTTGAAAACAACACAGACCACCCCGGTCACTACCTGCACTACCTCCGTGACCACCCCGTCACTTCCTGCACCACCCGTGACCACCGGTCACGCCTGCACCACTGAACCAACCAAGACAAACAAATTTTGAGAAAGTCTACCTTATGCGTGAAATCACCAGCATGTCCATAACCCGACACGCCTATTTGAATAGATTTATACTCGCAGAGGTTGCACAACTTTACCCACAAGACACGAGTTCTCTAGTTTATTTGGCACCCATCGATGCCCCCGCCACTACCTTAGGAAAGCAAGCTAGAGCACGTGACAAGGCCTTTATAAGGTTCTACTTTGACTCGGTTCCACTCGCTAAGGTTTCGCCTCCCTGCCCCTCTTGCCCAAGTGTGCGATCCATCCCATGTCTTACACACTTCCACCAAAATGGAACCGGCAAAGCATTGCAAATTAGTTGGCCAGACCACCCCATCATGGTCTTGTGGTTGCACGGTTTGGCCCGGATCAATGGCTTACAAGGTTAAGTCCTTAGTGGTTGCTCGCATAAGACATCCTCATCCCAAGAAGCTTCTCGCACCGCTTTTATCAGACGATCATTTGCCTGAGCGAAAACATTTTGGGTTCAACCCAGCCAAATGACCACCCTAGTCATGGCACAACAAATTTTATTAGTGACCACGCAGGCCAGGGCAATGCATGCCAAGACAACACATGCCAAGGCAACACATGCTACAATTCCATAATCACTTAGTCAAATTTAATCATTAAGAAACAGGTGATCGGGAGACATCGCATAACTACAACAGGTCTAAGCAATATACGCACCCATGTTGGTTATCACAACAAAGAGGTCCAACTAAGATTACCCAACCTATGCTGGTCCAAAGGTACATGTCAACATGTCTAACACAAGTATTCAAAGGGGTCATACTGACAATTAGGTGTTTAACTAATTCCCAAACCATTTTTATACAAGTAGCCATGCATGTTGGTATAAAAACAATATAATTTTGTAAACTGGAAACAACATAATCAAAGGTCTACGATTTGCCTTTGTTGAAGAGTTGAGGTTCTTTGGTAGAGGTCGCTGGGTCCAAGAATTCTTCGGAGAAGCCAGAATCTACACGTGTGAAAAGAGCCAAACAAATACAACAAATCCAAATGAAAACCAAAAGCTAAAACCAAATGAAAATGCACAGAAATAGAAACAGGCTCTGGGGAGGAGGTCCAAAGGAGGAGATCCTGAGGAGGAGGTCCAAAGGAGGAGGTCCTGAGGAGGATACAACTACTTCACGTGGTCGTAAAAGGGACAGAACTACGCAACGTGGTTGTAAATGGAGATACAACCACGCAACGTGGTCGTGAGAGCAAAAGAGAACAAGGCACGAAGGAACTCACCCAGACACAGAGAGAGAGTGAAAAGATGGGAGGAGGACGGTGAACGGCGCGAGCGCTCGGGTGAACTCTCCGGCGGCGAGGTGGTTGAAGGCGACGCAACTCCAACGAACTCCTTGGCGACGAGGAGGAGACGTCATAGCTCCAACGAACTTCTTAGTGAAACTTCAAGCACAGAGACATAGGGTGGGGGCAAGGGAGCAAGGGAGCAGGAGAGCTGGGTGAGAAAAGGTGATGAAAGAGGGCTGCTCGGGCTTTTATAGCCGGGAGGAAACGAGGAGAGCCACTGAGACTCAGAAACGCACGTGATCAAGGGTAGGTGAGGGAGGAGATGGGAGCAGGTCGGGGAGGAGACAAGAGGGAGAATAGGTACTGCAAAAAACAACAGCATTTAATGCGACACAACAGTATTTAATGCTTAAGAACCTTTGCGTCAGCAGTGACGCAACGGGAGGACGGAGAAGGTGAACAGAGCTGACAGGTGGGACTAGTCAACTCAGAAAGGTGGTCCAACCAAAGGGGAGGTCGAGACTAAGGAGGAGATCGTGACCCAAGGGGAGGTCGTGACCCAAAGGGTGGTCTTTGCAAAAAGACCAACGGGGTGGTCGCGGCCCAAAGGGTGGTTGCAGCACAAAGGGTGGTCACGGCCCAAAGAGTGGTCACAGCCCAAAGGGGTGGTCGCGGCAAGTCTCCAGGACCACCCAGAGGTCTTGGACTAAGGGGGAGGTCCAACGAGAGGGAGGTCTAAACCAACAGGGAGGTCTAAACCGAGAGGGAGGTCTGAACTAAAAGGGATGTCCAAACGAGAGTGAGGTCTAAACCAACGGGGAGGTGTAAACCACAAAGGAGGTCCAACAAGAGGGAGGTCTAAACCAACAGGGAGGTTTAAACCACAAGGGAGGTCCAACAAGAGGGAGGTCTAAACCAATAGGGAGGTAGGAGCGAACAGAGGAAGGGGATTCAACACAAAGAGCTCCAGCAACTCCAAAAAATCAAACTTGAATTAGTTTAAGTTGGATTAAGTCATATTAAATCGCAACAAATTTTCAAAATCTCCAAGTTAAGCTTGAGCAATTCAACAAAACTAAATGGTTATTTTTATTTTCAAAAAAACTCAGAAACTCCAAAAAATTAGGAGGTTACAAGCCTACCCCACTTACAGGGAATCTCGACCCCGAGATTCGGGCTCACTAGAGAATAGGTGCGAAAAATCTACCTTCAAGTCCTCTTCACGCTCCCAAGTAGCTTCCTCTTCAGTGTGATTGCTCCACTGGACTTTGCAGAAACGGATGACCTTGCTTCTTGTCACTTGCTCGGGCACTTCCAAAATCTTGATAGGTTGCCCTTGTAGGTGAGGTCTTGCCGAGGTCAACAGCTTCTATGGGCATCTGTTCTCCGCACACGCAGACATTTCTCAATCGCGACATATGGAAGACATCATGCACGTCCGACAACCAAGCAGAGCTCCAATTAGTAAGCAACTTCTCCTTCGCCTAAAATTGGGAATGGTCCGATGTATCGAGGTGCAAGCTTTCCACTTACTCTAAAGCGCCACATTCCTTTGAGAGGTGAAACCTTAGATACACATGATCTCCTCGAGCAAAAGCTAATTTCAATGACGGTTGTCCGTGATAGCTTTTCTCGCTTGGACTAGGCTATTCTCGAGCTTTTCTTTGATCGACTTAACTTGTTCTTCACTTTCTTTCAAGATATCAGTCCAAGCACTTGTCCTTCTCTGCTTCAAATCAATACAAGGGTGTTCTACATTTTCTTCCGTAGAGAGCTTCAAACCGGGACATCTGTAAACTTGCTTGATAGCTATTGTTGTAAGAAAATTCCTCATATGGCAACATTCTATCCCAGCTGGCTTGGTTCTCAAGAGCGAGGGCTCTCAACATATCCTCTAGGATCTGGTTTACCCTTTCCGCTTGCCCATCACCGAGGATGGTAAGTCAGGTTGAAATTCAAATTTGTACCCAGAGCACTGTGCAGCTTTTGCCAAAACCTGGAGGTGAACTGAGATCCTTGATCCGACACAATCTTCTTGGGTACTCCATGCTGACACATTATCCTTACCATGTACAACTCTACAAGTCTACCTCCTGAGAAGGTGGTCGTAACCGGGATGAAGTGTGCAACCTTTGTCAAACGATCTATAATTACCCAGATAGAGCCATAACCACTTTGGGTTCTTGGCGCATCAAATGATAAAGTCCATGCCAATCTCTTCCCATTTTTATTCGTATGTCCAAGGGTTGCAAGAGTCCAGAGGTCTCGATGATCGGCTTTAACTCGCTAACAAATGTCACATTGGGCTACATACTCAAGGACCTTGTGATGAGGACATCGACACCAACTCCATCAACTCCAACGAGGGCCAAGCTACCTCCAACACGCCTAAGGGACCAATGACAAGAGCACGAGCGCGACAACTTAACATCGAGGTGAAGTCGCCTTACTTGAGTCTCCCATTGATATCTCCGAGAGCGATATCGCCTCATGCCCCATATGTATGTGTGATCACCAGGGGAAGATGGCAAGAGAAGTGATGACCGAGACAAAGATGTGCTTGTCGCCAGCCCATACCGGTCCGACCGCCGGCCAGACCGGTCAGACGGCTTATGCGGTCCGACCGCCTCAACGACGGTCCGACCGGCCACCATCGCTAAGCTTCATGGGCGGTCCGATCGCTTCCACGCCGGTCCGACTGGCGCCAGCGCGTCCGACCGCCAACAACGCCCGACCGCCCGACGCCCTTAGCGGGATTTCGGCCAGAGCCCACAGCGGTCCGATCGCTGCTCACGGGTCCGACTGGCCCAGCTGTCCGACTGGACTTCAACGCCTCGACGAAGTCGATCGGGCAGAGGCCTTTTCCTTTGCTGCCCCCACCACTATAAAAGGGCAACACCCCACCCGAGAAAGGGAGAATAGATAGAACTTGAGCTTTGCTCTTGCCTAGGTTAGATCCCCTAGGTTGGGAGTTCCCCATCTTGTCCTTGTATTTCCTTTGGATTGTAAGGAGCATCGTATGACGGATGTATGGACACGGTCGCTCAATTAGAGAGATTGTTGATTGAGTTCTTTGTTGGAGGCTATCTCATTGGAGTGTGTTGCCAAGAATTGCTTCTCAATAGGCTTTCTATTTATCCCCTCGATCCTACGACGTGAAGACCCTGAATCCGTGATCATCTTGGTATCGAGCTCTTGGTTGCCACCAGTAGGATCGATCTATCAAATTTCTTGTTTCTAGGTTCATGTGTTCATCCCCAAATTTGAAAACCCTAGCCCGATCTGAAATTTTGATGTGTTTTGCTAATTGTGATCCAATAGATGTGTTTTATGTGCCGATCTACTTCCCCGTGATTTTTGTGCATTTTGATCGAGGAATCGACGAAATCGATTAATTTCATCATTTCTACCGAGATGAACTGGCTCGCTCTCCCAAATCGGACCGCCGCCAATTGACCTGGTCGGACCAATCAAGTGTCGGACTTCAACTCGGTCGGACTCAGTGGCCCAACCGGCCGGACCACGGGACTAATTCCGGCCGGATCGCCGCCACACCGGCCGGACCGCCAGAGGTGAAACAGACCAGCAACTTTCCGGAATTTGCAACGCTTCAACCTCGACTCGAGCCTTGTAAGCCTTTATCGAACCTTTGCGAATACCTTTGCTCCTAGTCGACTAGTTCATCCACGATTGCTTGGCTTTGCATGTGTATAATGAGTAGTGCACCTAGGTTCATTCATTAAGCTTGAACTGCTTGATATCCATGTGATTTGAGTTGGGCAACAAGGAAGTACCTCCTCCAAAACAAAAAACAGAAAAAAGAAAAGAAAAGAGAAGAAGAGCGTTGTCCCAACGAGACATCAAAAAAAAAAAAAAAAGAGAAGAAAGAAAAGAAAAGGGGGGGAAGCCAACTCAAATACCTTTCCTGCAAGCTCCCTATACATATTGGTGCATTCTTATTGTCATATGCAATCTAGAGCCTTACAACTTTGCAATCGAACTAGCGCCTTCCCTTACTAGTGCAACATGAGCTAATTCTACCTTTTACTTCCATCTTGTGCTTTAGCTCAATACCATTGGTTGCATTCTAGTACCATCATCTTTGGGAGTGTGTGAGTTCATTTGACTTGGGATCGGCACCTAGGCTTATGCAATCTAGTTTGGATTCCTTTTAGCATTACTTCACTTGAATTTCATTTTGTGATTGCTTTTGAATACTCACCCACTCCAAGCTCCACATAAGTTGTGTGTGTGTTCAAGGTTTCCAGCAAAGAACTCTCTCAACCCTCTTCTGCAATCCGTGAGGAAGTACAAGGACTTGGTTGGCAGGGAAGGTGAGGGAGAGTAAAATTCTACATTTTTTGAACTAATCTTTGTTTCTCTTTGTTGGATACTAACCATGTCAGGAGAAGGCCACCCTGCAGCAGGAGATGAGTTAGCCGCTGAATGTGTCACTCAAACGCAGCTTAATGCGTTGAGTGGCGCCCTTCGACAAGAGATCCAAGAAACAATGGCCAAGACTAAAAGATTTGGAGATCGAGATCAACCAACAATTGGGTTCTCCAACCAACCTCGTGGTCGACATCCTTAGAGAGCTCCGAGCAAATCCGCTGGGAGCACATGAGGTTGAATTGATGAGACCGATGCGAACCGCCGAGCGCCTGCCTCGAGAGGCGAGCAAGAGGGACCGTGATTCACATCATCAAGCTCACCCACATCCACCAAGAAGAGCAGAAGGCATTGCTGATGAGTCCGAGGTGGAGGGGTGACCCATATGATCTTCACGATGATGGATGGGAGACGAGGTCGCGTGATGGCCCCCAGGTAGGTACCGGTATGAGCGTGAAGAGGAAAGGTTTGGGAAGCTAAAATTCACCATACCCAAATTTGATGGAGGTCCGGATCCGTAAGCATATCTCACATGGGAGTTGAAAGTGGATAAAATATTTCGGATGCATAATTACTCGAGGAGAAGAAACTAGCCATGGCATCGGTTGAGTTTGATGACTATGCACTCATATGGTGGGAACAGTAATCAACCAAAGGAAGCTCACAATGAGAGGCCTAGAGCATCTTGGGTTGAGATGAAGCATGAAATGAGAGCAAGATTTGTGCCTGTGCACTACAAGAGGGACTTGTATGATAAATTGCAAAACATGAAGCAAGGCAACCGGTCCGCTGAAGAGTACTATAAAGAGATTGAGAAAGCCATGATCCGAGCCAACATCCAAGAAGGTAAGAGCAAACCATGGCTCGTTTCATGTCGCTTGAACTACCCTATCAAGAGGATCACCGAGTTCCAACCATACAACAACGTGGTCGAGCTAGTGCACCAAGCTACCAAGGTGGAGAGGCAAGTGCAACAAGATTCAAAGAATGCCCGGTTATCCAACTTTCACACCAAGAACTACAACATATAGCAACAAGTCAACCTCCAAGGGCATACCCGAGAAGAGCTACACTCAAGGGAGTGGTGGAGGCGCCAAGCATAAAGCCTCCCACCACCACCACTGCACCAAAGAAGCATCCACACCATTTACCCTATGAAGTTCCGCCACTGGTCTCTTCTCGCTTGGATCTACCGCCAAGAGCCGTGAGATCCAATGTTTCAAGTGTTTGGGTCAGGCACATTGCAAGGAGTGCCCAAACAACCGAACCATGATTGTGACCAAGATGGAGGATATGAGTCCACTAGTGATGGAGAGGCCGAGAAATCAAATGAGGTTGCTAATCTTGAAGATGCCCAAGAAGAAGAGGCCCAAGATCCACTATTTTGTGACTTTGATACGAGCCCGCTCTCATTGTCACAAAGAAGATTTTGACGGTCCGTAAACAAGATGAGCCCGAGCAAAGGACCAATTTATTTCAAACCAAGGTCAGCATGCAAGGAAAATCAATCAAAGTGATTATTGATGGCGGAGTTGTCACAACCTTGCAAGCCAAGAACTGTGGCTCAAGTTGGGACTCAAATTGAGAAGCATCCCCACCCTTACCATGTGCAATGGTTAAGTGAGTGTGGCACGGTCAAGGTGCAACACATGACCAAGGTCACTTTCCAAATTGGAGCCCACGCCGACACAAAGGAGTGTGACGTGGTGCCCATGACGGTGCCACCTTCCATTGGGGAGACCATGGCAATATGACCGAAGCGGTGACACATGAGGGCCGAACCAACCACTACAAGTTCAAATGGCGAACCAAGAGGTGGTGCTTCATCCCATGACCCCTAACCAAATCATCGCCGACAATGCTCCACGGGTTCCCACCGCCAAGGAGAAAAGGTAAAGAATGAGGGACACCTTCGTGAGTGAGAGCCACAAACCCATAAGAGCGCCAAAAGAAAGGAGAGGGAGAGCTTTAGTCATGCTTGCCACCAAATCAGATTTGAGAGAAGTGAGGAGAGACTCCACCATATGCCCCTCTTTCTAGTGTGCAAGGACCTTATTCTTTCAACTAACGACTCACCCCTCTTCCAAGTGCTCTTTCTTTTCTCTTGCAGAATTTGAGGACGCCTTCCCGAGGAGATTCCGGTGGGCTTCCTCCTTTGAGAGGGATTGAACATCGAATTGACCTCATTCCCGGGGCTCCACTTCCCAACCGACCACCGTACCGCGCCAATCCCGAGGAGACCAAGGAGATCCAACGTCAAGTACAAGCCCTACTTGACAAGGGCTATGTCCGCGAGAGCTTGAGCCCATGCGCCGTACCGGTAATCCTTGTCCCTAAGAAAGATGGCACTTGGCGCATGTGTGTAGATTGTAGGGCTATCAACAATATCACGGTTAGATATAGGCACCCCATACCTAGACTTGATGATATGCTTGATGAATTGAGTGGTTCCATCATTTTCTCTAAAATTGACTTGAAGAGTGGGTATCACCAAATTAGAATGAACGTAGGAGATGAATGGAAGACCGCTTTCAAAACCAAGTTTGGCTTGTATGAGTGGCTTGTTATGCCTTTTGGTTTGTCCAATGCTCCTAGCACCTTTATGCGTCTCATGAATCATGTCTTGCGTGCTTACATTGGAAAATTTGTGGTTGTTTACTTTGATGATATTCTCGTGTATAGCAAATCCTTGGATGAACATGTTGAGCATGTTAGGCTTGTTCTAGAAGTGCTTAGAAATGAGAAACTGTTTGCTAATCTTGAGAAATGCACTTTTTGCACCAATAAATTGATCTTCCTCGGATTTGTTGTCTCCTCTAAGGGAATTGAAGTTGATGAAGCTAAAATTGAAGCAATTAAAAATTGGCCAACCCCTTTGAATGTTAGTCAAATTCGTAGCTTCCATGGCTTGGCTAGTTTTTATCGTCGGTTTGTGAAAGACTTTAGCACCATTGCCGCCCCTCTGAATGAACTCACTAAAAAAGGTGTTAACTTTGTTTGGGGTAAGTCTCAAGAAAGGTCTTTTCAAGAATTAAAGTTAAGATTAACCGAAGCTCCTTTGCTTATTTTACCGGACTTCACCCAAACTTTTGAAGTGGAATGTGATGCTAGTGGGTTGGGCATTGGGGGTGTTTTGATGCAAAATGGGCGACCCGTAGCGTACTTTAGCGAAAAATTGCATGGCGCTCAACTTAATTACCCTGTGTATGATAAAGAGTTATATGCTTTGGTTAGGGTGCTAGAGGTCTGGCAACACTACTTATGGCCCAAAGAATTTGTCATCCACTCCGATCATGAATCATTGAAATATCTTAAGGGCCAGGCAAAATTAAATCGTCGTCATGCTAGATGGGTCGAATTCATAGAAACTTTCCCTTATGTTGTGAAGTATAAGAAGGGGAAGGAGAATGTGGTAGCCGACGCTCTTTCTAGAAAACATAACATGCTGGTGCAACTAGAAGCCAAGGTACTTGGCTTAGAAAGTTTGAAATCTTTGTATGCGAATGATCCTGCTTTCTCTATGCCTTTTTCGCAATGCCGTGATGGGAAGGGTTGGGAAAAGTACCACATGCACAATGGGTTCCTCTTTTATACTAACAAGCTTTGTATTCCCGAGTCGTCCGCTCGCTTTGTTCCTTGTGCAGAGTCTCATGTCATGGCGGCTTAATGGGACACTTTGGAAGGAAAAGACCTACACCATGCTCTCCGATCACTACTATTGGCCTAAAATGCGCGAGACGTTCAAAGGTATGTTCAACGGTGCATCACGTGTCACAAGGCGAAGTCCAAGCTCAATCCCCACGGTTTGTATACCCCGCTTCCCATTCCTTGTGCTCCTTGGGAGGACATTAGCATGGACTTTGTATTGGGCTTACCTAGAACGAAGACGGGTAAGGATTCAGCTTTTGTGATTGTTGATAGATTCTCCAAAATGGCTCATTTTATTGCTTGTCATAAATGCGACGATGCTTCCCATGTAGCTAACCTGTTTTCAGGAGATTGTGCGCCCATGGAATGCCAAGGACGATCGCTCCAATCGCTGATGTCAAATTCATGAGCTATTTTGGAAGACTTTGTGGGCAAAACTTGGCACCAAGCTGCTTTTCTCCACCACATGCCACCCGCAGACCGACGGCCAAACGGAGGTCGTGAATCGCACACTTTCAAGTCTTTTGAGGACCATGATCAAGAAGAGCCTCAAAGAGTGGGAAGAATGTCTACCTCACGGGAGTTCGCCACAACCGCTGCTCACTCCACCACCAACATGTGCCCTTTTGAAGTGGTGTATGGTTTCAAACCATTTACACCGCTTGATCTTCTTCCACTACCGCTACAAGAACGAGTCAACATGGAAGCCTCCAAGCGAGCCGACTTCGTGAAGAAAATTCACCTCAAAACCCGGGAGGCAATTGAAAAGAAAACCCGCCTCTATGCAAAGAAGGCCAACATGCACAAGAAGCAAATGCTATTTGAGCCCGGCGACTTGGTATGGATTCACCTTCGCAAAGACCGTTTCCCCACTGAGCGCCTCCAAGTTGAAGCCACGTGGCGACGGACCTTTCAAAGTGCTCAAGAAGATCAATGACAACGCATATGAGATTGACCTTCCAAGCGACAAGTACGCGGTGAGCTCTACCTTTAATGTGGCGGACTTATCACCATTCTTGGAGCCAGAACACATCGAGTCGAGGACGACTCCTTTCCAAGAAGGGGGGGATGATGAGGACATCGACACCAACTCCATCAACTCCAACGAGGGCCAAGTCACCTCCAACACGCCCAAGGGACCAATGACAAGAGCGCGAGCGCAACAACTTAACATTGAGGTGAAGTCGCTCTTACTCGAGTCTCGCTTTGATATCTCTGAGAGCTGGGTACTGCCTCACGCTCCATATGTATGTTTGATCAGCTTTGTGGGAGAAGATGGCAAGAGGAATGATGACCGGGAGACAAAGAGCTGCTTGCTGTTCCAGACCATACCGGTCCGACCGCCGTCCAGGCCGGTCAGACCGGCGTCCCAGGTGCCGAACCTCACGCCTGGGCCGAGCCAAGGTCAACTGGCGGTCCGACCGCCCGCCATACCGGTCGGACCGGTTGGCGGTCAGACCGCCGTCCATGCCGGTCGGACCGGCCGACGCCTGGGCCGAACCAAGCTTCCCCATTTCGACCCCCACTATAAAAGGGGCCCCTCCACCAAACAGCAAAGGGGAGAATAGAAGAAGAACTTGAGCTTTGCTCTTGCCTAGGGTTAGATCCCCTAGGTTGGGAGTTCCCCCACCTTTGTCCTTGTAATTCCTATGGATTGTAAGGAACATCGTGCGACGGATGTATGGACACGGTCGTTCAATTAGAGAGATTGTTGATTGAGTTCTTTGTTGGAGGCTATCTCATTGGAGTGTGTTGCCAAGATTTGCTTCTCAATAGGCTTTCTCTATTTATCCCCCTCGATCCTACGTTGTGAAGACCCCGGTAAACCGTATCACAGAGTCTTGTATCGACTTCGACGAACCACTCGGAAATAATAGCACTGTATGAGGCTTCACGAGAATGTGCTTGGCTTCGGCGGATGATTCACCACATCCAGCAGTCGTGTGGAATGAATACTGCGCAAACCCCCACTATTACCTATGAAGATAATGCAGCTTGTGTTGCACAAGTGCAGATGGGTTATGTGAAGAATCATCTCATAAAGCATATCAACCCCAAGTTCTTCTATGCTCATGAATTACAAAAGATGGACGAAATTAAAGTACTACATACTAAGTCATGTGAAAATCTTGCAAATTTATTCACTAAGTTACTTCCAGCATCTAGCTTTGAAAGGTGCATACGTGGAATTGTAATGACGAGACTTAGAGAAGTGCATAATTCAGGAGGAGAATCTTCACGAACTCATTATTGAAACTTGATCACGAAGATCGAATACCTAAAGAGTAAATCCTGAATATTAAGTGAAATTGGGTGGATTGTACTCTTTTTCCCTTGACGAGTTTTCCTGAAGTTTCTCGGCTAAGGTTTTTGATGAGGCAATTCGTGCAACG
This sequence comes from Phyllostachys edulis, assembly GCA_036346405.1. Classification (NCBI taxonomy): domain Eukaryota; kingdom Viridiplantae; phylum Streptophyta; class Magnoliopsida; order Poales; family Poaceae; genus Phyllostachys; species Phyllostachys edulis. Next base: position 32,484,522 of record CM070566.1, read on the forward strand.
CAGCAGAACTTGTATCATGTGCTCTTTCTCCAAATTTTTTCCACTGGGTTTTTATGGAGTTTTGACGAGGCATGAACATATGAGGATGGGTGCCCAAGGGGGAGTGTTAAGAAACTATGAGCTTGGCCCAGAAGCTGACCCATGTATGGGCTCCCCATCCCAAACCCTAGCAGGGTCTCTAGCCTATAAATAGGGAGTGCTATTCATTGTAAACGATTGATCGATTGATGAAGGAATAAAGAGAAGCAAGAAGCCCCCTACATTTCTGTGTTCAATCTACTATTCTGTTCTTGTGTTCCTGCATTGTTCTTACGATTCTATACTTGTCTACGAGGTAATCGTTCGGAATGGACTCGCCAGCGATGGTTCCTCAACAAAGAAGACGTTGAGGCACGAGCGAATGAGCGATCGACAGCTTCTTACCGCAAGCCGCACGCAGCACGATGCCCCCTCTTGTTTCTCCAACTTTTTTGCACGTACCTCGAGAGATTAACGGAGGCCTTTCCCCGTGTGCCCCGAACGCTGCACGCAGTGGCGGTGCCAGGATTTTATAAAGCTCCGGGTACAAAACTAATAGGCTACAAGTCTATAACTAACGTTGAATACTATCAACACTAAGGTATAACAAAAATACAACACACATGCACAATCAAAATAAAATTTGAATTCCATGTTTAACGATACGAAAAAATAGATAAAACATAGCAAAAAAATAAGAATGTAACATACCACTAACACGAGGTAGTTTCGCTAATTAACATGGATTTGGTTCATTTGAGCCTATCGTATCTTCATCAACACTAGTACAAGAACCGTAACTCGCAAAGATGAAATTGCATATGTAAATTAGGGACACAAGACCACAACATTATTTTTAATGCAAATTACTTAAATGTCGCTAGCTTACAAGATCACTAACCAGACTAATAGCTGATTTATTTTGATTCATGCTTCGACAAACAGAATTATTTAGATATCATCGAATCTAAAAATGAATACTTCTTCTATACTCATGTTGCTCAATTGTGACCACCGGATTAAAAAGGAGCCAGAATTGGTTATTCCAGAAACAAATCTATCTACCACATAATTTACATGTGCCGCCAAAGAATATAAAGAGAAACTTCATATGCCGAAAAAGGTACAAGTCAGGGGCAAACACATACTCATGTGTCTGCAATGGTTCTCATGGTACAATTAGTACACAACATCTAAACAAAGAAACCCCCACTCCATTTCAGAGAAGCTCATCTTTCAAACAAGTCATTCTTGCGGAAGAGAGTCCAATCCAAGTCATCGGACGATACGAGCTCAAATCCTTCCGCTCTCATAGATTCTCGTGAATCGAAACATGGTTTTGAGAGGGCTTATCGTCATTATTCAGTTCACCACTACTACAATTGAACTCAACAGAGTCGGCTTACATGCTGCTGTTATTTACATTTTCAGCCATGACTCGCCAGAAATTGGTGCCGGATTGGCCGAGCCATAGCGGTCTCTCGCCGATCCTTGCTTGGCACACAAAGACCGTAGTCTAGAGGACTATGATGCCCTCTTCACAATAAGAGAGAAGGAGCTAATCTCACCATGGTGTCACCAAGGTTCTGTGTCTTCGCACGGGAGAAATCCCAATGACGGTGTTGTCTCGACATTTTCGACACCTGTGCCAAAATCTAGTATACCACCGAAAGCACCGTGAGCCCAACAGCAACAACCCGTGCACTGGGGAGAATCGCTAACACGCCCTCCGACGAGCATCTCGGCACGTAAGATCTCGCCCTCGAGAAATCCACGGCACCTTCTCACGAGGGGACACCACCACTTTAGGGGACGACACAAGGTGGAGCCATGGGGATGAGGCGGGCGCAAAGTGGAGGTGGGTAGGAGAGGAGGAGGGCGGCACAAGGCGTGGAGGCGTGGAGAGGAGGCGGGGGGCGCTGGGGCGGTGGAGGCATGGAGAGGAGGCGGTGGGCGGCATCGCAGAGAGGGAGGCGGGCGGCCGGCAGAGAGGAGCGCTTAGGGGAAGGCAAAGGCGCTAGGGCTAGTCCATAGGCTGGGGACTGGCATGCTGTGGCTACGTGAGGGGTAGAGCTGTAGAGCCACAGAGGGAGATAGGGCTGCTCGGCTGGGCCGGCTGGGGAGTTGGGCTAGCGATGTTTGCCTCGGGCTTGGCCACTGATAACTGAAAAACTGATGTATGCATAGTAAAAATTCCCACTAGTATTCTCTCCGGGCCTCAGGCCGTCCCAACCAGCCCGAGGCCCATCTCCGCCCCTGTTTCCAAGTTATCTTCAGATCGGAGCTATAATGGTTCCTATTTTTACTAAATAAGTAAGTTTTCTTTACTAGTCAGGGTTTTCGTTGTTGAGTTTGTTTCCTTGTGAGCTCCGCGTAAAAAGGCGATACGTAATATTTTGGTTAGTCCGCGTATAAGTATACGCGTGACTTATAAACGCGTGTAGATTAGAAGCTTGAGTCGGTTTTAAAGAGTCCTGCATGGAACCGGTGTGTCTTAGAAAATTAGTAGGGTGCCTGCGTACTAAGAAATTCTATATTTTGAATGAAACAATTTTTATATTGTTTGAAGCGTATGTACAAAATTAGAGCCAGAGTTGGACAATTGTACTATTATACGAGAGTAACTCCTTCTTTTATTAGTTAAGAAAAAACGATCGGTTTTCCTTATGAAATTCTTGGTCGGTTGTTAATCGTTGTCCGAGTGTTACATTAGGCTCGAGTCCTGTACAGAGGCGTGGCTAGATTAATGGTTCCTACGTGAAGTCCTAATCCGAGTCCTGTACAGAGGCATGGCCAACAGAGGCATGGCCAAATAGGATTCCTCCCTTTCTGCCCGGGTGAGCCGGCCATGTTAAAAGGCCAGGGCTTAGCCCTTGTACCTGAAGGCGTTTTAGCATTGAGTAAAATATCCAGAAAAAAATTGCCATGTTTGGCAGCCATATGCGTGTCACGTTCTTGTGATTCTCGTCTAGAGAATCTCTGATTGCTTTGTTCTACCACTTTGTTCGCGTACTGTGGCGTTCGCGGGTGGAGTGCTATCGTTGACTGCCGAACTCATCTATCTGCAATGCTAGTCGCTGCTATTTCATTGCGTACAAGGGAAAGGAGTTCTTGCTGCATAATTATACTGTAAAAGATCGGGCTAACTAGAGTTTCTATAATTTATGCTGTATCATAACGTGGGGGGCGATGTGAGGTGGCGCGCAAGAGTCGAAGGAGGAGCAAAGGCGACGCCACGGGAGTGGGGGAGTTTGAGGTGAAACTCTATAATACTTGTCTTGTTGAGCATAAAAAATTGTTGAAACTCTACGATACTTGGCTTTAGCACCTCCAAGTCTTGTTGAAATTCTATGATACTTGGCTTTTAGAACCTCCAAAATTGTTAAACTCTTCAGTTAGTTGTCTGTGGAACCTTCCAAAATTTTATAAAACTCTGATACTAGCGGATTTTAGGAACCCTAAATTTGGTGATGAAACTCTACGATACTTGCAGCTTTAAGAACCCTAAATTTGGTGATGAAGCATTGCTGAAAACAATGTGACATGGCTATATGTATGAACCATGATTTTAGCTATCCTGTTTATTGTACTAATGCAAAATTCAGTTTGATTAAGTTCAAACCATTCCTTTCACTTTGTTTCATTAAGTTTCATGCTAATTCAGAGGTGGTTCATGAAGTTTCATCCAAGTCTAACTAGTCTAAGACAAGTTTTCAATAGTGACATTGTCGGGACCCCGGATATGCAACTCCGGGACCCTCTGTGTATTGCGAACTAGTCCCATGATTGTAGCTAGTCCACACAGTTGCAATATAGATGAAATCATATCCATACAACATGATAGCTAAGAAAAGACGAATTAATATTACTTAGAAGAAAAATGACCTATGGTCAAGGTTTTACAGAGTTTGCCACGCAGGGCTAAAGACAACAGAGTACACTCGCAGCGGAAAGAAACAACTCGTGGAAGTCATACGACATGCCCACAGGCAATCGAATAGAGGACACGGTCTAGTTCGCATGGTCTTCGAAGTAGTCTTCCTCGTAGAACTCGGTGCTCCTCGGGTCTTCTTCGGTGAGTGATCAACAAATGGCGCAAAGCCGTGAGTACTTAGAGTACTCAGTAAGTCGTAGGGAACAGTATGTAAGTAATATTCATGCAAGGCTTGACCATGATAGCTTTATGGCTATTTTGCAAAAAACAATATTGGCATTTGATACGATAAGTAGATTGTAAAGCACAATTTGAAAGATTAATACATAGGTAATCAAGTTTCTTTGAAACAACTCGTGAACACCATATTCACTTCCCAACCAACAACCATTCCAACAACTCGTAACCAGCCCAGACAATATTTTTGAAAAAATCTACCCATTGTGTGAAATCACCAGGCATTGTCCATACCGAGGGCACGACTATTTGAATAGTTTTACACTCTACAGAGATTGTACAGCTTTACCCACATAACGCGACTTCTCTAGTTTGTTTGGTATCCGTCGATACCACCGCTCACTACCTTAGCTAAGAAGTCTAGAGCACGTGACAAGGCCTTTATAAAGTTCTGTTTTGATCTGGTTCTTCTTGCTAAGGTTTCGCCTTGCGGCTTGCGCCATAATCAACCAAAACAAAACCAAATCAAAACATTGCTAATTAGTTGGCCAGATCTATCATAGTCTAGACATGTGGTTGCATGGTATGGCCCAGATCAATGGCGCACAAAGTTAAGTCCTTAGTGACTACTTAGGCAAGGCAACAACATCCCAAAATCATCCCCTTTACTGCACGACCACTCACCCGAGTGTAAAATCATTTTTGGTTCAACCCGACCAAATGACAACCCTTGCCATGGCACAGCAAATTTTAATAACAGTGACCGCGCCACGATTCCATATATCATTAAGTCAAATTTTATCATTTAAGAACATGTGATCGTAGATCCCATCGTGACTAAGCATGACTAAGCATAATACGACCCATGTCAGAATTACAATATGTCCAACTAAAATAACTCATTCTATGGTGTTCAAGGATTTATGTCATTCAAGGGTACATGTCAATAGCAATTATACAAGGAGACATAATGACAATTAGGCATTTAACTATTCCCGAAAGCATTTATTATAAACTTAGCAATGCATGTTTATATAAATCAATATAGTTTTATAAAACGGGTACGACATGATCAAAGGTCTACAACTTGCCTTCGTTGAAGAGTTGAGATGCTTTGGCAGACGGTTCCAAGAATTCTTCAGAGAAGCCGAAATTTACACGTGCGGAAAGAGCCAAATAAATACAATAAATCCAAATAAAATCCAAAAATTAACAAACTAGAACCAAAAGAAAGGTATTGAATTTAGATGAAGTTAGAAATTTAAATCACTCGAATCGAAACTCGGACGAAGGAGAACGGGCTCTTGGAAGTTTGAAAACATAATGTCAAAAGGAGGTTCGACTGGTCGGAAGACTTCGACTACCTAGTCGAAGGAGGTTCGACTCCAGGTGGGAAGGAGGTTTGACTGCAGGTGACCAAAAGGATGTTCGACTACCTAGTTAGAATGAGGATTCGACTGCTCGGTGCAGTCGAAAGAGGGATTCGACTGCTCGACGCGGTCGAAAGAAGGAGAGAGAGAACAAGGCACGGGGAGCTTACCAAGACCGAGAGAGAGGCCGGAGGAGGTCGGTGGATAGCGAACGACAGAGAGAAAGCTCGCGGTTGAAGGCGAAGAAGGACAGCGATGAAGGGGTCGGCCGAGACTGAAGGAGAAGAGGAAATGCGGCGGCTCTTGTGAAACAAAACTGAAATTGAGTGAGGGGATTACTTCAAGGAGCTCTGGAGCACGAATTGACTTGGGTAGAAGAGGAGGGGGCTGCACTGGTGTGGCGAGGACTGAGAGGAGGTGCGCGGTGGCTTGAACTCAGAGCTCAGGGCTCCGGGCAAACCACAGCAACAAGAGCGAGAGAGGGAGAGAAAGGGAGAGTTGAAGGGAAAACAAGAGGAGGCAAATGGCTCCCTAGTGCTCCATTTATAGAGGAAGAAAGGGGGACCGGGTGACAAGGTGGAGCGGCGAGATTCGCGGCGGCACAGCGGAGACAATGGCATTTAATGCGCACGACGTGGTGGAGACAACGACATTTAATACGCGCGGCGCTGAGGAAAAAGAGAGGAAAAACACGCCGAGGCAAGGGTGGTCGAAACCGAGAGGGTGGTCAAAACTAATAGGGTGATCGACAACGAGAGGATGGTCGAAACCAAGAGGCGGTTGAAACCAAGAGGCTAGTCGAGACCAAAAGGCTGATCGAAACCAAAAGGCTGGTCGAGACCGAAAGGATGGTCGACAACAAGAGGATGGTCGACACTTAGAGGGTGGTCGACTATGAGAGGATGGTGGACATCGAGAGTGTGGTCGCAACTGATAGGGTGGTCGCAACCGAAAGAGTGGTCGCAACCAAGAGGATGGTCGAAACCCGAAAGGATGGACCAAGAGGATCGTCGAAACCGAGAGGATGGTCGAAACCAAAGGGATGATCGAAACCAAGAAGATGGTCAAAACCAAAAGGATGGTCGAAACCAAGAGGATGGTCGAAACCGAAAGGGTGGTCGCAACGAGAGGATGGTGCGGTCGGCATGCTAGGATAGGAACGAGCCGACGGGAATTCGGAATAGACAGAGAGAGGGAATTCAATCAGGTTTTTGACTTTAAATACCAGAAACCCAATTAAACTAAATTTGAATTAATTGAAGTTGGATTAATTCATATTAAATTGCTTTTAATTTCTAAAATTGCAAGTTAAGCTTTGGCAATTCCATAAAATGGAATGGTTATTTTTATTTTAAATTTTTTTTAAAAAGCCCTGAAAATTGGGATGTTACAGACATGCAAAGATAAGACAATTTCATTAAGTTTTTTCATGTCTGTAGAGCAAGTTTCATTAAGTTTCATGCAATTTCATACCAATTTCGTCGAGTTTTTGACAAGTTTCATAAAAAAATTCATTTGTTCCATTTTTTACTTTTATTAAGTTCCATACAACACCCTCGGTTTCATCAAGTTTCATTAAGTTTCAACTAGTTTCATTCTTTTTAGAGGCAAGTTTCATTAAGTTCCATACAATACCTTCCTGTTTCATTAAATTTCAACTAGTTTCATTTTTTTAGGGGCAAATTTGTATAAATTCAGATAGTCCTCTTTGGTTTCATCAAGTTTAAGACAAGAACCATTGTTGCCATTCAAGTTTTAGACAAGTACCAGCTTAAAGTTCATATAAGTACAACTAAGCTCCACACCAAATTTTTAGGTTTCTCTCACTTTTTTCTCCCACCTTTCAGCCATGTTTCATCAAGTTTCATACAGATTTCATCCTAGTTTATCTAGTCTAATATAAGTTTCAAAAGTGACATGCAAACTTAAGGCAGTTTCAACAAGTTTATTGAAGGGTTTCATTAAGTTCCAACAAGTTTCAGTTTAGCAACATCAAATATACATGAAGTATCAATACACATTTGATACAAGAAGTTTAAGTTTCAAGAAGTTTCAGGTTGTGAACTGATACAATCTGTATCTTCATCTCGTGCATCCATTTCTTCGTCACCTGCATTTCCATCCCTCTGCCCATTACTTGCGGCAAAAAAAACTTTAGCAAAGGCGGCCTTCAATCAATCGTCTTGTGCAGACATGGGGAACAAATATGAAACTTGCCTAAGACATGCTAGAGTTCCGCATAAAGGAGACTAAGAAGGTTCTACACCAAATTGACAGGAAGCCGGCGGGAGGTGGCGCGTCGGCGCCTCAAGCAAGAGGAGGACGCCATGGAGGAGGATTGGGGGGCTGGCAGGTAGCTAGCACGTGCGCCCCCGTGGGTGCAGAGGATGGTGATGGGGGGAGCGCACGCGCTCCCGCATGTGCAGAGGAGGATGACGGGCCAAGCCACGGCCGAATTGGTGTCGCGGCGGAGGAGGATGTTTGGGGAAGCGGTGGCAAGGTCCAGCTGTGCTACGGAGAACAACGAGGTCATGGTCTCTGAGTTCGTGTGTCTGAGATAGAATCATTTGCGCGCTGAGTGAGAGTCACACGTTTAGGATATCCAGATCCTACGGTGGGATCCTATCCCGTCGGAACTAGGACTCAACGGTATAGCGTGCCCTAGCTGCTCCTAATATAAAAGGAGGGAGTTTTTCTTTTCTACATCCACCCCATGTTTGTGTACACAGGACATTTCCTAGCCCTCCGATTGGCTTGATCTAATGGCTCATATTCATTTCGTATCATGCCATTCACGGCCAATTTAAGCCATTGATCTATGCAATCCAACGGCTTAGAATCGTTTCATATTCTGCCAGCAATTTAAGCTTGTCGTTGCAATAAACCTCGTCTCCAGTCATTTCATATCATGTCATTCACGGCCAATTTAAGCCATTGATCTATGCAATCCAACGGCTTAGATTCATTTCATATTCTGCCAGAAATTTAAGCTTGTCGTTGCAATAAACCTCGCCTCCAGTCCTCGTCGCCGCTTCCGCCGCCGGCTTGACGATGTACTCCGCGACCTTGCGTTATTACCCGGTAGGTCGCTTGTGCTCGCAGCTTTTCTGAGCTCCTCGGCTGTGGCTTGGTTTGCATTGTCGGAGCTACCATGCCTAGGCGATCGAACATGTATTATTTGTGTTCGCTATTGTCATATAGCTAGCTCTGTTACGGTAAAATTTGTTGGTCTTTTTGGCAAGATTAGCGTGGTATCTGACACTAGCAATTTCAATTTTGATATACGCTAGCTATTAGGCTAAACTAATGTGTTACTCCATCCGTTTTAAAATATAAGGCGTATAATTTTTTCAGTTTTGTTTCAAAATACGTGAAGTGCATGCAACTTTAATGACCTCCTTAATCCCAAGATATTAACACCATGGATAGAAAGGTAATTTCCCTCCAGCTCGTGATGCTGCTGCAATGTTGCCGGTTCTTGTTTGATGTTCTTTTAGATACTCCCTTTGGTCACAAAAAGAAGTCTTTTTGGTTGCGTGCAGTCAAACATTATAAACTTTGGATATCAATATCTTTTTGAATAATTAGATTGAACACATAAAAATGATACGTGTATATTTGTCTTGAAAAATATTTTCATAATATTATAATTGTATTAGGTTTTATAAATATACTACAATAGAAATAAGTAGTCAAAATTGCATTTTGGAGACCGTATCGATGTACAAAACGGCTTCCTTTTGTGACCGAAGAGAGTAGGTTGTAGGCCATTAACACTGCTGAGTCCAGAGGTTGGTTGCGGGTTGCGGCATCTCTTTCGTTAGAACGATAACTACTCAAGCTTTGATACAAATAAAAGTTGCATCCTTCTAAATCTATTTCTGTCAAATAACACAAACTGTGTCTATCTAATGGGAAACCAGAGAGAACAGAAGTGCTTAAACCGAAAACCCATCTGTGCTAGAGCCAAGGTAGTCTTTTAAACTGCAATGTTCTTAACTTGCAGTGAAAAGATTATGGTTCTTTAAAATTTCGATAAACTCTGTTCAATTTTTGATTTTTTATATAGGATTATTTGAGCAGGAAGCATTGTAGATCAGTGCAGTGTTTCCAACTGGAATTCAAGACATAATGGGAGTATTTCTAAGCAGGGTTGGAGCCCCTCGGGGTGGCGTGGAGTATTTTTACCATGTTCCAGCTCAATCTGCTCGCACCAGATGAGCTACCGGATATGCTGGAGGACATCTTCATTTGATATGTACTTTTTTTGTTTATCATAAATTTACGAGTAAACCTCACTTTGTGCGAGTATGGGTGATGGTCGATAAATTTACCCTTTAGTTTTTTGATAGAAAACAGTAGGAGAGACTCCTACTGCACTATATAATATAGATTCAAATAATTATAGCAGGAAAAAGAGAAAATAAAAATAAAAGTGACGTTACAAGGATTCTAGCCAATTACAGATTTGCGGTTTAAGCTCATGTGATATCCTGTTTTTACTAGAAAGGTAATTAAGGATTTAGGGAGTGATTAGGAGTTAAGGAGAAGAATTAGAGGAGAGGTGGGCTGCCAGCCCACAGCCCAAACCACACCAACTAGGGTTTCGCAAAGAGGGGCCCCGGGCCTCAACTCTATAAGAGGAAAGGGGAGCAGCCGAACCAACCCAAGCTACTGCTGCACCCCCTCCACCTTGTAATATCCCGTTTAACATTAGAGAATCTGCGGCGGGTTTGCCCCCACCGCCGACTCCTTCCTCGTCTTCTTCCAAACCATCGACTATGTAACAATCTTAATTTTGGAGCCTTTTCAAAATTTTCAAAATAAAAATCACTATTTGATTTTTCCTGAATTGTTAAAGCTTAATTTGAAATTTTAGAAATAAAATACATTTTAAATGATTAAAATGAAATTCAATAAAATTCAAAATTATTTTATTCAATCTATTTAGGTTCCAAGGATTTTTGTGAATTTTCTTAGATTTTTCTGAATTTATTTTATTTTTGGATTTTTCATATTTTGTTTTCTTTTTCTTTCTTATTTTCTCTCTCCTACTCATCATCTTCTACCTCTGCTCGTGCTCGTGTTCTCAGGTTTCATCCAAATCACCGCACCAATGCATAGCTTCATTCTATTCCCCATTTCTCCTCATCCAAATCATCAAATTCAAATCCATTCAAAGCATTGCGACCCCACCTTCATCACCGTGCTATTAATGCCTTCAATCCCGCAGCCCATCAGTGCTTCCGTTTCCTTTTCTTCAGCTTCCTAATCGAAGCCGCGAATGTCGTCGTTAATTACTCGCGTTCCTGGCGATTCGATTCATGAATGAAGCTATAAATTGGCATGTCGTTACCTCATCTATCCCTCTGCATCCCCTCAAAGTTTCAGAACATCCGGAGCACCAACGACATCACATTTCTGTTTTCCCGAACGACGGTCGCTTCACCCAAATCGGCATTCGTCATTCCGGTGAGAATTTCGCCCAACTAGCCACGTCATCTCGTGTTCCCGAGTATCTTGAACCCTCATGCGAAGTTAATTTGGTTTTCGTGCAGCCATTCGTCGGGGATCGAGTTTTTTCCCAAATCGTTCATCATCATCTTCTGTCGCCGATTCGTCGCCTCCGGTGAGTCAAAATTCAATTCTTCGCTACTGCACGATCACCATCATCTACTCTTCGTATTGCATGCCTTCGTTTGTTCAATTTATCGCTGTAGAATGCCGCCATCGTGCCGCCCTTATTCCGGCCGCTGGCCGTCGTTGCGCCGCTTCTTCAGCCATCTCTGGCCTCCTCGAGCTGCGCCGTGCCACCCTCGTGCTTGCGCGCAGCCGGTGCATGTGTTCCCTGCCCCCCTGAGTCGTCCACTCGCCAAAGCCGCACACGGCCGTGCGCCGCCACCGCCCGAAGAGCCGCCGCCGTAGGGCTTCCCCGGCCGAACCGCCGCCTCCTAGGGGTAGAGGGACCCCATGGGGTCCCATTTTCGTGTTTGGCCGACCACCTCGCCGCCTCCTGTGCTGGTGTCGCCACCATGGCCGAAGCGCCTTAGAGCTCTGCTCGTTTCTATTCTTTCGTTCTGTTCTTAGCTTCGCTAGTTTTTAGTTGAACTTTTGTTCACTTACATCATGGTCCCATAAGCCTTTGTCTCTCTCATCCATTCCCTTTTGCTTCACTAATAATATACTAGCATGGGGTCCCACCATGTCATAGCCTCTAAGCTTTAGCTCAGGTCATTTGTCCACCAAACCAAATCAACAAATTCCAAGATTATAGCGCTTCTCGTGTATTATCATTTTATGTTAGAATCAAACTTCCAGATGTCCGCTTCTCCTTTGTTTGAACTCCAAATTGCCGATTCTCGATCCCAAATTCATCTAAATTCATTCTATACTTTTTAGTATTTCTTTTATAATTTTTAGTTTTTATTTGCTTTCTATTTTTATTTGGTTTGATTCACAAGTAGAGTCCGACGTCGCCGACACAAATTTGGATCAACAGGAAGCACTAACCTCCAACATCCCCGAAGACGAGTCTCCTTTGACCATTTTGAACATATGATTTGTAAATTATATTTTTATTTTTAAATTATTATGCATTGTTATTTTATTTAAATGATGAGTTTAAATTGTAGGTTGTTAGTTAAAACCTAAAGATTGTTAATGTCTTCCTTGATATTGGTTATCCTATACATTTGTAACCCTAGCGTAGAAATTTCGTAATATTGATTACAACTTTGCGGAATAGTTTTGTTTGGTAGAATTGCTTAGACATATTTTACAGCTTTATTTAACCTTTGGGGGGAGAAAAACCATTATTACACTTTATGCTTTGTTTGAAAAATGTATGACATTAGGTAATGTCAGTATTTAGAAAATAAAATAAAATGATGAAAATATAATTTAGACTTGGGTGGATGGTAAGATCAAAGTGCAAAACAGAGCATGAGATCTTGTATTGTGTTAAGTTCCGCCCAAGTCATATTAAGGTCGACGCTTGTGATTATTCAAACTAAGCAATACCGTGCAACTACATGTCCTAAATGGGAAGGACCTGTCTAAATAATTTACTATGTTTTAGCATTACGCCCACAGGTTGTAGATGGTTGGAGTTACCTGGGTAGTTGTAAGATCGAGGAGGCCGACTAGCGGGGGCTGAATAGGCGGGTTTAAAATCTTTTGGCTAAAACCGAGTTTTATGCGAAATTATGAAACGATTCGATTTTGCACAATTAAAACCTAAATCCACTAGTCTTGACTAAGTGAACCAACTATATTAGACTATTTATAACGATAGCAATCTTACAAAGATGTGTAAGCAATTTAATTATATAAATGTAAATTGCAATAGAGCAAAGCACAAGAAGGCAAACCACAATGACACAATGATGTTTTACCATGATGTTCGGAGACTTACCGGTCTCCCCTAATCCACGTTGAGGTAAGCCCAACCACGTTGGACCGGCTCCACAACTTGAGCCACCACCTCCAACGTAAGTCTAACCACTTGGACCGGTTCACCAGTAGAACCAACACCTCGATCCACTCGGAGTTGCTCTTCCTCCACTCCGGAGATGGCGAGCACCAAACCACTCACAACCGCTCGGGTCTTCTCACAACCTTCTTTGAGAAGATCACCGGCGCAACTCCTCCAAACTATCTAGGTGTTGGCAACTATCAAGAGTAACAAGTCGGAGACGCTCACTTGAACGAATTAAGTGTCTAAGCTCAATGGATACACAATCCACTACCTAATGCAACACATGCACTTAGGGTTTGCTCTCTAAGCTCACTAAGTGCAACACATGCACACAAGCGATGAGATGGCTTGCTCTTTGTTCAAGGGAATAAATAGAACCAGCAACACCACTCCCACAACCGGTCAAGATGGGTATTTATAGCCCACACACAAAAACTAGCCGTTTGGAAGATAATTTGCTGAAAATCAGCGAAACCCGATATGACCGCCAACCAATGGCCAGTCGACCGCCCATGCTCCAATGGCTATAAAACTAGCCGTTGGAGATACATCCGGCCTGACCACCAACCAATGGCTGGTTAGACCGGACCAAACCGGTCAGACCGCTCCACAAATGAGCAAGCCAAAACCAGAAAAAAAAACATTCTCTGGAAAAACATGACCAGGTCACATGACCCAAAGGTCCAGTCAAACCGGCCAACACATGGCAATTAGACCGGTTGCCCACCGGTCAGACCGGTCAACCATGGCGGTCAGACCGCCAAAACAAGGAACCGACACATAGCTCGGTCAACCTTTCAAGGGCCGGTCAGACCATCCAAAAGCCTGCAGTTAGACTGCCAGAGACTTGGAAACACAAATTTTGCATTCCGCTTCAATTCAATTTACAAAACACATTTGCCAAATGATGCGCACTGCAAACAAGGGTTAAAGGCGAGATTCTCAATAAGTTGCAAAACACATTTGCCAACTTTTATAATCACACCAAAAGGAATAAGGTACATGGATTTAAACCATTTGCAAAACACATTCGCAAACTAAAGTCACATGCTACAAGGATTATGCATGAGCCTCAACTATTTGCAAAACACAATCACAAATATTGGCAACATGCTAACGAGAGTTAGAGCAAGCACAACGAGCTATCAACATAAGACACTCTCAAGCTACTAGTCAAGACCCCTCTTAATAGTACAGCAAACCTATACTAGCAATCCAGTCTTCCAGCCAAACACCAAGACCGGTAAAAGACTAGGAATACATCCTTAGCCCTAGCTAGTCATACATTTGCCTTGCACATTCACTTGAAGCTTGATGACGCACATCTTCACTTTAAGACCGAGTCATTGACTTGATAATCATCAACACATGATGATTTCCTTTACTTCAAGTTCTTGATTTGAATATGCATCAACCCATGATGCACTCTTTCACTTGACCTCCATCAATATATGATGAGTCTTCTTTTGACTTGATGATCAACTCATGATCATCTCCTCTTCTTGAACATCATCAACATATGATGATTTTCTTTTCTTCGAGATCTTGATATGCATCAACACATGATGCATCCTTTACTTCAAGCTCTTGACTTCAATATCATCAACAAGTGATGATCTTCTTCACTTCGGGATCTTGATATGCATCAACACCTGATGATTTCCTTTATCCCGGGTTTTGATTTGATGACGATCAACTCATGATGTCATCCAAAGTCTCTATCATCATAGAACATAACATATTCATCCAACTCAAGGAAAATATTAGTTCCATATGACAATCGTCATTAATTACCAAAATACTCCATTAATTCATAATGGTAGGTCTAGATTCTTCAGTAGTGTAGACGATGGTAATTAACGTCCATGTCTGTCAGGGCTTACGTTGGGCGATGATAATAGACGTCCAAAGTCTGGGCAGGTTATCCCCCACAATGGTGAGCTCCAGGTCACTGGTAAATGACGCCCAAACTTGGGGTTAAGCTTGTCGGGCGGGCTAATATTAGGATAAAGTATTATAAAAGCCCTTTGATAATCGCTTAGTCGCACGCCTAAGGAAGCATGTCATGGCCGATATTATAAGTTGATTATCTCGTGTGAATCAAGCTCTACAACATCTGCAAAGTGTAAAACTATTCGAATAGCCGTGCCCACGGTCAAGTGCGGGTAAGGTGCGTTTTCACATGGTAGATTTTGGTTTTGATTTCAAAACAGTGAATTTTGGGAACCGGGAGTAGTTAGGACTCTTGGGTAGTTTACTGGCAACTTAGAGCCAGTTGGGCAGCTAGAGCCCTATCCTTTGAACCTTGGTAGAGACTTAATACTAGTGGTTGGTAGCTAGAACCTCCACTAGTGATATAGTTAATTTATTTATTGAAACTACTTTTTGTCAAGTGTGCTTTATAAAAAATGTTTAAACTTAAAATATTACTTTGTGCAAAAGAACCATACAAGCCTCATTTGTTAAAGCTATGCATATGCATTTTTCCCAAGACTCGCGGAGTACTTTATGTACTCACATGCTGCACTCAAATAAATCTCAGAAGCTGTCAATGATGCTGTGGATGATTACGACTACTTCGCCTGCGGGTTTGACGAAGGACATCCGGAGTACTAGGCCATGCTCCCCAGACGAATGCCGGTGGGCAATTTGATGGGCCACCACTCGGAGTTTACTCTTTTGTTGTTTCCGCTGCTACAAGACTGAAGGTCTTTTGACATCTTTTTGTAATAAGTGGCCATAAAGCCGGTACTCAGTTGTTTATTAATGTTATTTCGTGATTCGAACTTGTTATCAACGATGTTTCCACTGTGTGCACTAGCTACTGATCATGGGACTGGTGCAGAAATACACAGAGGGTTTAGATGCCGAAATCCGGTCCCGACAGACTGGAAGGTAGGTTTTCCTCTTTGCTTTGCCTCCGCCTGGATCTAGTACTCCTACAATCCATTCAATTCCTTGGATCTATCATCGCATTTGGATTTTAGCACATGACCCACCAATCATAGCCTCCTGTTTTCAGCATCCAAAAACATGAAATTGAGCTTTAAAATTCAGATATGCTATGTCAGATTTTAGGTCTTGAATAATTACATTAGACACATGAACATCTGGAAGCTTTCTATTTTCTTCTCATGTTGAGCACAACATCGAAGTTCCAAGGTGCATTGGCATGGATACATGTAGACACATCTCAGTTTCGTGGCCTTGTCTTCACTTTCATCGAAGTTCCAGAGTGCATTAGCACCACATTGTGCCTTAACATGAAGATTGGGGATAACAAAAGCATGTTGCAGAAGGCTTCATGTTCCAAAGTGCATTGACACATCTCAATTTTGTAGTAGTTGAATGTTACATGTTGAATTAAATCAAAAATCATTTTCATGTTCTTGAATGTTCTTATATTATCTTGGTAGTCAGCCATAATTGTTTTCTTTGATTGCCCTGAGTAAATGTTGCTTTCAGTTCTATATAGACAACTAGAGAGAACATTTCAGTTCTATATATTGCTAAGTTTATTCTGTAATGCCTAGTTACTACTTGTGCTGAAAAATATTTGCTTGCAACAGATCGATGTCCTAAGTAGATCACAGCTTTGAGATGTCCTTCCTACGAGTTGAAATCGCACCCTCCTCTTCTTTGTTTGGTTTTGTTTTTTGACTTTGGGCATGAATTAGTATTGAGATCTGATTCCATTGCAACCCGATCTGATGTTATGGTATGATTTGTTCGTCTTGCCATGGAAGAACATTTGTATAGTACATGTTGTTTTGATGTTTCTAGTCCATGCTTGTAGATAGTGCCATGGCGTAACATTTGTATTGCATCCATTTCCTAGTCTGTTTCAAATGGTTCCACAAGATGATATTATGTTTTATTATGTTCCCCAGAGCTTTGTGGATCGCATCCATTTATGCATCAATAGTATGCTATTATGTTCTCCACTAGCTAGAGACAATTTAGCCAAACTATATTTATCTAAGATGTTGTCTACAGCTATACATTACAAAACTAGATGCATGCACATTATGGCATAGTTGAAATCTGGTGTTACACATTAAGCAGCAAAGCTTTAATAAAATAAAATCTCTTTGAATCTAAATTGTTGTTGTGTGTAGCAAGTGGAGACCATTGTTGTGGTACCTGTTAGTAGCTCATTTTGTAGTACTTGTGCAATGATGCTATTTTTGTATGCAAGTTATATTGCATCTTTGGTTTCATTTGTGTCAATTTTGATGGAGAAATTTCCAGAATTTCTGAAGATGGTGCTCTGAATGCTTGTTTTAAAAAATCTGACATTACTTTTCGGTTATGGTTGCTTATAATTGAAACTGTCAACTTCAATTATTTGCTTAGAATCTTATTTGTGGCATGGTATGATGGGTGTATTTAATTTTGTTTTGGTGATAGATCTTTGCTAATGACTGCTAACATAGTTCTTATGAACTTCTTGTCGGCTTCTTGCATGAGAAATGTTTTACTCAATAGGCTCATTCACAATATGTTACATTTGCATGTATTAGCAAATGGACACTAGAAAGGAGCTTATTAGGAAATTTATGCTTGAGGAAGAAGAGGAGGACGATGAGTTGTTTCTTGTCTTGCTTCCTACTTTGCTTTCATGTCTTTATGACAAAAAAGACCAATCCACACATCGGCTCTTCTGCTAAAAAAGTTAAGAAGATCTTAGAAGGCCATGAGAGTTGGTGTAGGGTTGAGTTCTGGATGGAGCCAGAGATATTCAGGGCAACATCAGATTTTCTTAGAAGGGAGGGTTTGATGCATGACACAAGGGGTGTTACCGTCAAGGAGCAGGTAAGGATGTTTATGTACATGATTTCTCATAATGATAGCAACCAAAAGCTTCAGAAAGCATTCCAACATAGCGGTGAAACAATTTATAGGAAAATAAAGGAAATCTTCGATATAATTCTAGCTCTAACTCATAGGTTTGTCAAGCTCCCAAGTTCGAACCAAACTCATATGAAAATTGTATCCGATACACGATTTTGGCCTTATTTTCAGGTGAGCCATACACACTAGACGCCTAACTGTTGCCAAGATTTTTCTATATTTAATTTACTATGTTTATGTGCAGAACTGCATTGGTGCTATTGATGGCACACATATCTCCATCACTATTACTGAAGAGAAAGCGGCTCCTTATAGGAATAGGAAAGGAACCAACCTTGTCTCAAAATGTGATGCTAGCTTGTGACTTTGATCTGAACTTCACATTTATTTCATGTGGATGGGAAGGATCAAAGATCGATGCGAGAGTCCTTCGATCTGCTATTAGTAAGGGTTTTCGGGTTCCTAAGGGTAAATTCTATCTTGTGGATGGTGGATACGCAAACACACCACTTTTTCTTGCTCCATATCGAGGAGTCCGATACCATATTGGTGCATTTAGGAGTCGTTTTCACTACTACAAAACAGGCTATAGTAGACGCCCCATCACGAGCGGTTCCTTTGGAACCGCCTCGTATTAAATCTGCTCGGCGCCGCCAGCTTATCACGAGCGGTTCTTATTTAGAACCGTCTGCGATAGTCATCTATCATGCACGGTTCATTAATAGAACTGCTCAGGATATCACTGACGGTTCTATTCACAAACCGTGCTCGCGATAATCAGTTTAATCATGCAGCGGTTCTCAATAAGAACCGTGCAGGATATAATACGACAGTTACGAATAAGAACCGCAGCGATAATATTGTTATCACTGAGCGGTTCTAATAAAGAACCGCTCGTGATATCTACTATCCCTCGCGCAGCGCCTCTTCCTTCGCCGCATCGCCGCCAGACCGCCGCTGCCTCTGCCAAGACCGCCGCTCTGGAG
This sequence comes from Phyllostachys edulis, assembly GCA_036346405.1. NCBI lineage: Eukaryota > Viridiplantae > Streptophyta > Magnoliopsida > Poales > Poaceae > Phyllostachys > Phyllostachys edulis. Next base: position 32,503,338 of record CM070566.1, read on the forward strand.
GTTCAGGTCACGCAGCGGTTCTTTAATAGAACCGTCAGGAATGATCACAGACGGTTCTATTAAAAACCGTCAGGATAGGTGCTATCACTGAGCGGTTCTTAACAAGAACCGTCTCGATTGTTGGCGAACCAAAATTTGAACATAATGGGCGGCCAAAACTCGCTTTATAACCTCCATCTCCTCCTCTGCGGTCCTCCTCCTCATAGCTCATACCTCCATCTCCTCCTCTGCCGTTTCTCCTCCTCGCGGCTTGCGCCCGGCCTTGGCCGAGCTTGTCGCTCATGCCTCCAACTCGTCTCCATCGTCACACCGGCCTCATCGTCACCGGCCTCATCCAAACCATCACCTCGGCCTCCTCCTCGCCTCGACCTCGTCATCACGGCCTCCCACGACCTCGTCGCCTTGGCCTCCACTTGCCGCGCCCGGCCTCCCACGACCTCACTCTCTACTCCCCTTTGCTTTGTGATGTGGATTATTGAGTTGATGCTATTGTGATGTGGGTGATGCTCTTGTGATGTGTGTAGTTCATGTTGAGTTATTTGGTTTGGGTAAAAATATAGATGGTAGATCGCTACTGCTGTTAGGTAAAACCATCATAACTTTTGCATACTGACAGATTCTCTTCATGAGGTCTCGAAAAAGTGAAAACCCCAAAAAGGTCGTTTAGAGCCTCTAAACGGCCTCCGGTTTTAGCAAATTTTCGGTTTTTTGCCCTGTAAAGCTATCACAGACGGTTCTAAACAAGAACCGCTCAGGAACTCATCACGCATTTCGCTCAACAAGAACCGCTCAGGAAATAACTTCACTGCACGGTTTTTATGAAAACCGCTCGTGATAATAGTTTCACGAGCGGTTTTTATAAAAACCGTCTATGATAATAGCCTTCATAGACGGTTTCAACAAAAACCGCTCAGGATAGTCGCGTATCCGACGACGGTTTTGAACCGCTCATGATAACTGTCATATCACGCATCAACAAATATAGACGGTTCGAAACCGCCTGCGTGATGAGGCTTCTGTAGTAGTGTTTGTTACTAACTATATTCTTTTCTTACGTTCAATAGGATCATCCAAAGGTGAAGAAGTTCTGCAACAAGCCCTTCCCTCTCTTTAACTACCTAGCATCATTGTATGAAGGTAAAGTTCAACTACATTGTTTCAATTCATACTTCAATGTTCATTTCATGATTTCCCGATTCCATTAATCGTATATGGTCCTATGTTTAGTACATCTGTACATGCATGCTAGTATATACTTCATATTTCTTCTGCTTTTGTTGTGATATAAAAGAACTATAGAAGGAACCCAAACATATAGCTTAAATATATCTGAAATCTGTGAGGAAAAAAGTTGAATCTGTACATGCATGCTAGTATATGTCATGATTTAGATTATTTACCATGAACTTCACATTTATTTCCTTGTTTATATAGAAATAGGAAGTACATCAACGAGAGATTTGAATTTCGTATCAATTGAACAAGTAGAGCCTCCAACTGATCAAGTTATGTCCAATGACAATGATGCTCACGATGTTGGCTTAAACCCTTTTTCTACAAATATGGAAGGGCAAGCAACATTTAGTGCTCATATAGAAGCCGGTGAAGTGGAATGTGCTCCTTCTACTTCGTCTGGACAGAAAGGAGATAATAATGGAAAAAAGAGAAAGCAAAATCAAATTGCCAGGGTTCTTGAGAGCTACTTGGAGTTCAAGAAGGAGCAAACCAAAAAATTTGAGAACTAAATGAAACAACAAGACATAGTCAAAGTGATGATTTTTTTATTGGGAAGTGTGTTACTGCACTAGAATCAATTGAAGACCTAACGGATATGGAGAAGGCAAAGGCACTACGACTCTTCAAATGTGAGCCGAATAGAGACATTTTTATCAATACCAAAAACCCAAGTGTTCGATTGCTTTGGATTAAGAGCAAAATTGCTCTATAAGTAAGTTGTCTTTTACTTTCCATTTTTCATTCTGCAGTTGCTTTATATATTCAGCTTCTTGTGTATGAATATCATTTTCTACGTGGATGGGCATGTAGTTAGGCTTAATTTGCATACAGGGTGAGGCTAAACTATACTTGTGTGCATGTACTCTGTTTCTCAATCCAAATTTCCATCTGAATTTGGTTAACACTGTTCTTGGACTTGAATAAATAAAAGAAGCTAGTCTCTTTCTACCAATCAAGCTAGTAAAGGCTTAAATAGACACAACCACAAGATTAGTGTCGGAAAGGGATAAGTAAGTGGGAAGAAAGCTATCAAATAGTGCTAGTAATCATTGTCTTCAATTACTTGAAAAGAGAAAAATCCTATTGTTGAGGGAGAGACTTCAAGGTAGGGATGGCAATCGGGCGCGGCGAGCACAGGTAGTGCTCGCTCATACTCATGCTCGTGACCCCGATTTCCCACTGCATACCTGAAAGACGACGGCGAAGAATCTCGCCATGCCCGCACTGCGGATACCAGTCGCCATGGGCATGCTCAGATACCATGAACAATGCATCACATATTCACAAGCGAACAAAGAATGCCCGTGTATTCAACAACTACAGAGAAATTTGGGTTGACTTTCTTGCCTGCGTGAGCCCCAAATTTTAGCAGGATCAATTTGCAGACATGTAAAAAAGAAAAACAAGGGAATTACAACAATAAATTATCTATCTCCCCCACTCAACCTTAGAAAATCTTGAGAGAGAAACACATGGTATGTTGTAGTATGAACCTACAACAGCCTGTAGGTTCAAGACATGCATACAGAGAACAGGTGTCTTGTGGTCTCCTTGCAAATAGCACAGCCTTGTAAATCTATGGAAGAGTCCAAAGAACCAAGATTGTGTTGCTCAAGTCCGTTGTCCTACCAACACACAACCACATGTAGACGCTTCGCAAACCAAGAAGTGTAACAAGTTGATCCATTTCAATCTTCGAGCCGTTTCGAAACCTCTCATTAATCAAGCAAAACGCATGCCATCTTGGTCATTATTTCGTCCTCACAAGCATTATTGTTTATGTTGGTGCACTCGCGAAGATCGAGCTCATAAGAAGAGTTCTCTCTGTAATTCTTAACCAGAAAAAGGAGAACCTACGAAAAAACAGAATATGAAGGTGGAGATTTAGTTTCAACTATCAGATATTTGATATCCAACTTTGATATTAGATATTCGATGTCCAACTTTGACAGTTAGATCTACACAACATAAAAAAAGGAGTAGATTGTACTTACTCCATAATTTGACAACCACCTCGCCGATATGGGCTGCAAGTTCTGAGGAAATGATAGATGATATGTTAAAAGTGAACTTGATTTTATGCATAATGTTTCAGTTTGCGTTTCATCCGATACCGAAAGCAGATTTATTGAGTCGAGGAGGCCGCAAAACCGAGGCATATAATCGCTATTGAATTGCTATTAAGTGGTTGGCTCGGTTTACGAGATTCACCAAGTATTTTGATGTATTTTCCTATCTCTTTTGAGGAAGATTGCTAGCGAAGGAGATTTCACGGACATACAAGAAATGTAAGATGAATAAGTGCTAATTGATAAAAGTAGCAATTCACTATATCGAAAGCGAAGATATCATCCAACAACAATTCTTTCCCGACAAACAATCATCTGTTTAGTTGCTTGGAAAATGAAAGTATTAGCTGATTAGAATTGATGAACAAAACCCCTAATTTCCATGCAAACAAATCTTGAATAACATTGTAGAGATCTCCATGTTAGATCATACAATTGCCTGGCTAGCCCTAAATCCTAATTGCTTGGAGAAACACACGCTTCCATGGCTATGCCTATCTATCTCTGCATGATAGCATTTCAACGAACACATGGCGAGCATGAGCGCATCACAAACCTGCAGCGTCCTAGGCTCCTAGGCCTCACGGATGGCTTGCACGAGAGCGGCGATAGCCAGAGCCTCGACGCTGCGGTTCCTGAGGCACATCGCGGAGGAGCAGTCCTTGAAAAGACAAACCTGCAGCGTCCTAGGCTCCTAGGCCTCACGGATGGCTTGCACGAGAGCGGCGATAGCGAGCCTCGACAGCTGCGGTTCTGAGGCACATCAAGGAGGAGCAGCCCTGAAAAGACAAACTGCAGCTGTCCTAGGCTCCTAGGCCTCACGGATGGCTTGCACGAGAGCGGCGATAGCTGAGCCTCGACAGCAAGGTTCTGAGGCACATTGCGGAGGAGCGATCCTTGAAGAGCTCGGCGTGGTGCACTCTGCAAAGATCGAGCTCATAAGAAGAGTTCGCTATAAGATCTCGACGTCGCCGGGCAGGAGGAGAGGAGCGAGGATCTAGAGGAAGGGTAGCAGGGACAAGATCTGGCCGCCGCCATGCAGTGCGAGAGGAGGAGGGAAGGGAGCAGGGAGAAGAGGGAGAGGATGGGAAGGCGGGGCGAGAAGGCAGTGGAGGTACAAGGGCGGCCGAGGAGGGTCTTGTGAGGGAGGCATACGGGGTGGCAGAGGAGGAGAGGAATGCGAGGAAGAGGGGCGGGGAGGTGGCAGTGGAGGAGGAGGAGCGGCGGTGGAGGGCGGCGAGCTCGGAGAGGAAGGCGAGTGCGGAAGGGCGGCTCAGAGAGGAGCGCGAGCTCGGAGAGGAGATTTGAGATTGGGGAGAGGGCGACTGTGGGAGGACGACGGCTGATGGAGCGTTGGTCGAATGGGCGATGGCTCTGTGAATTAGGGTATTCTCGGGCCCACCTGTCAGCGTGGGTCGGTGGGTAAACGGGTGTGGCGGGTACGGGTGGAGCTCATCTATACCCGCACCTGTTTACTCGATGGGCAGAAGATTGCCCCCATTTCTATGACCATAGGCAAATAAAGCCCTCCATGCCTGGCTCCATTAGGGCATTTACCCATGGATACTTCAAGGTTCTACTTAGATGGTACTTGATAGCAGTAGAGGATAATGAAGTTTTAGCAGATTAGCTTTAATGAAAGTTACTTCTTTAACAGTAGAGGATAATGAATAAGCTTTACCACTTATTCATTCACTTGCACTTCTGTCATGGACTGCCATGGAGGCTCTCCAAGGTTCTTGTTCCAGTGCCATTGATTTGTTACATTGATATTTGCACGTGATATTCCTTCATATATCCTCTAGTGGAGGCATTATTTAATCTGAATTAGAATAATCATAATATGCCTTCTTTCTTAAATAAAGCGTGAATAGGAGCTTGCAAGGATGGGATATACATGCATGTTTCCTTCATATATCCTCTAGTGGAGGCATTATTTAATCTGGATAAGAATCTTTCTATATAAAAGCGGGCTAACTTGACGCTCAACCAGGGCATCCACGTCGTCTCGTTTTCCTAGGTCGTCAGATTTTCGCGCCGCTCTTCGTCGCCGTCCGATCCCGCGAGGCCTTCGCATCCTTCCTACTTGCGCGTCTCTTCTTCAGCCCCTCCACAGCTCCACTATATTCCTTCCTCCGCCTCCCACGCCTCGCCCCTCCATCCTTCAGATCCGGCCACGCCTCCCCATGCCTCGCCTCCCACATCCGCGCCTCGACCACCGCCCCCACGCCCACCGCCGGCCATTGCTCCTCCTCCGCCCATGAGCCCATGAGCTCCATCCCTCCTCCCGCCTCCGGCCGCGGCCTCTCATTCTCCCAATTTCTCCCTGCTTCCCCAATTGTTTCATGCCGCCCCACCGCCGGCCGCCTACCCCATCATGGTCGGCCCGCCTTCCCTTTGCGTCGCCTCCCTCCGGCTTTGCCTTCGTTTGTTTTCCTCTCTCCAATCCCTTTTCTCCCGATTTCTCCTGGCCACAAGGCTTCTTGGCGCCATGGATTTCTTGATGCTGCCTCCACGGTTGCCCATGCTTACCACAGGTTTCGGTCCGCCCGCCCTCTAGCGTCGCCTCCTCCGGTGGTCCTGACTGCTCAAGCCTGCCGCCGCCTTCGCTTTGTCGGTTCGGCCTCGAGTCCGCTCCTCGCCAGCTGATTCAGCTTGCTCGCGCTGTGGCGGCTTTCGGCTCGGCGCTGTCGTCGACCTCGCGTTCTCCTCCGGTGGTCTTGCGCCTAGCTCAAGCTCAGGTCGCCTTTCGCCTTCTTGCGGTTTGGCCTCGGGTCCGCTTCCTGCTGCTGGGTTCGGCTTGCTCATACTGTGGCGGCTTGGCCCAATATTGTCGTTGCCCCTCTCACAGTGCTTTCATTACGCTCTCAAGACAGCACAGAGCCAAGGCCGCTTATGCCCTCGGGCTTAGTCCATCACCGCGCCCATCCTCTTTTCCCTTTTATTGATTCAATTGTTAAGGTTTGGAGCTTGATGTATTTATCGATGTGGTTTGTTTGTTGATTTTTGCATGGAGAATGAAAATGGATGTGGATTGAGGCAGGTGGAGATGCTAGCGAGAGGTTGCTATTGTGGTCGCCGTGGCTTCTCTCGTAGCATCTCTTCTTCCTTGATTCGATTGTTAGGGTTTGGAGTTTGGAATTTTGGATGTTTCTAGATGAGGGATGGTGAGGCTGCACCGAAAGTCTTGCAATCTTGAGTTAACTTGTTGTTGTCCCCCGTTTTGTCATCCAAAGATGTAGCCCCAATCGTAACTAGAAAATCATGTCGTCCGTAGGATGGGAATTGCTCTTTTGTGTTCATGCATGTCATATGTGCTTACTTATTAGGTTCCTAGATATTATTATTTTTGAACTTTTAATTGCTTCTGGCAATGACACATTGACATTACTTTGAGGTGTGATGCTATCTTTTGGCATGCCTAGCTGATAGGTGTAGTAATGGCACACCAAATTCAGTTGAAGTGTACATAATTGCATGGCTCTTGTATGGGGACAACAAGATGCTCGCATCACTCATCTTAAATCAGAAGTATGGGATATGGACATGTAATAGAGTTCAGAAGTCCTTTACTTATTATTTCAAGTAATGTACAAGTAGATAACATGTATAAGCACGCTTTGCCTCTGATTATCATAATTGGTAAAAGCTCATCATGACCAAGATACATACAGATCAACCTTACTATTAAAAAAAAAAAAAAAGCAGCTCTATCTTCCACTAGCATAACATCTTGACTATAACTATGTTTTACATCACGATGTTCCTTGGTCTTTATGTTCAGACATGGATTGTATGTATGAATATGCACTATCCAACTTAGAAAATCAATTAGATGGTTCAAAGAATATATACAGATTGCATTTGATGAGCAATACCAGGTGGATGAAGGGCTTAAATAACTTTGCAGTTCACTGCTCATCAAATTGCTTTGGCATCCGGATTTGCAATTGCATTTCATTTAGATTCTAAATGTTTTATTTGCTAATGAGCAAGCCTATTTACATCGCTGCCATATGTTTACAGGGCTTTCTATGGATACTAGAGCCAGAAAAGATACCAAAAGTTAGTAATGAGCGCTCATCAATTGGATGTCCCAAAGAGATGAAGGATAGAAAGAATATTGTGGAGGTTTTTCCTACTAGGAAATTGGCTAAAATCAAGGGGCACTCACTTAGTTTGTCTGGTCCTGATGGCTCCCACACAACCATTGAGCTTCTGAATTGCACAGTCTTCGCTGTTTCTGCGTCAAGTATGCCCTCACGCAAATGGTCGGTACTCTGTACAAACCAAAATAATTACCATCATCAATAAATCAACATTTATCTCTTTCCAAGTGTACCTGTAGTAGTTAGACAAATTTGAGCATGCATCAGAAAGCATCAAACAAATTTCGTATGACATTTGGTTAATAACATCGAATGCTTTGATTTCAAGGTAGGTCATGTATTTATACATGTTGCAATCAGCTAACGGTTTAAGTACATAAATTTTGTTTCTTGAAGAAACTCCTACAAGAACAAAATCTACTTTAGAAGTTAGAAGTGCTTGTCAAGCAACTTTCTCTGCCTTTCATTAAGCTGTTTTAAGGATGTTGGTGTTATGAATAGCGCTTGTATTCATTCTGAGGCCAATGGGCCAATATATATACAAGTGCAGGGTGGCATATATGCAAGAAACCCCTTATACAACGGGGAAAATACATATACATATATTGATATAAATTTTGTTGTCTCTTTACTTTGCTAGCCATATTATTTTCATGGATGACTCCTCTAATGCAACAAGGATATAAAAGGCCCATCACCGACAAAGACATAAAAAGCCCATCACCGACAAGGATATTTGGAAATTAGATAGTTGGGATGAGATTAAAACATTGTATAGTTGGGAAGAGTCAACACTGCTTTGAAAGACACAAAGACCCTAAGAAAGGTAAAATACACTTGCCATTTCCACCTTTTTATATGGTTCCATTTATTTGTGCAATCTAGAACTTCTTTTTAATAGTACATGAATTTGTGTGTCCTATTCTTTTCTACCCTTTTAACCGATCTTTATCTCTGTACTGTGGTTCCAGAGTAGTATGGACCGACTGAAAGTCTAAAGGCATTTAGCTGAAGTGGCCATGAATTATTTCGAGGAATGTGTCTCAAATTCAACATTGGATAGCACTGATTTCTCATTGCTTAAAGACCCTCAACCAGATTCAGTTGTGTATGTCCTACCACAAAGGGGGATCAAGCCTTTGAGAACCCCACTTTCCAACTGATCGGCGCAGTCACCATGAGGTTAGCGAATCAATTGGGTCCACTACTTAAGAGTCCTATTGTTGAAGTTTCAACATTGAAGTTCCTTTTTTTTGATGAGTTCAAGAATGTTAGAAATGAATAATGGTATGCCACTTTATTAGTGTTGTCAAGTATTGCCAGCATAAGTTTTGCATCCTTATTCCTGCATGACACAGTCTACAATATGCTAACACCTCCATTTCAGGGATAGCACAAGATATCTATTATTTCATCCAGATATTTTATTAAACTACTAACCTACTTTATATAGTACCTTATTGCATTGCATTATCGATTTCTATATGTAATAACTCTAATGCATATATACATCTCTAATATTCGCTCTCCTATATCTGCAGAATAGTACATATATGTTATACATAGCAATTTGTATAATCACGGTTCCAAGTATGCCTTATAGCTTACATACATATATTCGTCTTCTAATTACTGCTTACAAACATCTTTCCCTCTTCAGTAATCCATACATAGAAATTCTAAAGCAAATGTCGCTTATCTCTGGTTTACCTTCATATAACTAACATATACATAATTAAAACAGTTCTTCGTAAAAAGCAATATGTGTATCTACTGTATGATACATAAAACAAATCTTTTTATACAGCTCTTTTTCTCTCGTGACCAAAATCGCTTTTGTTCAGCACCGTGCGCGCCAAGGCGCGCGAGGGTTTCTAGTCCTCCGGTATAAATGGGCGCGTTTTTTGGGCCAGCACAGACAGCCACGTCGCTCGCTTTCTTTTGCGTCGTTCAATTCGACGCCGCTATGACTCCCAATCATTGGATTTTTTTTTTGGTTTTGTGTGCCCGTGGATCCTTCTCGTCCTCACTGCTGTCTTTGTTCCCTTCTCACGTGGTGCGCTCCTTCGCGTCCTCATCTTCTCGCTTCTTCGCTTGCTTCCGGATCGTCCCTGTGCTCGTTCGTTTGTCCTTCACCGCTCACCCTATCATCCCCTTCCCTTCCCTCGTCTCCGCCCACATCTCGCCCCCATCCCTCTCCCCGCCTGCCCCTATCCCTCTCCCACCAGCCGACCACCGATGCCACCACCCACTGCTCCTCCGGACCTCTCCCCGGTTTCCTCGTCCATCCGCTTTCTCCCGCAGAGGCCGGGTTATCTGCCTCGATCGCGACGGCTTCCTCAAGGAGATGGCTGCAGTGCGTGCCACAAGAGTGTCTGCAGACGTCGCCAAGGCCCAACCCCCTGCCCTCCACGGAATGAGCTCCACTCTGCAGCAAGGCCGCCTCCGATGACCACTCGTAGTTCATGGTCGACCTTCTCATCTTGTGGCGGGGCCGCCTCCTCCTCATCTCCCTCAAGTTCCGCCAATCCTCGAACTCGCCGTCGCCGACCTCGCCTTCTCCTCCCGTCCTCTCCTCCGACAACCTCCCGCCTCTCCAACTCCTCCTCCAACAAAGAACGCCACTCGGCGCAGCAAGCTCCACCAGTGCAGTGCTGCCAGCAGCGTGCAGCATGCAAGGCTGCTGGGCTCCGCCTCGTCTGGGCTGCTGGCAGCAAATCCCCTGTCTCTGCTGCTTGCCGCTGCTGCAGGCACTGCACCACCACTGCCTGCTCTGTCTCGGCCAACAAGAAGCAGCCTCCGATCCGGGTCTTTGCCCACTTCACAAGGCGCAAGACCACCGCCATGCCTCCGCCTGCCTCTAGCTCTTCACTTTTCACGACTTGGTACTCACTTCTCGCTTTCTTCTTCTTTCTCCATTCCCATTGCTCTCATTCTCCCATTCTCTCCTGGCGAAGCTTCTACCGCTTCCTCTTGGCACTACGTCCTCCGACCGCTCTCTCCCCACGCTGCTGCTCCGGCTGCTTCCTCGCGCCCATCGCTGGCGCATGCCTTGAAGCAAGGCAAGACAGAGCGAGGATGGTGATGACGTGACGGGCGGCGCGGTGACGAGATTTAGGCGGCGAAGTGAGACACGGCCCGGTCAGGTGGCGCGCGGCGCGCGTCCAGTCGGCGGCGACCATCGCGTGATGATGGGAGATCTGGACAGCAGCACAAGAAAGGGAGCAAGAGGGCGAAGGGGCGCCACCACGGAAAAAGAAGAAAAGGGATAAGGTGACGATGGCTCAAGCAGAAAAAAGGAGGAGAGAAGAGATGGCCGGGCTGGAGCTGGGCCAAAAGAGGAGAGGATGGGCCGGGCTGGAGTGGGCTTGGCCCAAAACAGGAGAGAAGTTCAGATTTGGAGAAAGGGCTCAAATCCGAAAACGGAGAAATTCAAACTCAAATTTGAATTTCAGACTTAGAGGGGGTTTGAAACACACACCCGAGCTTAGAGAAGCTGGAAGGATTTTGAAAATAGTTTGCTAATTTGAAATACGAACGAAGATCGAACTTCAAAAAGGTAATTACTATTTACGTCCGAAAACGGGACGTTACAAGAACCTTGTTTGTTCTTGTGGTCATAACTTAACATGTATAATTCTATAATTCTATTCGAATAATCATAGCAATAGCATGGATAGGCTGGACTATAAAATCTGAAGGGGTGTCAATACTGTATTTTCCTATCTTTTCTGGAAATTTTTAGTGTTTGCCTAACTACTTCAGTTTTATGAACTGAGCTAATTTTCTAGAAGACCGACCTCTGGTAGAAGTAACCAGATTATCTTTTAAAATGAGGAATATCCTATGCAGAACTTTTGATTGTTCATACTTTTTTTGGCCCGGTAATCCTTCAAGTGGCCTCTCGAATAAGTGTTGATTTTTTTTATGGATTACTACTTATCAGTTAAAGTATTTTTTTCAACAGATGAGTGCGACAAAGGTTGCCAATAAAGAGTCGAAAGAGATGATGAAAACTGTCAAACTTGAAGATGTAGATGTATGTAGCATACTTTTATTTACTAGATTATTCATGTTTTCAAAATTTTCATCTTATATATATTTTAATTTGATTGCTTATTTTCCTGCTTACTTTTATTTCCAATTGCATCTAAATCTATACCGCTTATCTAATCAGACAAAGATGCAAGATGAGATGATGGATCTTACTGGATGTGAGCAATGAAATACAAGAAACTCTTGGTACAAGCTACGTTGTCCCTGATGACATCGATGAGGAAGAACTTACGAGGGTTACGGCTCTTATTTGGTATTTGGTTATTCTTAGATAATTTATATTTGTATCCAAAGGTATCTAGCCGAGGACTAGCTTTTGATTTAAATTTATTTGAAGTTGAGTTAGCAAACACACCGATTTATATCGGTGATTCGGGCCTCCGGTGGGAGGAACTGCATCGCCCTAGGTCCGAGATTTTCCTCAAACGTTTTTTTGGCACTTTCGTTGTACACCCTTTAGTGCTTTTGCAAATAACTAGTGTTGATTTATTTGAAAGCTTATGAAGACAAGACAGTTCTCTATTTGCTGTCCTCATTTTGTTTTTGTTGAAAATGCGAGCTTGATGCTTTGGAAGCCGACATGGACTTTGAATCAAGTTCAATCCCATCTTACCTTCAACCGGATAAGGAACCAGATCTAGATTCTCGAGATTAACTTACCCGCTGCCGATGGTCATTCAACTGTTTCCACCAAACCGGCAAGCAGTACGTAAATTGCAAGAATGTTCTTAACTTGTGCACTTTGATTCGATGTCACTATCTCTAGGAAGAAATCAATGCATAATTGAACAAGACTCAAATGCCATTCACTTCATTTGATATTTGTTCTGAGATTTACATATTAGCTAGGAGTTGGAGACATCACTTGTGGACAAATTGATAGTGCCCTCCAAAAAATTTTGTGGACAAACTCCTTAGGTGCCTAATCTAAGCCTATCCTAAATAGATAGTCCAAATTCCATGTGTGTTCACAGCAGTGCACACTCAACTATAAAAAAAAAACGTACGTATGGTTACAGCTCTACAATCTCATCGATACCCTCTATTATGCTCCAATACAAACATTTTACTACTACTGCTTACATATAATCATGCTATATTCAGTCCGTACACACTAGACATATCTATTGCAACTTGCTTATATTACACTCTTACTATATATATGTTATATTATGGGTCACCGTTACTTTGCCTTGGTACATTTCTATTTCACCATCTTATAAGAAAGAATAATCAACTAAAAATGACAACTAGGTAAGAATCCATTTATCGTACTCTTTTATATACCACATCCTTCATGTTTTATCTGGTGCATACAATCTCTATCTAACATGTTATCTCTACTCTAGATTCAATAAACTGGCTCTACTTAAAGTTATACTAACAATATCAATATTTGCTTACTTCTATTCTGCACTACGAACATATTTACAGTTCCAATACAAACCGTCTTGAACTAATACAACTTACTCGTGTTCTTTCCCGCAACAGCTCCTACAAGATCTGCTGCCTTGTCACCCTTCTATTTGAACTACTTTTACATCGACCTAAACCGTTTCACCCGTACTGTAATAGTGTTAATGTTTCCTGCTTTCTGTTGGTACGATAAAACTATGTGTTATGAATATAACTGTATGGTTCTGTGTAAAACCTACTACACAACTTGTTCCGTCTCACACTCCAGATGCACGTGTTCTCTTTTGCCCAATCAGAAACGCTTATGCTGTTAGTCAACAAAAAATATGTAGTTCTGATGGTTGCCTCTTCATAAGTGATACCCTTTTGTTGCTGCTTGTTTGGTACAATACGTTGTATTATGCTCAATCTTCCCTTCAGATGACCGAGCTCAATATGTAGCTTTACTACTACAAACTTACCTACCTATTTTTTCCTTAAACGAAAAACTATCTTCCATTCACCATTTATATACATGTATGCATATTTCAGATAAACATATAACACTTTCTTTCGCAGGTCTTCCTCCTGTTTAGCATATACAAACTAGATCATTACAACGTCCTAAATTTATCTATCAGTATGTTCTTACTGTCGTTGTAATAATAGGTCCCCTGTTAGTTTTGCTACAGATTCTTTCCCAAAACTTGTAATTAGTCACTCCTCTATTGTTACCCTAATTCCGCTCTTCATTTAAATCCCATTTTCCCTCTTCATCACATTTTAGCTTCGCTCTGCATTAAACTAGCGCCAATAACGCCCAGTACCTAGTAATCATAATATGCCTTCTTTCTTAAATAAAGCGTTAATAGGAGCTTAGTTCATATGCTTGCCATCCATGTATTGTGTTCTTTTCTAGTAGTATTGGACAATGTACAGTAGATCTAGAGTCTAAACTCTTGCATCATGTTGAGTTTCAGACTTCCATGCACCAACCATCTTCCTTCAAAAGCTTTAGCTATTAAGACAAACCAGAAGTTCACTCGTATTTCGTAAATATTTGTAGTGGCAAACTTCTGCAGAACACACCTAGGGCTAAGTATAGCAAGTTTCAACTGGTAAGAATAAGAATTTCTTGGTTGCACAGACTGAACTTCCACATGGTTGTTTTGCATAATACCGTTTTGATGAGAGGAAGCCTGACGCCCCGGTTCTTAAGATCCAATTTGCAAGGTTCCCTTTCCGACCGCCTGCTGCCCATGATGATAGGAGACACCTTAGCGTGCACTGTAAAATCAAACACGGTAAAATCGCGATCAAGAGCCAGATGCAGTTCAAGTTCATTATGATGATGATGCTATGTACTTCTGCACTTACATTTGTTAGCTTCTGTAATTCCTAAAACTTCGACTGATATTTGTGCATCATCAATGCTTCTAGGCCAATGTTACTGCTGATCCTTGGCATGTAATTCTGCTTACTTAGTTACTTGTTAAGACTATGAATGTGTGGATGTTTGGATCTGATATGAATGGTGCAAATTTAGTATATTTTTTTTCTTGAATTTTTCATATTTTGACGAATTTGAATTATTTTTATTTGTATTGATGAGTTTTTAGAATTATTTGTGATGTATTCGAACTCTCTGTTTCCCCTGGTTTTTTCTGGATTTTTTTCTGGTTATTTTTTATTGCGTAGGATTTTCATCCCTATGTCTTTCAAATAGTGGCAGGGAATATTTTTCGGGAGGGAACATTTCCCCGAGGGCTTAAGAGGGATTCCACATGCCCTTCAAAATCCCCTTTGCGATTTTGCTCTCTAGCATTCAAACAAGCCCTAAAGAGAAGTAGAAATCTCAATCCTGCTAGGATTAGGATTCATCTAGAAATCATGTAGCACGTATCTCCGAGTCCTAAAGTAATAAGACACGAGTCACAACAACTACAAGTCAAGAGATACGTACCACCGCATAAAATCTCTTCTACTCCTGATGATCCCGCTTCAACCCATGAAACTCAACCGGCCACAAGGCCATAGATTTTACAGCCTGGAGTGCAGTAATAATGTCTAGCTTACTACTACTCCCAAATATCCTGCAAAATAGATAAAGTCCATACTTTCGTTAGTAAGAATTGTAGTTCACATTCCATTCCAAAAAAAAAAATATTCTAGTTCCCATGAATGAGAGCTATCACATACATGGGCACATACCTTTTTTTGGATGTGAACGAGTGTCGTCTTGTTCTCCTTTGTTTCACACCACCGCTTTAATTCAGGGCAGCGAATAATTCGTAGTTCTTCGAGGTTGGTGAGTTGCCGTATGCTCTCCGGCAAAGACTTGATGCCCTCGCATTCGCGGATGTCAAGTTTCTTGAGGGAGGTGAGTTGCCGTATGCTCTCCGGCAAAGACTTTATGCCCTCGCATCCGAGGATTTTAAGTTCCTTGAGGGAGGTGAGTTCTCCTAACCATTGCGGTTGTGACGTCATTCTTTTGCAATAGAACAGACTTAGTTGTTGTAGCGAAGTGAGTTGCCTGATGATCTCTTGCAATTCCTTTAGCTCCGAGTAGCCTCCTATCTCCAGCTGCTGAAGAGATGTGAGCTCACCCAACCATTTCGGCAGTTCTGCCTCGCCATTGTCTACTAATTTCAGTGATTCGAGGGAGGAGAGGACTCGGCTGATCTCTGGACAGCTGGTCAGATGACTGCAATGGGAGATAGTTAATCCATGGACGGCAGGGAGGTGGTGAAGCAACCTCCACTGACACAGAGGCACCTTGCAGGATTTGACCTCCAGTTGTCTTACTAGAGCAGAGGAAGAGGAAGCACCGGTGTGTGACACATTCTCCCATGATGACATTACTTCATCACTATCCCATATCCACCATCTCACAGTTGCTCTAGGAGGACAAGGTTTCAACCTCAACTTGGGGCACGAACTTATTCCCAGGCGCTCGAGGTTGGGGAACATGAATTCGCTCACACCATCCTCGCCATAGGAGTATGTCGTGTACCACTCTTCCAAGCTTTTCATACTTGTCAGCACAAAACTCTTCAGTCGAGGAAATGCTCTCGCGCCGCCGCAGAAGCTCTCGTCAATTTTCGTAACGCTGTCCATAGACCTGAGAACCAGACTTCCTAGGCTTGGTAATTGGCCGAGCGGTGGTAGGCTGCAGCACCAGGGCAAATCCTCCATATGAATTGATTTAATATTAGGGAGATAATGAGTAATACCCATCCAGTCCGGAAAGCTGACACTATTATAACCTTGTATCTTAAACTGCTCTAAGGTGCTTGGTGGCACTAGCTCTCCCAACACTTCCATGTCCTCCACAAACCTCTCAGCGCCTGTAGTCCACCTGAATTCCAGTTCTTTAATTCTTTGTTTTTCCTTCAGTTTTATACTCTGTGCCTCTTGTGCGGACTTCACATTTTCAAGTCTACTTATCTTCAGCTCATCAGGATTTGCATGCTGAAGCAGGTTAAGATTGCTTCTAGATTGACTGTCACCAGCATGCACCACAAAGTGTGGCAGCGAGACACAAGGGTTGGATCTGGAAAGCATGGACTCATTCAGTTCAGTGCAGTCCTTCACAATTATCTTCAGACTATCCATTTCAGCCATACTTTCTGGAAGCGTCGCAAGTCGTCTGCAGCCCGAGAGGTCGAGTGTACGTAGCTCCTTGAGCATGCCAACACTTTCAGGTATACTAACAAGATCAAAACTATTAGACAAGTCTAGATGCTCTAGATTGAAAAGGGTACTGATACGGTCAATGAAACTGTCATATTCTTGTGATGATGAGTTGCCAAAAATAAAATTCATGCACTCCGATAGATATAAGTACTTGAGTTCGGTTAGATTGACGATGACTTCTGGCAGCCGATTCAGCCCAACTTTACAATGGCTCAAATTCAAATATTGGAGTTTGGTAAGGACAGCCAAAGCTTCCGGTATACCTTCTTCAACCTGACGGCAGCATGATAAATCCAGATGAACCAAACCTTTGAGCTCCACAAATGATTTTGGGAGTTTTTTTATATTCCAACAATTTGATAAATCAAGATAGATTAGACCTTCCATTCCACCAATAGACTCTGGTAGTGTTGAGAATTTAGATCCATGAAGGATCAGGTAATTTAATTTTGAGAGCTTGGTGATACACTTGGGAAATGATGGATCATGGATCCCTGGAGCATTCAGATACCTCAACTGCTTCAATTGAGCAATAGAACGTGGCAACTTCTGTATGTAGCATCCACTTAAATCCAAGACACGCAGGTGCTTAGCTGATGAAAATGCAGCATCACGAAACTCAATTTCACCACAGTGCATAAAACACAGTGCCCTAATCTTGGCAGAAGTCACAGATAAGTTCCATGGCTCGCTGCAATCTGCGAGCAATGCATAGCGGCAGCAGTTTCCCCCAGTATTGCCCTTTTTGCTAGCATCCAGAACTTCATCAGCCATGACCGACCTTGCGAGGTCATGCACCAGGTCATGCATGGTGAACAATGTAACAGCTTCAGTCTGCAGCAAAAGCACCTAGTAGTGTCAGGTTTCTGAATTCTAATCGTTTTATAATGCAAACTGATGGCATGTTTTAACTTTTGGGGGAAAAAAGAATAAATGCTACACCTTGTAAGAAGAAAGAGCAAACATCTGGCCCTCAATCCACTGGGCCCTAACTACAATTCTTATTGGAATTACAAAAACCATGAGAGTTTTATGCAAAAGCGGTGTTCTGCCATGCTCCTGCTTGCGCAGGTCTCTTCTGCCCCAAGAGTTAATTTTAAATTTCGTAACCATTGGATATTATATCCTTTTACATTGAAATAAATTTGTCACACTATTGTGTAGTACTTGTGAGCAAGCTGTTTAGGATCGCAATCCCATGAACTTTGGTAGGATTGGGATTATAAGATCGGATCTAGGATCTTGGTATGATCGAGCCTTAAATGTAACTCTAAAAATAGCCCGTGGACCACTATTTTATATGGTACCACATAATTGTGATCGTATGTACGAGCAAGACTGCAATGGTTTGATGGGAATGGTATCACATCCTACAATATGGAGATCCTAGCAACCTTGGTTTTGAGGGTACCAGCTAGTTTTTTTAAGTCTATTTTATTTCATACTAGATCTTACTGACATATTATAATATAATTTTCCCTTAAATATGTGATAATATGTAAAGAGGCACAACAATGCACTAGCAAGCTCAAAAAAGAAAAAAATAGTGAAAACTACACCCAAGTTCCTTAATCTTGCTGATCCAAGTGTCACCTAGATCTCCAAATTTAAAATTAACAGGGTAGGTAAAAGCATGTTAGTTAGGCCACTTGGGTTTCTAAGAGATGAATGTTGCTTTGGCAAGGATGATGTGGATTATGAAACACCCTAGAGACAAAAATCTAATGGAGGCCAACACCACTCGAATATAGCTACACATATGTAGCAACTTTCTTATACTTCCATCCTCGCTTCACACAAAATAGTTAACTCGAGTAATAACGCTTGGGCCACCGGCATTAAATGATAATCTATAATCAATCTACGAAATCGCTATTTTAAGGGCGCCCTTGACTTCCCCATCTCATGGACGCCATCCAGAGCCGTCTAATCCATGCAAGAGGTGATGCAGGCCGTCCGGTCTAGATTTTTTTTGGTCACGTGGCGAAGTGTTGTCAGACCCAAAATTTGTAATTTGGAATATTCGTATTCACACACACAGATCTCTGAATCAGAGCTAATGCTCACAGTTACATTATTGGATATCAAACACGATCACGAAAATGTAAAGCCATCGCATAATAATAAATAAAGTGTAAATATACCTTATGGCTTTTGTGTTTCAGAATAGCCGACCAAACCAAATACCTTTAAGAAATCAGAAGCAAAATTGAAATACAACACGTGAAACCCTCATGATATACCCACAAACAATCGACTAGGGCCCACAATCTAGTTCGTGACCTTCTTGATCTTCAGTCTTGACGAAAGCTCTTAAGTGCCCACGTAGCTTTCTTCTCTTACACTTACTAAATAATGATATTGAACGAGTATGAGTACACAACCATACTCGCGAGCTAACACACATAATGCAGTTATGTAATATGCAAGGCTGATCAAAAGAATGGCTTGTGGTTCTTTTGTTTGCATAAAGCCACTTATTGAAATAGATTATATAGTAGCAAATCCTGAGACCTAGCATTTTTAACTAACACAGGTTTTAACAAAATTGAGTTTTGTTGTAAAATACTAGTGGAGGCTCCAACCTTCTATATCACTGAG
This sequence comes from Phyllostachys edulis, assembly GCA_036346405.1. Taxonomy (NCBI): domain Eukaryota; kingdom Viridiplantae; phylum Streptophyta; class Magnoliopsida; order Poales; family Poaceae; genus Phyllostachys; species Phyllostachys edulis. The sequence goes on from CM070566.1 coordinate 32,522,500, forward strand.
TAGCTCCATCCACCCAATGCTCATATTCATTCTTAAGCCATATCCCGCACTTCTCGCTGGTTCCCAATCAGGCCATCTCAAAATCTCTGGGTTCCAACCCATCTTTTCATTCCCTCCCACAAACTGTTTTATAAAAATGAAAACTATTTCCAGCCCGTGACCGTGAGCACGGCTATCTAGATAGTTTTTACACTCTACAGAGTTCGCGTACTTTACCCACAAAAGATAGTCAACTTATAATATCCGTCTAACACACTTACTGTCATGTGGGGTTGCGTCTACAGCCGACAACCCAAGGCAAGGGGGCAGCCGGCCCTAGGTGCCGAAACAATCAGCCATTAGGCTGATTGTGATTTCCTTTTATCTCTTTAGGAAGTTTAATTCTGTTTTATCTCTTTAGGAAGGTTTGAATTAAGGAAGTATCATTTAGGAAAGAGTCCTAGTTAAGGAAGGGATAATACCTTCTATTTGTAATCAGATTGTACTCCTATATATAGGAGATAAGAGGTTAATAAAAAATCAGCAAAGGATTGGGTTATTCCCCAATCTCCCTCAAATCCTGCTGCTTCCGTGTTCCTCGTGAACTGTTCATCCGTGGTACTGTTCATCCGCGGTACTGTTCACCGTGCTACTGTTTATCCGCGCCGCCGCCACGGCGTCCCGACGCAATCCTCATCCCCCTGAGTTGATTCTCCCCGTCCGCCTCCGCTCCCAGCGCTCATCCCCTGACACTTCCATATGTGTGCAACTAAGGTAATTATCACAAAATCTTTACAATACCCCACTTCAACGCAACTCAAGCCACTATGTATCACCTCCTTGGGCCGCGCCCCCGAGAGGTCTCCCACTTGCACCGTGTAGTTCAATGGCTTCCTTACCCTTAATCCATACCACACCACACCCACTAATGGCGAAACCACGCTGAGACGAACAAATTAGTTAGCCAGGTCGTACCCATTATAGACTTGTGGTTGCACTATTTTTACACGAAAGGTCATCACAAAATCCAGATCCTTAATTGACTTAGGCGGTACTTTCCCATACCCACTCTGTCGTGCTCTTTACTAGCATCCGCCACGCTTTCCAGCAGCCCAAATCGAAATCTGTTTTGGGTTTTCTTTTGTTTTGAAATACCTTTCTAATTCAACATAGCAGCCAAGCTCCAACCTCGAGTGCCCAAATCCAGTTTCAAGTGTTGAATGATGTTGGGGCAAATAATTGTCCGCATGTCAATGTATCTAAGCAAGGCTAAGCATGGCACTTAGATACTAATGTAGTTGCTAGAATGTATACCATTAATTCTATGGTGACAAAGGATAGTGTCCAATGGAAAGGTTATACACAATTATCATTTAGGTATTAGCTACGAGCTAAGTCAACATATTTGTATTAGTCATAGCAATGCAATTTTATAATTTAAAACAATATAATTGCATTTCAAAAGAAGGTGCAACATGATCAAAGTGTTGACTCGTGTTGCTTAATGTTCGATAATCGCCTTGCTCAATGTTTTGATAATCTAGTCTTGCTTCTCGCCGACTCTCGCTTCCTCCCGGCTTTGAACTTCTAATTATGCATATTACGATCGAGCGCAAGGACGTATCAAGCAACCAAATGAAATCCAATAAATCCAAAGGCAGGTAAACCAAGGAAACACTTCAAATGAAAGTCAAATCAACCCAAGAGTGTTTGAAGCGGTAACTACTTCAAACGAAACCAAATATACCTAGGGGTATCTTGAAAGACGGTAGTACTCCAGATGAAACTAATCATACTTAGTGGAGTTGATGAAGGAAAAACTTCAGACAAAGTATATCCAAAGAAGTTGATGAAGGAATTACTTCAGACCAAAGTAGATAAATCGAAACTCTACTCGTTTGATCTTGTGGTAGGGATTTGGGTTGATAGCCAGACTTAGGGTTAGGTAACCGTTTGATCCGGAGTAAAGACGAGAGGGATCGGGCTCTCAGGAAGTCCACTGGGGCAAGGAGTTAGGACTCCAACAAGAGGGAGATAATATTCATAGGAATATGTTACCTAGATGGGAGAAATCACCCAGATAGGTCGAACTCTCTGACCCTCCTTCGAGTTCTGAATTGTTCTTCTACTGAGAACGGATAACGATGGATGATAGCCGGAGGTTATATGATGTTGTTTGGTGGTTGGATTACTATCACCCACTTGGGAACATCTCATCACTACTCACATGCGACGCCTAGCTGATCTATGAGTTCTTTTGTTATTACTTCATATTTATCGAGAAAGTTCCATAAAAGTCAGGTGAGACCTATGCATAAGTTCAAGGGTTTGCATAGAGTAGACATAAGTCTTACCGACACATGGGGTATAGTTTACTTAATGATTTCTTTTATGATTTGATATTTATCAAGAAAGTTCCATGAGTCTTAGCTGGAACTTTCGAGCATTGGCTAGACGTTGGTCTTACACCCTCAGTGGTGTCTTACGGTTTTGGGTTTCATCTTTGAGGCGATCTATACTTAGTCTTACTACCTACGTGGCTTGGCACATACTAGAGTAAATCTATCATACTAAGTTGATCCTTAGCCATGACATCTACTAACAACTACTTCTAGTTAAGTAGATAGCTACTACACAAGGCCTATGGGCTCTTCCTACTATTCCTTGTTTAGCAACCAATCTTATCATCTTGACTACTATCACTAGCATGAAGCTAGGTCGTAACTACCGCTAACCTTCATGATTATCTAGTATAACGATTACACCTAACTTAATCACTGACGAATTGTTTAACTTAATGTTTAATATTACTACTTATTGTATAGGGCCTATGCGTCAGTGACATGTCACAATCCTAGTTAGATGTCAACTAAAGTGATCACTTAACCTATTCGACAATTTGGTAAGAGCCTACTTGTAAGTGTATGTTGTTTTGACGTATTACTTTATTACTACTCTACTGGTGGGTGTACATGCCGTTGACGCATTGTCATTATTGTCATTTATCATTGTATGACAATGGCCTAGGGCCTACCGGTCATTGGATCAGGTGTGTATGTATATGCCTAAATATGACTATATCATCTTAGGTTCTAACTACCTGAGTTGATCACCTTAGTTTTATCCTTTAGTTAGTTTACTTACTACGTGATCCCTCGTTTAAGGTTTGACTTATCGCTGGTTGAAACAGTGACAAGGTTAACTATTTTAACCTAGGTCCTCATGGGTATAATCTACAGATCATTAACCATGGCGTGACCTATCGCTTGTTGAAACAGTGACAAGGTTAACGATTTTAACCTAGATCATAATGGGTAGTCTACTGATCATTAACCATGGCATGTTATTTATTAACATCTTTATATAATGATTCATTGACTAGTTAATCACGACTCATTGTTAGTTTAGTAATGGCCTAAATGAATTATAATAGTATAATTCTTAAGTAAATTTGTCTTTGCAGTTTAGTAACGGTATTGACACGTGGCACGAAACAACTTTAAAAAAGAATAAATGGCATTTTTGCACCAGATTGACAAGATGAGGACGCTGCTTTATCTGGTATTACAATTCAGAGACGAAAATTAAACTAGGGAAAGAGTTGAGGGACGAACAATGTACTTAATCCAAAAAGAAAAGAAAAGAAAGAAAAGGAGAAGTCGTGCTGGGCCGGGTGATTTCGGCCTAGACCGCACTTTTGAGGTTTCAGTTTATTATTCTTTTCTTTTCTTTTTTCCTTTTTAAACTCGGTTTGAATTCAATTTTCTGTTTTGGGGGTTGAGGTTTCAATTAACAAACAAAAAATTCGAATATCGATGAAGCGAAACAAAAAGTTTTAAAAATCCCATATTTTTAGACAATTTCAAATGCTCAGAATTTTTTTGGATGTTAGTGTCCGTGAGTTCGCTTCCACATCTCTCTTGCCACTTCACACACCCCACTCTCTCCCTCTTCACCTTCTTCCTACCAATGCACGCATTTGTTGTTGTACAACCACTCAGGTGAAGCAAAGGCGGCCCCCCTTCCCCGCCGATGCGCTTGATCAACACCGCCACCACCACTCCTTGCCGTTGCTGGAGGAGGGGAGTCACTGGATCTGGATGGCCCGGTGCTCCTTTTCACCTTCTTCACCGCCGAACACGACGCCCCCCAAAAAAGCCCCCCACAAAAAAGCTTGTGCCACGACTCGATCAACTCTGCCACCACTTGTCGTCGCTGCCTCAACTCACGGTCGGGCTACAACCCTACACCGCCGTGAGCTACTAGATCCATCATCGATGATGACTAGTAATTTTTTTTAATCGAGTTTTTTTAAAATCGATTTTTTCGAAACGATTTTTCTGGATTGTTTTTTTTCTCAATTTTTTTTATGTTAGAATCGTTTTTTCAGTTGAGCAATTTTTCAGAATGTTTTTTTTTAACGTTTTTTTCACACAACCTTACATGTGCAGGAGGCGCGCCTTGAGTAATGCAACTCACGAACACCCTCAAGATAGATGAACTCTTCGATCTAAACCTCCACTTGGGATCACACAAATACTACAAGACATGGTTCACATGGATCACTTCCAAATTGAGTCGGGTATACACTCACCTAGGCCGTTCCCAAATTGGATCAGGTGTTAGACTCACCCTTTTAAAGGATAACGCCTTTGGCAACGCTGCTGCATACACTTTAGATGCCAAGAAGTATATTTAACTTGTGATGGGTAGCAACAAACAGTCCACTTCCCAAAGACAAAGTGATGAGTTGATACCATCTGTAACAACTTGGCGCCCAAAACTCACTAAAGTTCAATGCCCACGCTAGACACAGCTATGTACATGTAGTCCTTGTGATGATGATATCTTAACTACAACTGCATCTTCTAATTCTCCAAGTGTGTACGAGGATGATGCGGGCATTCCTACGACCATTTCTGCTCAAGTACATAGGGACAAACTGATCAAGCCAGGAGCAAGACAAGCCAGAAGGAAGCGAGGTCCACGACCAGCCCTACAGGGTCCACGACCACTTCAACAAGATCTACGACCAATTCCACAAAGTCCACGACCACTTCCAGGACCACCCTGGAGGTCTTCCGGACCACGCCGGAGGTCTTCAGGACCTTTCTCCAGGACCTCCCCAGGATCAGTCCTACGACACTCGATACTCAACATGAATAGTACTGGTCGTAGATAAGTTATATTATATATCTTTAAGATGGAGTCGGTTGTAATCTTTCCATAACTGTATTAAGAAAGAATCTTTGTATGATACGTAAGTTAGAGATAGAATCGTCATTAAGCCGTGTGTGAGTCGGCCGCACCCTTAGGTGCCAATATAAGGTCAGGGCTTTGCCCATTGTAAAGGAGACCACGTTTAATATATTTTCAAAGCATATGCTTGTTTCTCCTATTGTGCTCATAGCCAAACAGAGAGAAATTAGGCGTTTAGAACAAAGGGTCGTTCTTGCTTTTCCGCTGGGAATTGAGAGCTCGACGATTTTCGCTTCGTGGTCAGCGAGGATCCAATCAAGTGTGTGTGTGTGGGCGAATTTGCAAAGAGCTGCAAGTCCGTGCATTGGCGCGGGGGATCAGCTAGCGGTTCGTTATGATACATAAGTTATCGAGAGGTTCTACGTCGAGAAGATCGGGCACCCCCCGCATCAGGTGGTATCAGTGTCAGGTGCACTCGGTAGAACCATTATCCTTTTGATTAGTTGTTCTTATTTTTTGTCATTTTTAGCTAAAGCCGCAAACAAAAAAAAATTTAGGTTAACCGTAGTTCAATATGTTATTTCGTGTGAGTTAGTTAGGTCTTAGTCCATTAGAAATTTTGTTTATGTGTTGATCATTGTGTTTCCTTTGCGTAGTTTCATCTTTTGTGTCCACTTAAACCCAAAAAAAGAGTGATTTATATCTTCCCTTCTATCTTTTCATCCTTTGAGACTAGCTTTTAATAATTGTATTCGTGGCTGCTCTTGGCATTAGTTTACACTTCAAATTTTTGAGACATGCAAATCAAAGGGTGAATCAAAACCTTCATTCGGCTATTGCAAAAGAAGAGAGAAAAAGGCAGCCGACTTAAAGAAAAAGCCACGGTTTGAAAAAATATAGAAAATAAATAAATAAATAAAAGGAAGACAAACACACAAATACCAGTACCAAATTTTCTTTTCGGTTGCCTTAATAGTCGAAGAAGGTAGAGTTTGTTCTTGCAGTTTTGAAAAAGAAAAGACAAAAGACAAAACGAGCTGACCGAATTTGGGAAGAGTAAATCCTAGTCCATAATTTCAGATTGTGTATTTAATTATCTTGAGCACTCTTGTGCCGTTACATATACTTGTGCAATTAGCTAGCGTCTCTCCTAGTACTTAGTGCAAAACGAACTAGCTCAATCTCAAATTCAGATTGCATCTCACTGGTTCATTTTTTGTTTGCATTAAGTCGCATCTATCTTTGCTTGTGCGTTCATACACTTTGCTTAAACTTTCTGGATCAGCACTTAGGCAAAGTATTCTAGCTTGGATTATTACTTAGCTTAACATCCTAGAATTGCATAATTGAGTAGGTATACACTTACCCTACCAAGCTCCAATATACTCCTGTGCTGTACATAGCTTCGCTCTTGAAATTTGCTCACACATCACCTTATTTTTCCTGCTGCCGTGAAGTGTAAGTATTATTGATCTTAATTCCTTTCAGAACGGTAAAGACACTTCACTTTGTTTAGAGTTGTGAATTGAGTGATTTCCACATGATACCATATATACTCATAGTAGCATAGTTTATTTCTATAACTAACAATGCCAGGACCAGAATCTTTGTATCTTCCTTTTTATGGGAGTACCGATCCAGAGGAGTACCTTAAATGGGTAGCATGCATGGAGGTGGAAATTACATTTCAGAAGCTTCCCAAAACTAATGAAGTGATACGTGCTACCATGGAGTTTGAAAAATATGCTTATAATTGGTGCAGACATCACCCTGAAAGGCAATTTGTGTACACTTAGCACGGTTTGAAACCAATCTTGAGAAAGGAGTTTGTATCATTATCTTATGACTGGGAGTTATTTAGCCAATTAAAATATATTAAGCAAGGATCAAGATCGGTCCAAGATTATTGGTTTTAGCTAAAGCGTGCTCTACTTAGGGCCAATATCAGTTTGGATACAGATTCAGTGGCGAAGAGATTGTTCGAAGAAGGATTGAATTATGATATCGCTGTCACGGTTTGTGCCAAATATGATGATAGTATACGAAACCTTGTGAATTATGCTATAAAGGAAGAGGAGATGATTATGGAGAGACATACACCATGGTTCAACAAGAGCCCACACTTCTGCTCATATTCCTACATGAGTGTGTCACCGAGAAGATTGTCAAGCATAGGAATTCCTTTTCAACCAAGCGGACGAGTAGTGCTACCCCAACACAACCCGCAATACATAAGGAGATCGTGGTTAATGAAAATTGCGCCATTGCTCGCCCACGATTAATGGAAGCTAAGATGCTTCAAAACCCATGTGAGAATGAGAGTCACATGGTCAAATTGAGTGATAGTGTTGAAAATCGAAAGCTGTGTGATTCCACCATATGTGAGGTTGAGAGCATCCAATTTAAGAGTGTGAGGGATACACCAAAAGAAATGAGTGAGGTAGATGATAGAAAAAGTGAGGTTATTGTTGAAATTAACAATTTACTCTCTACTTCTAGTGTTATTTATCACATTGTGCAGATTGATATTAAAGAAGAGGAGTTGGAAGTTCAACAACCAGCACCGTTGAAAGTAAAAGACGAGGAGATAACCACAGTTGGGGATAGAGTGCTCACGCCCGTGGTTATATCATGAAGAAACGCTATCTACAACACCTACAAATGCTGAGGACATTAAAGGTAACAATAATGGTATTGAATTGAATGTTCATCAAGAGGATGTAAGAGAGAACTCTAGCGTTCCTTTGAATATTCCATGTTCTGAAATTTCTATACTCAATTTACGTAATGTGGAATTGATTACTCGTAAAGAAGCTCTTGCTAGAGTATCTCCTAGTGATTCTTTGTACTATATTATGTTTGATGATCCTAGAGAGCTATCTAGTGTGATTGAAAATATTGCCGAAATTTCATGTTTAAAATCACTAGTTAGTACTTATACCTACACATATAAGTTCAATTTGATTGGGGAATATAGTGCAGATGACATGTTTTATATTTATCGAAAATGCATTACATATGATAAGCTTGCTGAATTGAAATTACATGTTTTGCATAAACAATCTTTTGTGCAATATTATGAACCCAACGAGATGAGTTTCAATAATAGTGCTGGCGGTTTTAAAAGATTTCTTAAGTCTATTTGTTTATCCTTTGCTGAGTAATCTTGTACAAGTAATCAGAGTGGTACAGTTAAAACATAGAGGGCATTAAGAATTTTCTTCCCCATATTTGAATAACTTGATCTGGTTTGTCCCTTTCATATCTTGTCCATATACTTAGAAAAGTCAAGGACGACTTTTTCTCATAAGAGGGAGAATGATGTGAATGAAAGTATCGCAATGTATAAATCAAATACATCCTATGGCTGCTGTTAGGCTAATTATTTTGTGCAAAACGACGATAATAACACAACAATTGATTCATACATATATCACGTACATGTGTTTTTCTGTCTAGTACTTTTTCTAGAAATCATCATGTGAATGACAAAGGTATTGAGATAATACATTACATCAATCGAAAAGCTATTATTGTACTATTTATGATTTGCAAAGCAAAAAGGCTGATAAAATAGATAATAAATACATATACCATGCATATACGTTGTTTTCTTTTTTTAGCATATTTTCGGGCTATCAAAAGCCGAGGACGACTTTTCTTGAAGAAAGGGAGTATGATGAGAACATTTACAATTGTATCTTCCAATTCTCCAAGTGTGTATGAGGATGATGCGGGCATTCCCACGACCAGTTCTGCTCAAGCACATAGGCAGAAACTAATCAACCTAGGAGCAAGACGAGACAGGAGGAAACGAGGTCCACGACCAGCCTCACAGGGTCCACGACCACTTCAACGTCTACGATCAGTTCCTCAGAGTCCACGACCACATCCAGAACCACCCGGAGGTCTTCAGACCTCCTAGGGCCTTTCTCCAGATCTCCCAGACTCCGGCCCCACGACACTCGATACTCAACATGAATAGTACTGATCGTAGATAAGTTATAGTATATATCTTTTAGATAGAGTCGGTTGTAATCTTTCCATAACTGTATTGGGAAATAATCCTTGTACGATACGTGAGTTAGAAATAGAATCGGCATTAAAGCATGTATGAGTCGGTCGCACCCTTAGGTGTCAATATAAGGCCAGGGCTTTGCCCATTGTAAAAGAGACCATGTTTAATATATTTTTCAAGCATATGCTTGTTTCTCCTCTTGTGTTCATAGCCAAACAGAGGGAAATTGGGCGTTTAGAACAAGAGATCGTTTTTGCTTTTCCGCTGGGAACTAAGGGTTCGACAATCTTCGCTTCGTGGTAAGCGATGATTCAATCAAGTGAGTGTTTGGGCGAATTTACAAAGAGCTGTAAGTCCGTGCATTAACAGAGAGGATTAGCTAGCGGTCCGTTAGGATACACAAGTTATCAAGAGGTTCTACGTCGAGAAGATCGGACACCCCACATCACCTTGCTTTCGTCAAAAGATTTAACCTATAGTTACTACAATGGGTCCATCATCCATTATATGCTAGTACTTCCCACTATAAACTCCCGATGTGGTGCTAATCCAACCAATAGTATACATGCACAATATTGGCCATTTCTTAATTAGGCCCGAGTTTATAGGATCATCCATGCAAAGGTAAAGATACTTGTATTACTGTAGCCGCTCATGGTTATGTTGGCTGAATAATGTTTCAACATCCCAGCTTCAACAACTAATTGTTGCACTTTTGAGCACTAGACTTATGTCAAGGTTACAAATCTAAGGACGAAAAGTTAGAGGCGCTATGAAAGAACAACAATTTATAGTACTCTTTTGAGGTTGTGGTTCACGAAATTTTTATTGGCTTTGCCAGCTCCTTTCCCTTTTGTTGTGGTTGTTTTATCGGTATTATTAAGTGTTTTATAGAGAGATTGCTCCACTTCTTTCTTGATAACAACTTGACTTACACTCCTATAGTAAAAAATTCCTCGACTACAATTTTAGACCAAGTAAGTTATTTTTAAAAAAAACCTACATTTTTGGATAGAGGAATTATTATTTATTTTTATTGTACTAACATACTATAGTAAAAAATAATAGCCAAACATGTATTAGGGGATGTATCAATTCTGAAACATTAGCTATTTGAAAACAAAGGTAGTATGTTGCAGCTCACAATTTTATGTTATGCGGATACTTTAATAAAATATAATGCTTGTTTTCGATCTTAGCATCAATATGAGAATATGCAGCATGTGAGTTGCACCACAATATGTTCAAGATAATAAAAATGTTCAATTGTATAGGTATGAACTAACTCACCAATGGTGACTTTGAATGTTGAAGGAAGGACATCCCCAAAAGATGAATAACATAATTCTCACCAAGCTCCCTAGTGGAGAGTATGTTATCTGTCTTGATGAAACCAAGAGAAATCCATTGGTAAATTAGATCATCTTTATCTATATTGTGTCCTTTTGGAAAGATTGCACAATAGGCAAAGCATAACTTCAAGTCTGGAGGCATACTACTGTAGCTTAGCATCAAGGATGCAGGCACGTGATCATCTTTAGCAAGTACATTCCAGATATCACTGTTTTTCACCGACTTCCATTGATCAGACGTCAAAGACAGCAATGTATACCCAATGGATTGAGCAGCTAATGCCAAACCTCCACACTTCTTTGCAATCTCCCTTCCTATAGGCTCCAACTGCTCTTTGTTAGATCTAGTATCAAAGGCACTTTTATGTTTTATGATAGTCCAGCACCTGTCATTTGTCAAGGGCTCTATCTTGTATGGCTCAACGGTGCGAATTTTCTCTGCAATCTCTTCATCACGCGTGGTTATTATGACAGCCACCTTGCTACCCTCTCCAACCTTTAGCATAGACTTCAGCTTATCTAATTCAGATGAATTCTTCTCCCACAGGTCATCTAAAACAATAAGAATCTTCTTTCCGGCAAGTACCTTCAAAAGGCGATTGTGTATCATCTGCCTTCCAGTCATCTGGCTCTGCTCTTCTGATACTTGTGAAATTATAAAGTTGCCAATTTTATTCAAGTCAAACGTCTGGGACACATAAACCCATACCCGAGAATAGTCTTCGAACTGGGTATCATTGAAAACCAATTTTGCCAAGGTTGTCTTGCCAATGCCTCCAATGCCATATATAGGAAGGATGGTGATCTCTTGAGTGATGCTCCCAGATAAAGAAGCAATTATTTTCCGCTTCTCTTCAGTCCTCCCTATGATACGTACTTCTTCCACATTCGATGATGTTTCCCGTGTATCAATAACTTGCTGCACATTAGAGCTACTGCCTGTGGTGGAACTGAAATCCTTGTGGACCTTGTGTTGTTTTGTGATTTTCTCCAGTTCTGCTCTCATCTTCTTCATCTTATTAGCCATGCTAATCTTGGGAACAATTGTGAGACAGGGGATCATAGCTGCCAACTGCAAGAGATTTCATTTGAATTGTCAGTGGGTTGGAAAACTCTGTACATTTTTCACAATCTAAAACTTGTAGAATGACACGTTAACACCTAGCCCTCTTAGCCCCAAACAGAAATAAGATAAGTACGCTGTTCTACCAGCACGTTACATTCAAATCCAGTTTTTTTTCGTTTCCTAAAAAACAAATCAAATCCAGTTTCACGGCAAGCAATAGTAGCAACAAGAATTGGGTTTTGTGAAGTGCACGCTGCATACATACCTTCCGTGCAGGCGGTTTAGCGTTGGCTTCATACTCGTCAATCATGTCGGAGATGTCATACATGTAGTTCTTGAGCCGGTTCACCCACAGCCGCCCCCCTTCGTTGGTGGTGGACTGCCTCTCGGCGTCCTTGAGCGCTGCCTGCACAGACTCCAGCGTCATCTTCATCCCCTGCAGGTCGTCGTTGAAGTTCCACTGCAGCGTGATCTGATCTCCGATGGCGGAACCAATCTGTCCGGCCACCATCTGGAGGACGCCGGAGCCAAGCATCCCCCCGACTTCCGCCATGGCTGCTCGTCCTTGCGCCGGTCTCTCTGAGTTGGCCTCGTACTCCCAGTGTGTGGGATGCTCAATTGCGTGTGGAATTGTCAATGGGGTGTATGCTTGTTCGATGGTTGCGTAAGACATAGAAATACTAAAATCTTCGAAAGGTACTATGCTGAGTTGGAACGATGTGACTTGTTGTTAGTGCGTAGGGCCTAACCAAAGTTGGCTTTGAACTCGTGGATTAATTCACCGACACCTGCAGCTCCGAACAGCTAACAGCATCTACAGTGCTCTACTGTGGCCGGAAAAAGCTAATTGCGTGTGGAATTGTCAGTGTGATGTATGCTTCTCCGATGGTGGTGTAAGACATATAGAAATACTATAATCTGCCTAGGGTACTGGGGGTGCTGAGTTGGAACGATGTGACTCGTTGTTAGCGCGTTGTACTGCGTAGGGTCCGAGCAAAGTTGGCTTTTTAATTTTTAATTTCTTATATGTTACTGAAAATTTTCAAAATACCTGATATAATAAATGATATATAAGTTTGTAATATATAAGTGATGATATAAAATTTTGATGACAAATAAGAAATGGAATCTGCTAAATGGTATTCAAGTGCTTTTTGTTTGTGCGTACTCGAGTGTGATACCTCCAGCACTGAGTGTACAGAATGCAGAAGACAATCCTGGGTGAAAGGGTAAGTATCGCATACGACGTCAGCTGCCAAGGCAAGTTGGGCTGTAGTAAATTGTATAAGGGAACAGTGGGCTTGGCCCATGTAAGCTAATTAGAAGACCTAGCAGTATATACTGCAATCACTGTGTAATATCAAGACTTATCTGAAATGAAACAGTTGTGTGTTCTGCTTCTTTCTCCTCTTCTTCTGTTCTTGTCTGCTTCTTCTCCAGAACTCGGTTCGATAGTCTTGAACGCATGACAAATTGGTATCAGAGCTTGTTCCGATCCGCTGGTTGTTCTTAGATCCTCGCAGTCTTGATCGGTTAAATTCCAAAGGAGGGTTGGCGATTGCTTCGGCGGTTGCTGTGATTCCTGACCTGAGGTTCGATCGACTAAGAGACTGAACACCACGGCTCCGGCTAAGCCAGGTCTTCAGGTCCGTCAGGTTGTGACGGCCATGGAAGGTATGGAGGCACGGTTGGGGGAGTTGTGGAAAGCCGAGATGAGGGCGATGAGGGAGGAACTCAACTCCCATCTGGCGGCGGTAGACCAGCGACTGGAGAATCGAGGATCGAAATTGGAGGAGATGCAATTAAAGGTAACCATGTCAATGGAATCAATTGGTCAGGTACAACAAGATCAGAGAATGGTAAAAAGGGTGTTGGAAGGAAACGCGCCGCCACCCTTGGTGATTCCAGCTAGAGAGGATAGAGGGATACTAGCCGCCCAATGGAGGAGAGGCGATTCCAAACGAGGTGCGACAAGAGGCACAAGTACCACCTAATACTCTGGTACAAACTCAGATCCTCCTCGACGCTAGTTTCAACAGAACCAAGTGAAGGAAACAAGGGAGCAGCAGAGATGGGTAAAGGAACATGGATGCCGAAGATGGATTTTCCCAAGTTTGATGGGGAGGATGTGAGAATTTGGATTGACAAATGTCATACATTTTTTGCAATCTACAAGATCCCAGAAGGCTTTAAAGTTGCAGCTGCAACTATGTACATGTCTGACCGAGCTGCTCATTGGTATCAGTCTTATAAAATGACAAACATATGGCACAATTGGGAACAATTCAGAGAAGCAGTGATTGTTGAGTTCGAAGGAAACTCCCGAAGGGACAAAATGAGGGACTTATTGCTCTTGCGGCAAACCAATTCAGTGGAAGAATACAAGAAGAAATTTGATGCTCTAGTATATCAAATCAAGTTGTATGACTTCACCATTGGGGAATTAATGTTGGTAACACGGTTCATATTGGGACTGAAGGAAGAGCTAAGAGCTGCTGTCGAAATGCATATGCCAACAACAGTGGCCGCTGCAGCCACTTATGCTTATGTGCAGGAGGGAATTCTTGATAGAAATAGAAAGTATACATACAAAGGAAAGAGTACAGGATATAGTTCTGGCTATGGGAAAAAAGAAGAAGCTGTCAAAACTGAGGAGTATCATCAAAATCAGAAACTGGAAAAGGGAGAACTATGGAAGGCTAAACAGCTTAAAGAATATAGAAGATCTAATGGGTTATGCTTTAGATGTGGAGATAAGTATACACCGGGTCATAAATGCCCAACTCAAGCTCAAGGACAAATCAAAACAATGCAAACGCAAGAAATCTTGTCTGACGAAATTTTGGACACTCTGGTCACCGAAGAGGATGAGGAGGAATTGCATCTTTCCTTAAGTGCCATAACAGGTGCTGATCACCCGAAAACACTAAGGATAAAAGCATTAATTGAGGATCAAGTGATGCTAATGTTAGTCGATTCAGGAAGCTCGCATAGCTTCATTAATACAGAATTGGTGGAGAGACTCGGCTATGAACCAACAACAACAAATACTATGAAAGTCAAGGTGGCTAATGGAGACACCATGTATCGTAATACGCTTATCCTGCATTAACATGGTGGGTCCAAGGACAAACATTTCAACAAGATATGAAAGTATTGGCATTGGGTGGTTATGATGCAATATTGGGAGCGGATTGGTTGGAGAAATGGGGTGTTATGAAATGCCACTGGTTGGAAAAATGGATTGAGTTTGAACACAAAGGCAAAACTATAAAATTACAAGGGGTTATCAATGATCATCATGACATGGAACTACAGCAAGTTGCTGTAGAGAAAGTGCACAAGTGGCACAAAGTAAATGAAATATGGGTCATGGTAATATTGGAGACACCTCAGCCGACAGCCACAGAAGACATACCCACACAAATACAAGCAGTTTTGCAACGGTTTGATGATGTCTTTCAGGACCAAAAGAACCTACCACCTCACCGAATGTTTGACCATGCTATTTCTTTGTTACCTGACAGTACGCCGGTCAATTCAAGACCATATCGGTATTCTCCTTTACAAAAAGATGAAATTGAACGTCAAGTACAGGACATGATTCAATCAGGTATTGTCAAACCAAGTATGAGTCCCTTTGCTTCACCCGTACTCTTAGTAAAGAAGAAAGATGGAACATGGCGATTTTGTGTCGATTATAGAAAGTTGAACACAATTACAGTTAAGAACAAATTTCCAATACCCATTGTGGACGAATTATTAGATGAGTTGGCAGGAACATCATATTTTTCCAAGTTGGATTTGAAATCAGGGTATCATCAAATACGCATGGTAGAAGAAGATGAGCACAAAACAGCATTTAAGACCCATCATGGGCAATTTCACTTTAGGGTTATGCCATTTGGACTCACCAACGCACCGGCAACATTTCAATGTGTTATGAACTCTATCTTCACTCCATATATGCGAAAGTTTGTGTTAGTTTTTATGGATGACATATTGGTTTATAGTAAAGATTTACTAACTCATGCACAACATTTGGAAGTGGTATTGGGAATCTTAAGAGAGCATCACTTGGTGGCTAAGAGAAGTAAGTGCAGCTTTGCTCAAAAACAGTTAGAGTATTTGGGGCATGTCATATCCGATCAAGGAGTTGCAACTGATCAGTCCAAAACTCAAGCAATGCTCAATTGGCCGGTACCTTCAACAGTAACAGAGCTAAGAGGATTTTTGGGTTTGACAGGATATTATAGAAAGTTTGTGAAACATTACGGTATAATAGCCAAACCCTTGACTCTTTTATTACAAAAGAAAAGTTTTATATGGACACAAGAGGCCCAGAGTGCATTCGACAGCTTAAAGAAAGCAATGAGCAGCACACCGGTATTGTCCCTACCCGACTTTCAGCAACCATTCACAGTTGAAACTGACGCATGTGATTCTGGAATTGGGGCAGTGCTTAGTCAAAAAGGACATCCCATAGCATTTTATAGTAAAGCATTGGGAGTTAAAAATCAGCAACTATCTATCTATGAGAAGGAGTTTCTAGCTATCATGATGGCACTAGATAAATGGCGGCAGTATTTGCAACGAGGACCATTTGTTATCAAGACGGATCACAAAAGTTTATGTAATCTCGAAGAACAAATCTTACATTCAGATTTACAAAAGAAAGCAATGACTAAGTTGATTGGATTGCAATACAAGTTTCAATATCAAAAAGGGGTGAACAATACAGTGGCTGATGCCTTGTCCCGAGTAGGGCATCTTTATCAGATTCAATCGGTATCCACTGCACAGCCTATTTGGTTACAAGAAATACTTAACTCTTATGAACTAGATGCTCATGCAAGAGAATTACTAACACAGTTAGCCATTGCTGGACAGAACGACCAAGGCTATAAGTTAGTGGATGGGGTCATCCGACATCAAGGGAGAATTTGGGTGGGAGCTAATGCAGGGCTGCAGACAAAGTTAATTCATGCTTTACATGCTACTCCGGTTGGCGGTCATTCCGGCAGTCAAGCAACTTACCAAAGGGTCAAGAAAGTTTTCAGTTGGCCCGGTTTGAAACAAGATGTACAAGAATTTGTTAAACAATGTAATGTGTGTCAACAAGCAAAACATGAGCATTGCAAATTACCCGGGCTCTTATGTCCTCTTCCAATTCCAGCAGGAGCATGGCAAGATATCACGATGGATTTTATCGAAGGCCTACCAAAATCAGAAGGTTACAATGCTATCTTGGTTGTTGTTGATCGCTTTACGAAATATGCTCATTTCATTTCGTTGAAACATCCATTCACAGCTAGTCACATTGCAAAGGTCTTTCTTAACAACATTGTCAAGTTACATGGTATTCCAAGAACAATTATTTCAGATCGTGATAGAATATTCACAAGCTTGTTTTGGAAAGAACTCTTTAAGCTATTGGATACCAAATTGCAAATGAGTACGGCTTACCACCCACAAACCGATGGGCAAAGCGAAAGAGTTAATCAATGCTTAGAGATGTATTTGCGTTGTGCAGTTCAAGACACACCAACAAAGTGGCAGCACTGGTTACCTCTTGCTGAATTTTGGTATAATACAAGCTATCACACATCATTAGGTTGCACTCCATACAAAGCATTATATGGGGTTGAACCACCGGCAAACATCATACCAGATATATCTACAACAAGTAACACTTCAGTTATTGATTTCATTACTGAAAGAGAGAGATATTCCAGTTTGCTCAAGCAACAGCTGACAAAAGCTCAAATCCGTATGAAACAATATGCTGATCAAAAGAGATCTTGGAGGGAATTTCAAGTTGGGAGAAAGTTTTTCGAAGTTACAACCATATGCTCAATCTTCGGGTTAATGACCTTACCCCAAATTATCTTACAAGTATTTTGGTCCATATACTATTCTCGCACAAAATTGGATGACAAAGATACAAATTAGAACTTCCCGACAAAGGCATTAGTGCATCCGGTGTTTCATGTATCACAATTGAAACCTCAAGTGCGGACCATACTCCGCCTTTCTCATCAATACCTCATCCGATTGACTTCTCTCAAGTGGATGTGCAAAGAAGAAATTTCGATGAAGACTTGTCAAAAAAGGGAATTCGGCTCATCTGCAAGTCTTGATCAAATGGACTTCATTACCAGCAGCTATGGCTACATGGGAGGATTATGATGTGTTGCGACACAGGTTTCAATTGGCCTCACTTGGGGACAAGTTGAAACTCGAGCCGGCGGCATGTGATACCTCCAAAGATCGAGTGTATGTAATCACGAAGACAATCTGGGTGAAAGGGTAAGTATCGCGATACGACGTCACCGCCAAGGCAAGTTGAATGTAGTAAATTGTATAAGGAACAGTGGGCTTGGCCCATGTAAGCTAATTAGAAGACCTAGCAGATATATCTTGCAATCATCGTAATATCAAGACTTATCTCGAAATGAAACAGTTGTGTGTTCTCGCTTTTTCTCCTCTTCTTCTCGTTCTTGTTTGCTTCTTCTCCGTAACTCGGTTCGATAGTCTTGAACGCATGACATCGAAGTTTTTTATCTCCTAGGTAAACAATATGATAAGTGAGTAATCAATTCGCTTACGGTTATCGAGAGCTGCAACATAAATAAACATGTATTTTTTTTAGTTTTCGTTGTATTTTTTAGTTTGTTTTGTTCCTCTTTTTTAGAAACAATCATACCATTTTTTTACATAATTTAATTTGTGTAAAACTAGTATATAACTTATGTAAAAATCCAACGTCTAACAAATGGAGTACTCCCAGACAAAATAGTTCTCAGATGAGAGGGAAAATGGCAAAGTGATCTCATCCATTTAATCTAGATACGAGAGTTCAAAATTTGAGTACTATTTAGCAACAAAACACTCAAGTACTCCCTAGGCACCGTCACAAGAAATTATCCAGCTGTCGAAATTATCCTCCGACAGCTGCAGCTCCAAACAGCTAAGGGCGTCTACAGTGCTCTACTGTAGCCGGAAAAAACCCAATTACGTGTGAAGTTGTCAATGGAATTGCCAATTGACATAGAAATACTAAAATCTTCCAAAGGTACTATGGATGCTGAGTTGGAACGATGTGACTCGTTTTTCCTACCTTTTGACCAGTGCTGATGCGCCCACTGCTGCCCTCCATTCCTAAAAGCTGTAAGATGTTGCCGGCTAGTGTGTAATGGCTATCTTTCTATATAAAAGCTGTAAGATGTTGCCGACCGGTGGATGTGTCTGTCTCGTTCGGTTTGAGAAATCGGGGGAGGGCCGACTCGAGCGATACTAATTGACGATGGGGATGTTTCTGCAAAATGAGCTAGTGGGACAGATGCTGCATCTTCGGCCGTAGGATCTTGAATAGATGGCTAGGATCTTTCATGTGTATATGTCCATCAAAGTGGTCTTGTGCACCAGAAATACCCCTTTTAATTTTTTAATTCAAAATACCTGATATAATAAATGATATATAAGTTTGTGATATATAAGTGATGATACAAAATTTTGATGACAAATAAGAAATGGAATCTGCTAAATGGTACTCGAGTGTTTTTTGTTTGTGAGTACTCGAGTTTTTTTTATCCATACTATGCTTGATGATTTCTCTCTAGGTAAACAATATGATAAGTGAGTAATCAATTCGTTTATGGTTGTCGAGAGCTGCAACATAAATGAACATGTATTTTTTTTTGTAGTTTTCGTTGTATTTTTTATAGTTTGTTTTGTTCCTCTTTTTTACAAACAATCATACCATTTTTTTACATAATTTAATTTGTGTAAAACTAGTATATAACTTATGTAAAAATCCAACGTCTAAAAAATGGAGTACTCCCAGATAAAATAGTACTCAAATGAGAGGACGATGGCAAATGATCTCATCTATTAAATCTAGATACAAGAGTTTAAGATTTAAGTACTATTTAGCAACAAAGCACTCAAGTATTCCCTGGACACCATCACAAGAAATTATTCACCAACAGCTGCAGCTCCAAACAGCTAAGGGCGTCTACAGTGCTCTACTGTGGCCGGAAAAAAGCCAATTGCGTGTGGAATTGTCAATGGGATGTATGCTTGTTCGATGGTTGTGTAAGACATTGAAATACTAAGGGTCTGTTTGGTTGATGCTCTGGACTTTATGTTTGAGAAAATGTGATGTCTTGGATGTAAATTTGAAAGTAGATTGCTTTTTCTTAGTAAACCTAAAGATGAAGTTGTTTGGTTGGAAGATGCTACCGAAATCGATAAATAAAAAATAGACCGTTAGATCAAACAATCAACGAGATCAAATTCAGACAGCTGAACCCCCAGACAGCTGACTCCTAGACGCTCATTTTCTACGCCTGAGAGCTAGACAACCAAACGCACAAGCACCAGCAGGAGCGAGCAAAACCCAGGCAGCAGCGGTCAGGTAAGAATCCAAACACGCCCTAAACTCTTGCAAAGGTACTATGCTGAGTTGGAACGACGTGACTTGTTGTTAGTGTGTAGGGTCTAAGCAAAGTTGGCTTTGAACTTGTGGATTAATTCACCGACAGCTGCAGCTCCAAACAGCTAAGATCATCTACAGTGCTCCACTGTGGCCGGAAAAAGACAATTGCGTGTGGAATTATTAATGGGATGTATGCTTCTTCGATGGTTGCGTAAGACATAGAAATACTAAAATCTTCGAAAGGTACTATGCTGAGTTGGAACGATGTGACTTGTTGTTAGTGCGTAGGGCCTAACCAAAGTTGGCTTTGAACTCGTGGATTAATTCACCGACAGCTGCAGCTCCAAACAGCTAAGGGCATCTATAGTGCTCCACTGTGGCCGGAAAAAGCCAATTGCGTGTGGAATTGTCAGTGTGATGTATGCTTCTCCGATGGTGGTGTAAGAAATATAGAAATACTATAATCTGCCTAGGGTACTATGGGTGCTGAGTTGGAACGATGTGACTCGTTGTTAGTGCGTTGTACTGCGTAGGGCCTGAGCAAAGTTGGCTTTTTAATTTTGGAGGCATTTCTGATGCACAAGATCACTTTGATAGATATATGCATATAAAAAATCACAGCCATTCATTTAAGATCATATGACTCAAGATGCAGTATTCGTCCCACTAGCTCATTTTACGAAAACGCCCCTGCCGTCAACTAGTATCGCTCGAGTCGGCCCTCCCCTGATTCCCCAAACCGAGCGAGACACACATCCACCGACCGGCGACGAGAGAGAGAGATCGAGGGCGAGGTGACGCCCGATCGACTCGATGGGCAGCGTGGCGATGGACTCCAACTACGGCGTGCCGCGCGAGCTGTCCGCCCTACAGAAGGAGCGCACGCTCTACCACCCTGAGCTCCCGCCCTGTGTTGGAAATTCTACCCGTTGACACACACTTTCACAGGTGAGGGAAACAAACTCACGGAGAGGAATAACACACAGAAGTTTTGTGTAGCACTGCAACTGCCTAACGCTACTTTTCTTCCTTCTATTGTTTTTCTCTTTTCTGTTTGGCTCAACTGAAGACAAAGATTACAGGAGGCTAAATAGCTAGTGAACATGCACCAGGATTATTACCCATTAACCCACTAACAAAACATTAACGCAAAAACACTAACTCACGCATGCAAGATGCAACGCACGCACTAACTACCTAATCAACTACATGCAGCCACATGCAGCCATGCAACAGTCTACTAAGAAACTAATGCATGAAAACTGTCACTTGATTATTCCTAACACCCTGCCTCTAGGTACCGTACCACCTTCCTACCTACCTAGTTTGCCACGCCATTGCCTTGCCGTGCGGAACCCCCTGCTCTAGATCTGCACGCGGCGGCGTTGTGCCCGATTCGTCACCCAATGCGTTCTCCGGCCGGGTCGATCTCGTCGACGGGGTCGTTTTCTTTCCTCACAAGGTGACAGGTTTGTTTCTTGTCTGGATGGGCACCAGGGCACCACAGTGAGCAGTGGGCGCGAACATAATAGCAAGCGTGTCACCAAACAACAGTGATGTTCAGTATTAGGTTATGCTTGAACATCGTGTTCTCCGACGGCTTTGTGTTCAGAAGATAGTGGTAGATACACCAATGAAGGACAAGCTAGATAAGGTAATGTAGAACAGCTATATGCCTGTGTTATTCGGTCTTAATTGCATACATGTCCTGAGTATATCCTTTTTGTTTCGCGCCGGGAGGTGTTCCCGAAGATACTGTGCTGATGTGCAACTTTATTTGATGCGTAATCCCTATGGCAATGCTTGCAAATGTCAATGTCAGATATAATTTTGTATGAATATGATACTCTGCTTTCTCTCAGCAGATTGATTAGTTTCTGATATGCTTTTTGTACAGGATAAACACTTCAGGATGATGGAGGATGGATCCCATGTCCTTGCAAAAAGCGTCTAAACAGTAAAATAATAGGAATACGATGTCTTATAAGAACTTCTTCTGTTCAAGTGACTCGGATGTGATTTATGTAATCAGAATTGAAATGTAATGAAGTGTAATCAGCATTCATCCATGTTACCTGCTTCACCCCTTCAAAATGAATGAGCAAAGATCTGCCTCTTGATAATCCATGTGTTCCATAACATAAAGGATTCTTTGTTCTATTGGTTTCGTACTGTTGATTTTTGTCTTAAATTCGCTGTATTGTGTACTTGTATAAATTTGGTTGTGATTCGGCCTTTTGGTTCACGGTTTTCCAAGATTTGGGAGGGTTATCTGATGTCCTATTGTCAATCAATAGTTCTCCAAAGCTACCGGCTGAAAGCCATCCGATTGTGCAAGCGAACTGTACCAGGCCTTTCAAGTCTGAGCTTTAACATTCTCACTAATCTCCATTGTCCAAGGTATTGAATTAGTATTGCAAAACACAGCATTCAGATCACACTGAAGAGGCTAATACGACTTTGTTACCCGAATAGTCTGCCATTGTGAGGACCCCCGAATTATATCCGTAAGACCGAGACTAAGCATGGTCTTAAGGACATAACCCTTGAGCCTCAAGTAATGGATTCCAACTTAACTCAATCTAAGTGAAAGGCTTAACTAACACTAGAGCCCCAACGATCATGCGTACTGCTCCCTTGCAAGCACTACATGATTGTCGGTTCCCCAAATAGTCAAACACTACACTTAGTGGGTTAAATAGGAAGCCACTAACAGCGAGTATGCAAACATATTGGCTCCCAAGATCAGCGACCAATATGCCCATACCCTCATTCAACGTTGATCACATCCATACAACAACCATACATTCACAATTCAAAATACATACAACATAATAGTTCAAATGTATGACTATTACAAGTGGCCGACCGGCCAAATTGAAATAATATCATAAAGTAACAACAGGCAATGTAATTAAACCAAAAGACCAGCATAGTATGCCCATAACCCATCGGCAACCGATCGATATAAAAGATAGCACTACTGTCATTGCCGCTTAAATCGGGCGCCGACGAGATCGACGGGCTCACATATCTCCTCACCTGAAATTGCAAAGAACCGGGTTGAATACAAACGTATTTCGCAAGTCTTACACAAATAAAAATTAATATGCATAGAGGTTGTTCCAAAGGATGGCTCATATTGGCTTAGTTTTGCGAAAGGGCGCAACAATTTTAACAACCTACACATACTAGTTTTTCAATTACAATTTTATAAACAGATTTGAAGTAGAAGTAAAGCATATGAACAAGTAACAAATGAATCATCCAAATGACAAAGTGGCTGTCCACTTTGAGCATAAACCAACATGAATAACCCATTCATGACGAACCAAGTTATAACCACAATTTTAATTTTTCATATCTAACAATAGCAACCATGTAACTCAAGTGTTGTCCATAACCGTGACACGGCTATTCAATAGATTTATACCTGCAGGGTGTACTACTTTACCCACATGACTTGATTAGCCCGTAAGCCTCCAGATGCCTCCTAATATAGCATACTTCCTATGGTATGCCTACGTAAACCAAGACTTAGTATTTTTCAAAAGTTGATACTATTGAGTTGACTCACCCATACGCCGACGTAATCCCATTTAAAGGTAGGCTATCCACCTACATCTAAACGGCACGTAAGTTGTGCCGAAATACCAACCCAATTAAATAAAGCTTAAATAAGGCTCGCCTCTAACTATAAAGAATTGCAATTGGCACCTTATGGATCATATATGCGATGGAACACATATAAGCCCTCACACCACCCGTCATCAACTCAACAATACCAACCCCTTACTTAACTAAGCAAAGGCCCATACACCGCATGTGGCAAAGACGAGTTTTACTTGAATCAAAGATGTTACCAAAGTTCGGTCCTTAATTGTCTAGACAAGTCTACCACTTTCCCAAGTCTCGTGCACGAAGGCACCATCACTAACCATCGCTTGTCCAGACCACAAGTTCATTTTAAAATGATAAAATTTAATTCATAAAAGCAGATACGAAGATCTGAAATCAAAGTATGTAAAGGAAGTTGTGTTTATCCCATAATTGTCGGGTTAATCCCGACAATCAATCTACCGTTCTAGACTTGCATGGCTAAGCAAACCAAACCATAGATAATTCACACAACCTATCTTAAGCATGTGGTACTGAAGTTATTCATAATTCAAGATAATCCTCAACCATTGGATATAACTATTCTACACATCACAAAAATAGCGACATAGTAAAAATAATCATGCAAGCAATTATCATTGCACTAACTTAACAAAACTAGGATCAAATATGATGCAAAAGAAAGTTCAAATGATGCTTGCCTTGCTAGAAGCTAATTGTTCTCCCTCAGTAGCGTAAAGGTCGATATCAATGGGCTCGGTATCTAGATAAATACAATACCGAATAAATAGCGGGAAATACTCAAAACTCCAAAGTACTCAAAAATGTATGATTTTTCTACAGTAGGTAAATCATGATTTTAGATGAATTTAGGTGAAAGTATTTCTCCATTTGGATTTAGCATGTGAGAGTTATAATGGTTTGAATTTTCAGCTTTCCATATGTCCCCTTTAATTAATTTAATTATGGGGTCAAAAGTTGTAGAGCAGTAGAGGGTATAAGGATTATATGGATAAATTTAGAATATTAATACAAGACTAAATCAGTTGAGTTTGCCTCAATTGGAGTTTTCATGATTTAGTTATGAATTTCTAAAGTTATCAGCATTTCCTTTTGTAAAAATAATAGTTTTAATGGATCAATTTCACAATAATACTCTCTGCTACAGAGACAAGTTTGAAACCAATTTTAATATAAAGTTCATTAAAAATGAAAATTACCGTAGTGGTCTCATCCATTTTGGAGTTAATATGTAATTACTATGCATTTTTAAAGTTAATAACATTTTCTAGTATATCAATAAATTGGGTTTTGGGGTTATCCTTCACCAAATACTTTCTCTGAACAGTGATATGTGTGAAACCAATTTTAGAATAAAGTTCAGTTAGATTCAAGATTAACAAAATTAGTTTCAATTGCTTTTGGAATTAAAATGATTTAGTTATGTATTTTGAAGTTATACATACTTTTCAATGTGCAAATAAACAGATTTCGAATTTTCTAATCTATTTAATACTTTTCTTACGGGTGGCTTGTTAGTCATGCACACGGATGACAATGGCCCCGGAACAGCAAGCTTTTCCAATTACTTCGAATTCAAATTCGTCCGGCAAGCTGGTCCCTCGATCGCTGACTTGGTCCACGATCTTGCCCATGCACACACGCGTTTGGCGACGGGCTTAACGACGGGGGCCCACTCATTATCCTTCCCGCATCTCTTTACTTTCCGCTTTCAGGCGAGGTCCCACCGACAATGACGCGATTAGGTCAACTAAGACATCATTAATACTAATGATGGGAGTTAAAACCTAATGATTCGCTCATAGGTTTGCCGCGCCGTCCGACAATAGGGCGTTATTTGTTTCGGCGACTCGCCGGCGCCTTACGCTGCCACGGCGAGCTTTCGCCATAGGCGCTGCTTGTTGCATAATAGTGCCGCGACCTCTGGGTGGTGGTGGCGGCACCAATGGTGGCCCGTACCGGCGGCTAGCCGGAGTTAAACGGCGGCGCCTAATACGGCAAATGTGCATGCAAGAAGTAAAGCTCCGCAGCGGTCATTCAGCGAGGTGCCAAGGTCCTAGGGACTATGTGAAGGCTACCTGAGCAGAGGAAGCGCTTGGATAAGCTCAAGGGTGATGGCCGCTTAAGACCGAGAAGGAGGCGGCGACGGTACGACACAAACGGGGAAGACAACCTGGTGAACCAGGGAGCAAATGGATGGTCAGATAATGATAAAAACTTAGCAAGAACGCTAAGAGAGCAAGGAATTGAGTTATGGCTTACCAGAACCAGGTGGGAGTTGAAAGGTTGAACCTAAGGCCGAAACCGCGATTTCTTCAAATTGAAGAAAACCTGTCGTGCATTGCACGAATTAGTTGAGGGGAAAGCTTAATAGGGTACTAAGGTGCAAAGTGACGCGCTAGGTTTAGGACCATACCTCTTGGACACGGAGAAGTCACGGAGGTGTCCGGCGGAGCACGCTCTGGAACGAGCCGAGAAAGACGAGATGAACTGAGCTCTACAGGCAACCAGAGGAGTTGAGGTTAGGCAAAATGGAAACGGCATTGAAGGTAGGAGATGAGGGAACCACCCGGTCAGAAGCTACCTCTAGAGGCAAGACGGAGAGCTTCCTTTCCTCGCCCACCGAGAGGAAAAAGCGAGGAAGAAGGAGGTGCCGCGGGGTATTATCCCTGGCGATGGACGGAGCGGAGGCGGCGCTGCTTACGGAAGCTCTGGATAGGCCAACGACGCGCGGGATTGACGGCCGACGAACGTGAAGGAATCGCCGGCGCGTGGCGCAATTGCTTCCGAGCGAAAGCGCCGAGAGAGGAGATGGGTCCGACAAAGGGACCAAGAAAGTCAAGGACTTAGGCGCGGACGCGGCGCGAGATCAAGTGATTCCATGACGACACGCTGATTTCGGATGGACGGTAAGGATTAGAAAAGGGCGTTAAGTTTTCCCAAGGGTACGCGATTTGGTAGTCGATTTTAATCGATCGCCAGATCGAAGCGAGTTTGGACAGCCAAACAGAAAGAGATCTGGGCCGTCTAAACCAGATCCAACGGCTGCATGCGGAGGTGCATCTAGGCGGTTAGGCTGGGTCGGTTCGCTGCGTTGGGCTCGAGCCCGAGGAACAGTACTTGACTAGGTTGGGTTAGGGTTGGACCAGAATTTAAATTGTTTTCCCCACTTTGACTAAGGTGCTAAAAATCGAAATAAAATTCCTAAAATGGTGAAATAAATCACAGAGGTTCCTGGGAAGGTCTAGTGTCTATAAAAATTATAATATCATACTATCCATGATAATATTTGTATATTATAAATTCAAACTTAAGCTTGGTCAAAAGATTGGGTTTGAATTTTAATAGGGTTTAGACTTGTTCCAAAAATTTAGGAAAAATTATATTAATTCATGATAATTAATATAGTATTTGAATAAATTATTTCAGGAAACTTCAGTAGCATTTGTTTTGGTTTTTCTTTTGGGGTTCCATTTACAATATAAGTTTAATCTCTTTTACGATTTTCCAAGTGCAATATATAATGTAAAAGCTAGAAATCATGATGCATGCTAATGAGATGCATAGTAATTAGCTTTATTAAATTGAGATTATCATGATATATATACAGTAATCCTTTTATATAATTGGGGATGTGATGACCATGCTCGTCGGAAAAGACACTTCAAACTCCTCAATCATCTATAATATAAACATAAATTAAACTAGCTCGCATGTAAGCACGAGCCCTTGCTAGTTCTACTTGTTCAGAGCCACTTCAGTTGAGCCGAGCCACTCGCATGAGGAGGCGGCTCCAAGAACTCGACAAATCTCGTTAAATAGCATCTCCATGACGCAAATGATACCCATCAGAAGATACAACACACAAAGACATTAGAGTCAAAACCAAATCCAAATGTCAGAAATTGTTTAGTTTGTAGATAGCATTGTGTTGTATCATCGCAGCGATTATGCAAGAACTTGGCCATTTATTTACAAGGTAAAACACAAGATAGATGCACAAGGCAAGAATGTATGTACCGTGAGTTGAAACACGGCGATGGAAGCCGCATGGCGATCATCGAGCACAGCGACGAACGGCACAAGACTGACGCCGCTTTCGCCGTCCATACCTCTCACGATGAGCTCGCCGCGATCGGGCCGATTCGCGGCAGCCAAGACACACACACACATAAGCAATTAAATACACTAATTGAGTAATCGGAGACGTTGATTTAGCCAAACCAAGAGAAAGGGCCACCTAAGAACGAGAGCCCGCTTTGGCGCGGTGGCATGCATCGCATGGCTTTGCGCCAAACGGAGGGGACTGTGGCGCTATGCCCACCGCCACCGTCGGAGAACACAATGTTCAAGCATAACCCGACATCAACATCATCATGTGTTTGGTGACACGCTGTTATTATGTTCATGCCCACCGCCACCGTGGTGCCCGGTGCCCATCCGCACAAGAAACAAACCCGCTACCATGCGGTAAGAAAACGACCACGTCGACGAGATCGACCCGGGAGAACGCGCATTGGCGACGAATCCGCACGGCGGCCACCGCTGCGGCAGATCCGAGCGGGGGTTCCGCACGGCAAGGCAATGCGGGCAAACTAGGCGGGTAGGAAGGCGGTATACATTCGAGGCGTATGGAGCTCGGGGCGGTAGAATACATTTTTCGCAGTACGGATAGCTCACAAGACGCCAGTAGTCGGAGTCCATCGCCACGCCGCCATCGACTCGACGGGCGTTGTTCGCCTCGATCTCTCTTCGTCACGCGGTGGATGTGTCTGTCTCGCCGGTTTGGGGAATCGTGAGGCCGACTCGAGCGATCCTAGTTGACGACGGGTGTTTCCGCGAACGAAGCTAGCGGACAGATGTTGCATCTTCGCCGTAGGATCTTGAATGGATGGTCGATCTTTCATGTGCATATGTCCATCAAAGTGGTCTTGTGCACCGTAAATGCCCCTTTAATTTTTTAATTCAAAATACCGATATAATAAATGATATATAAGTTTGTGATATATAAGTTATTTATACAAAATTTTGATGACAAATAAGAAATGGAATCGCTAAATGGTACTCGAGTGTTTTTTGTTTGTGAGTACTTGAGTTTTTTTATCCATACTATGCTTGATGATTTCTCTCTAGGTAAACAATATGATAAGTGAGTAATCAATTCGCTTATGGTTGTCGAGAGCTGCAACATAAATGAACATGTTTTTTTTGTAGTTTTGTTGTATTTTTTATAGTTTGTTTTGTTCTCTTTTTACAAACAATCATACCATTTTTTACATAATTTAATTTGTGTAAAACTAGTATATAACTTATGTAAAAATCTAACGCCTAAAAAATAGAGTACTCTCAGATAAAATAGTACTCAAATGAGAGGGACGATGGCAAATAATCTCATCTATTAAATCTAGATACAAGAGTTTAAATCTAGATACAAGAGTTTAAGATTTAAGTACTATTTAGCAACAAAGCACTCAAGTATTCCCTGGACACCATCACAAGAAATTATTCACCAACAGCTGCAGCTCCAAACAGTTAAGGGTGTCTACAGTGCTCTACTGTAGCCGGAAAAAGCCAATTGCGTGTGGAATTGTCAATGGGATGTATGCTTGTTCGATGGTTGCGTAAGACATAGAAATACTAAAATCTTCGAAAGGTACTATGCTGAGTTGGAACGATGTGACTTGTTGTTAGTGCGTAGGGCCTAACCAAAGTTGGCTTTGAACTCGTGGATTAATTCACCGACACCTGCAGCTCCAAACAGCTGAGGGCATCTACAGTACTCCACTGTGGCCGGAAAAAGCCAATTGCGCGTGGAATTGTCAGTGTGATGTATGCTTCTCCGATGGTGGTGTAAGAAATATAGAAATACTATAATCTGCCTAGAGTACTATGGGTGCTGAGTTGGAACGATGTGACTCGTTGTTAGTGCGTTGTACTGCGTAGGGCCTGAGCAGAGTTGGCTTTTTAATTTTTTAATTTTTATATGTTACTGAAATTTTTAAAATACCTGATATAATAAGTGATATATAAATTTGTGATATAGAAGTGATGATACAAAATTTTGATGATAAATAAGAAATGGAATCTGCTAAATGGTACTCGAGTGTTTTTTGTTTATGAGTACTGAGTTTTACTTTATCCATACTGTTTTTGATGATTTCTTTCTAGATAAATAATATGATAAGTGAGTAATCAATCCGTTTAAGGTTGTCGGGAGCCGCAACATAAATAAACATGTATATTTTTTGTAATTTTCGTTGTATTTTTATAGTTTGTTTTGTTCCTCTTTTTACAAACAATCAAACCTTTTTTTTTACATAATTTAATTTGTGTAAAACTAGTATATAACTTATGTAAAAATCCAATGTCTAAAAAATGGAGTACCCTCAGATAAAATAGTACTCAGATGAGAGGGAAGGTGGCAAAGTGATCTCGTCCATTGAATCTAGATGCGAGAGTTCAAAGTTTGAGTACTATTTAGCAACGAAGCACTCAAATACTCCCTAGACACCATCACAAGAAATTATTCACCGACAGCAGCAGCTCAAAACAGCTAAGGGCGTCTACAGTGCTCCACTATGGTCGGAAAAAAGCCAATTGCGTGTGAAATTGTCAATGGGATGTATGCTTCTTTCACAAGTTTGCAGGGGTCTAGGGCTTATTTGATTGGTGTCTTGGATTTACGTCCGGTAAAAAAGCTATTCTGGAGGAAATTTCGCGAAAGTAGATGCTTTTTACCCGATCAAGAAACCCGAATACGAGTTGTTTTGCTTAAAACATACGCCAGAATTGATAAATAAAAAATAGAACGTTGGATCAAATAATCAACGGTGGATCGAACTGCCTAGAAGGCCTAGCTCCCAGGCGCTCGTTTCTCACGCCTGATCCTGGCACGCTACCTGGCAGCCGAGCAAACAGCACAGAGACAGCAAACAGGAAGCTGTGCCGGTCTGACAAGTTTAGCCAGGCTCACAAGCAAACAGACCCCTAGTTCCTGTGTTTTCTACCTTTTGACCAGTGCTGATGCACCCACTGCTGCCCTTCATTCCTAAAAGCTGTAAGATGTTGCTGGCTTGTGTGTAATGGCTATTAGTTTCATGACTTGAACGTAATTAATTATGTGAAATTCTGGTGTGAGATGACATCAGGAAAAAAATGTTCAGTTTTTTATCATAATGATGTGAGAGTAAGAAGGGTGTTAACAGACAAGCACATAAGTGCACATACGACTTAAACAAAGCATGCAAAGTTAACATTCACTGCACTCGAGTGCACATCCCTTGCATCAAATCGTCATACAAAAATGAACTAGTGTGGAGCATCTTTCATAGGTTTGCAGGGGCCTAGACGCCTAGTTCGAACCCAGGCCTGCAGCCCTGCAGGGACAGAAACGACATTTTCCCACAGTTCGTGTAACAGCCCTAAATTGAGTTTCCTGTTTGAAGGTGCTTGAAAATATTTTGGCATTGATTTTAAACTTTTCTTGCTTTTCTTAATTATCTAAAAGCTTCTCTTAAAAGCTGCAGCAACAAAACAATTTTCAATAAAAATTGAAAGCACATAAAATAGTGGGGATAATTTTATTGAAAACCAGATAAAGTTAGGAGCCTCCCCGAAACTTTTCATAATTTTTAGAGTTCATTTACTATATTTAAAAATTACTCAAACCTTTTAGCTTTTATCAAAATTCCAAACTCTTTTCTTTTTCCAGCCCGCTCCTTGGCCCGAAAGCCTACTACGGCTTATCTCCCCGCCTAACGCCGCTTCTACTAACACCACCCGCCTTGCTCCTCCTCTCCTCTCCGACGCTTTCCGCCAGATCTTACGCCCACCTCGCTCGCCATTGTCCAGGTCCGCTCCGCCACCAAACAGGCTACACTACCGCTTCCAAGGTTTCAACTGCCGCTTTGGTTTTTTTCATGATCAAGATGGCTGCCGTCAGCCGGCCGTCACCCTCATAACGCCATAGCGCTAACCAACCCTCGACAACGCTTTTGACCGTGATCGGCGAAGAACAGAGAAGCACCTGCTCGTCGCACCCACCAAATTCTCGCCGTTCGCCTCGTGTGATTCTCGTCACTATATAAGCCACCGATCGCGCCATCTTCACCGCAGCTCGCCATTCTCACCTTCCTCTCCAACCTTTAGCATAGACTTCAAATTTCATCTAATTTAGATGAATCCTTCTCCAACATGTCATCTAAAACAATAAGAATCTTCTTTCCAAGAAGTACCTTCCCAAGGCGTTTGTGTATCGCTTCTTTTCACTATCCGCTCGCTTCTTCGATACTTGTGAAACTATAGAGTTGCCTATTATATTCGAGTCTAACGCCCTCGCATACATAAACCCACACCCGAGAATAGTCTTTGAATTGGGTATCATTGAAAACCAATTTTGCCATGGTTGTCTTGCCAATGTCTCCAATGCCATATATGGGAAGGATGTTGCACTACCACATAGAGGGTCATCATAGACGGTTCTAAACACTCATCACGCATTTCAACCGTCGATTTATTGCATCCGTGATAATGCATTTATTATCATAGATATTTTTTGATCCGTCTATGATAAGTCACAACATAGACGGTTCGTATAAATAACTGTCTCTGAATGCCAACTATCACAGACAGCTTCAACCACGAAATCGTCTGTGATATGTCGGCCATCACGGACGGTTGTGTTTACCACTCATCTATGATGGGCTATATATCACAGACAGTTGGTGCACAGAATCATCTGTGATAGTAGGCGTTCACAGACGGTTTATACCACAAAACCGTCTGTGATAGTTCGCTCTATATATAGAAATTTTCTGTTTTTCGGCTAGCCTTAGGAAATGCTAGCCATGCCCTATGAAAATAATATGCAGATAATAGATACAAGCAAATACACAAATACATAGATATATCACGGATACACATATATATCATAGATAAACAAATTTACAGATTGATTATAGATGGATTGTCATAATGTTTTCACAACATGTTTACAGATACAGTAAGAAAACCTTGTTTGTCACTAAAAAATTTATTCCGTCTCGGCCACAGTGTCGAGGGAGCGACAACGCCCCCACGGCCCGGCAAAGGTCAAGCACGGCGAACAGTGGCTGTGCAGCCCGGCGCCCGAGGGACCGGACATGGCCTGAGGCTCTCGAAGGCTCCCGAAGGCCCCCGGGGGCTCCCGAAGGTTCCCGAAGGACCCCGGAGACTCCCGAAGGCTCCCGAAGGTTCCCGAAGGTCCCCGGAGGCTCCACGAGGGCTCCCGAAGGCCTCGGCCTCCGGAGGATCCCGGCAACCCAAAGGGGGCCGAAGGCTCCCGGGCGGACCCCGAGACTCAAGGTCCTTAGCCCTTGGCCGCCCGGAGCATCCCGCAGATATGAAGGGCGCCGAGGGGTCCTGAGGGTCCCGGAATTCAGAGAACCCGAGGGGCCCGGGAGGAGCCATCAGACTGTGAATCTGGCACATCGTCACAGAGACCGAGCCCAAGGCTGGTCCACCACGCGTTTAAGCTAGTCCTAGGGGTAGGAAAGTCCTCCGCAGCCTCTACCAACATAGGGTCCTCAGAGGGACAAGCTTGTAATTTCATGTATACCTCCTAGAAAGGTTATAAATAGTCATCTTCCTCCCCTATTTGGGGGAAGATTTTGGTAAAAACAGAAGCTTGGAATAAAGGTTCTTGGGCTTATTGGCAACGAGTCCCTTCCGAGGACCCTCGCACCGAGGGTCCCCTTATCTATCGCTGAATTAGCTTAGCTACGACAGTTGGCGCCGTCCGTGGGGACGACAGTAAGTCAAGGGCGCTTAGCCCGATGAGCCTAATGGCCTCAAACGAGGGCTGTGCCCAAGGCTTTAAGAAATGGCAAACAAGGATGTGTCATGCCCCAGGGCCAAGAGAGGTCGAGCCAGCAGGACAACCAAGGCTTCGCCCCAAATTTCTGGAGGAGGCAAACAACTCGGCACAGGGGGGCGCAAGCCAAGCTTCCTACGAGACACTCCAGCAAGAAGTAGCAGCCCTCCGCCGAGAGTTGGCAGACCTTCAAGAACCACTGAACAACCTCGCGTTCCCGACTGCACCGCAAAGCAGAACGAGGCAGAGATACCACCACGCCTGCAAGATTCGCCCCCCCCTCTCCGACAGATGCCGCAGAGAGGCGAAGAACTCGGGAACCATACCCCGGTGCTCCGAGGCGACCCAAACTCCCCGCTAAGCGCCGGGCTGGAGGCAG
The DNA here is from genome assembly GCA_036346405.1 of Phyllostachys edulis. NCBI lineage: Eukaryota > Viridiplantae > Streptophyta > Magnoliopsida > Poales > Poaceae > Phyllostachys > Phyllostachys edulis. The sequence continues at coordinate 32,556,422 of CM070566.1, forward strand.
CCAGGTGGCCACCGGGGTTCAAGATGCCAGAGGTCGCGCCATTCGAAGGAACCACGGATCCCTCGCAGTTCCTCTGGGTGTACGAGACCGCCATCGAGGCAGCAGGAGGAGACGACACCACGAAGGCGAAGAGCATCACCCGCGCCAAAGGCGCTGCCGACTGTTCTTTCATCAGACTTCGCCGGTGCGCGCTGGAGCAACTCCGAGATCTCGCCCGCAACAACTTCCAAGGAAACTACACGGAGCCAAAGGACGCAGGACACTGCTCATGGTGAAGCAAGCGCCAAACGAGTCCCTCCGCAGCTTCTTCGTAAAAGTTCGCGAGGTTATGCTGGCAGTATGCGCCAACGAAACTACCGCCATCAACGCGCTACGCTGCAAGCCCGAACGGGCCACTCTGAGAGGTTGGCCCGCAAACTCAGGCGAATAAAGCGATGAGCTTCGACAAGATGGAAGAGTACGCCGCATAGGAAGACAATACGGAGGGAGCGCCAGAATTTTACGGCGAGTGCCCCCGTGAAAGAAGGACCCAAAGACTAACTCACCTGGGTGCCGCAAGCTGCCAAGCAGAATGATTACAGTGTAGGGCCGCGGGTCTACCACGAGATTACGCCACAAAACGGTAGGGGAGACAAGGAACCGTTGAGGCGAGGTCATGGACGCCATTGCGGTAAACGCGGGTCGCCACCCTGATAACCGCCCCGGAGCACCGACGAAATTTTGCGACCTCCACGGGGAGGGGATGCACACCACCAGCGAATGTCGCACCATCGCGGCCATGCAGGACTACATGCGCCGCGACCAACCAGCGGACCACGATAATAGAAGGTCCGCCGACAACCGCCTCTCCGCACCACCGCCGAGACCCCGCATAGAAGGAGCCCGGGCCGAGAACCATCAGAGGGTCATCAACATGATCACCGGGGGGTCCTCGCTCGGCATATCTTCGAAGAGACAGAGGCGGGCATATGCTCGACAAATCCACCACCTGGCGACCTACCCAGTGTCAAGCCCGCCTCGCTACTCCGAGATACCCATATCCTTTGGGCCAGAGGACGCACGCGGGGTGTATTTCCCGCATCAAGACCCCCTCGTCATTTCCGCGAACATTGCGGATTTCGAGGTGAGACGCGTCCTCGTCGACGGAGGGAGCTCGCAGACCTCTCTTCGCAGACGCCGACAAAATAATGATCCCCGCGACGCTTAACCCCCGCAATCTCGCAAGGCTTCGGAGGAGCCCTCACACGCGGGCCAGATCAACTCATGGGTCACGTCAAGGACGACTTCAAGATCCCGAACCGAGGTGGTCACATTTGATGTGGTCCAGATGGCCTACCAATATAACGCAATCCTTGGTCGAGCCACGCTCAACACCTTCGGCGCGATCGCCCACCACAACTACTTGTGCATGAAGCCCTACCGCAGCAGCATCGCCACTGTTCGAGGAGATCAAGACTCGCAAGACATATCGAGCTCGGTGTTATCCCCACCAAGACGCCCACACCGTGGGCCTGCCAAGACCAAGTATCGCCACCTTCAAATGAGATGGGCGCCGAAGCACAAACCACAAGGCCAGCTCCGAAGGGTCCCACTGAGGGATAGCTCACCAGAGAGGACTGTAGCCCTCGGCGAGAACCTCCACGCCGAGGCACACGAGGCAATTCTCGCAAGCTTCAGCAGAACGAAGACGCTTTCGCTGAGTCCCGAGGACCTCCCCGGCGTAGCAAGGACAACAATCGAGCACAAGCTAGCCCTTCAAAGCGACGCGGTGCCCAAGAAATGGTCGCGACGCATGTCGCACCGACTACCGCAGCCGCCAAGAAGGAGATTCTCAAGCTGATGAAAGGGGGCGTCATCCGCGAGATCAAGTACTCAGAGTGGCTAGCAAACCCCGTCCTCGTCAAGAAAGAGTCCGCAAGTGGCGACAAAGGCCGACTTCACCGACCTCAACAAGGCGCGGCCCTAAGGATGATTTCCTTACCTCGCGATCGACTAACCGGTGGACGCCACCTCGGCCGCGAGCTCATGAGCCTCGACGCCTACTCCGGCTATCACCAAGTTCACATGGAGGAGGAAGACGAACCGAAGACCGCCTTCATCACCCCAATGGGAACGTGATCACATAAGCGCATGCCCTTCGGGCTCAAGAACACGGCGCGACGACGCTCACCTACCATCTCGAAGGTCTTGATACCAAATGGGACGAATGGGAGGCGACGTCGACGACATCGTGATTAAAAGCAAACTCGCCAGCACGCATGCCAAAGACCTCCAAGAGACCTTCACCAACCTTTGGGCAGAGGGCATAAAACTCAATCCGGAAAAATGTGCGTTCGGCGTGAAGGCGGGAAAGCTACTCGGATTCCTCGTCTCCGAGAGGGGAATCGAGGCAAACCCGGAGAAAATCCAAGCCATCCAAGAGATGAAGCCCCCTCGCAGCGCCCGCGAGGTACAAAAGCTAACAGGCCTCATCGCCGCACTCAGCCGCTTCTTGTCCCGCTCCGCCGAGAGCGCAACATTTTCAGACGCCCGGCCCGGAGCCGCCTCGCCGACACCGAAAGTGCCGAAGGCCTTCGAGGACCTCAAGACGTACCTCGCAAAGCTGCCAAGCTTGACTAGTCCGGAGCAGGGAGCCGAGCTGCTGCTGTACATCGCCGCCACCCCGTCGTCGGTGAGCGCGGTGCTCGTCCAAGAGCGCGAGGATCAACGACCAATATATTATGTATCGGAGGCCTTACAGGGGGCGAAAACACGCTACACCGAACTTGAGAAGCTCACATATGCTTTACTCATGGCCTCGAGGAAGCTCCGGCACTACTTCCTGTCGCACCCCATAATGGTCCCGACATCCTACCCGCTGGCACTGATGCTACGAAACAAAGATGCCTCGGGATGAATAGGCAAATGGGTAGCGGAGCTGGGACCCTTCGATGCCACCTTCGTTGCAAGAATAGCAATCAAATCGCAGTCCCTCGCTGACTTCGTCGCCGAATGGACCCCGTGGGCGGAGGACAGCACCGTCGCAGTCGAGGCACCGTGGATAATGTACACGGACGGATCGTAGGCGCCGCCGGGCCGTCAGCGCGCCATCTTGGTGTCCCCGGACGGACGAACCGCATCGCACGCAGCCCGCCTCGAGTTTCCAACGACAAACAACGCCTCCGAATACGAAGCACTTTTGCTCGGCCTCCGTAAGGCGAAGGCGCTGGGAGCAAAGCGAATCCTCATCAAGAGCGACTCCCGCTTTTTGGCTGGCCATTTCGACAAGACGTTCGTGGCGAGGTGCCCCGAGATGAACCGTTACCTTGCCGCGGTGCGCGAAGCGGCAAATCACTTTCTTGGCATCACAGTACAAGCAATCCCTCGAGGAGACAATGATGCGGCAGATAGGTTGGCAAAGATGGCAAGCGCCGGCGAGGGACCTTCAGCGTAGGTCTTTTACGAAGTACTCACAAAGCCGTCCGCCACGCCGGAGGCGCAAGGGGCTTCGCTGGGGACGCAAGGGGCTCCGCCTGAGACGCAAGGCGCTACGCCGGAGCAAGAAGAAACAAATAATTAGTGCTGGCCCTCTGACCGCGCGACTAAGCGCCAGCATGCACGACTGGCGAGACGTCATCATCAAATACCTCGCCGGTGAAGAACCGGACGACCCAAATTGGCTAAAGCGCCTGCCGTCGCAAGCAAGAATTACTACATCGCTCTCGAGAGCTATACAAGGGGGCGTCATGCTTCTTCTGCCACAGGTCGCGGAGGAAGGCCAATCCCTCCTCAGGGAAGTCCACGAGGGTTTGTGCGGCTCACACCAGGCGCCTCGGAGCCTGGTAGGGAAAACATTTCGCCAAGGATTTTACTGGCCAATGGCTCTCCCGACGCGCAGACTGCTCAATGATGCTGGGGTGCTAATGGGCCACCAAGAACCCCAAGGCACTGGCGCTTCCTTGCGTACTTCGCCACCGGTGGGCCCTTCGCACGCTGGGCCGACATCATCGCCTGCATTCTCCGGCCAGGTAACCTCCTGTCATTGCCGCCATAGAGTACTTTTCTAGATGGGTCGAAGCGGAGCCGGTTGCCAAGATCACCGCCGCATTACCACGGTTCGTCTGGAAGAACATCGTGTGTCGGTAGGGCGTGCCACGGGACCTCGTCACCGATAATGGGACACAGTTCGACTCTGAGCCCTTCCGGAAGTTTTGCACCG